>OX453040.1:7721649-8346649 GCA_949699805.1 Tromatobia lineatoria | reverse complement strand
TTTTTATACAATCTTTATGGAATTTTTTTACTCAGGTTATAAGTCAACTCGATTTTCACTTCTTGGCTGAGGAAAACCAAAATTGATCATTGGTCTACTCTTAAAAAATAACTTGTAAACAAACCGTTGGACATACACGTTGTAGTTTGTTTGCGGTTGGTTATGACAAATCAACTCAATGTTCAACCCTCAGCCCGGAGCGCGATAGTTGTAGATTTTCAAAAGATTCTTCATTCTTTCCATGGTATGGCTTCAATTGCCTTTAACCGCCTTTCCCACTCTTACTCCTATCACTCCCTTCCCACACTTCACTAAGCTAATCTAACTTCCTATGCTTCCCGCAGTCGACTTAGCTACATTGTACCGCATTCGGCGGGTGGGGGTCAAAAAAGCTACTGAACAAAATAGGGAATGGTTAAAATAGCGAATTTCGAAATTAGGAACGTCTGAATTTGGAATGGTCATCATTATGAAATTCGCTATTTTAGCCATTCGCTATTTTTACCTCCATCTTATTAAAATACATTCAAAATAGCGAATGGCCGAAAAAGCGAATTCCATAATTATGGACATTTTACATTTAGACGTACCTTATTTTTAAATTCGCTATTAATCCATTCTCCATTTTGGTCAATCGCTATTTTAAGTCCCGCCCCATTCGCCATGGGCTCGGGAAACTGCGGAAAACACATACCCGTACAGACGGTCGTATATTCTTCTGACTTCCCGGTGTATACACAAAGTAACTAACTTAAGTATGCAAAATAATATAGTTGGACTGACGATAATCTAACTATAAACTATAGTTCCCAGGAGACACGTCTATGTTTTATGGTTATACCAAATATAAGAAAATAGTTGGATAAACCATTAATATGATTCCCAGGATAGCCGTCTATATTTTATGGTTCAATCAAATATAATTATAGTAGCAAACATAAAAATGATAATAGTTTCAAAAACTATTCTAATAGTTTAAAATATGCCGTTTTGTTGCATATACGATTTCAACGTTTGTTTCCAATAACCTTTCAAGTATCGTTTTTTGAACCATATTATCATCGCTTCAACCATAAAAGATTGCAAGCATTCCTATATTCGTTTTACCATGTGAAATCGTTAAATAAACGATATGCTTTTCTCTTAATGTATATACCAAGGCCTCGGAAAAACTAACCTCTCGCTCACTGGTTGATGAGCCAGCTGGTGCACGTCTAAGCGGTCACCCATCCAAGTTATGACCGCGAACAATGCTGTTTAACTCGGGGCTTCGCCAGAGTCGCGAATACTGAGAGAAAGGCATATCGTTTATTAAACGATTTGACATGATAAAAAGCATATAGGAAGGCTTGCAATATTTTATAGTCGAAGTGATGATAATGTGGTTCAATAAACGATATTTGCAAATTTATTGAAAACAAACGTGAACTCGTATATGTAACAAAACGGCATATTTCAAACTGTTAGAATAGTTTTTGAAACTATTATCATTTTGATAATCGCTACTATAATTATATTTGCTATAACCGTGAAATATAGACGTTCCTACTGAAAATTATATTAATGGTTGATCAAACTATTTTCTTATATTTGCTATACTTGTGCAACTACATCACTCTAAGGATGATTAGCGGTTGTATATTTTTGAAATCAACTCTTTTTTCGAACCTCAGTCCCTCCAGGCTTAGTCGGTTGGTTTTAAAGTCGTTTTCAAGAGTCGACCAAAAATGAACTTTGGTTCCCCTCAGCCCGGAATCGGAAGTCGAGTTGACTTATATCCAAGCAAAAAAAAAAAACTTTTCGGAATACGCATAAAACGGTTGTTATTATAGTTGGCTTCGAAATACTCAGCAAAAACTTTCGACCATTAAATCGTTGGAAAGACGGTGAGTTTTGTGCACGAATTGACCAGTTGATTTTGGGGTCCATTTTACATAGGACAGAATCTGAAAGAAATAATTTAATAAAAATTCGAAGGAAGTCTTCTATTTTTGTCAGAATAACTATTTAATTACATTATCCGTAAACCCTTTGCTTCTGAAAAGCTTTATCGGATTCGGCAAAAGTAAACAATTTGATAAAACTCATGAAAAAAGCAAATATGATTTTTAATTATTGTAGTGTTAAAAAGTGGTCAGTAAATTAGTAATAAAAATAATTTAATGAGCGATCAGAATTTTGTTTTCTTATGAGAAAAACGGGTTTTTTTTTCGAAGACAAATATGAAGATAATCAGTACGTTTCCTAGATCAGTTGCACGCTTTAGGCGATATTAGGCATTCGGCTTTCCTCAAATTGTTCGCATTGGGCCTTTCAGCAAAACCCTCGTACCTGCTCTTCTTATGTCAGTGGAGTCTGGAAAAGGACATCCAAATGGGATATGCGAGGATCATCCAAAATCCTTCGAAACTTATACGTTTGTCTAAACGGTCACTGGCTTGGCTTAGGGGACAACTCATTTATTTCCAAATCTCTTGGTCTTTCTTATTGCGGATGACACAATGAGATATATGCTCGAGGCTCCAGAGACATCCTTTTGCATCTGCCGGTCGTTCTATGAACCTCTTACATTATTGCCATGGCATATGTAAGATATTTTTTTGGGTAAAAGATTGAGGACTAAATTTCGGATTAGCAGTACGTCTGAACGTAAAGGTTTGTATTGGAGCAAATTTTCACCATGTGAAGAATATTTGGGAAATTCACATAATGTATATGAATTCAATATATACTGTATATTTCCTGAGCCCGCGCAGAGAATCCAATTTACATTCAATTTACATGTTGCAAAATTGGAGTTAACTTTTCAAGCTAACATTTTTAGCGTCACGTCAGAAACAAATCCGGTCTTGATGGGGCCATGAGAAGGCCCTGATAGGGTCTCAGTAGCGTCACATTAATGTCTGATGTACAGCTCTAAATTGTTACCTGGTTTACATTAAAAACATCACTTGTATAAATAATTTCAAAGATTGTACATAATTTGTACCAATCTCCGATAATTTGCCTGTAACATGCAAGCATGCAAACATGCATATGTTACAAATAAAGACATAAAATTTCGTTATTGTTATCATTTACGTTTCTAGTCCAAATCTGCAATAGTAAATCACTTTTTACTAAATTAAGCTATGTTTCGTTTCCGATATATTGGTTAAAATCGACACTAAAACAAAAAATCCGATCACAAGATATATGAAAATCTTGTTATTTTTCCTAATCCTTTTATTCTTTTCGTCTATCCTGATTGGCTTTCTATGGCTGGATGTTTTACTGATACAGCAAAGGTACTTTCAACTGACAGAAGTAATGATACGCTGACAACGATTAAGCATTTTTTTCACTCCACACTCCAAGACGCCGGGTCCGTCTAGTTAGGCAATCGTAGGGCTGACGTTCCGTGATCTATAGCGCTCACTCCGTCAAAATACAAAATGGTATTTGAGCAGGCAGAGCGGGGTCAACAAAGTACCACCCGCCACGAAGATGCCTGGTTTTTTTTGTTCCTCCTCCTGGCGAGTTTCTGATGCCCCCGTAATAAATTACACAATTAGTCCGGTATTTAATCAACAATCCTCTCGCGCAGAGATAAAGTATATTTATCTATTTCTTTACTCCAGCTGGACATCAGCGGATCATCCAAAGCCCCTAAAAAAACATACACAGTCTTAAGGATCATTAAATGTTGGGAAAAAAGATTAACGCAAGAAAACGACACGTGATAATACTTAGCTCAAAAAGAACAGAAGACGGTTTAAGAGAAAGATGGAAGAAATTGGAGAGAACTTTTTCACTTTTTGGTAAAGATACTCATCGTGGATTATTTTTGTTGTACGAAAATTATTTTTCTCATAAGAGCTTAAAAAAAATTGTACTATTTTGCATTTAAAAATGCGGGGAAGTGTTATTTCTGTAGAATAATACATTTATTTATGTACGACGGAAATTCGTTGTTTTTCGTTAGGGTGACGAGATTCTGAGTTACTTTCTTATATTTCTCCGCTTACCCCAGAAATTTTATTCTTTGTTGATATGGAAATGACCGGTTTGAAAAAATGTAGTCACTTAACGAGTTACAAATGTTTAATGTTATTTGGATATCCATTTTTTTTGGAAAGATATTATAAAGCTTGCTTTTCTTAAAACCTTCATTATTATTTTTGGTTTTTTTTTTTAAAGCTAGCTGTACGAGCATATGTTATAATAAATTTTGGCTTCATCAAAGAGGGAGTTTTGTAAAAAAAACTATCGAAAATAATGAGGAAGCAATTTGAAAAGTTCTACTTTGCAGCTTTTTTTATAAAAGTTAATATTCCGGAAAACCTCAAGCACATGATCAATTATGATAAAACTGCATACTTTTCATCGCTAAATAATACCGATTTCATGTATGAAATTTGAGGTCGTTGTCTTATGTTTTTCTAAAGTTAGTACAACAACGTGAATTTTTCGAAAATTTCAAAACTACATAAAATCCACAATGCTATTCTGGTTTCGGTCAAATCCAATTTCAAATAACAGTGAGAATACTTGCACGTATGAAGAGCTCTTTAGCAAAATTTCAGCAATTTTACGGAAGCTAGAGCGCGCTCGTCTATTTTTAAAAGAATCCAAAAAGCTGTAAAACAAACATTTCTGTATACCTTTCCTAAAAAATTTCCGAAGTCAAAGACGGGCTATTGTTTCACTTGTGGGCGAAATTTTAGCTTAATCTATTGAACGGTTCTTGACTTATAGGTAAATAAAAATTTAAACCCCTGCCTACACGTACACACACACACAAATACGGACACTTTTCCTAAACCACTTTTCTCCATATTCTAGACCATTCTGAGTGACCTAACATGACAATCCGAAATAAATAAAAATAAAAAACAGAGCTTGCTCTTGAGGAATGTAATTCCTCTATATCTCGAAAAATAAATTGGAAAATTTTCGCTGTGTGTACTCGCAAACAATGCTAAAGCTTTGGCTCCTAATGAGGAATATCAGGAAAAAAGTAGCTGAGTTGACGAAATGAAACCTCATATGTAGAGAATGATAGTAACGGAATGAAAGTCTCATACCAGATGCCCGGGCGGATATAATGCATTGGAGTCTGAATGTTTATAATATGCTGCACAAGATTGCCAGAAGCCAGTGAAAAATCATCACAATTATTTTTTTCGAAACACGTGCGTCGAAAGTGGCGATATTCGTAGTAGTTTTGCGGGGCGAAAGTGGTTCATACCGTAGCGATATCGGAAAGACAGATTCGCGCTTGCGGAGTCGTCATTTTACTCATACTTTGAATGGTAACAAATATATGGCCAGTATCGAGCAAGTAACGGCAGGAAATATTCGGAATTTTTAATTTAGTAATTAATTATTAATAAAAAAAATCTCTAACGAACCGCCTCCAATAATTTTAATAATGTTATTCTATTATTATTAAAGTAAAAAAAGATAGCTTTCCGGATTTGAATCTAAGACCTATACGACCTACCTAAACTATCTAACTACTTAATGAGCACGCTATCCATTAGACTAAACCGACTATATGGATTGCTACTATATATTATATATTGCTGACTATATACTTTAGTCTATAATGTTGCATCTAGGATAACAATCACAGCGACATCATATTGGTTTGGATAAAATTTAGTACGTGGATGTTTTTGAGTTTAACGAACTCAAGTCTGAATGCAGAAATTAAAAATGGATGATCCATTATGGCGGCTCAAATGCCAATAAGTTATATAATTTGTATGAAACACGAAACAGAGAGACTCTTTGAATCTAATACGGCGGCTATCGCTATTCTTTTAATAATAGCGGATCCAAAAAAGTTCGAGTGCTTGTTCGATTATCGAGAGATAATCTTGTTTAAAATTTGGGTAAGGAAATATGTTATTTTTGCTGGTCGTCGCTAGTGATGCCGACGGTACACGAAATTGAGGTTATGTTAATTATTGGCGTCAGGTCCCATTCTGGCCCATGTCTGCGCACAACTGGCTGACGTGCGTGAAAAACTCTTTAGAACTAAGGCAATGGTCCCCAACATTGGCACACTGCCCTTTACTCGGCCGGTGAACATTGGCCCATGTTAGGCGCCAGCACTGGTTCAGAGTACAACCAGTAGTTGCATCCAACGGTTTTTACTCATGACTCGGCCAATGTTGGGAGCTAGCACTGGTTCAAAGTATAACCAGTACTGTCAACCAACGGTTGGTAGCCATTACGCGATCATCCACCCCCATGGAAAAAAAGTATACTCGAAAAAATATCGAAAAGTATATATTTTATATACCAACTATACTTTGGATAAAAAATTTGATATATCGGATATAACTTTTAGTATACTTACAAAGTATATACGATGGTATACTAGTTAATATATGTTTTGGGAAATAAAATATATCGTTTTTATATTCTTCATATAATTCTATATCCATATTTTATGTATTCGTAAATATATGTAAATGTATATTTTTTCTATAGAAATTATATATATGTTTATGTAAGAAGATGTTTAACACTTGAATCAGTTAGAAGACCATTTGACCGAATTGTTTAGATTTATTGTCAATATAAGAAATTTAGATGGCCGAGATTTCGTGTTTTCATATTTTATGAGTTGATGCATTTTTAATGTACTACTAATATACAACAAAATATACTTTACGTATATTAGCCAGATACATGTATGGGTATCCAAATCAATATATTTTTCGTATATTTGCCAGATGTACTAACGATTGTATAAAAAAAGTACTTTACGTATATTCGCCAAATGTATGTTTGGACGAAATATTGGATATTGTCAAGTATATAAAAAGTATATAAGAAAAATACCACGTACATTATTTATATATTTTTCGATACGTCGAAAAATATACTTTGTTAACATACTTTTTTTCCATGGGGGTTTACTCGGCCAGTGAACATTGGCCCATGTTAGGCGCCAGCACTGGTTCGGAGTATAACCAGTACTGTCAACCACCGGTTGGTAGTCATCACGCGGCCAACCATTAGGCCCATTGTTACTGCTGGCTTTCCCTATATATGATACCTACGGTTGACGCCAACTATCGACCCTCGTCGCGCAATATACACTCAGGAAAAAATATCGTAATTTAATAATAAAAATAGTTAGTCCAACGATAATCTAACTATAATAATATATAAATATATAAATTATAATATATAAATATATACAATATATAAAATATAAATATAGTCCTACGATAATCTAACTATAATGTATAGTTTCCAGGAGGAACGACTATATTCTATGGTTATAGCAAATATGAGAAAATAGTTGGATCAACCATTACTATAATTCCCAGGATGAACGTCTATATTTCATGGTTATGGCAAATATAATTATAGTAGCATCTATCAAAATGATAATAGTTTCAAAAACTATTATAATAGTTTCAAATGTGCCGTTTTGTTGCATATACGATTTCAATGTTTGTTGTCAATAAATTTGCAAGTATCGTTTATTGAACCATATTATCATCACTACAACTATAAAACATTGCAAGCCTCCCTATATTCTTTTTATCATGTGAAATCGTTGAATCAACGATACGCTTTTCTCCCAGTGTTCTAATCTTTTGCAATGTACCGCTCCTATACGATTTTTTTATGCCAAGATAGAAATACTTTAAAAAAAATGTAACTCTTCCAGTGCTCGGAAAATAAATTTAAAAACATTTGAGTAGTTTTTATGTTTTCTATGTTTCTATGTTTTTTAATTTTTATTTAAAAAGATAGCGTAAACGAGGGCCGAGCTCCAGTTTCTGACACCACTATTTATGAATTTGCCATTCGCTGTTGCTGCAATGGTGGGGGAAGCCAACTATGCTGAAGTAGTCGTATCAAGAACTCCTTTAATGTCCGAAACAGGACCACTCACCTTAAGTAGCTGCAAATGATAGTAAAGCCTTAGCTGCATATAAAAAATATGAATTCAGTAAAAAAGTGCTTAAGTTGACGGAGAATACCTCATATGTAGAGAAAGATACTAACGCAATGAAAGGCTAATACGAAATGCCCGGGCGGATATAATACATTGGAGTCTGAACGGGCCTTGTTTATAATGGGCTGAACAAGGGTGCTAGAAGCCAGTGGGGGGCTCGGGGCCCCCTACGGTGCATGGGCCTTGTGCGCCGGGCCCTCGAACCACAACGGTGTTAAGCGACGTGCTCCGCGCTCATATGTGTTTGTTCATGAGCCACGACTTGCCGGCGACGGCGGCGTCAGCGGCGAGCCATGCCACCGCGCGTATGGTATTTAGGGATAACAAGAGAGCCACTTCATCATCCGACTCCGTGGCTCTGCAGCGATCTATACACCATACTAGTCTCCCCCTCATTCTTCGTAATAACTTTTTCGTCGGCACTCCCTCCTCCGCAAGAAGCTATTCCGGCGACCATAGTTGCTGATAGTCTGTTCTGTGTGTTTTCTTTTACGCTCAAGAGTTTCGCTGTAAAAGAACACGTAATTTTGGCATCTTGAAAATTGTCTCTAAAAGTTTCACGAATATATACACTGTCAAAAAAGACTGGAGGTTTTTATGCATGAGCTCGTGAATTAAATTTTATATACAATTGCGATATGAGATGAAAATACTTTTGCGGTGAAATTAACGCAAATTATTAAATTAAAATTAATGTACCAAAAATTTTAAGTAGTTTTTCTTCAGAGTGTAGTTCGAAATGTCATTGTGTTAATTGGAATTTTTCGTGGAGCCAATTGCTGATTCACACTGATGTATGGGTTGGTTAATGGTGTAATTATGTTTATATCACGCAGATTTATGTAACTGAAAAATTCTGGCTCAAATGTTCTACTCTAGAGATGTATTCCACTATTGTAAACACACGCTATTCAAACCCAGGCACCGAGATATTTTTAACATTCCTTTTCATCAACATCACGAGATGGTCCATTAACTCGCTCTTTTTTCGACGTTTGCTAATGTGGACCATCGTTAAGGGGACCGCGTCCCATGAAATAAAAAAACATGAAATATATTTTCCAGCTGATATCCTTCTTTTAAAAAATCTTACATTTAAATCTTAATTAATATCTATGAAGCATTATAATTCTGCAACTTTGTAAAGACATACAATGCATGAAAATCGTGCGAGATAAAATGTAAAATTTTTAACTAGTCGTAGATTTCAGACCAAACTGGTGAACTATTTTAGTGTTTGATGTTTTATTCGATGTGTCGAAGAGTGTATCTAGTATGAGTCCCCGATTATAAATTCTGATTGAAAATGTTAAAAACCGATCAAATTTACAGAATTTCGATTGAATAGAAATTGGTTGTAATCAAGCTCGATTGGATTTTTGTCAATTTTATTGATTTTAATTGGATCTTTTAACCAGGGTATAGCAATCCTGGATGCAAAGAAAATTGGATCCACTATGACTAATTAGTTAGTGAGTTTTTATGATTTATTCACACATTTAAAATGATAGCCTTGTCATAAAGGCCTGAAATAAAAATTCCTACGGATAACATCAGACACTTGATGATAAATGAATAAATTTTAGTTTATATTACACAATTTCTTTATTTACTCTTTGTGTGTTGTTGCTAGTCCTGTTGACACGCAAAAGTCAAGTTGTGTGCATGTTAATTTTTCGTGGTTATTAAGGAATTATATTTTCTGCGTTTATAGAGAATAAAATTGTATTGCTATGTGTTGAGGACAGTGACCCTACATTGAATCTAATTTTTCCAAAGTATTAAAACGCATTTTAAAAATAAATCATTTAAGAACACACTTTAATTATTTAACAAATTATTCAAGTTCACACTTCTTTAAATGTGGAAAAACCTCAACACAATCATTATAACAAATCTTCGAGGTTCTAGACTCAGCCGCAGAAATCAATGAGAATTTCCTTATTTGAGGAAGATTTATGAAGTTAACATGGTTCTATACTTTCCTCGTCTGCAAACGGTCTCGTATATACCAACAATAACTGGAAAGCCTCAGACGGAATTACGAATGCTTGCACGAATGAACGAATATACCCACGCTACTCGTGACCCCGGAAATGTCAACTGTTTTTTTTTCGACTCCCGCCGATGTGACACAATGCAAATTGAGGCGGACTTTTGCGTCGGCTCACCCGACCGATCGCTGGAGTCGAGATCCGATCGACGACTCGGTTCGGAGCTTCAAAGCTGTAGGACCGAATTCAAATTTCGAGTGCTGTTTGCATAGTCAAATAATCGGTAGCATTCGGTAGTCTGAGCGATAGAAATCTTTTGGCTCGAGGTTTCATCGTCTCGACGTTGAGAAAGAAATTTTTTCAGCCTGATTTCCTTCAAAGAACAATATTAATAAAAATTGTAAAAAATCGTTGGGTCAATATCGTCGAAAAATCAAGACTCCACGATGATGCATATTCACTACCGATTTCGTCACGCTTTCTCATCCTTGGGGTCGTACTCGTGGCAGGATATTCGAATTTTTTATGCTACTTGCTTAGTCGAGTCTTTGTGCGGTAGCGATCGGTAGTCCTGACGCATACGATACCGATCAGGAAGAAGGAGCTGAAAGAATAATTCACGAGGAATCTTAATGTGTGGTAGGAACGTTAAGAGTCGCCAGAATTTTCGGTCTATACTAACTTTTCTAAGCAAGACGAATACATCAATTATAGTTTCCTCTTTTTACTTGAGTTGAATTTTTCATGCAGCCATTTTGAAAAATTTACAGTACAATAAAAGTATAATCATTCTGTCGATTCTTGAAAATTATGGCATGGATTCATGGTTTAGTATTAGTCCATTAGTGTACTCAATTTACACCTGATAAATCCCATAATTTTCGAAAGTTATAGTGTGAAATTACCTTTTCAAAAATTGTCTAAATGCTGTAAACATTGAACCTCTTAACCGATTCACTCGAAATACTATTCCAAACCTTATTATATGATAGCACATTTATGCTTATAAAATAGCAGAAGATACATAAAACGGTAGTGATCGGTAGTCCTGACGTATACGATACCGATCAGGAAAAGGGGATGAAAGAATAATTCACGAGGAATCTCGACACGTGGTTGGAGCGTTGAGAACCAGAATTTCCCGTATCTTTGCCGTCTTGAGATCGGCCGGTTACCCCGATACAGTCGCGGTCTTCAGCCATCAATAAAAACTGTGACAAATCGGTAGCAGTCAAGTGAACAAGTATACCACCCGGAAAATTCTATACCTCTGGCGCTCTCGCAATCCCTTTGTCTAAAGGGACCGAAGACAGTCAATATTTTCACCGTTTAGCTACCATTGCACCAGCGCTTGACCGGCAAAGCGTAATCTCCCGATATCTAGGGTTGTAAGATACTTGACGAGCGGAGGAGACGACAGCCGATCGGCAACTAGGGTAGATATACACGGGATGACCTGCTCCCTCAAAGTTTCGCCTTTGAAAGTATTGATGACCCCTAGTCTCTGACAACTTACCGATCGTCGGCGATCGGCACCTCTCACGGTCAAATATGCGATCTTTCGACCCCGGTACCGATCCCACGGCAAACCCAACGTTTTCGTTCGTTAAGTCACCGTGTCCACCGAGTGCTGCGTCATTAGTTCCACCGCTCGTATTGCTTCTCATTAGTGAACGTTTACCTTTTATTGACACGCGTTTTTCACGTTTCTTCCCTCATCCACTGCTCTGTAAAACATAGCAGCAACATCCATAGAAATGAGATCGACATCGAGATGAAACCTGACGATCGTCTAGACGAATACTAAATAAGAATTTGCATTTATCTTGCTGTTACAAGTTTAACTCTTGAGTTACTAAGCAAAAGATGTCGTTAGGAAATTCTTTATCTTTTACTACATTTTTAAAGCTGATCGGTAATTTTTTATCGATTGCAAACTGAACTGAGTACTGAAATGGTCGGAAGGTGGACATGAATTTGCGTAGTAATGTGCAAATTCGAGATTCTCCTGAGAACAATTGATATTACAAGGCAGCCGGATAATTTGCAAAGTGATAAAAAAAGGCAACCGATTTATGACGCAATAAACCGATTTTAATTCTGTTGTCAATTGAATTTTCTTACAGACCAATAATAATGCTCAGCGCTGCTCCGTATGAAATTTAGTAATGTACGGTAAAGGAGTTTAGATCTTATGGCATTTTGAATTTTTTTAAATAAAATTTTCTATCAACTTAGGACAATGACATTAAATCAATTCAAGTGTGGCAAGAACGCAAGCTATGATACATAACCGCAACATTCATTTACTTATATAAATCAAGGATGCAAAGTAGAGCTTTGCACATTGCTTCATGATTATATTTGAAAGTGTACAAACTCTGCTTGGAAAATCCTATTGAGACTAATAGAATGGACAAAAAATCTAATGAGATTTTTCAAACAGCAATTCTTCCTCTATGAGGAAACCAAAATGGATAAATATACTCCCTTATGGAGGTAGCGTTGTAAACATTCAAATGTAATGAGGAAGCAATGTGCAAAGTTCTACTTTGCATCTTTTGTTCAATTGATTGATGAAATAAAATGAATGCAGTATATAAATCTGGGGCATTGATACTTTAATAAATCAATGGATTGACAGAAAGTTAAAGTTCTACGCATAAAAACGTTCCTATCATAATGATTATAAACTTTCATTTGTTATAACACTAGCAGCCACCGCGCGCTTCGCGCGCGTACTCAACACCTTCGTCGAACAAATTATTTCTATAATTACAAAAAACACAAATAAATAAATCTAATTAAGGGATAAATTATTGCTTATTGAAGAGCGGGACATGATAATAAGGTAACCATTGCTACAAAATATCCATAAAATATGTTTCCCAAGTCATCAAAAAATCTCAATTTTATTAAATGATTTATCCGTAAAAACGAAGGAAAGAACAGCAGTGAACATTATTTTGACACTGCCTGAGAACTGGCAAAATACAATAACACGACTGAAACTGCTCGTTAGTTAGCACCTAGGCAACCCGACAGCTAATCAGCGAACGAATAAACCGACAACAATACTTATATCGAAAATGCGAGATATTTTACCGACTGATTTTTTGAAGAGGGAATATAACTCAATAAGTTAAGATTCACACATTTTACATCCATAACACTTTTTAATATACTCATGAATTATAAAGACTAATTTTATTTTTAACTGCTATTCGAGTAATTACCGCAATTCTTGATACAGGGATAAAAAACTTCATTTCGAAAATGATGAAAGATAATCAACATACATCGTTAAAGAAATTGGTTTTCGCATAATGTACGCTTCAAAATCCGCTATTGCTCGTTTTCTTAAGTCAATCAGTTTTTTTCAATTAATGAGCGGTTCTCTGAAGAGATCACTGAGCTATTGTGAATAGATCAATAATCAATAATCAATTTTTATTGTCTGTAAATGGCTGTGACAGATTTTTCTGAACTTGATAGAAGAAAACTAACGAGTCGTTTGGCAATACATTTAGGTCATCGTAAATGTGTCAACTATTTGCGATTATTTCAGCGTACTACACTGCCATTTTAATTTTATGTAACTATTAAAAAATACAAAGTCTGACTGTAAGAGTTACTTGGAAATGGAATTTTGATACTAACATATGTGCAGAAAAATGTTCGTCTTAGATAATTCTAAGGTATGATTAGTATCACCTCAATCATTAATTATTCTCTTATGAATAATAAATAATTAGCTAAGAATAGAGAATAAGTCTCTTGACGATATCCAGCCAGATCCTTTTTATTTCAAGACATTTTCAATACCATGTATACATACGAAGCCATAGTATAGAGTATCGTAATTCTAGATTAGAAATAGGATTTACTGAAACTAATTATTGCGTGAGTTTCTAATGAAGAAAGTTTAATTTACAGATTTGAAATCATAGTTTCGTCATAAAGGGCTGAAATAACAATTCCAACTCAAGCCAGAATGTACTCATTGAGAGATAAGATTAAGACTAATTGAACACTAATATTTGTTCATCGGATTGGTCTCAAAGTTACGATCAATTAAAAAATTAACTTCTTATCTCACACAGTTCAGCAGCAATGTATGTCTGTAAAATTGCAGGATTATGATGCTTGTAATGGATTTAAGGAATTTTTAACGTATAAGTTTTTTTATAAGTAGTGTAAACTAAATGTACATATATTCCACTATATTAACAAACCCGTAAATAAAATTGCAATTGCAAAAACTGTTAGAGGTTTGTCAACGTTTGAATGTTGTCCAGGATAATTGTTGTTTGCTATATTGTGCGAATTTCAATATAATTAACTACGTTTGTTTAGGCCTCCACGGTGCGGAGATAGTTTTTACATATATCTTATCGTAAATGCTATTAAAATACGGAAACTTTTTAACTCTCATCAATTGATTTTCAGATATTATCTGTACAGAATATAGCTTATTTTGTTTATGAAAATACAAGCTATCTTATCCTTGATTTTGGTTTTAATATGGATTTAACAATATATTTCCCCTGACAAATTTGACACGAATCGGTCCAACTGAAACGTACATACCGCATTATCTTTTGCTTTTTACAAAACTTCCTCTATGAGAATATCAAAATCGATTAACATACTACTAATTTAAAACGTCGTACTACTTATTCTTCGAAGTTTGTAACGGTCGCAAATTATTTCAAGAATGTCATTCGACATTCATCGGTGTTCCGTAAATGGGCCTCTTCTTATTCAAGCACTGCATTGTATTTACGTTGTGTAAACACTGGGTCTTCTGGTGTTGGAGCTCTAGGACATGACCGATTCGTCTATACCACAGTTCATAATGCATAATTGATCAAATATATTATACGCAATTACATACGCATGTGTTTGAAAAAGTAGGAATCATAATCTTCAAGTTGGTCACAGTCATTTTCAGACCACATTATCTTTAATGGGCTAAATTATAATCGAAATCGCATGGTCTCTTAAGTGTGCGGCCACTGGTAAATTTACCTTATAATTCGCAAAACAAAAATGTTATGATTTTTTTTAACGTCTCCTTAAATCTCTCTACGTATTATAAAAAACTCCATTCGACAATTTCAATGCCGCTAGTTCTCCTATATTCGGTTATTGGTTAATACTCATTTTCTCTCGGTCAAACGATCGCTTAAGGATGTATGATACGTACAGTCCCGCCAAAAGTGAGTTTCAGAGACAATTTCGATCACTTCACAATGGGATAAAAATCGGAAAAAAATAATGCATATAAAACGTGCTGGAAAGATTGATTTCGCATAATAATAATCGCAAAATGTTATTAACAAATTGGTGAAAAAACAATTGTTCATCAAACGATCAGTCAACCTAACTTTTTTTTAAATTAAAACGATATGTTAATTTATTTGAATTAGTACGAATTTTTCCAGATTTTTTTCTTCATTTTGATTTTGATTTTTCTTATTTCCAAAAATGTGCGCGAAATAACGAATTTCGGATATGTGTTCGGAATTAAACCATCCACTCAAGATTTTCTTGCAAAAACGCATATCCAAAACGTGTTATATTCTGCGCATTTTTCAAAAAAAAAAATCAAAATCAAAATAAAGGAAAAAATCTTTAAAAAATTGTAAGCATTTAAATAAATTAACATATAATTTTCATTTGAAAAAAGTTAGGTTGACTGATTCTTTGATGAACAATTGTTTTTTTCACCAATTTCGTAATAACATTTTGGGATTATTATTATGCAAAATCAATCTTTTCAGCACGTTTTATATGCATTATTTTTTTCCGATTTTTATCCGATCGGGAAGTGATCGAAATTGTCTCTGAAACTCACTTTTGGCGGGACTGTACGTATCATACATCCTTCAACGGTAGCCACTAACCTCCAAACAAACCGGAAATAAACAGCCGTTCGCGACCGGCGATTCGCCAGAGTCAACTACTATTTCCTTCCTGTGGCGTTTGAACCAGAGGTCAGGAGATCTCACGAAGCAGCGTTCGGTATGCGACCGTCAGCACAGTATCGCTGCTGCAGAGTCAAGAGTTCCTTCGGCCCGGCGAACTCGTTGCATATTAAAAGAGGAAGCAAAGAACCGTCGAGTGCCGAGCTTTATGGCCGCGTGTGTTCGTCTTGTGGCGTCACGAAAAATATCCAAGTTACACGACAGCGGCAGCAACCGCCGCGTAGTGTCGAAAGGTTATCGTTTCACCGTGAGTCGTCGAAGCGCCGAGCGAAATACCCTTCACAACGAATTCTATCGCCGGACGACTGTACGATATACGCGATAAATTCAATCTTTGACTTTGAAAAATTTGCATTTTTTTCTACAAAGCGTCCAGGGGTCGCGGGCAGCCACGCAGTATCGGAAGCGCTATGAACTGTCAACGCATAAACACGACATTAGCATAAAAGGGCCGAGGGCAGTGGGGATCGATTCCTGATGTTGTTCTCTTGGGTTCTCGTGATGCGTGCGATGGGGGAGGTTCAAGATGGAGAGGAAGTTGCTTCTCGACGGACTTTGAAGCTTTGCCACGTTTGTTACGTTATTCGACGAGGAAATAACGATCCAATGAAGGGTCAGCGAGGCGCCATAACGAAACGGGAGCAGAGGACGCTGGGGTGTAAAATAGAAAAGGACGACATAACGCATCGAGTGGAGATGAATCCTTTGCCTCTGTTTCGAAGGATATGTCAGACACGGCGAGTCACATAACGAAACACACATTTTACGATGTTGGTGATATCATCTTCGATTTTGAAGTCATCGGTTGATGGAAATGAATGAACTGCTTTGACGGTCAACTGATGTCCGCTAATGGATCGCCCCGAGTGCTTGATGGCTATTATGCTCCTCCTGTCGCTCTCAAGTTTTTCGTGAACGCAATCGGTGAGACTGTTGCGCCTTTTTTTACCAGGTAGCGGGATGTGTTCGCTTTTGGAGATGGAATCTCTCGAACGATTCAACTCGATCGAAACTCGATAACGCGGGCTGATGCTCGGTGGTCTTGTCCTACATGCTTGGGCAAGTTCGACATCGCATCAAGTGTTTGACGTCCTTGGGACAACTATTATGGAAATGGTCGGTATACATGGGGGTTCATTTTGATCTTCGTTTGCTCCCTCATCGGAAAGGCTTCGTGTTTTTTTTTCTTTTATTTCTCGCAATCTGCATCTCGGGTACTCAGAGTGGTCAAAATCGTCGAGAAAAGTTGTTTAGCACCGATAACTAACGTAATTGTGCGTGTGTCTTCATCAATGTTGGTATGCAAGTGGGCTATCGTACAACAACGTTTGGCACTTGCACTTGCTCACTTGCGTTTGCCCAAGTGTAAAAATGATATCAAGATTCTATGAAAGTTTCATATCGTAAAATATATAAAGCCTGTATAGGAAAATGGAGATATACAATTTCTATATATTGTACAGAATACATATAAAGATTCTATAGAAATTATATATAGTGCAATATAATTTATGTAAATTTGAAATAACGGTTTTACAAAAATTGTTTTATTAAATTTGCTGACCATATATAAATTTCATATAAATGGAATATAGTGTATAGTTTTTCTGTATGTCAGTTTTATTATACAAAATATATACATTGACATATGTATGATTTTTTCACGTGGGTGCACTTGGCACGAATCAGTTGCAAAGTTCAAATTTCACAGCATTTTGAACATTTGGGAAAGTGTTTTTGCGCTCTAACTTTCGTAAATAGCGATATATTGAGTAGAAATTCTGTACACAAATGTGCTGACAATAAACCAGAATCAGTGCCAAATTTAATGAGAATCCATAAAATGACTTTTAACTTATGTTGAAAGTTAAATTTTTAAAAAAGTCCTTTGCTCACTCATAGAGAAAGCTTTGTTTTCGTGAAATTTTTTTTTTTTTCGTGACTTTCATATTAACATACTCAGAATCACCTAAAACGTCGAGAATAGTGGTCTAGAAAATATGTCTGTATGTATGTATGTGTGTGCGTGTGTGTGTGTGTCCATAACTCACGAACGTCAAGATGGATCGAGCTAAAATTTGGCACACCACTGGAGTATTGACACCTCTGTAATAGACGTGATTATTAATTAAATGTGTTTATGTAAACAGATTTTATAGAATTTTAAATTTAAAAAAAAATGTGATCGCTCTAACTTTCGTAAAAGTTAGCCAATTTAGCTAAATAGTTCTTCGTAAATAAAAACATGTTTAATGATGTCTAGTATTGAATTTCAGCGAAATTGGTAAGGTAGTTCCGATTTTATAGAATTTTGAATTTTTCGAACAAAAATATTTTCTCTCTAAATTACGTCGAATCTCAACAAAAAAACCGAAATGTTCTACAGTTGATAAATACCATACAGCCCTGCTACGAACGAAATTTGGTGATGATCGGTAGAGTCGTTTGGATTTTATGGCATTTGTATTTTTAATAAATGTACATTCTCGCTCATAACTTCCGCAAAAGTTAAGAGAGTAAGATAAAAATTTGTACTTAATCAAAATGCGATGTGAGGGTATTCTAATGGTGTTTCATAGCTGCACACAATATAGATAATTAAAGAGAAAAAAAAGATGCAAAGTAGAACTTTGCACATTGCTTCCTCATATAATAGAGATTTCATTATCACAGGGATATGTTCTAAGAAAAAAATGATGCAGAGTTGAACCTTGCACATTGTTTTGCTTGATCAAGAAGAAAAAAATTGTGGTCATAAAAAAAATTCAAATTTTCAAAAGGTTTCGCTCAAGTTTGGTTTACTTATGGTAAACCATTGAACATAAGGTTTGAGATTTTGATGGGTATTGGTCAAGTGGCTCAAATTTTATGACATTTTGTATTTTTTAGCCAAATTTCGTTCCCGCCCTCGCTTGTGTAAATCACGAAATAAGGGACTCAGATTCGATTCACATACGGAATAATATAGGTTTCGGTACAAATTTGACGCAAATCGGTTTAGTGGTCAATTTCATGTTATAATTCTTAGGATTATGTCTTTCGAGCTAAAACAAGTCTCCAAAGTGGAAACATGCGAATAGCTCCGTTTTTGCGAAGCTCCTTTTCATGAGTAAATTAAAATTGAACAACATACTTTTGTTGTAGCTTTGTAGATGGCAAAAATGAGGAAGAAATTTGCAAGGATAAAAAAAGGGGTGTCAAGGGGAGAGAAAATTGTCCGGAAATGTCGTCGTGAAAGAAATTATTCAGACTACAATACCAAACTTCATACGTTATTAACCTCTTAACTGAAATAACGGTTGCAAATGCAGAAAATAAAAAGTCTACGATAACACGATACCGTAAAAAATTCAGCAGACTTCACAACATTGTTGTAAATTAAGCCGGCCATTAAATAAATTATTTATTTATTGGTCGGCGTGATAGGATTTTATTTAATCGAAATAGAGTATTCGATCTAAATAAAATTTTATTAACCCGAAATAGACTCTATTTAAATTGAGTAAGATTTTCTTCATTCGAAATACACCCCATAACTAATTCAAATAAACTCTTCAGGCAAATTTTTCTGGACGACCAAACCATTCGAAATGAAATAAACACACAAATTATCATTTCCTCTTCCTAATGAGTTGAATTGTTTACGCAGCTTTTAAAAAAACTGAGGGTGCAAAAAAATTGTAATTATTCTGTTCATTATTGACAAATTCGGCACTGATCACAGTTCAGTATTAGTTCATTTGTGTTCAAAATTTATGCCTAATATCTCATAATTTACGAAAGTTATTTTATAAAATGAATTCTTTTAGAATTCTTCAAATACTGAAAAATTTGAACCATTTAAACAATTCGCACAAAATACTATCCCAAAAGTTAATATATGGAGCTCATTTACGTGTAACATCTGTCCACGTAGAGAAATAATTGGATGCCGTATCCAAGCGCGTGTTGAATTGTACGCTTCAAGCGACAAAATTGGTTGCGAGAACCAATTTTCGGGTGTCATACTCAATTAGTAGTTTTTAACGTCCAACCAAGTAGTTGATTGCGACGGCTAATTGGTTGGTTGTCCCAACCAATTTTGTTCCTTGGAGTGTATTTAACCACGCGCTTGGGTATGGCAACAACCAATTACTTCCTTCCATGAAGAAGAAACATAAGAAATTGTGGAAGTTATTGTGCTAACAAGGTAATCTGCACGCATGCTTTTTTTAAATCACTTCTTTCGTCATTTTGTATTATTCCGAGTATGTACTGAAATAAAAATCATGAAAAAAATGTTTTCCTCTGTGAGGAAAAAAATAATTAAGGAGGTACTTCGCCCAACCAAAGCATCCTGCTTCAAGATCCTTTTATCCAGAAGTCAAGAGAAATCGAAAGTCGAAATATAACCGAAGCCAGTTTTCAATCGTTCTGATTGGTCGCTGATGACTTTGACGTACAGCCAACTTCAGACTGTTATGCTATCCAGGTAGAGTTACGTATTGAGCGCGTTCTGAAAGGCTATATTTTTTGCACTTATTGTGGAATAGAATACATTTGTCTTTACGTTAAACAAAGGCACATGAAAAGTCGATTGTCTTGAAATCCTGAAGCAGAAATATAGTCACGAGTACATTGTTGCTAGTACTTAAGGTAGTTATAACGCAAAGGCGTTAGATGTGTCCGAATTATTTATACCTTGTGGTTTGAGTATTTATCTTTTATTTGTAAGGAATTACGAGATACATTACCGGACATCTAATAGAGTAAATAATTTTTTTAAATACAGTTTTATCTATGGCGTTACATAGAGAAATATAAAAAAATGACTGTTAAACAGAGAAAAAAGTATCTCAGAAATGAAATACAAAACATCTAAACAGCTCTACGATTTCGTTAGATAAGATAAGTAACCGACACGACCATAAAAAGTGGTAGTCACCGGACATTTCAGTGAGTTATTGCAAGTTAATTGCAAGAAAATGCGTCGTGCAAAAACAATCACTACCAGCTGCTGAAGATGGCACCGAAGTTTGGCAACGTTCCACATGAGCCATATTCGCGACAGTTACCATCGGTCGGTATATACTGGTAGTGTTCTGCAATGAAAATGATCGCTCGCATTCTAGATTCAACGTAATTAATTGTACTTTAATAAGCTGATTCGAATTAAACGTAAGCAGAATTATTGACGTAACCGAAATCGGATTTATTCACCTATCGATTCTCTAGAATTTTTTATTTTATGGGAGGTTCACCTGCGTCGATCCTTCACTGTATCTGGCTTTTTTTGTTGCTTGAATGTTGTCGAACCACGCTTTTCTTTTACGCGTAATAAATCGGCCGTTTCGTTTCCCGCGATCTGCTCTAACATCGTGTCTTTCTTTTGGAGAATTCGACATGACAGATCAGATTCTCCAAACAAACTTCGCAAACCTAACCTCGTTTCATGTCGGTAACGTCGATGCCGGTCGACCAGTCGCTCGATATTGCGGTGTTGCCACGATGTGTCGTGTGCTTACAGAGCCAATGGCAGAAAAGTCAAGATATAAGTCAAATTAATTTTAATAACATAATTAAATTAATTACGCACGGAAAAACAATCACGTAACATGATTGAATGTAACTTCTTAATTTATGAATTTAATTGTGGAATATGCAAAAAGAATGAATAATTTTATTCTTCGATGACGACGGTTGCTAGTGTCTATGACTCCGGTAATAATACGAAGCACCTTTGTAAAATATTTATAAATGGACTTGTCTCTCTGCTAGGGTTCAATTTGGGTAGACCACGTACAAGAAGACCGCATTCTCTCTTTACGGAGAATCGATGATTATTTATTTACAAATAATCATGAATGTATGAAGCGGCTACTTTAAATAATAAGTTGTAATGCAGAAGCAGGTGCAAGGAAATATATTCTTCTGTTGAAAAAAGGCCAATTTTCCGTGCTTTCGGTCGGGAGAAAATGACATTGGGGGCTTATTCAAGCCGGGAGCCTAGCGTACTTACGAAGTTTCGCATGTTCGCTCTACCGGCCAAATATTTTGGTACTCGTCGGTAAGTCGAGTATGTACGTATGTTTATCGAGGCGTTTTCGTGACGCGCTCGTGATTCGCTTTAGGCTAGTACACCGCCGGTCCGTAAGAGGTCCAGCCGCAAGGGGAGCATGGCGCGGACACGCAGAGGGCAGTATATACCTCGCACATGTGTGGAGGTCCTACCGAAAGGAGCAAGGAGAGGGATAATAACCAATTATTTTCGAGTATATAATTAGAAAATTACGGAGTCACGTCCCGACACAACGCGGATGAGAGGCCAGAGAAAACTTTGTGCTCTTCCTCTTTCTTTATCTTCCTACTGCTCTCTTTGCTCGTACTTTGATTCTTCTCTCGCTTTCTCTCTTGTATTCGTCTCAAGTGGTATAGAGCGGCGGCGTCAGGATTGAGATACAGATACGAGCAGGACGCGCAAAGTATAGGTCGCGTATAAGCGCAAGTCGCCTTCGTACGTGGACCTTCCTTTACATTCTCTCTCTTTTCTTCGTCGTCCTTTTCCTGCTCTTTTCTATATACCCTATCAGTCTTGTCTTGTCTTTTCTTTTCTTTTATCTCTCTCTCTTTTTTTTCTTCCTCTCTCTCTCTCGTTCTTCTACGAGTGAGATAACTGCTCTCTGCCTTTTGCTCCTGATGCTGCAGCTTTATATTTTTTATTTTCTTCTCCCGTGCGGTGTGTAGGTGAGGGTGGAGAGGAGGGCCGACCTTATGGCCCTGGGCTACCGGGCTTCGAACCGTCCTAAGCTGATCTTTGCATACAGGGTGTCTCGATACAAACTCGAAATACAAGCTCATTTTTTTAAACGAAATACAGAAATTTTTTGTTTGCTTGAAATGCGATTAGAGTAATTTTCTTGTAGAGAGTATGATTGAAATTGTCGATTTTTCAGGTAAATTTGTTAGGTGTAGAAAAAACGAATCGATATAGTTTCTTAATGAAAAATACCTTTATTTTGCTTTCTCGTAAAGAAAATTTGTTTTTGCGCACATTTTCGTACGAAATTCTGATGTCGAGAGCTTAAAAATTGTATGAAACGACAAGAAAATTCAAATATTTGTACTGCCAATATTTGGGATGTATCCAAAATATCTAAGCTACTTGAGTATTCCGAAATGATAAAGACACATTTATCTATGGTATTGTTTGCGGAGAATTTTTATTTTTTCGCGTTGTATCGAGGGTGCTATAATAATACCACTGCTTATTATAGTGCATTGTTGGGAAAAATTGGAAATTCTATATTCATAAACTCGTCATCGACATTTAATAAACAGTTGTAGTATATAGAATTCATGTACGTTCCCAGTAAAATTAAAGCACATTATCAAAAGTCAATTACTTTCACTATAAATTAAAGTAAATTATTAGATATACTGTACCATACATTGATTTTACATTACACTTGTATACTAAGTTTCATATATTACTTCATGAATAAAAACTTTCAGTAAAAGTACAGTAAATTGCAAGCAGATTTTTTTTACAGTGTAGCGCACTGTTAGAAAAGATTTGAAGTTTTATATCCATAAACTCGTTATCGAAATTAAATAAACCATTGTGCTATAGAACCCATATACTTTCCCAGTGAAATTAAAGCAAATTATTGAAATTCAAGTACTTTTACTGTAATATGAAGTAAATTATTGAATATGCTGTACCATACATTAATTTTACATTACGCTTGTATACTCAATTTCATATACCAGTTTATGAATAAAAACTTCCAGTAAAAATACACTAAATTTCGGGTAGATTTTTGTTACAGTGCGCCATTCATACAGCGTGGTTCTATTTTTCGGTGACTTTCGCTATAAAATAGTGAACTGTACAAATTTTATTTTGAAAATTAATATACCGATATATAAAGCTCGGATGAGTGTACGGTATATAAATTTTCGGGTACATTCACCATTGAAGAAATCAATATTGATATATTATAAATGAGCAGTCAATATTCACGTTCTGTAATTTTCGAACACCAGTATCGTAGAATTCTTGTACTTTATTCAAATGTACAATAGAAGCATATTAATATCTAATTCATATACCTGATTCATAAATCTCATATCGTTTTGGATATTGAATTTATTTGCACAAAAATGTTCCTTAATTTTGGATTTTTGTTGTATCCTTATTTTTAGGCTCCTGACTAATTGACATTGGTTTAATCCGAAATCTGTCAAAACTTGAGACTCACTCAAATTATCATACTAAAAGTTGAAATGCTGAAACGAAACGATGAAATATGCATTCCTTTCTGATTCGCAATAATTTCTGTCAGTTCATACAGGCGCTGAATTATTAAGGTTAGGCAAAAATGTAAGCAGCACCATCAATGTTTTTTGTATGAGATCTCCAAAATTGGTCAATGTACTAGCGTAGCTTTGTTAATGGTGGAAGTAATTGGCAATATGCAATGTTTAACTCTTCTTGATGGTGCAGATGGTTCACTCAGAGAAATCGTTATAGTACCGTCAACTATGACGTGACGACCATTCATTTTTAGTCTATGCCATTCTCATAGTTACGATAACTATTTGATAGTTATGGCAACTAAAAATGAACGATTGTCATTTTATAATCACTAATACCACAATTTTCGCTCAGTGTTGACGGTAATAGTTACAGTTTTGCGTTCCAATCGATCATCGACTGCATTCTCAAAACACTATTATCAATACAGCAATACAGTCAATTCGTCAGTATTTCCTATCATTAGCAGTGCGCTCTTTTTTTTAAACACTCCTAAAATCATTGCTTTTACATCGCTATGATACGTAAAAGCAATGCATTTCTAAGTATGGACTCAGAAAAATTTATGGTTGACTCTATGATTCACATATTTTCCTGTGATGACAACATTTTTTTATCATGACCACAATATGGATTAATCGTTTGATAATAGTACATTACGATACTAGTGCGATGAAACTTTTTCGCGACGATTGTGAGTTTGCAGCACGAGCTGAAGACGGGTGTTGTAATCACACGAGATCAGAAAAAGTTTCATGCACGAGTATCGTATACGATTTTATGCTACTAGTGCGAAAAGTCCCTGTTTCACGAACGCAAGCGAAGCGAAGTGTGCGTGAAGTAGGCCCTTCACGCACACTGTGGTATAAATTTTATTATGTCACCAAGAAATATTACCATAATAAAATTGACTTCCACTCTCTTCTTTCAGTGCGTCAAAATCCAAAATGTATTAAAAGATCAGAAACATAATTAGCATAGCGCTTGATTTCTGAATATACAACCAGTTCATGATCATAAAATGGCTATAACAATTTTCATAGATACTTCAAAACGGACGACCGATTTTTGTAAAATTCCTCATCACTTTTCACCCTTTATTTCCGATAATGTTCCCAAAATAAAGTTATTGGATCGTCACTAAAGATTCATCAGATTATACCTGCCGATTTTTTTTTATGTGTAAGAGCTTAAATCGGTCAATCGATTCGGTTCGGCTCAGTTGTGAGACACTGAGAACGGGGAAGAAGCAACCAAAGGCACGGCAGGAGGTACACCCGGTACCGTCGCACCACCCACTCGACTCTCGACAGGACCAGACCCAAGCGGATCGTGATACCCCGCGGACTAATGCCGATAATTGCATTTTGCAGTTCGTGAATTCCTGCTTCTTTCCTTCTTGCCGCGCGCGGCAGCCACCGCTCCGTTTCTGTACATTCTCCTTCCCCCACAATATTCTTCTTCACGTTTCTCCCCGATTCGCACCCAGTCTCTACTTCATCGAGTTGTGGCATTTCACGTTTCTCATCTCTCGTGGTTCCAAGCGACACAAGCAACTTTGAAAAAAATCCTTACTTCACTACGCCTAGCATTTTTAAAAGTAAAATTGCTTATAGATTATTTAAGCTAATAAAATTTGTTTAATTACTTTGCTCTATTTTCAAAATATTGTTTTGAAATTTTTATGGATGTAGGGAGATTTATGGGATCCCGTCAAAATATTCCGTTGTGAAATATTTTGCGACAAAATGTCCACGACAAAAATATCCTTCGTCAGAATATCCTATGCCAAAATGTACTGAATTGCTCGAAAACATCCTAAAATAACATCCAAAATTTCCAGGACAGAATATTCTTTTTCAAAATATCCTATGCTGAAATTTCCAGTACAGCTACAAAAATCCAAACATAATCTAAAATATCGCAGATACAAAAAATTAGGACATTAAAATTAAACAAGAAGATGTAAACAATCAACACAATTTCGTATTTTAACGATTGAAAGAATAAAGAAGACAATAGAGTAATTCTAATTCTAATCTTCTGAAATATTACTTTTCAACCCCTTGACAGATTCTCACCACATTCAAACTGATATTTAATTGACCCACACTTTATTTGCGTACAAAATTTGAGCCAGATATCTTGGCAATTGTGAAATCTTGAAAATTGCGGAAGTTACAGCCCAAGCTAGCATTCTCCAAAACATTCAAAATGCCATATATTTTGACACCTTGACGGATTAACTCCAAATTCAATCTCAAATCTTATTTAACAACAGTTTACGCGTGGTTAAAATTTGAGCCCGATGATTGTTTTTACGAAAAACAAGGGTGCAACGTGGAGCCTTGCTTGATCCTTTTTTATTACTTTTCACAAACCTTTTCCTATGAGGAAATACATTCGATAATTTTGGCTTACTCGATAAACATTAAAATTAAGCTTAATAAAAAATACAAAAATAATGGAGAAGCAATGTACAAGATTCTACTCTGCATGCTTGTTTTAATCGATTTAACAAAACTTAAGTTTAGTGCAATTTTAGTCAGCAAAAAATAAATTGAAAAAAAAATCAAATACTTATATAATCTCAATCCGTTTACCGATTTTTTATAAATTGTATATAAGGTGCAGCTGTTGTCTCCAAAGGGGAAAAGGATTAAAAAGTTGTTCGCCGAACGCGATTCTCCCAACCAATTTAACTTCTTCGCTGACTGAGGTCCGCCCCAAGCACTGTAACCGACAACCACAACATTGTAACACAAGCCAGCGTCAGGGCCAGGCTGGACCACTCCAGATTTCAAATATATCCGCACTTAACGTTAAGTGGGGACCCACAACTGTACCTTGGATATCGTGTTTTGCCCAAAATTAAGCAAGTTATTTCCTACACGGAAAGAAAAAAAGAAGCGAAGAAAAGTTGCTATTGGCGTATTTGCAACACGCAAATTTTTCATTACATTCGTTATTCGCTTCAAGTTTGTATCGTGAATTTACTGGAGTATAGTGACGAAGTATACGAATAGAATTTTTTTAATTTCGTACAGTAGTAGTAGTAAACTAAAATTTAGTAATAACACACGGTGACATAGAAGGACATTTGGATCTCATACTTATTATTACGGAATGTAACAGTTACATAATTTTCGAATTGTTCAAAACGTGAGGTTGCCGGGTAACATTGACATAAATATGATGTTATGTATTAATAAAAATAGTATCTAGTCGTTACATAACATTTTGTTTGAATACTATATAAACGTTATAACCGACAGCGCGCCGGTGTGTGGCTTCGAAAACTAACAAAGAATGATTTAAATGTTCACCCATAATTCAGAAAACGACATCCTCGATTTTCATCGACTGTACCATGAGAAGTATTGGTGGCGCGCCCAAGACAACCCACTAATAATAGAACTAAGACGTCGAAAACTTCTCAACGACACCTGTAGAAGACTAAGAGCGTAATTCTCATTTTAATCTTAATCCCAACCAGTTCCTATTACTGTTACTTCTTGCGAGACAGCAACCTTTGTAAATCTGTATATATCGTAGTCTTAAGGATGTTTATGATACCTACAGTCCCGCCAAAAGTGAGTTTCAGAGACAACTTCGTCACTTTCCGATAGGATAAAAATAGAAAAAAAAAAAAAATGCATATAAAAATAATGCAAAAACAATAATGCATATAAAGTGCTGAAAAGATTGATTTCGCATAATAATAATCCCAAAACGTTCTTAGCTAATTGGTGAAAAAAACAATAGTTCAACAAACAATCAGTCAACCTAACTTTTATTCTAATACAAATGATATGTCCATTTATTTCAATGCATACGAATTTTTTCAGATTTTTTTCTTTATTCCGATTTTGATTTTTTTTATTTTCAAAAATGTGCGCGAAATAACGAATATTGGATATGTGTTCGGCATAAAACCATCTACTGAACTCATTGTAGTAGATGATTGTTGAGCAATTGATGGAGCGGTCCAAACTTAACACTATACCTCGTATCTGATTTTGACATTCTTCTGATCTGCAAAACTCTTAAGGGGCCCACCACATGAGAATTAATCGATCAACTAAACTTAAATGTAGAACTCAAGTATAATAGAAGAACCCTTTAATTTCTCGCAATTTTTTATCACACATGGCTGCCAGTATAATAAAAATTTAAAGTATCCATAAAAAATAGAATGCAAGAAAATTTTAAGGTAAATGTATTTATCAGTTTGTAAAAACGAAATCGCTTCTTTGTTACAGTATGCTATTTGCAAAGTTCCTCTTTATGAGTGTTACGTCATGGGTTTTGGTAGATTCCCATAAACGAAACGAAATTATATTAATTTTTGCCTCGTTTTAGGCCGGAATGCGCCGACCAGGGATCGATGCGGGTGTTAGGTGATATTTAATTATGAATAATTATGAATAAATAAATATTGGAATTCTAAAAACAATAACTATATATTTTCACTGACCGGTTACAATACAAAATTTTTAATAAAATAAATTTAAAAATTTCTAATAATAATATAACTGTTGAGAAGAAATTAAAAGTGGTGTTAAAGACATAGCGCATTAACACAAGACGTGACAAAATGCATCAGGACATCGCACAACCCACAGTTTTGTGTCGCCCTGCCATTTGCCGTGGGATCTCCGGCGCTGCGTTGATAAGGGCAGCGAAAGTAGTCCCCGGTTTTTATTCGCAACTCCTGCGTAAGAAATTATTTTTAAAAAAAGCGTGATAATGCTGATGAATGTGAAAATTCAGTAGCGTGAAGCGCTACTGCATGCAAAAAAATATTTATCCACTTGTCGATTAATGTCTAGAATTATTAATTTATTTATTAGTGAATGCATTTAAAAACTACAATTTTTCAAAATTCATGATAAACAAATATGCCCGGACGTAACATGAGAAAGCCTAAATTGATCAACATATTTCCTAGAGGGTCACTAAATATTGTAAAATAACTGGGAAGCTATTTGCAATAATCTAATTCGTTTGTTTTATTAAACAATATTTAATCGGGTTGAGATTGCTTAATACAATTGAGGACCGAAAAAAGTAGCGAAAATATAAATGTTTGAAGGTAGGGATGTTGGGATTTTCGTGGAAGATGAGTGCCGAGGGCAAGGAGCGTCAGCGGCAAAGGCTAAAAAGAAAATCAGGAATAAGAAACGATGAGGTCGACAGGCGAGGCGAAAGAAAGGATAAGAGCGAGACACGAGCTCAGGTATCTCCCTGTACTGGGCGCAAGAGAGCCGCAAACTCGTGTACGTGCGTGACGTCAATATGTCGGGAGTAATAAGATGGCCAGCGATAAAGTGGTGGGTGTAGATACAAGATAACAATCAGGCTGCAGTAGCTCCTGGCAATCTCGTGATTACAGGCTTAGCCCTCGAGAGTCTCTCCTGTATTCCTTTTCTCCCTATCCTGTTTTATACCGTTCTCTCTCTTGCTCTTTACGATATATTTCATAAGCGGTATAGATCGTCCCCTACTCTACTGATATTATAGAGCTATGGATGCTCCCATGTACTTTGCTTTTCTCCAAAAGCTATTGTTTACATCCATATTTTTCGTTTAAACAGTTTCGACATATTTTTGCTTATATATTAAATCTTTTCCGTTAACAAATAATAAAATAACATAAATGTTGCGATTTTTGATAATTCACTCGTTTATTCCTTACGTTTGAATTATATGTACGTAAAAGGTAAACAGCCCAGTTTTGATGATCAGAATCCTGGCCCATGTTTTCCGCTGCTTCTGAAAGGGTTTCATCGCAATTTCGAAAACAAACTTCTCTCATTTATGGGGCATTCCATACCGATTCGACCTGGGTCGGACCCTCGACCTCTCGGATTTGGTCGAAAAATTTTCATATGATTGGACCAACTCCAAAAAGGACTGGAAATTTTTTTCAGATTTTTTTTTATTCCAATTTTTTTTTTTGCGATTTTTCGAAGCTAACATATTGTTAGGCCAAATATAAAAATCTGGAAAAATTCTTAACAATTCTGCATGAAATAAATAAAATTTTTAGCCTAAAACCAAAGTGGGCCCGGTTCCGCTTCTACACAGGGGAAATAAGTAATAAGCTATCAAGGTTTAAACTTTTTTGATTTTAGAGAGAAAAAGTTTAAATCTTGATAGCTTATTTTCCTGTTAATCAATTGAGGCCGATTTCAATAGCAATCTACTTTAGTGATCATTCGACATGAGTCCCAAATTTCAGCTAGATTGCTGAAAATTTGAGACCGTTTTCGTCTTCACGGCCTTTAACGTAACCTTATGAACATGTTATCTATAAATCGCATTTTTTCCTTACGAAAAGAAAGCACTTGCAGGAGAAAGCAATATTTTAGTAAAAATATTATAACTTTTTCTCTTTTGTTTTTAAATTTCTTAATAGCTTTTTATTTTTAAAAATAGAAGCGAAACCGGGCCCACTTTGGTTTTGGGCTCAAAAATTTTGTTATTTCATGCAGAATTTTTGAGAATTTTTTCAGATTTTTAAATTTGGGCTAACGTTATGTTAGCTTTGAAAAATCGCAAAAAAAATTGCAATAACCTCTTACGAAATAATGAAGCTATTGGATCGAGTCTAATTTTAATACTGTTTTTTTATTCAGTTAAATATTCTGCCATCAAAATTACCAACGTCGTGATTGATGTTTTTTGCTTCTTTTTTATTGTTCCACAATACAATTTTCATTTGTAATACCACAAGAGCTTCGAAATATCAGATTAATTTTGAAGCTCGAGTGGTATTCGGGGGATTATTTTTCCCATCCAAATTGCGACCAATGGAATTGCACCATGGGACAAAACTTACGGTTTATGTTTGATAAATCCTTCGACTGTCACAATTGAATTCAATCTGTCCGTTCGACAGATGGTTAACGCGGCTGAATGATCTTTTGTTTCCTATATATAGCAATAGACAAAATTATCAAAGAATTATCAGTATAATTTCGTGTAGGTTGTACCACGTAACGTCCAATGGTGCAATTGGTCGAAATTTAGATGGAAAAAATAATCACTTTTATGTTTTAATAAAATTGACGTCGTTATAATAAATGTAGCCATTGCATCCACGAATTTCGTCTGTGCGCATATTTTTTCTGTGTGATATTGTGTCGTTGTCATATTTTGTCGGTGTAAAGGGCTTTTTCTATTTCGTTAGGATTTTTTTAGGTTCTTTCAGATTCGATTAGGTTTTATTAGGTTCTATTTTGTTTGTTTCGATTTTTTTTAGATTTTTTTGGATATCTTTTTTCTATGTTGTTCAGAATTTCAGGTTGATAATGTTGGATGGTGTTGCGATTTAGATGTCGACGAGTGCGATATTGTGGTTCGGAGCCGTGATTTCAGGCGACGAACCTTAACAAATAACAAAATTACGTTTACGTTTCGACTCTGAACTAAGACATCTTCAGAACTTGTTTTTGTTTTATACGATCAAAAATTTCAACAAGTTAATAATCAAACACTATTCTATTTGAGGCAATAGCAAATTTGTCAATGTCTTGGGTTCGACATTGATCATTACATTTTTCTCGCGACATTTGAAATCTCATGGGGATTACCTTCTCCTTATTCTAATTTGTTTTTAAGCCGAGTTCTCCGGTTACAATATTTAAAATGATCATGTGCGATATTTGTCTGTATGTATTGAAGTGAGCTTATGTTATGTTGGCATCTGTTTTGTATAATTTGTTATGTGTGAGCTGTATTATTTTAACTCGACAAGCCGGTATTATTTTCGAGACAGTCAATTCAGAATAATTGATATTTTTCGTGTGATAATTTGTTATGTAATCATTTTTCAGCGTGATAATTTTTTACATGATTATTTTTCGTTCTCATAATTTTCCTTGTAATTATTTTCCTGTGATATTTTGTCACGTTATAATTACGTCATAGAACGATATGTTCCTGGTATCCCGAAGTTACAGACTTCTGCACCGAATACATATCAATTTAAAATCAAACAAATTTTGTGATCAATTCAATGTTTAAGGATGTATGATACGTACAGTCCCATCAAAAGTGAGTTTCAGAGACAATATCGATCAATTTCCGATAGGATAAAAATCGGAAAAAAATAATGCATATAAAACGTGCCGAAAAGATTGATTTCGCATAATAATAATTTCAAAATGTTATTAACAAATTGGTGAAAATAAAACAATTGTTCATCAAATAAACAGTCAACCTAACTTTTCTTCTATGAAAATGATACGTTAATTTATTTGAATGCATACGAATTTTTTCAGATTTTTTTTTTATTTTGAAAAATGCGCAGAATATAACAAATTTTGGATATGCGTTTTGCAAAAAAATCTCGAGTGTAGTAGATAGTTTTATGCCGAACACATATCCAAAATTCATTATTTCGCGAACATTTTTGAAAATAAAAAAAATTAAATTCAAAATAAAGAAAAAAACCTGAAAAAATTCATACGCATTCAAATAAATTAACATACCATTTTCATTCGAAAAAAGTTGGGTTGACTGATTGTTTGTTGAAAAATTGTTTTGTTTCAGAAATTAGTTAATAAAATTTTGGAATTATTACTATGCAAAATTCATCTTTTTAGCACGTTTAATATCGATTATTTTTTTTCGATTTTTATCTCATCGGGAAGTAATCGAAATTTTCTCTGAAACTCGCGATTGGCGGGACTGTACGTATCATACATCCTTAAACCATTTGATGCAGTACTAAATAATGTCTGCTAGCAGTCTCGCTGCGCGTACTAAATCTTTTAATGCAAAATCAACAGGAACTGATAATGCCCACAGGAAAATCCAAAATGACCCATTTCGGGACCACCCTGGTGTACATAGTAACGAGACTGTTATACAGTATAGCGCAACTCTCTTGTTACCTGGCCTTGGGGTGTTACGTAACGTTATTAGGGTAATCCTCAGGAAATAGTCGAAACTCTTAGTCCATGCTGTTAGATACGTACGAAAGGTCGTGAGGGTTCGAGTGATCTCCATCAGACACATACCTCCACAGTTAGCCTATAGTTGGCGAGGTTGCGGTGTGACGGGTTGGGGAATTAGGGTGATCGACGAAGTGAGCGGACTGGATGATGTTCGACTGGAATTGGCGCATTACAGTCCCACGCGGTGCGATCGAATCGACGCTTCTGTCTAACTTCGCGAACCGCAATCGCGGGTAAAGACGCACCGGTGAAACTCTCCTGTAGTGAGAGAACTTCTATGGCTGACGTACATTGTCTCTTACACGTCGTCGACGTAATTTGCGTTTGAAATCGCTCACGCCTCGGTCTCACCATCGTCTCTCGAGGTTAACGTCGCAGTTGCCTCTTCCAACGGACAGAGACAGAGAGGGAGAGAGTGAGAGTGGGGGGAATAGAGAGTCGAAACTCAAGTGGAAACTATGTAACCCTCGCACTCAACCCTGTCCCTCGTAACTTTGTCCACGTTGCTCTAATTCGCTTAGCAGGCTGTAGACGTCAGCAGTAATGTATCTTTCGCCGCGGCGGATATAGTACCACTCGTTATAGGAATTTGTGGCGTAAGGGCTAAGGTTGTAGAGCGAAGAAGGCGAAGAAAAGGCAGGTAGATAGGTGGCGGCCCCAGCGATGAGAGACGAATCTTCTCCCCAGCAGCAGCCTCGGGCATTTTCAATGTTATACCCCGTAGCGACTGTGGTAGTAGGTGATGCGCTTGCCCGGCGTATATACTAACTACAACATACTCGAAGGGTCTGCAACTTTCGGCGAAGATAACGATCGATCCCTGCGAAATATGCAACCACGCCAATTTGCCGATCAAAATTATTATTAAGAGGTAGGTAGAGATCAGGTACGTAGTAGCTGTGTGCGCGCCTCTGGAGCACAGCCTCCGCGAATTTCTCTCGGTTGCACCCCTTTTACTCGCGCCCGCCGGAATCCCTTTCGGTATATCTCTCTGCTACCATTCTACGGCGCCAGCAAACGACCCACTCATCTCACGATTTTCTCCTGTTATGTCGAATAAAGATAGAAAAAAAATCGTATTATCTACGGAGAAAGTATTTGTTGTACAAATATGTTTATGATATATGGAGCATTTTCATTCGATTCAGCCATTCTTTTCCGATTTTCTTCGATCTGCCCCATAATTGGTTATATGATTGTATCTCTGAAGAATGCTCTATGTGAATTTTTTATATGTTTTAAAACGATATTTTAGATAATGGTGAATATTTTTTCAGATTTTTTAAATCAAATTTGAATTAGCAACAGTTTTTTTAAATGAAAATATTGTTAGCCCAAATCTAGAATTCTGAAATTTTTTTTTGAAAATCTTGTATCAGATATAAAATTTGTTAAGCCCAAAACCAAAGTAGGCCGACATTTGCTTCCTTTTTTCGGAGTTATTCTCGAAAAAAGAATAATCATAAATCTTTCTGAAATTTCAAATGATATTTAGACATGAAAAATAAAAATAATTTTTGTCATTTGTGGCTACAACACTTTTTGAGACGCATTTCGATTTTTTTAAATAACTAACAAAATCACCGTTAAACAAACGAAACGAAAATTGAGATTTAAAAAATGTCATACTATTTTTATATCATTGCCTTGAAATGCATATTAAAACTCTTTTGGAGTCGCGAAGTACGTGTATTGTAGTGAACTTGCCCGGCCGAAAAAGAAGGCGGTAGGAATCAATTCTTGCTGCATTGCCGCGAGAACAATTATTTTGTAAATATTCAAAACGAATATGAAAAATTATATGAGGCAAAATAAACTCACTTCATGATTCATTTAATTAAATAAAGTCTGTTCTTAAGAGGCAGAGTCAGCAGAAAATAAAGATTTTTTCTGAGGAATGTTATTCCTTTTCAGCAAACTGATAAATTCTGTCAGAAATTAATCGATCAATAGCGGGTGGCAGAATCATTTCAATCCAAAATATTTCCAAAGATACATGTAATACTTATTACATTTTTTCATAATAGACGTAAAAAAATTATTAGACCCCTACTTTTTGTTCGCCATGGCATATATTCGTTCTATTTATCATAAAATGGTATAAATTAAACGCTTCGTAGAAGATTTCATTGTATTTTTTTTTCTTCTCGCAATAAAAACAACGAAAAAATTTGAGGAATATTAAATACAAGAATAGGACCTAGACAAAATAGTTTCGGACGACTAGAGTTCCTGATACACCATTAGGCATATCGACAATTCAAAAAATCGAAGTGCGGTTGACATAATATCGTTATTTAAAAAAAGGGGAATAATTTTAAGGAAACAAAATGAATAGGGTGGAAGTACCGTATGTGGCCGTGTAATTGATCCATTTGTAACCATACCTATATTACACGTATATGACAGTGATGGCCACAAATGGTGCAAAGGGCTTTAAACATAATTTATCAAACAATTAGGTATTTCAAGTATCTTAATGTAACATTTGATTTCATTCATGTGAACTAATCTCATCATCATCAATTGTTCTCGAGATATTATAGGTTCGATATCACTCGTTCTAAATTACATAGCTAACTTGATACGACTCGCTCGAAATTCCATGGCCAACTTGATATCACGCACTCGAAATTCTACGGCCAATTTGATACCACTTACTCAAAATTGCATGGCGAACTTCATACCACTCACACGAAATTCCATAGCCAACTTTTGATACCACTTGCTCAAAGTTTCATGAACGGTTTTTAAGGATTTTGAAAATTTCGGGAAATATTCGAGAATTTTGGAAATTTAAAAAATTTTGAAAGTCTTGACATTTTCAGGATTTCTGTGAAATGTTTTTATAATATATAGAGAAGGAATGTATGAAATATATATGAAAGATATATTCTGTAAATATCTATTACAATCTTGTATATACTTTTGGGATATATATGAAGCACAAAAAAGTTCTATATTTCAGATATATCTAAGATATAAAGCATATATCGAATATATATCCCGTATGTATTTGTAATATATCCAGAAGTATATTTTCATATATACTTCATGTCCACGGATGCAATCACTGAACATTTCAAATTTTAATGAATGATCTGGTGTATCAGAATTTTTATCACACACAGATATTAATGTACGGATAGCGTCAAAAATCAATTATTTCGAAATTGTGTGCGTAATAGACGATAGAACGATATGGAAATTTACATTGAGTCTCAATCCCGCTACTTGAAGAGGAAAGTATTTTCACAAAGTAAAACATAGTTTAAATGCCGATTAGTCTAGATTTTTTAACTGGTGACCAGTAAACAAAATTTGGCAAAAACATAATTTTTCAATTCATCACTAATCTAATCAGCACGTACCATATTTGTTATAGTTAAATTAAAGTTAGACCAACGTTAACAAAATCCTAAGCTACCACCATAACGCTACTGCATCGCCTAAGTTAGGGTAATTATGCGCTAGCGGTGCAACGAGTTCCGATAATTTGACGATCGTTCAAGCGAGTCCAAGGAGTCGTAATTCACCTAATCTCGTACGAAACGCGATATGGGAATGGCACGACGGATTTACAACACGGGTTTTTTTTATTTATAAATAGACCATTATATCATTGGCTATCGCTAATACAGAATTATTTTACTTGTCCCGATATTGATTTCTACGAAAATCCTGAAATAATATTCATATGATTTCGTTGAATTTCTTCGAAGGCTATTCACTTAACGAATGGATAAAATTTTCTTAGGAAGTCGGTGTATGAGGCGATAATTCAATTTCACCTCATATTTCAGAGACGAATCGATAAGCCGGAAATGCAATTTCCACCAATTTATCATTACCACGGAAATCGCAGAGGCTCTCCGTTTTCAGCAATATATCTCACCAAAACGCTGAGAGATAGCAGCACCAGTGTTCCTCGGCTCTTGTATACCCCAAGGTCAATACTTTATACGCCAGACAGCCGAGCGAAGCACCTAAGGTAAAAGTACCAATACCCGAACGGTTAAGGGCAGCCCCAGATTCAAGCTTTTATTAAATGGTTGAATAAATATTTACTCATAAGATGTCTGAAGCCAATATCAAGCTCATATCGTCTAGTTTTTGAAACCTATCAATTATTTATTTAAATATTTATTCATTTGCTAATTATATACAAAAAAAACAAGCCGGGCTATTTGTCCCAGTTTCCGGACGCTGTTTTTCCGGTTTTTCGGACAATTGTACATTAAAAGTGTTTTGGGATATAAACATTACTAGCTCATAATCAAAACGAAAAAATACTGACTATATATCAATTACATTATGAAAATTCATATAAGTGATTCCACCGAAATGCAGCAAGTAAATTTTGTTTCTCTTCGAATTTTTTTTTTCTTCAATTAGGTTTTGTTATTGTAAAAACTTCACTCAATTATAATACAATGAAATCAAAATCTAATCAGATGTTAGATTTTTTAAAATATTTTTTATTTAAGCGTCTGTATTTTGGAACAGTTCCATCATACATACATTTTTGAAAACTGGAAATTCGACAATTTTTTTGGCCTGCAACAAAAAAAGTAATATAGATTTATAAAGGACATTTAAGCTCAAATTTACTTTAATTTTCCAACAAAATTATCGGTTTTAATATCTTGAGAAGATTATCGAATATTTCCCGATTGTTTCAGCGCGTAGCAACGATTGGGCCATACTTATCTCAACTGTTGCTACGCAAGGGAACGAGAGGGAAATACCCGGTAAATTTCCAAGTTTAAGGAGTATTCGTCTGATTATTCTATCAACCTCTATTTCGACCAATAATCGCTTTCTTCACTAATTTATATCGGCGGTCGTGAATAACACTCCCATATAGCATTTTCACATACATTTCATATATATCGCATAAACATTTGCAGATATACAACATCCTATGTATATCCATGTATACTCGATATCATATCATATGTATATGAAATGTATTTGTAAAGGAGACAATTATTCATGTACATCGAACTACGCTGGATATCCATGAGGCTATACATATTATGTGCAGTGTATGTACACATGTCCCGTGTAGAAACTTGTTCAGGGCGGTATCTTGGGCCCGTCTAGTCTTCCCCAACTAATTCTAAACAAAACGAAAAAATTCGTTACAAAGTAATTAACTGCGTTTATTGAATTCGCGTTATTTTGCCCTTTTAGTTGGATATTCGGAGTTATTGCATTAAACGGTACATATTTATTGTTAAAAAAGTAAATTGTCAATTACACTACGCTTTCAAAAGAAATATTTGGTTGATTGGAACGAATATTTCATCAACCAAATATCTCTTCCGCCACCCGTGAACGCAGATTCGGTTGGTATTACCAATTATTTTTTTCGGTGCATGTATATTTATTTGAATAAAGTAATATTTTGTTGCTTTAATTACCTTGTTTTGAAAAATGTAAAAATTTGTAGGAAATTTAAAAATGATTCGTTGACTTAACTGAATCGGGCTTGAAACAAAAGTCCGTCCAATGTAGAAGGAAACCAACATTCGCTTAAACCGGAAATGGAATTATCATTACCACACAATACGATACATATATTGTGGAATTGAGAATAAAAGTACATATTTTTCGTCTCGTGGATTATTCATTGGAACATTGAAAGTAATAGTAGATGGGAGGTAACGGTTTCTTTCGAAGAAAATTTTTTCCTGCCTCTACCGAAATTCGAACAGACGACGACCTGCCGGCCAAACTTCCTAACAACGTTACCGACCGAATGTGCTATCGAGTACTTGCTAATTTAGTATATCCGCGATCTAGATATAAGCACGATCAGTTGTTCTCACTAAATTGGAGTCCAAATCAAATAAGCGAATCATTTCGATGAATGATAGCAGAGATGATATACTTCATATTCAACAAAATAATTGGTCAATATAATTCGATACATGTTTGTTAAAAAATACAGCGGGTTTTGAAAGAACTAAAAATTCTCTGGACACATGGAGGCAAACCAACAACGTTTTCGGTTACTTCAATATATAATTTCTTTCATTCAAACTAATCTACACATTTATATGCGGAATGATTTAGTTCAGTTGCATCAGATATTTCATCAGAAATATTACATGATTCAATCAAATCACTAACATATCCAAACGTATTTTCAGATTCAGTTCAACAAAATATTTTGTCAAATCAAATAAACCGACTGAACTGTCCGTTGGATTCAACCGAAATGAGCATTTATTCGAATTAACCAACCGTTATTCCAGTTAACTAAATTAATGTTTGTTTTAATCGAGCGCGATATTTAACCGGATCTGAGGGTCAATATTGTTCATTATGTTGATTTAAATAAAATTTATTCCATTAAAACAAACGTTTGTTAACCTGACAAAACCTCCAATCAACAAAACGCATTTAGCTGAATTAACTACATTTTTTTTCCGTGTATGACCGAAAAATGGCATAGTTTCCAAAGTATAACTAATTAAATATATTATACTTAATAACTTATGCATGAAATTTTGAGGATGGGTCATCATAAGCTTCAAGTTGACCACAATCATTTTTAGATGACATTATCCTTAATGGGCTAAATCGTAATTGGAAATTGCATGGTCTCTTAAGTGTGCGGCCACTGGTACATTTATCTTAGGCTGCAAAAGTACCGTCCCGCCAACGAGCCTCGCATCGCAAATCGAAAGCCGCGCGCTCCTGACATCTAGTGGCAGTTTTCGAAACTAATCCACTTCTCCTCGGTCGCCCCACTCCTTATATTCCACTCCGTCCCCCACTCGATGAACCCAGTGACTCGAAAGACTCCCACTCTTGATATAGCTCCTATGTTTGCCCCACTATTCCGGCACATGACGAGCGTCACGTTCGTTGGTCGGATGTCCACTCGCGCATCGAAGAATCGCTTGTGTGTACGTATTACCGCTGCGCTCCCGTTCGACCTCTAGCGAAGCCGATCGCACGAAGCGCCTCGATGATACACAGCGAAACGAGAGGGAAAGTTGATTGCAGTGAAATAGGGACAGAGAGAGGAAGAAAGATACACCTACAATAGAGAAAAGAGCTATAGCGCCCACCGTAAAATCCCTCATAGCGTATTTCGTATTAAAATATTCATTCCCGGCATAAAGGCGGTCAAATTACGACGGTTAACTCCCCATTCACGTACGTTCTAGCGTATACTATGCCGTACTATACTTGTGGCGTATATACTCAAGCTCATTCTCGTCTCTTCCGACGTTTTTTTTTTTAGTACCCGGGGAACCCCCGTTTTCCGACCTACGACACGTTCTAAATACCAGACTTTTATGGACAACAAACTTTTCATGTAACTTCTGGCCTCGTTAACATAATGCATTGAAATCAGATGTTTTCTTCACGGTCCTCTGTCTCCTCTTTAGAAGCGTTTCGCTCAATACGGGATGTTATGGATTTGCTATCAACCGAAGTTTGTCTCATGCAGCTTTTTCCTAGTTTATTTGTTGCGCAAATGTATCGCTTCTCTGCCGAATTTCGAAAGGTCGCGTGAAAGCAAGGACAGCATAGCGCAACTCCGTCACTTTTCGAGCTCAAGAATAAACGATTCATCGGTACTGTTACCCAGTTTTAAGCTAAATTCTGTGCGACGGGTTTCGAATTTCGTAACGAATACGTGTGCAAGAGACGTTTTATGAGCGTGGGCTCATATGGTTCCCCGATTCTCGCACTCTCCGACCCTCTGGATTTAAGTTTATTTACATATCCAATGAAAGCTGTGATATTACGATTACGAAATGGTGCGAATAACGCTTATTTCAATACCGATTCCAGTCGCGCATCGAATGACGAAATTATACGCGCTGCGATTTTCATACCTTGCAGTTTATGCCACGATATGACCTTTGATGCCCCGATAGTTACCTAATTTAGCAATCATGCTCAAAACCAAGGATTAACCTTTTATCATTAATACTGCTATCTAAACTGTACCACAAATATTAATTTATTATCTCAGGACAACATTTATTTTTAGTATGAAATACTTTCCCGAAAATCGATGTTAATCAAATTTAACAGGGTCGCATATAGTTATTTTTATACCGTACGAGATATATTGAAAAAAAAGCAACTGGCGGAACATAAACATATTATGAATTAATTGAGACGCCGATGTATATAAAGAAGTTTTATTTATTTACAACACGTGGCTGCAGAAAAAAGATACATTATTAAATATTTATAAGCGGCTGGGAATCCGATGGGCCAACGCTTCAGGATCGGACAACCATTAACACAAGCAAGACGAGTCTCTATAATGTAAGAGGGAGAGGTGCTTGGCTCGCGGCGAAGCCCGGTTACCTGAACTGTCGGCCCTAAGCAAATATTTCACAGCCTGTTCAATCCAATTTGACACAATGGGGAAGGCAAAATCGAATTAACGCCGCATTACGTACGAACGAGGTAGAGGCGGCGCGGAGCCGATGTTAGTGTACAGCGTTACCGATCGATCGATCCTCATTCCCGAGCGCTTCAGCGTAGCACCAATTTCGTTGCCGCAGCACCCCAATATACATTTTCGCCACATAGACAAACCGAGAATGCACCAGCCACGACTTACTTCATTTTCTATTAACGTGTGTTGCAGGATCGTTATATTCCTGCAGTTAATAAGCGAAGCTTTTCCGTCATAGATCGTTACACTGAAAAGTAAATTGAGCCTAATCGACTAATTGTGCGACAAAACAAATATTTAGTTAGGTGAAACTGGTATTCAGTTGATCTAGTAAACTATACATAATTGTTTTTGCATCTTCCATGCAACTTCGATTCAACGAAAACATTATTTCCAGAAATTTTAATAACTCTATACCAATTTTCATGAAGGTGAATTTATGTTGATTATTTGTGAAAAATAATCGGTATTTGTTTAACGATTTTAATGAATCGTCGCTTATTTTGTACCTCAAAGTTTTCCTTCGAATTGACAATTTTCTATCGTTCATTCATCCGTTAAATAATCACGGCACTTTGCTCATGAAGAGATTTTTGTTCGGCCAAGCAGTGAGTTGTAATTTTTAAACAGTAGACACTAAAAAAAACTGTTTTGTTAGTTTATAGAGAATCTCTTGAAAAACAGAATAAGCCAGGTTGAATTTGAAGTCGCTAATAATAAGGAGTTTAACTAAATTCACCGAAAACTCGATAAAAATTTACTTCCATTATTCAATTATGCAAATAAACACTTTTAAAAAATTAGGTAAAATTACTACAGAATGTAGGAAGCTCATTTACACAAACGGGTATAACGTAAAATTATTACATATGTACTCCTGCAGGTGTCTTGCAGAAACGGATAGAGAAATGTTACTACAACGAGTGCAACGTAAATTTGATGTACAATTTCACCAAATTTCATAATAAAGTCGTTTTTTAAATATAGGGTTACTTCAATTTTACGACAGGTACATTGAATTTTCATGTTTTTTCGTACATTAAATTGAATTTCTTACATGGGTAGTAAAAATACATTATATGGGGTTGGTATAAATTACTATACTGTATACGGATTTTCCAAATATTTTTGTATATCACTATTACTATTTCCCTAGATTAAAGACACATGGATACACTGTTAGAAACTTAGATATAAAAATTAATAGTGTTAGTAGTTTTTTTGCGGATACGCGTATAATAAATTGAATATACAAATATTACGTAATACACAAAAATTGTTGTAGGATTAATATACAGTATACTACAAACAGCCTAAAATTAATCACAATATGATTGTTCGAATTTCACAACATATCTGTATAATGAACAAAATTTAATATACCGTATTAGCAAAAGAACGTCCAATACATATATTCATCTTTAAAATATTTTTGACAGCATTAGCGATCAATCGAATTCCAATCCCAGCCGCTGCAGCGTAGCAGTAGCTTCGAAACTGTCTTCTGATGTACGCTCTCACATCACAGAGCGAAACTCAAAATACTTGACACACAACCCACTCTATTTTCAATCGAAGTAAGTTGCACCAACTTCATAATCCGCAGGTTAATAAGCGGCGGCGTCTCTCCGTGACGGATTGTGAGCCTCCATCCCCTATTACAGATATATCTGCGCGAAGCGTTGGTGGGCAGCCTGCCACGATCGCGCGGCGTGCCAGAGAGGACTAGCGTATAGCGTGCGAGGAGCGCATACATTTATGTGCACAGCTTGTCGCGCGGCAACCCCGCTGGCACTTCATCACATCGCAAGGAGTGAGGCTATTATCGTTCTTTAAATATTTTTCGGCAAAATTTACGTAGAGTAAATCGTAGTACAGGAACAACGTCGTGTAGTGTCGTTGCTTCGAAGGGACATTATCGTGCTTGCCAAGATTATACATCCATGTTACATTATAAATCACAATGAAAGACGCGCGCGCGCCGCTGTGAAATGGATGCGAGTTGGGTTGAAAGTTTTTGAAGAACGATTGAACGCGCGAACGAGTCGAATAATAAAGTATGTTGAGTGCGGTGGAGAGGACGTCAAGGCACACAGGACTACTACTGTGCTGTGCACGCTATGCCGCTCTCGCGATTATCTAACTCACCCCTCTTCAGGGGTGTTGGCTGGAGCGGTGCAAGGCGGCTCACTCGCTGGCACGTACCGCATAATGCTCTGCTCTGCTACTACCTGTGGCTCTCATTTAAATGTACCGAACCTTTTCAGTCCGGCACCCGCGGGGAAAACAGGCTTGCTCTCTTCATTTCGTTTTTTTTTTGCAATTTTTATCACTCTGGTGGTTATGTCTGGCTATTGATGATACGGAACTCCCTGCGAGAGTAATTAATCACGCGAAATTAGTTCTCTGTACCTGTTGCGCAATACCGGGCCCCGAATAGGAATTACTTGATTTCTGGTCAGACTCGTGCGTGGTTTGTGGCAATTATCGAAATAAATGTTTTTTTAATGTTATGCTTTTAGAACTCTGAAAAAGTTGGATGCTTATGTCTGTTTCGTTTGGCTTTACAGACGTTGAAAAAATTACCATTGGACCGTACAATAAGGAAATAAAGGAAAATGAAAAAAATTAGAGAAATGTTATTTTAATTACGTATATTTATGATAATCCATCTTAGGACATTTTGTGACACATAAATATCAAATGGTTTTGGAATGACCATGATTTTTTTTTTAAGTGCACCAAACATTTTCTCGATAATCACGAAAAAAAATTGAAAAGATTGCTGTTGATAATTTTTGTTATGTTGATGTGTTCAATCAATCCTAGTCTTACAGAATTTCTACAGTAGAATAGAAATAAAAAGCGTTTGATTCTTTGTTGCACGTAGAACAAATAAACAGAGAAAGCTTTTGTAAACATCATTCACGTATACAATCGATTGCTATTAGAATATGTAAAACACGAAGAGTTGTATTAATGCAACGACTTCATTGACATTTTTCATACATGCATTGAGAGCATCATCACAGACATTCGATGTGGATGAATGTTCTATTATTGTTGGCCACTTGCCTCGAGAATTTGCATTACATCAATATGAAAATCCGGTACAATAAATTATTAAAATTCTTTCTAATGATGTAGCGCAATACGCGTCGATGGTAACGCACCAGTCGTCAGCTGATCGACGGCAAGTCGTGAGGTTACGACCGTCGAGACAGTCGGAGATTGTGATCGAGCGCGAGAACACACGCAACGTGACATAGTTCATCCGGCAGGTTTTGGCACTGATGCAGATAGTAACATCGCTCTTAACCTCTTCCTGTCTCACTCTCTCGAGAAGAGCCCCAACGATAGGCTACTTTACCGTGCTACCTGTGGCTTGCCTGCGCTTTGCTACTGCTACACGGTAAACCGCGCGCTCTGTACTTCGGTAATTAGTTGTCGAAATTAGTACCTGTTGCGTATACTGGGAGTGGAAAGCAAAAAAAGGTGACCTGTCGAAAGGGCGAACGAGACGAAGGGATCGAGACTAAACAAATAAAAATAAATAGTGAAATGTGCACAGACTGTGCGCTCAAAGTGACGAGAATCGGCAGTAACGATAAAGTGAGTATACTTATTCACACCATTTCTCAATTTACGAAGAATAGTTCAAAATATATTGTATGTTTGTTGAATTTCAGTTATAACAGAAACAAATAAATTAGAGAGTGAAATTAAATTTCAAACTATAGTCACTTCAAAGTGGTAACTATAACGCACTAGTTCAAGACTTCAGTAACCAAGAAGAAAGAAGAAAAAAACGTGTAAGTGCAAGGGAGAATAAAAAAAAACACGGTTAAAAAAATACGGAAGATAGAAGTGCAGCGTTAGAGAAGGTAAGACCGTCGAGGATCCATGCTCTCTCCACTGTCGTACGCGAGTTCTGTACTTCGGTAATTAGTCGTCGAAATTAGTACCTGTTGCGTACACCGATTGTGGTAAACGAAAAAAGTTGATCTGTCGAAAAGGCGAACGTGACGAAGGGTTCGAAGGCAAACAAATAGAAACACACGATGAACTGTGCAACCCGGGAACTCGAAGTGGCGAGGAACTACAGCGACGATATTTATTTACACTTCAGAACAAATAAGGTCCTGTGTCATTTCTGTACTTACCAAAAATAGTTAAAAATGCAGTGTATTTTAATTCACTGTGAGTTAAAACAGAAACAAATAATTTAGACAGTGAAAATAATTTCAAAAAACATGATGGCTTTAAAGTGGTAATAATAACGCTCTAGCATTCAGCAACAACGAAGAAATAAGCGTTTGAACTTTGACTGCAAGGGAGAAACGAAAAACACGGCTGGAAGAATACGGAAGACAGTAGCGCAACGTTAGAGAAGGTAAACCGTCGAGGACCCATGCTCTCTCCGCTGTCGCACGCGCGCTCTCGATCTTCGGCGGTCCTCTTCGAGTTCCACCAGCATCTATCGGCGCACGAGGAGGATCACAGTGCCGAGGATCGTCGTCGTCCCTTCCGTGGACCCGTGAGGGAGAAAAGCGCGAGAGGGGTAAAAGGATCGCGAAGCGGCGCGCGGCTACGGCTACCAATGGGCGGCGCTGCTGCAGGTACCTCCTATTCGTGACGTAGCGCCGACGGCCACCTTGCCACTCGGGCCAATGGTACGGGTGTGGGACACGAGTGGGGGTAGGAGCTCGAGGGTCGCGCGCATGACGAGAGCTCGCTCGAGCTGGAACCTCGGGAAGCTCGGGCGAGCCGCGAGGCAAGCCAGTCAGTCGCTCTCAGCTACGACATGCATAACGCATGAGAGCTAGCCAGATCTTTCTCTCACTCCCCGTTTCTTTTCCTCTCTCGCTTGCTCTCTCGCGTGTATCACGCGCGTCACGTTATAGAGCAGCAGCACGAGAGAATATCGCGCGCCGGTAAAACCATCGTCTCGGTTCTACCTTTGGGTCTCCCGTAGTCGTCGTGTTTAGTGGAGTCCGAGTCGGTGAAGTCGCATCTACCGTGTCCCGCGATCAACTCGCAGACGTGCAACGATCAACTCGCCGAGGCACCAAGGCAACGGCAACTGACGTTTCGATTTTTTTCACCGATAAATCGCATCTCGTCAAGCCTCAGCTTACGCGCATACGAAAATAAAAACATACACGTATACCCTTAAATGCATACATATATATAACATATGTATACACATACAGTGCGAAAAAAGGAATTATTTGTACGGGGTGTGTATAAAGTGTTGTTCGCCGCGGCCAAAGTCAGGGCACTGTGCACCGCGCGGATGTAACGCAGGTGTCGTCCCGTCGCAAGTGCGCGATTTTTTTTCCAAGTCGGATTAGAGCGTTGCTCAAGAAACTTGCGCCGCTCCGTATAACCCCGGGGAAACATCTTCGGGATATTCGGGATTCGGCAAATCCCTCGCAGGGACTAATCGACGTTTCTTCCTTGGATTTAATTATAATCTATAAATATTGCAAACGCCTAGTGTGTGTGTACGCAAAATGCGAGAAAATACGAACAGAGATGTAGTGAGAAGCGTGACATCGTGGAATCTACCGCCCAACATAGACAGTGACTGAGACAATTGTTTTTATCAAAACAGAGACAAAGCTGCGATAAAATAACTTTTTGAATTAAGTTCAGAGACAGAAGCACAGAGATCCGCTTCTACGCTGCGGGTTAACATATTAATCGCTGTAGTTGCTCTAAATTAAACGCAATTTCCCTAGTCTGTGAAAAGCTTGCCATAGAGTAGAATTTTGCTTATCTTTCAATTCGAGAAAACGCTTAAAATTATACGAAAATATTCGCCAAATTGGATGTGTAAGGTGCGCTAACGAGGCGAACAAGTGGAGACGACATAACGAGGTATCGTCAGGCGTTGTTAAAGCTAACGGATAAGTAGCGCCAGCCACCAGTGGCAGAAAAATAGGAGGGTGGCAGAGGAACAAGTGGTCTCACACGAGTGTTTAGTCGTGTCGGTAGTTTTCGCAGTGAGAACTCGTCATAGTGTGCAATAAACCGAGGGCGAGGGCGACGGTGTATCCGTCGCGGCAGTGCCAACCGGCAACTGCTGGGTGTGTGGATATAGAGGGTGGATAGGGTCAGTAGATGGCCGCTATGACGTACATGCCGGTTAGTAGCGCAGTATCGGCCGACCTGGACGGTGCTTCGGGTACAGCTATCGGTATGAACATCGCGGTGGGTGGTTATTCGTCGGTTTCGCCGCGCAGCGCCGCGGACGCAGGTGAGATGAAGTATATGCCGGCGCCCCAGCATCATCACCATCATCATCATCACCATCAGGTGTCGTCGTCACCATCGCCAAACGGGCTCTCGCATCCAGCGAGTCTCTCCTCGGCAAATCCATGGGTCAGTTTACAACCGGGGAGCGATCCTTGGGCGGCGAGTATGGGAATGCATCACACGAGCCACCATCCACATCATCATTCTCACGGACAGGGTAACTCGAGCCTGGACGTGAAACCGCTAGCTGCAGCGGCAACCGCGACAGACTCCGTCCAGGGTATGCATCATCGAGGACCTCACCAATCGCCGGGTATGGGCTCGCCGCACTCGTGGCACGCGCCCGTCATACCCTCGGCACATTATAACCCAAGCGGCGGGGCTGCGTCGCCCACGACACTTCAACAACAGTACCACGCGGCTATGAACGGAATGCTTCATCAGCATCCTCATCAGCATCCCCACCAGTTGCACAATCATCAAACTGGTCTGCCGCATCACCTAAGGGACGCGCACAATCACAGTCCACCCTCGGGTCATCCCCTTCATCCGGGTCATCCGCTCGATAGGGATCACAGCGCCGGCGAAGAAGACACCCCAACGTCCGACGATCTCGAGGCCTTCGCCAAGCAGTTCAAGCAGCGACGGATCAAGCTCGGCTTCACTCAGGCTGACGTCGGTCTCGCGTTGGGCACCCTTTACGGCAATGTCTTCTCGCAAACGACGATATGCAGGTTCGAGGCGTTGCAACTTAGCTTCAAAAATATGTGCAAACTCAAGCCCCTGTTGCAAAAGTGGCTGGAAGAGGCGGACTCGACGACGGGCTCGCCGACGAGTATCGACAAGATCGCGGCTCAGGGAAGAAAGAGAAAAAAGCGCACGTCTATCGAGGTATCTGTTAAGGGAGCACTCGAGCAACACTTCCACAAACAACCGAAACCATCGGCTCAGGAAATCACCTCCCTTGCGGATAGTCTACAATTGGAGAAAGAAGTCGTTAGAGTTTGGTTCTGCAATCGGCGCCAGAAGGAAAAGAGAATGACGCCACCGAATACACTAGGCGACGGTATGATGGACGGCATGCCACCGGGTCATCAGGGACAGGGCCTTCACCAGGGATATCATCCGCAGGATCATCTCCACGGCTCCCCTATGGGCCACAGCCACAGTCCACCCATGCTCAGTCCTCAGAGTATCACGGCACATTCGCTTGCGGCTCGGTAGCGTTCGCCGGGGCCTCCCCCGCTTGGACTCTCAATCACCTCGCAATCGAACGTCTCTGCGGCAAGCCCCGAGGGCTTGCCACCTTTCTATCACCACTACCTCCAGGCTCGCACGAACAGCTACGGTACTTCGTAGCTGCTGATGCACCATCATCATCAGCTACCAACATTAATTCACAGCCGTGTCACGGACACCTGAGCAGGCAGGTTATATCGTTCAAGTAAATGTGCCTGTCACGGACAGCCGAATAAATTTTCGTTAAAAAAAATGTCTCATTTTAAGATTAATCCGTATATATATATATATATGAGACTAAAAGTTGGATCATTTTTTGTTTCATTACTACGCGACAAAGAAAGCATCGGATAAAATCAACGTCACTAACTATACTATATATCAAGTTATTAATAAATTGGATTAAAAAAAATTGTTAGACAAGATCAATACAATACTTTGTAAAGTTCAATAAATTATTCGATTTTTCTATATAATTATGATTTTTTATGATTTCCCTCATGCATTTAAAATTTTAGTTTTCTATTTCTTAGTTTGGAATATAATTTTTCTATTTTCATGTTTTCGTATAAGAGTTTTGTATAGTTTATTAGAAGTAATAAGGTCGTACACGTAACAGTATTAGTAGAAACTTGGAATTTTTTGGAATTCGCGAACGCTCAAAAACACTATACGTGATCAGAACATCAGCGATTTCCTGATTGTTCAAACCACCTCTAAAGCACTTACTTATCAATAATTTGCTGGCATTATTGAATATTGAGTACACACTTGTTTGGAAGTTACGTGACCACCTGATTTAGGAGAATCAACAACTTTCTTCATTCAGTGCAGTGAATGCGAGTCATTGCTTCTTGCTCGATAAAAATCGTCGCGAAGTTTTGCTCGTACCACGTGAACAGGCGAAAGCCTCGTGGCAATGAATAATGATAGTCTTACTCCGTAGATAAATTTTTTAAGAGATATTTATGTTGTGGTGATATTGGGATATGTTTCCGTACGAACGTACTATATTGTTTATATAAAAAATTAGGATCATACAATTTTAATAAAAATTACCTTCAGAACTTTTCGGAAGTCGCGAAAACTAAAAAACAAACTATATGTTATTAGAACACCCGAGAATTCGTGATTTTTTAAACATCCTTTTTTTCACTAATTTATTAATAATTAGTGGGTATTATAGCATATTGACTAAACACTTGTTTATAAGTTACGTGTCCACCTGATTGAGGAGAACCAACAAATTTCTTCATTCATTGCAGTGGGATGGAAGTCATTGCTTCGTGCTCGATAAAAATTGTCGCAAAGTTTTGCTCGTACCACTTGGACAAGCGGGAGCCTCGTGGCAATGAATAGTGATATTCGTGCATAGATAGCCTTACTCGCGAGATCTATTTCTAAGAGATATTCAAGCAGTGTTGAATTTCGGATATGTTTTCAGTTATATAATGTTTATTTGTTACTTGTTTATAAAAAGTATGTGGCTTATACAGGTGATAATTCCAATCAAAATTACCCACAGAACTTTTCGGTATTCACGAAAACTAAAAAAAACTATACGCTATCAGAACATCAGAGAATTCATGATTTTTTCAAACACCCGTATTTCTCCAGTATATAAATACTTCACCGAAAGAAATAGATATTATGATTTTAGCAATCTAATATGCTAAATATTTTGATACTACTCATTCATATCCGGATAGTAACACGTAGCATCCATAATTCAATATTTACAATTCAACATTGTACCTGATATAATTCAGAGATTATAAGAATGAAATACTAACCCTTATTATCTAGATAGTAACGATTGAAATTCGAGAATGCTGCGAATGATAGAAACAGATCGCACAACATTTTTAATATCTTATTAGTAGGTATTACTAACCAAATACTATATATTGCAATCCGTGTATATTAAACGACACTATCGTCGTAGTTATTTTGTTTGTACAAGACATGTAGCATTTGTGGATACTGAAGATTATAATCTGGATTAAAAGCATTAACATCTAGTGATACACTTTACAATACGTATTTTATTTCTACCAATTCTCACAATCTAGATTGCGCGTCAAGACAAAGGAAAACTATATTATGCTTTCCCTCTATACAGATAGCATATAATGACAGCGCCATACATTTTATTTTAAAGAGTGTATAATTTCCGCTTAAAATTGACATATTCGATACACCGAGAGAAAAATATAGTACTCTCCTCCAGATTCGTATAGTAACCGGGATCCACAGTGGACAAATAGCATTTTTCTCCTGACACATACAAAGATTTACTAGGCGTCGCTCGCTGTTCTATTGACGCTGCTGTACAACGCTAACAACGCATTTAAGATATTTCTATATTTTTCGGTCACAAATGTTTCGGAATAACCTCCATACGCATACCGAGTAAAGCGATTCACGTTACGGAGAATAACACAAAGTCGATTGACAGCCTGCACAACGTATGTAGTTTTGTACGACATGAGATTTATGAAAGACTACACTGAGAAAAAAAATCGTTAAAATCAACAAAACGTGCGTTTGCGGGCAGCGAAAAGCATATTTTGTCGGTTGGACAAAATATTTGGCAATGTCGATCGACACATCTATTAATAGTAACACCAGCCGCTTCGATCAATTGTATATCTCTTTCGATCAAACAAATATTTATTTCGCCGCCCGCAAGCGCACGTTTTGTTGGTTCTAACAATTTTTTTTCTCAGTGTAGGCTAATCACACGCGCTGGCGCGCGTGCCTAAAAATTCTTTTGCGCTGCTGCGCTTTTATAACCTTTTAAAATGTCACGGACGTTGCAGCGCACGTCCTATTCTTATGTCAAATTTGACACCAAACTGAACTTGTTTCTCGCGGACTTTCCCAGCAACGAATCACAACTCGAATAAGTGTCAACAGTGCTTTCCGTTACCCATGAACTTTTTAAAAGAGAGATACAGTTTCAACGAAGCACCGACTGCTGAACGTTTTACTGTTCTAACCTCAAAGTTGCCTGACAATGCCCAGACGTTTCGGGAGCGTTCCCCGCCGTGCATAGCGTTTCCATTAACGGCGTAAGCAAGCATTGTCAAACTATCAAGATGGAACCCATTTACTATGTTGTCTGGAGTTTCTTCCCACACGATTTTACAGGACTTCTGTATATTTTTCTCGGTGTAGTACAATTTGAGATTGTACTGAATTTTAGTATTCAGGATTCGGTCGAATCACGCCCTTTAAGTATTATACGTAGATTGTAAAGAATGCAATATGATATTGTAGTTTTTTTAAAATATCTATAGATATTATCTGTTCGTATAAAAGATTCAGTATAAACAGATAGTAAGGGTTACAATATAGAGAGTGATTCCTATTCTAAACATCCAATATACTACCGGATAGCATATTTCTACTAAGTAGTATCTATTTCTTTCTGTGTTGTCGGCATTATTGCATATCGACTAAACATTTGCTTGGAAGTTACGTGTCAACCTGATTTAGGAGAACCAACAAATTTCTTCATTCATTGCAGTGGATGCCAGTCATTGCTTCTTACTCGATAAAAATCGTCGCGAATTTTTGCTCGTACCACTTGGACAAGCGGGAGCCCCGTGGCAGTCAATAATGATATTCTTGCATTGACAGTCTTACTTGCACGATCTATTTCTGAGAGATATTTTTGCAGTGTTGAATTTCGGGCATGTTCCGATACAAAAGATCTATAATTATTTATAAAAAGTATGTGGCTTATACAGGTCATAATTCCAATCAAAATTACCTCCAGAACTTGTCGGTATTCACGAAAACTGAAAAAAAAACTATACGCTATCAGAACATCAGAGAATTCATGATTTTTTCAAACACCTGTATTTCACTGATATACTAATACTTTGTCAGCATCATTGCATATCGACCAAACACTTGCTCAGAAGTTACGTGTCCACCTGATTTAGGAGAACCAACAAATTTCTTAATTCATTGTAGTAGATGCCAGTCATTGCTTCTTGCTCGATAAAAATCGTCGTGAAGTTTTGCTCGTACCACTTGGACAAGCGGGAGCCTCGTGGCAGTGAATAATGACATTCTTGCATTGATAGCCTTACTCGTACGATCTATTTCTAAGAGATATTTAAGCAGCGTTGAATTTTGGATATGTTTTCAGTTATATAATTATTTATAAAAAGTACGTGGCTTATACAGGTAATAATTCCAATCAAAATTACCTCCAGAACTTTTCGGTATTCACGAAAACTGAAAAAAAACTATACGCTATCAGAACATCAGAGAATTCATGATTTTTTCAAGCGCCTGTATTTCTCCAGTATATTAATACTTGTTGGCATTATTGCATATCGACTAAACACTTGCTTGGAAGTTACGTGTCCACCTGATTTAGGAAAACCAACAAATTTCTTGATTCATTGCAGTGGATACCAGTCATTGCTTCTTGCTCGATAAAAATTGTCGCGAAGTTTTGCTCGTACCACTTGGACAAGCGGGAGCCTCGTGGCAATGAATAATGATAGTCGTGCATCGATAGCCTTGCGCGCGCGAGAGCCCACAGAGTAAAGCCAAGGAACGCACGAACGAACGAACGAACAAACCAGTCGCGGTTAGTGCAACTCGCATACCTGCGAGCACCGGTCATCTCCGATTCCGTGAGCTCCAGCAAGGAGTTCCTCCGCACATGCGATCGACGCGAGAGCTTAGCTGATGGCGCGTGCGCTTCCGGCTCGGCCCCTCGAGCCGATCTTTTATATGCCTGCTAACTCTACGAGCTCTCGAAGAAGTCCTTGCATGCGCTTCCCCATAACGTCTCTATGTTATCCGGCACGTAGATGTAATATAGTCGGGTATTTGGAACTCGGGACTTATGAAGAGGAAACGGAAAATCCATATAAAACTGCCTTGGCACCATTCTTTTCGGGACTTTACCATCTCAACGAACTGTCATATTAATTATATCTGTAATTGTTATTCATTCTTTTTTATTTGCTCTGCAATTTATCGATTGTGTTTGTGTTACTTTGGGAAACGAATTTGGAAAAACGAAAATGTAAATTTTTCCTATCTACTTGCTATTTATTTTCATTAATCGGTGGCTCGGGAATTAGGATATGTTAATAAATAGTCAAATTAGGGGTGCATTTTTTAACCTTCCGCGCGTTTGATTTATCTTTCGATTGCTGAAAATTTTAGACATTCTGTCTATTATCTTCCCATATCCGGCGACGAGTTTTTAAAAATAATTTCTCAAAATAAAATACGATTCCCTCCAATATTTACTAATAAGAAAAGTTTAGTTGGTCGATTAACCAAAATGATTGTTTCAAACTAAACTGGTTAGTAGTAAATAGCACTGCATAATAATTGAATATGAAAAGCCATTTACCATTTACTATTCCTTATTGTGAAGAGGTTATGTTTTCCGATCAAGCACCGCTGTCAATAACCTAATTTTAACCGGTATCCTAGAACCGCGGATTAGTGATGCTAACCCAACGATTGGTAAGCTAATCAACTGTTCCATAGCGCTAACTAAGAATCCGAAATTAGCTACAGTAGCAAATTTCATGTGGGCCAGAACTATAACGTTCCTCAACATTAAAAAGTTTTGTCTCAACTAACAAAGTGATTTATTATTTGTGATGTATTATTTATAATATATAGTTTATTTACAATAAAAAATCGTAAATTACTAGACTCGTGTCAAAGGATGGATCTAAAATTCCGCAAATGGTACTAAAATCGTGATAAACCTTTCCCCAACGAATAACTGTCGCCCTCTCAGTTGACCCGTTGACCAACAAACTTCGCAGTATTTTTCCGCCTCGTGATATGAGTACCGCATAAAAAAGAGATCGACCGGGCTATGATAACGATGCTTGGGTATTGAAGAGAGGGTTGTATCACATTGGAATGAGAGACGAAAAAAAAGCTCGTATTCGTGGAACCAGGTGCCGGGAGGAAATCGTTGGATTGTTTCCCTCGACGGTGCGTGACACGCGTACGAACAATGCGACCATACAATCCGTAACTACGTAGGTACATTGCGACGAAAAGGGTTGACGTACACAGGGGACATAACTACATTGAGCGGGAGCGCGAGGGCGACAAGAGCTGATACAAAACGTCACAGTGTTCACGCGGACTGATGAAATTCTCCGCATTTGACAATCAAATCCAATGGCTGGTGTACTACCATGTGAAATGAGGCAATAGTGTAGCCGCGATCCGCAAGCTTCCATGGGAATTATTGGGGCCATGTAAAATGGAGGATATGACGTTGAAAAAAAAAGGAAAAAAAAATCGTACGAGGGTTGTAAGAGAGAAAATGAGAGGCGAGGGAGGAAAAGGGAGAGCGAGACAGGAAACACGATCGCGCGTTAGCGTGTCGAGTGGGTGGAACGCGAGAGGGTGAGAAGAGAAGAGTAAAAGTGAATCGGCGCTTGCGCCGCCGATCAACCCCATAGCTCTCTCTTGGGACATGCGCGCCTTGCTTCGACGACCTTCCTTGTTTACGTTGACTGTCTTTGTTCCACCGGAACTCGCTCGATCTCCCCTCTCTTTCTCCCTTGCAATTTCAAGGCTTCGTTCACACCTACCGAAATTATTGTTATAGGCGTCGTGACGCCTGCGTACACGCACGCTAGGGCCGTCGCTTGCCGGTCGCTCTCGTCCACGCAGCTCTTTATGCGACAGCCACGGGAGTGGGTTACGTAGGCAGGTATTTATCACGTCCGATCGTTTCCAACTATCTCCGCGCTGCTGCTGCTACATGCACAATCACGGTGTCTGTCGTCGATCGGTATACTCACACGTTCTCACGGCGCGGCGCACGCACACACCCTTGTTTCATACACTACTCGTCTTTCAGTCACGATAAATTTCTCTTAACGCCCTATACTATGCCTCGCACAACGTAAATTGTTGTGTTTGAATCGACTATCACGTGATTGACTCGATAGAGGTGTCTTGTACTTGTCGGATTTTTCGATAAATATAACTCAACGTCGTTCAGGCGACGATGCGTGTTTTCTCTTACGTCTTCAAGATGGTACTTTACAATCGGGTAGACGCGAGCGGAAACCGATTTTCAGCGACATTCGTCGTGTAATTGGGTTATATTTGGAGGTGGATTTTCAGATACAATGTTTTTTGAATTTATGAGTATTGAGTAAACTCCGGTTTCGTGAAGATGTACAGAAGATTACACGCATTTGGTATAATCATTTGCTATTACTTTATATTATATGTGAGCTGTGCACTCAGAATAATTGCAGTACACCCAGAGAAGAGATTTATTAGATTTTTATGTAATTGAGTTGGGATAAGTAAATTTTCTCATTTTACACATAATTTTGTTGTAGTAAGTTACGCTTATAGCTTAAATATAATAAATATTTTATTATTCAGTCAGGATAATTTTTTCGTAAGGTGTTTTCTACTTATCGGATTTTTTGACAAATATAACTGAACGTCGTTCAGGCGACGATGTGTGTTTTCTCTTACGTCTTCAAGATGGTACTTTACAATCGGGTAGATGAGAGCGGAAAGCGACTTTCAACGACATTCGGTGCATAATTAGGTTATATTCGGAGCTGGTTTTTCTATTCAAAGTTTTTGAAATTTATTAAAATTAATCTTTGAGTTAACTAAAGTTTTGTAAAGTTTAAACAAATTTGGTATGATTGCTATATACTTGTTGGAAGTTTTGATCAATATAACTCAACGTCGTTCATGCGACGATGCGTGTTTTCTCTTACATCTTCAAGATCATATATCGCAATCGCTGTAGATGAAAGCGTGAAGCGATGTTCAGCGACAGTCGTTGCATTATAAGGTTGTATTTTTATCTGGGTTATTTAATTAAATGTTTTTGAAAGACAAACAATTTTTTGTGTAAAACAGCCTTTTTGAATAATCGGTTCAAAATTTAACGTACCTATACTCAATGATCTTATTTTAAATAAGAACTTGTTGCTTATTGCATGAGTGATGTCAAATTGATTTAGGATGTACAGAAAAACAATATATGTTCGCGATTAAGATATAAAAAGAAATTGTTTAATTATTCATAATACTTGTATATTAAATTTAATATACCAGTTTGTATGCATAGAACCTTCAATTCAGTTACATTCAATTATGCAATACTTTCAATAGATTGTATCATTTATCACACACCAGGTGATATGTAATTATCAAAAGAATAATTTGCTTTGCATAAGTAATTTTGCGATGCTTATTATAAGTAATCAAACAATTCGGCAACTTCAGAATGCGTCTTCTTCCTCCATTTGTGATTATGGTTTAGTCACCTGTATCAAATCATCATGCATCGTTATATCTTAAATTTACTAACAGCTTATTATACTCATAGTCGAAAATTGATGAACATAGTTGATGATTGTGAGAAGTATAAAAACAAACAAACCACCTTCTGCTACATATGTACAAATTAATCTTCTCATTAGCTCTTTAAACAGGGTCTACTTTCTGTTAGCATCGTATCTCACAAAAAAAATTGATCCTGCGTAAGCTTGTTTGCTTTTTTGTTTAACCCGAAAGTTACGACGAATAAAAATAGTTTCATTTCACCCCACAATCATATGGTACCTTATATGACTTTCTAAAGTTGCACACTATCAGTGCTTGATATATATCGCAAGAGAATCAAAAGCTTTTTTCACAAACAGTATTAATACCACTTAATGAAAATTCCATATTAACATTTTTACAGTGACTTTCTCCCTTTAACGCGTGACTTAATTATAAAACCATTTTCTCTTGAAATTGTGAAGATCGTCAAAACCGACTACATAACCGAAGAGAGTTCGAATTTCTATACAAACACCCACTCAGCGAGAACGCAGGGCGTATTTCAGCGACAATCAAGAAATTCCCGTTTCCATGGTTGGCGCGTGGTGCGCGTTTCCGGCATCTTGCGAGTCCAGTCTTTTCCGTTAATATAGCCAGCAGTGTGGAAGCTTGAATGCGCGGGGACCGCGCGTATTAGCGAGGCGCGAACAGATCCCGACAGCGGCGCATTGATTTAATAGTCGATGCCCACACTTGGTGCGTGGCCCGGTAGCAGTGACAGTATAGGAGTATAGGCTACTTACCACTACAAATGCGCGTAAAGCGTAATACAAGTGAGGTACGAGTTACCAGCCGACGATCACCGACGTAAACGCACATAAAGAGCCTCGTGAACGGACGTAGGTAAGCCGCACGTATGTATGTACGTGCGTGGCACTTGCGGCACGCGTGTGCGGAGGAAACAATTGAACGCCATCCTCTTCTGCTGGCGTTCTTCGCTCGGAGCTCCGTCTCACTCGCTTCAACTCCCTCGCCACCTTCGTTACTCGTGCCTCTCACTCTTTCTCTCTCTCTGGCCTGAAGCTTAATAAGCACTGCTACCTACATTCCATTTCCGGTGAGGCTGACGTCACTCGTACGATCCGCAGTGCGCACAGAGTGTAGACTGCTGTGCCTCGCAGCGTATAACAGCCAAAGTATCACCGAGATGGACTCTCATTGTGTCCGTTGTTCAAAACTTGCAGCTTGGTTGCATATATGCATCGCGCATATAGTCCCCGAGCATTTTAGTTATGTGCCGAAGGTACAGCGCGAAGCAGGTTCACACTTTGGAGAATTCCGGTGGGAAGAGAATTCACGCGAGACTCTTGCGGTATATGGGTGAGAAAAGTGCGGGGAGTTTCATTAAATTGCATAGGGCTTCTGGTTTTTGATATTGAACACTGAGAGAAAATTATGGTATTAGTAACCATAAAGTCACAACTATTCATTTGGAGTTGGTACATAGTTGTTACCACTTGATTAGTTGTCACAACTATTTTTATAGTCACCGTAACTATAAAAGGTAACTAAAAATCAATAGTTGTCACTTCATAGTTAACTGTACTATGACGATTTCTCTTAGTGGAGAACTTGGGCATGAATACTAAATAAATACATTATTGGTTTCTATTTGGAATTACTCATCGATTTTTTTTTTTTTTGGGAAATCAAATTTTTCTATTAACAATTATTTGAGTTTGATTGGGGAGTTTTTTGGCTTGGTATGAAGATAGAATCTGATAATTTGTACACTCAGAGAAAGGAATAGTACCATCAACTATATATATATAGTCAAGGTACCTTTGTTTCTACAGAACTAAATTTATTCCCGTTAAGTTCGACTTGGTTCATCTGACAAAATCTGTTAGCTTGAAACAAAACCATAATCAAGTTCAAATTACCATTCCGATTCAACCGATTCAACAGATTTCCTTCGACGGTACTATACCTTTCTCTGAGTGTAATGATCAACGCTGACGGTTTATAGGTATGAAAAGCACAGGGACTTTTTTAAACTTGCATATGATTTCTGGTTTTAAATATTGAGGGTGTGTACGCAAGGGTCTTACAACTTTTATTGATATTAAAACTTATGTGGAGGACAAATAAAGAATAAATACATTTTCGATTTCGATATCGATGTCTCATTGTTTTTCTTGGAATTTTTTTTTGATATTTGAAAGCCTGAATCGTTTAACAATTATAGCTGTTCGATTACGGAGAAGTTTTTCTGTCTGGAAAACTACAGACTGTGATGATTCTTATGACTAAGGCTGTAACTTCAGAAAATTCTGGTGAGGCGAGTATTCGCGCCGGACTTCTGCGGTTTATGGGAAAAATTAGAGGCAGAAGTTCCATCAAGACGCATAGAATTACGGGTTTTATACTATTGAGGCTATGTGTTAGGAAATACCACACATTTCCGAAGATACAAATAAAATTTGCGTTAAACAAACGAATAAGAATTAAATTTCTTGCACAATCTTTGAGAATAGTGGAAAACATACCATCGCTGATTTTAACAAAATATTTTAGTGATCGAATCTAATGGGATGTGACGAAAATTCTTGTTGTTTTTTTTCACTCCACCACGATCACCTATGACGCTATCTCACACGCACCCTTGGTGATTTATTCGATGTTGGACATAGTTATGGTCATAGTCATGATCGTAATTTAACCGTAAGTCAGTTGGAAAAAAAAGTTTTTGTTTACTTATTCAAAAATATTTCACACGATAACTGGAAGACACATCAACGTTTTCTATAACCCTTTATAGTCACATTAGTAACATCAAATTTGTAATTTTTTTTCTGAACGTGGACTGAAGATTTTGTTTTACCAAGCAATTTTTTTTATCCTAACGTTATTTAATTTTTCAGCATGTTCTCCGTAAACTTTAGGAAGGTAATTCCATAAATTTTTTTTTATTTTTCTCATTATCAGGAGAGTAGTTTCAAAGTAATAAACATTTTGAAAGTACTTTAGTCAATTCTACTCGATGTTACCTATCGAGAAGTATGATCAAGAAGAGTTATTTTCAACAGCCTGATGATCCTCTCTTGCATAAAGTAATGTCATGCAAAAAGAATTTCGATTTCGATTTCAAATTATTTACAGATAATCCACTAAATCCGCACACGCACAATAAAACAGAACTCACTCGGAAAAAAATTTTGTAATTTAATAACAAAAATAGTTAGGCCAACGATAATTTAACCATAATGTATAGTTGCCAGGAGGAACGACTATATTTCAGGGCCATAGCAAATATAAGAAAATGGTTGGATCAACCATTAACATAATTCCCAGGAAGAACGTAATATTTCATGGTTATAGCAAATATAATTATAGTAACAATTATCAAAATGGTAATAGGTTCAAATATGCCGTTTTGTTGTATATACGATTTCAACGTTTGTTTTCAATAAACTTTTTTTTTCCCCATTTCCACACGTCTGCAAGCATTACGCCTATTACAGGGTCGGCCCGGGTCAGTAGCCAGTCCCTCCTGAGGGCCTGGTCCGGATCAGTAACCAGGACCCCATGCGGCCGCATCCGACTTCCTCTTCTATATCGAATTTGCCATAGCATTTTTGCTTAGGGCATAGGGAAACATTGCGGAAAAACCTATGCCGATATAGCTGGTCTCGAAGTTCGCCTCGCAGCACCGAAGCGACGTCACGAATTTCGTCGAGAATGTAATCACAGACTACAGCTGTATACATGTGACCTCCACAGTTACCTGTCTGTATTTCACATATACATCTGGAGCTTATTGCGTCCGTGTTTTTATTTTTCGACAAAAATGTTCGACAGTACTGGGAATCAAAACCCGCGACCTACCGATCAGGTGAAAAAATCTTATCAGGGTTTTGTCAAGGCCTGATTAATTTCCCCTCATTATATTAGGGGCCTTATGTGTAAGCTTTATAGGGTTTCCTAAAGGACGGTCATGCTTTTTTTCCGGGGCCCTTAAATACTTAATATTAGGGGGCTTTAAAGGCTGCCCTAATAAGTCCTTACTAAAATAATAAAGAAATTTAATTAAAAAATATATATTTATTATTATTATTAAGTTGAGTATTGTTGCACTTTTAATGAGATATTTCGTTCTTCTTTACACGATGGTACATATTAATCGCTGAAAAAACATATTACTTTTTTTTTCTACTTAGACTAGAACCTAGAACCTTCCGGATGGTTTAGTTGCGCAGCGCCTTAGCTCTCTCGGCGATACGAATCATATGAATATGCAATTTTTTTGGTCAAGTCTTCCTGGGCCTTTAATTAATTAAATTATCAAGGCCTTATTAAACTTCACCATGGCCTTATGAGATCCTTGTTTGATAAAATTATGATTAATTAGTCTACGTGGTATGATGATGAAGCCTGACTGGGCCGTTAAGTAATTACCTTATCAAGCCCTTAATAAACTTCGACATGGAAACCTAAAATTGCCTTATGATACCCTTATATGGCAAAATTATTATTGATTTGTTTACTTGGTGCCATGCGCCCTTAAGTGATTACCCTATCGAGCCCTTATTAAACTTCGCTATGGAAACCTAGAATTGCCTTATGAGAACCTTATCTGGCAAAATTATTATTGATTTGTTTACTTGGTACCATGTTTAAGCCTAACTGGGCCCTTAAGTGATTACCCTATCAAAACTTTGTCATGGAAACCTAGAAAAACTTTACCAGGGCCTTACTTGGGAGTTATATGAAAAACCCTTCTAGGGTGTCCACATTAAAGCCTGATAAGGCCCTAGTTTATCTTAGGACATCCCGAATCATCTTCTTCACGGGATGCTCTGGTTTAGAGGTCAGTACTCCAACCGGTAGACCACAGCACCGGTTGTGTTCAATAAACTCGCAAGTATCGTTTATTGAACCATATTATTATAACTCCAACTATAAAACATTGCAAGCTCTACTATATGCTTTTTATCATGTGAAATCGTTGAATCAACGATATGCTTTTGTCCCAGTGCTGAGACGGTAAACAAAGCGTCAATTTTACAGACTTACTGCCAACTGATATCCTACGGCGTACAAGTTATTGACAGTAGGCAGTGTTTGTACGACTCGCACTCGTGTTAAGGTAACAGGTTTCAACACTGTGGAACGTAGAATAAAGAAAAAATCCTAATGTCGGTGTTGATTAATGAAGTTGACACCAGAATCAATTTAACGAAATCGTTCCTGCCAATTTGACACCGCAAAAGTGTAAATATTAACACTTCAATAGACAACAACATAAAAAACTCCTCATCAGCCGAACTTTGCACCGTAGATTTTTCAAAACTGTATACCCAACCTATGTTTTTTTCCTGTATGGAGACCGTATGGCTTATCCGAGAAACGAGAGGAGATCTCTCGAATGCGAGGATGGAAAATCGTCGTGATAAATCTCAGCAAGGTCATCCTGGTGTGTAGCGGTTGGTTCACGACGACGACGACGAGACGTAATCAAGGAAAGAAAAGCGCAGTGTTAGTCACGGATATCGCAGCATGCACTGGAGTATATTCACGCATATATTCTTAGTATTGTAGTAGTAGTAGTAGAAGCGGCAGCAGGGCGTATATTTTTCTCATAGCCCGTTCCGTGGGCATTTTTCCTTTTTTTTTTCATCACTTTGCACCTTGTGTTGCGTAGTCGTCAATCGTGCTGGCCAACTAACCAGGTAGGCCTTGAAGCGAACTCTCGGTGGGGACCCACGCGTTTATATTTCTCTAGGAGTGCGAGCTCTCGACAGTTCTAGTCATACGTGTGCTGTGCGGCTATTTCTACAAGCTTTGCCGGAAAAAAAAGACGGATAAATAACTGAAGTATAGCGCAGCCGTTAGTTAAGTAAATGAGTAAACGAGTGAGACAGGCACGCCGGCTGATCGTTTGCTTCGCAGAGACATATATGCTCTTTTATTCGCTCGGCTAGGATTTACCTTGCGGATAGTACTTACACTGTATGCTCGTCAGTATGTATATTCATGGTTGTCCAGGTTTCACGCACCTTTGCACCTCTCTTCGTAATTCTATTGCCGGTACATGTAACACAAAGTTGGCGCACGTCTCAATCGATGCCGGACGTGATGTCTCAATTAATCGCCTCTGATTTGACTCGATTATTGATTATTGAATTAACTGCTGTCCAGCGAAGGAGGGTCAGAGGATTAAACACATTTGGTATGAGCAATTTACTTTATTTCGCAATATTTTCAAGATATATTACTTTATTTTATATAAGCTTTGCACTCGGAGAAATCGCCGTACAGTCAACTATGAAGTGATCACTAGTAATTTTCATTCAATATTTTCATAGATACTGTAACCTAACTAGTACATTACGATACTAGTGCGATGAAACTTTTTTGCGACGAGTGTGAGTTTGCAGCACGAGCCGAAGGCGAGTGACGTGATCACACGAGATCAGAAAGAGATTCTCGAACGAGTATTGTATATAATTATATCCCACTAGTGCGAGAAGTGCCTATTCCACGCACGCGAGCGAAGCGTGCGTGAAGTAGCCACTATAAGATAAAAATCTGTAGATGATACACTTTTACTTAAATTCTACATTTGAGTCTCATCGAATACATATCGAGTATTATGATCCTACAATTTTATAAATGAATTTCGTGCACCAGAATCGTGCAAGATAAACGGTAGAATTCTTTATTTATCTTAGATTCCAGACTAAACCGATGAAAAAAAATGTAGTGTTCAAGGTCCTATCTATCTTTTAAAGAGTCAATTTCAGCTCAATTCCCATTAAGCACAACTGAAAAAAATAACATAAAGTGTACTTACCAACGACCAATAACTTACTAAATGCTAATAACTTCAGCAAATTTTATAAAATTTCCGAGGAGATCCAAAGATTTTTATCCAACTAATCACTGTTAGCTAAAAAGTGGATAGATACTTAAATTACAATAAAGATTCGAAATTAAAAAATAACCTCCCAGGGATTTTTAGATTTCACTACAATAATATACCCACTTAATTCAAAGTCCACCTAAATATCATAATGAAATTTCGCCTGGAAACCCAAAACCTAACATGACGATTATTCGTAATTTTTAAACTGAACATACGCAACAAAATTCTTAGCCGTAAGATGTTATTAAAAATTGTCATTATCTCAATTTGTAAATGCGAAAGCATTACAAATGATCGACGGTCATTTACTGGCAGTTGTAATTATTTATCCGAGCATTATAGTACGTTATTCGTATAAACAGTGTTAACACGAGACGAAACCTCGTCGAAGGTCAAGCAATCCGGTATCACGCGCAAATCAACAATTCTGCAGCATAGGTTGAACATACTCGTGGCTCGTTTAATTTCCATTTCGCATAGCACGAGATACGTGTGAACTATCGACTCCGATAGATTTATCCTCGTAAGACGTCTGCTTGTATGCATACACCTAGGCGCTCGGTAATACCCGATCGTTCCGCCCGAGTCTCTATCCAACCGACGATCGAACGTTGACTTACGTAAACGCAGAGAGACGCGGGCTGCAGCTTCTATCTTTAGTCCGTACCGAGGGATCAGCTGCGGTTAACCAGTTAAATGCGAAACGTTGCGATACCTCGTCGCGCACGCCTTCTGTCCGCATAACGTACTAGACAGGGAAAGACATTATATGTTTATACACACGGATATTACATATAAGCGACAAGGAAGCTCTGAGAATTTCGTCTGACATTAAATATAAAGGATAATTTCCTGATCGGCTATAAAAAATTACGTGCGCTGACAAAACAATGATTTTGTTTTGAAGGAACAGATTTCAGTTGGATCCAAGTAAATCCAATTGGGTTAAATGAATATCGTTGGCTTGGTCTCGTTTGGGGTGGGAAATATGATGGGTTTCATGGGGAAGCACTTTCAACTGCGGTTAAATGAATGTTCATTCAGTCTTCGCAGAGAAAAATCAATTAATTTTTTTGTTTCCAATCGGATTTTTACTTCTTTCATTTTTGTCGTAAGTTACTTTTTTTAATTCTTATATTCACGCTGTTAGGCATTTTTGTATGAAAATTAATAAAATTAATTAATATGAACTGCAATATACAAATATTAATAAATAAACATTATACTAAACACTTTATAAAAGTTGTGTTTATAATATAATTATCGGAATTTTACAACATATTTGTATAATACTAAATGAATTTCAATAAATCGTATTTGTAAAAGAACTTGCCGAACATATATTAACTTTCGAAATATCTTCAACCGTGCAGTACATGGTTTTTAAAATCTGCATCTTCACTATTGGCTACCGAAAAATAGTTAAAAATGCAAGAAAATAAACAAAACGATATGAGATTTACGAATTGGGTTAACGAATTTCATATTTGTATACTTTAATTGTAAATTTAAGATTGGTATAAGAATTCTACGCTACTGGTAATTGAAAATCATTGTACGTGAGTATTGCAATCGTCATTCTTATATATCAATATTGTATTTGTCGATGATAGAATTACTCCTTTTGAGATCAGGGACTCTTACATATTCTGTGATAGATTCAATACCTTGTCAAATTATATATCTAACAAAAAAAAAAAGATTTTTCCTATAAAATCACAGATTTAATCAATTTAGTGTGAAATTTTGTCTAAAGTGACAATATTTTTTGGTCCAGGGTGTACAAAGGTTTTCCTCACTGTATAAAAGCAATATGCAAGCAGTCAGCATGTCTATCTCGCTGAATCTCGGTGTCCTATTTGAAAATCATCTGCGAGCGTTGGCAAATAAAATATCTGACAACAAAAAGCAACATTTTTTGCGGTGCGATTAAAGGTTCATCAAATTGAGTATAAAATATTGTTGACACCTGCGAGAAAAAAAAGTATGAAAAGCGCATTAAAGCGGAAAGTATCAGGAATATTCAAGTATTTTTTCATTTGATCTTATAATTAATGAATTTCAATTTGGAAATTATATTTTTAATCAATAAATATTCGGCACTCGAATATTTTTTCTCGTATACTCATATCATACTTGATGACCGAATATGAGTATAATGGGGGTAGGATTTCATTCAATACGACATACTTTTCATACTCTCCATTTGGAGTCAATTCTAAAACGTTTCCCATACGATTTTTTTGCGGTGGCAGTGACATATTTTTCCGTCGAGGGTGTAAAAAGTTTTTTCTTACTGTATACAAGCAATATGCGAGCCGTCGGCATATCTGTCTCACTGAATCTCGGCGCCTCGCTTGAAAATCGTGTGCGGTCGCAGGTTTCGGCGCAGGTGCAACCTGTTTCGCGTAAAGTCGTAGCTTCAGCTCAGAGGCTACGCTTGGTGGGTTCTGGGCCTACATTAGAGACGTAAACATTCGGCAAAGTGATGTCAGAGTGATCGCGTGGACGCAGTAGTAACAGCCCGAGTATAAATTCAACTACGGGGAATATCAGGCCCCAGCGTGATAGCCGAATTTAAATCTAAGGCCCCTGCCCAGCAACCTTATACGGGGCTGGCAGGAAATTAACGCAGGGCCTGATTAAGTTTACCAGATAAGGGCCGAATAGGGGCTGCTCTACTAGGCTCTTACTTATAAAAACGACATATAAATTACAAAATAATTATCCGTGCTCATCGAATTCGATTAATCTTGCACTATTAGATACTCGAGATTATATAGTTTTCAGTACATATTAATTGCTGAAAAAAAGACAAACAAATTTATTCGTCGCTGAGAATCGAACCTCGAACCTCGATCCTCTAGGTAATAGTACTGCACGTTAGTCCACCCGGCCATTGACATCTTAGAAATTTTATAAATTCATTGTCTACTTTATGAATACTCAAAATGAAAACACATCAAGAATGTACATCCATTTATTACGACTACGACCGAATTATTCTAAATTCAAACATGATGGGGCGATCACCCATCCAGGCATTGGCCTTTAACGGTCAGTACCCGAATAGATTTCAAAGTAATTCTAGATACAGTCCTGTAAAACGTGAGTTTCAGCAACAATTTCGGATACTTCTCAATGGGATAAAGATGTGAAAAAATCCAGCTCACGCAAGGAGCTAAAAAGATTGATTTCGCATAACAATAATTTTCGAATGTTTCTAACAAATGCTGCATCTAGGCCTTACATAAACCTGATAATGTAAATTTACGGCATATCCGAAAAACCTATGCCATACGCAGATCGTACGCGGGCCTGATCAGGGAAAGTAAAGGTAAATTAGACACAGGACGACCTTATGCGAAACGGATAAGGTCGAAGAATGGCATATCTATATGAGTTTACCGTATGTAAAGCCTGACATGGGTCAGATCCAGTAGAAAGGCGGCATTTTTGAAGTTGAATGCGATATCTCGGCCTTACATGGACCTGATCAGGTGAATTTGCGGCAACCCCAAATAAGGTTACGGTATCTACAACTGATCTGGATCTCGTGCGACAGCATGCATGCCTGATGAAATTTCTACTCGGTATCCGGTGGAAAGACGCCATTATCAAGTACGAATGCCATATCTTGGCCATACACCGACCCGATCAGGTGAATTTACGGTGGCCCCAAATAAGGTTACGGTATTTACAACTGATCTGGACCTCGTGTGACAGCAGGCATGCCTGATGAAATTTCTACTCGGGATCCGGTGGAAAGACGCCTTTATCAAGTACGAATGCCATATCTCGGCCTTACACGGACCTGATCAGGTGAATTTACGGTGGCCCCGAATAAGATTACGGTATCTACAACTGATCTGGACCTCGTGTGACAGCAGGCATGCCTGATTAAATTTCTACTCGGTATCCGGTGGAAAGACCCCATTATCAAGTACGAATGCCATATCTTGGCCTTACACAGACCTGATCAGGTGAATTTACGGTGGCCCCAAATAAGGTTACGGTATCAACAACTGATCTGAACCTCGTGTGACAGCAGGCATGCCTGATGAAATTTCTACTCGTGAGCAGACGTCACAGTAGTGAAGGAGCGAAGGAGTCAGACCGCACTCGCAGCGAGATTTGGCACTTAGTAGCGAGGCACGCGGGTACCGCAGACGCAATGAGCCATTACGCGCGTAGACGCGCGCGGACAGACCTTAAAGACGTACGGGCGCACGCCTCCTTACTCACTTATAAAGTTAATTGAGGGCAAACGTCCACCGCGTGTGCTACTGTCTAGTCCGAAAACATATGTGCCTCCCAGCTCACAAACTTGTCGACTGCAGTGGTACTCTGTGTCTAATCCACCAGCGTATTTGCATCTTACCTTAAGGGGGATCAGCCACTTGAGAAAAGTCAGAAGATGCAAAATTCTGCGAATGATGCTCCGTTTTTGAAAAATCTTACATTTATACCTCATTGAGTGCATACGCTTTTAAAAAGATTGTATATTTACTGGGACAAGTGATATGAAATTTACAAAACTGGTGTATGAAATAATTCACACGTGAATATTCACACTGGAACTAATAATTGTACGTCAAGATTATTTTTTAAATATTTTTATGAAAATTACAAACCTTCTGTAGTAATCTTGTGCGATTGCAATTATAAAATTTTAGGTAATCTCTTAATATGAATTGGCTTATTTGTAAATTCATATACGGGACTTTTATATCTGAATAGAAATTTCAAATTCCAGGCATTAATTTTTGTGTCTTCGGGAAAAAAAACTTTTGAAGTAAATAATAAATTTTTAGTCGACCGCGACTGTAATTTCATAAATTCAACGCTGTTTCCATCGTAGGTGACCTTCTATTTAATATTAAATTTGCGCACAAAATTTACAAGTTACATGTTATAAACATGGAAAATGTAAAATCCTAGTATTTTGTATTAGTCAATTTACAAATTTCTTCAATCTTTTTCCGTATTGCTACTTTGAATATCTCATACAGATAGTCGAGAAATGTATGGTATAGGATGTGAATAAAAACCTTCATTCTGGTACTGTAATTTTCCAAATTTTTTTTTACCAGTGCAGCAAACATTGTTATTCTGCAATTTTCTATCGATGTACACAGTATAAGAATGGTGTGAGATCGAAGGTAAAATTTCTTACTTGTCGCAGCTTTCAGACTAAACCCGTGAACAAATTTTAGTATTCGATATCTCATTTTATCTGTCCAAGAAGCCATTCCGGTCTGAGTAAAGTGATTCTGAATGAAGTGGAAATCGCATTTATTGTTAATTAAAAAAATTCCGAAAACACAATTCTATTTAATTATTAATAACTAAAAAAATCCCGAAAACACAATTCTATAGATCGTCCAAAATGCACTCTTCGGCAGATAAAATAGGACATCGAATACTGAAATTTTCTCACCACTTTAGTCTGAAAACTACACTAAGTGACATTTTTTTTTACGTCATCCCACCTTCGTGCACTGTATGTGTTTATAAAATTCAAGAATGATAACGCTTTAAATGTACTAAATGAGGTTTAAATGCAGGATTTTTTAAAAAAAAATCACAGAATTTTTTTTGTTATCACTTTTTAAGTGTCTTGAGCATTACAGCTCTCAGCTTCAGTATTCTTGAGCATTCCTACACTGGCAGAAATATATAATTGAATACACTAAGGATTCAAATAAACCATTTATTTGAAAATATTCGAATGAACCCATTATTTGACTAGATTATATATTCAATTGTTTGTTTTGTTAAATACACTTAAAATTTCATTGACTCGAAAGTATTCAATCTTTTTGACTAAATATTAAATGGATTCAATGAAACCACGAAAACGTCCGACGAAATACTTATTCATATTATATCATTAATCCTACCGACTGAACTTTCCGTTAAACCGAAACCATTCTCATTTTTATATTCATTATAGTAGACAATATTCATTAAGGCGTGGTTTAAATTCAATTGCTTTAATTAAATGGAATTTCAAATTAAACATATACCCGATTATTTTTTAATAACTAAATTATTCTATCGATTCAATGCATATTAAATGCATACAATTATTTATTTCTTCGACGACTCATGGTTCAACTATTCTTACAGTTTTTCAAGCAACAAGCTATTTGAGTTACTCATATATATCTATTAGTATTTTCTATGCTCGGCACAAATGTCCTTGTGCTTTAAGTCACGCGAGTATATGTGTACATATCGTTGAAAGGAAGCGTGCATGTCAATCACAGCTGCAAATTATCGTGAATGACATAAAACATATTTATTTCCTTCTTCTATAATAGACAAAGCACCACAAAGTATCAATTGCCATTTATCGACGATTGCAAAAATTGAACTCTGTATTTATTTATTTACGTAAAATGAGGCAGGGAACTTTCCATAGTTTTTTTTTGCATTGGGCTTTAATATTTTTCTTACTTAATTTTTTTTTAAATAACATTCGTTACTCCTGATGATAATATGACGCATCTTTTTACTTTTTTTTAAGCCTGGACTGATGGATAAATAAATGTGTGGTTAAAAGGCTGCGTGCAGGTAAATCGTAGTTGTTAACCCATGCCAGTCGCACTAATGAGTGAAGAAAGAGAGACCGAAGTGTTGTCGATGGTGTGAGCATGATATACACCGCATAGCGTATATTTTATGCTACGAGCCCGTATTTTCACCATCATTGTCCATCGCTCTTTCCTTCTCTCCATTCGTAGACTCACCTCGAGGTGAGTGCCTATACCACACAGCCTTTCGTTCCTCCTTCACCGCACCAACTGACAAATTGACGAATAGATCAGTCTTTCTCCCTGATAAATTATAGTTAGACCGTGACATGCTACAAATATTGAATTTAATTATGGTAATAAGATGTAATAATCTGTTTGCATTGCTATAAGCGAATGACTGTGGGATAGAGTCAGAAAAAAATTATTCACTCAGCTAATAGTGAATTAATACTGAGAAAACTGAATGAACATTGAGTAAAAGGTAATTAATTGGGGTAAAAAGCTTTCAGTAATATATCAACACTGAATTCGGTAATCACTGAGGAAAAACGATTGAATAGGATTGTACTAAATTAGCTCGGAATTAGTTAAAGAAACTCTACGATAATCTCAATCACCGGGAGTCAACTGAAATTAGTTTTCACTAATTGAATCCAGTTCTCAATCCAGGCTCAACTTCATATGTGGTTTGGTAGAGCGAAAGTGACGAACGTGATCCAAGTAAATCAATAGTAGAATTGCATCTTAAGGAAATGGCCAATGTGTGAGATTCGATGACACATGCTTCGGTTCGAAAAATAATTTGAAAACCTGCAGTCGTTTAACCCTTAAAACTGAAAAATGTAATAAACACATTCCTAGTCTAGAAATATTGTGCGAACATTATTTGCACGAAAGAAATTCATGTTTGATTCTGCATAAAAAGTAGAAACTTGCAGATTGCTTTCTCTCTATGAAAAAAAAAAAAAAACGACATTACATATGGCTACGAACACCGCTATAATCGGGTGGGGGTCAAAATAGCGAATGATCAAAATAGTGAATGAATCAACAGATCCGATGATTCAGAATCGGATGACACGATGGTACATATTAATCACTGAAAATACATATTAATTTTTTCTTTTTTGGCATTGACGGGAGTTGAACCCAGAACCCTCCGCATAGTTTAGTAGCGTCACGCCTTAGCTCTCTTTGCCATTCAAATTACATGGTATGCAATTTTTTTGTCTATTTGAATGACTGTAGTAAGAAATATAAAATAAAATTAATGTAATATAGTCAGAACGCGATAGATTTTCATGACTGCGTCTGATGTGTAAAAATAAAAGCACATTCAGTAATTTTTTTTACAGAAATTGGTTATATCGAATAAAGTTGTTTTATTGTTTGCGCGAATTAGTTCGTTTGTATGTAGGTGTGTGACTGTCTGACTGACCTGATGGCCAGTATTAGAATGGGTCACCAACTGGCTGACTTTGGCGGTCTTTAGTTGGATGTGTGCCCACCAATTTTGCCATGGAAACCACGGATTGCCATATAAGACCCTTATATGGCAAAATTATTATTGAATTGTTTACTTTATGCCATGGTTAAGACTGACTGGGCCTTTAATTAATTAACTTATCGAGGCCTTATTAAACTTCGCCATGGCCTTATGAGATTCTTATTTGGCAAAATTATTATTGATTTGTTAACTTGGTGCCGAGATTACGCCTGACGGGGCCCTTAAGTGATTACCCTATCAAGCCTGTAATAAACTTCGACATGGAAACCCCAAATTGCCTTATGAGACCCTTATATGGCAAAATTATTATTGATTTGTTTACTTGGTGCCATGATTAAGCCTGACTGGGCCCTTAACTGATTACCCTATCGAACCCTTATCAAACTTCGCCATGGAAACCTAAAATTGCCTTACGAGAACCTTATCTGGCAAAATTATTATCGATTTGTTTACTTGGTGCCATGTTTAAGTCTGACTGGGCCCTTAACTAATTACCCTATCGAACCCTTATCAAACTCCGCCATGGAAACCTAGAATTGCCTTATGAAAACCTTATCTGGCAAAATTATTATCGATTTGTTTACTTGGTACCCCGTTTAAGCCTGACTGGGCCCTTCAATGATTACCCTACCAAATCCTTCGCCATGGAAACCTAGAAATACCTTATCAGGGCCCCAATTGGGAGTGATATGGAAAACCCCTTTAGGGTGTCCAAATTGAAGCCCGAAAGGGCCCTAGTTTATCTTAGGGCATCCTCAATAATTTTCTTCACGGGTTCGATTAGATTCGATATTCGAATCCTCCGAAAAAATATCAATACTAGTAATCAGCTGCTTAATTGATCGAGGAATTAGTGAATCTTATCTACAAAAAAAGTGGAATTGCATCTTAAGGGCTTTACAGGTGGTGAGTTTGTCTCGATAGCACGTGCCGTAGTTCTGTGTGGGGAAGCATGCGTGTCGCAAAGTGGGTTCGCGCGTGTGCACTGCACGCATAGCCGGTGTATATAATAGTAAGCGCCGCGACACATCGTCAGAATTCATGTGTATGTGCGAGCTAGGCAGTAGGTTGCTTATTGTGCATGCAGATATACGGGAGCGAGAGAGAAGGTCCGTCTAGCAGCAAGGCTGAGCGCGCGCGCGCGTCTGTAACGTGTCTCGTGCCGCATGCACATTCCGCATGCCGCGAGAGGGCGATAAAACGTATGCAGATTAAAACATTTTATTTGAATGATAATATAACACTTGTTGATGCAAGCGCGTTGGCCTAGGTTAGCATAATAAACATTATGTAGATCTCCACTGGCTACGCGCGGCCCTCTATATTGCTATCCACCATATACATACACCATTATATCCATACTAACAGCAAACCACCGCAGTTACCTAGCTACTCATCCTATCCTGCTACTGATCTACATATATGTATCCTTTCTGCGACATCCATACATGAGCCGTTTTCTCTCAGATCAACCACTTTCTTTTTCAAATTAATTTTAGAACTTTAAAACTACTTGAGAGTATTTTTTGTATACAGAGATTTTTTTTTTTTTTTTTTTCAAATCAGTTCAGGCGTTGTATCCTTTATAAACGTTTTATGACTTCTAGGTGTGACATTTTGGGTTAAAAAATGTATGGTGAACTATTTGTATTTTTATGCAGGTTTGATAAAAGCAATTGAGTTTTGGGTTTTTGAAAAAACTAATTCAGAATTGATTTTCACAATGATCAAATAGATTTAGGTGTTGGCCGAATTGGATATTGCGTATTTTTCTGAAAGTTTTATGAAACTAATAGGTATCTTTGCAGAACCTTCAAAAAATGGGGAAGGCATTTTTGGATAAACAAAAAATATCGGAATATCTGGTGCAACTCAAAATGATACGATATTATAATTAAGTCAATTTTTGTTAATTGCTCTATGTCCACATCGTCCATATTCCCGTGGTTTTATTTAACGTCCCTGGAAATTTGTTAAAATTCGATGAAAATCAATAAAACAAATTGGTTTATGTCCAACAATATACTTGTTTCTTTTACAGATGAGAGTTATTAATATAACTAACCTTATGGACAAATCTGTAAAAATTTCATTTCAATTTGTATTTTTTCTATTTTAGTAAACTCTTCCATAATATTAATAGTTTTGAAAAATCCGCTCAGCTTTAATACGAAGCAAAATCTGGCGAATTATGAGAATATTATGAAAACGTCGAAAAAACAAAACTAAACTGACAGAGATTGGCTCATATATAAGCGGTGTGCGTGTTCACTCAATGTACACTGTACATGTTCAGGCTGCTGTCACATCGCGAGATACACTCCAAGTAGTAGTCATCGTGTCTCTCATACGAAAGAGCCATCCGTTGATTTGCGAGTACGTACGTACGGACAGTATGTTGAGCTATAACAGTCGGTTCGCGGCAATGTGCATCCCGAGCACTGCATGAAAGGCCCTTGGAGCACGTGTATATGCTGTATACCTCGCTTGTGGTCGTTATTGTTACTTCAAACCAAGTCCCCGTGAACTTCAACATTATTCTCTGGGCTTACGAACTGAAGGGAGTGAAGGAGGGGAAACCTGTTGACTAAATACGTGAAGTTGAAATTGAACTATTGAGGTGTCATACGTGACCTGGTAAATATGTATTGACACGTACTCGTACTCACTACACTTATCATAATAATAACAATAATGACAATAATAATGATAAAGATATCAATGATGGTTAGTAGTTCAAATATGTTAAGGGGCGAGGGACAAATCAATAAATGTTTACTTTTTTCTTCTGGTTATCAGATTGGTATATTATTTTAATAATGTGTTTCAAAATTGAAATTCAATATCCGAATGCCGTCCTATTTTCTAGCAAATAGAAATGCGTTTTCTCGAAACGTACAATTTTACGACGGTGGGAATGTAGTTCAGCAAATTCTGTAGATTTCGCAATCAATTCCTGAACAAATATTTTATCAACATATTCTTCATTGCATGAGCCTGTAAGTGTGAAGAAAATAATATTATGCACAATTTCCTTGGTCATTAGTTTAGTAAAAAGTTGTTTTTGTTTTATTTATTTTTTTAAGCTGGCAATGAATCTGTTATTGTCGATTTTTTGCTGCTTAGGTTAATGCTGTGCGTATTATCATTGTCAATTTTTTATTGATAATTTTCAATCTAAATTTCGGTTGGTAAATTAAGTTCTTTTATTTCGTTCAAAGGCCAAACTTGCTAAGGTTAACTTGCGCTTAGTTGTAAATCAATATCATTTATATTATTTTAAATATTAAAAAACCGACCGCTTACTTAACCCTCCCCCCTAAAGTAATTGAACAACTCTACTAGTGTTGGCGATATTTTCACTAATATTTGCTATTGATTGCGCTCAAGGAGTCGAGTCGAGCGTAGATATCGATGGTTTTGCCTATGCTGACAATTTTCTCCCAATTGAAATACATAAAATACAGCACGTTCTCTTACACTCCTTAATTTTATAATAGGCAGAACATATATGCATTATCTTCAGGGATATGCAATATTTGAATAAAATCGTATTCAGAATCCGTTTCCGTTTGAATAACTATATGGTTAATTGTACGAAAATTATATGAGAATGATATTTTTCTTGAACAACAGAAAAAATAATTAAATTGATTCTCGATAAGCAATTGTATTATTTTGCATATATAAGAATTATTGACAATTATTCAAATGGAAAAGTATTCCGAATACATTTTCATTCTGATATTGCCTAAACTGATATAAATCGTCATAGTACAGTTAACTGTAAAGTGTAAACTACTGATTTTCAGTCCTTTCATAGTTACGGTGACTATAAAAATCGTTGTGACAACTAATTAAGTGGTAACAACTATGTTTGTACCAACTACAAATGAAGTTGTCACTTTATGGTTACTAATACCATAATTTTCTCTCGGTGTATCCCTGATTACTCTTTGCCGCCTCCCAAGTTCAGTTACTCCACAATCCCCACTACAGTCCAATCGGTCTACCACCTTTCCACATTCACGCGAGACCGCGCGTTCATTCATTAAATGGCCCCTGAGAGACTGAGAGAGGGAGCCCGATGCATTCTCAATTTTATCGATTTAGCGATCGACGCTCGCTGGCGCTCGAGCCAAGTTACTACATACAACGCCTCATTCGCACGTGGTCCCGGCGATTCGACTAATTATCATCTCAATCTTACCCTTTTTCTTCGTAAGTTCATGGCTCGTTATCAATCGTGTTCAAAATATGCGTGTATGCTACTCTAAAATGAATTTGGAGACGCGTCCCGAATTCCTAAAGTGGGAAAGTGTAATTGGAATTATTTATAGTTACATATAAAAACCCGTACAATTTTTTCTCTATCAGATTCCCGCTTTATCTTAAAGTCGGCGAACTCCAGTTCTCGTACCTTTTAGTATATATATACTTTGGAGATATATATATATTTAGCCAAGAGCATTGCTGCGTGGCTTGCGGCAACTCCCAGTTAATTACCCGGCGTTAAGGTGAACGGGAACGCCAGTACGCCTAATTGGATTGTCGCTTGGCTCTAGATTAGGAGCACGTTTATACTATATCTTCGAGTCTCTCCGTACATGGTTCTCGTTTACCCGCCAATTTTTCCTTCTTCACGCACAAATGAACCCCACAATTCGTGTCGGTATAGTTGTCTCAAGTCTGGGTGACACAAATCGCTTTGCGAACCAGTCCGGAGTACTTCAAATCTATAGCAACGAAAATACACATTGGCCTGGTTAAACGTGTTCGTGAAACTCGTTATAACAAGTGATCTATTAAAATAGGGTAAATCATAACTAATAAAAAACCAAGATACAGATATTTGTTCTGCTTACCAATGTAAGCACACCGTAGATTTGGAACACAGCTAATTTGTAATCGCAGATGATAGACTGCTGATTCTATTTAGTAGATGACCATGTGCATTCAAAGATGCATGGCACTCCATGATTTGAAGTTTATTCCTATTTTCTTCACCGTCGTTCTGAGTAATGCCTTATTTTTACACGATCGTTTTCAACAAATTTTTGTCATCTGAAGTCTAGGAGTCACAAATTGTATTGCAAACCAGTTCGGACTATTTCAAATCTATAGAAACGAAAATACACATTGGCCTGGTTAAACGCGTTCGTGAAACCCGTTATAACAAGTGATTTATTAAAATAGGGTAAATCATAACTAATAAAATAAACCAAGATACACATATTTGTGCTGCTTACCAATGTAAGCACACCGTAGATTTGGAACACAGCTAATTTGTAATCACAGATGATAGACTGCTGATTCTATTTAGTAGATGACCATGTGCATTCAACGATGCAAGGCACTCAATGATTCGAAGTTTATTCCCATTTTTGCGTCTTCATTCTGCGTTATGCCTTTTATTATAGCGATCGTTATCAATGAATTTTTTGTCATCTGAAGTCTAGGAGTCCCAAATTGCATTGCAAACCAGTTCGGACTACTTGAAATCTATAAAACCGAAAATACACTTTGGCCTGGTTAAACATCTCGGTAAAACAGGTTATTAAAAGGGATCTATTAAAATGGGGTAAATCATAACTAAGAGAAAAACAAGATTTACATAATTGTGTTGCTAATCAATGTAAGCACACAGTGATTAGGGGCATTCGTACTTTCCGATTGGAGATATTGAAATGATCGTCTGATGGTTCTTTCTTTCCTGCATCAACACAATTCACAAGGCTATTTTGTATAAAAGGCACACTTACAAAACTTATAATTTCCTAGCGTCAATTTTTTCGTATATACATGGGAAATTTATAATGTAAATTTCTGTTATCCCAAGTCTGGGATTCAGAAATTGCTTCGTGAACCAGTCTGCAATACTGCAAATCTCTAGAACTGAAAGTACACGTTGGTCCGGTCAAACGCCCCCGTAACCCACGTTATCAAAAGCGATACATTAAAATACGATAAATCATAACTACCGGAGCGCTAACAGAGAAACAACATTTACATAACTGCTGCTCACCGATGTAAGCAAACTATGATCGAATTGCACGGTCGAAGCACTGATTCGCTGATGCTGACGAAAGTTCATATAAGAATTGATATAAGAGCCTCTAGGTGCGGACATAATTTTTATCGATTCAAACCCGGAAAGATTAGCCGCGTAACTCGGCGTAGGACAAAAAAAAACGACTAAAACCAGAGAGCGTTGAACCATAAACCACCCAAAGTAAATTTAACTTCGGTCTGCGGGTTCAGCTTGTCCAAATACAAAACGCTATATGACACAGAGTTTATAACCTGCTGCAGCGGTGTTATAAGTATGCTCTATCGATCGTTATCGTTTTACTCGTAACTTATGACAGGCATTGGGCTACTGTACTGGACAGATGTGGAGAGAAAGATATTAACATACCGCCCGCACGCCTTTATATGTATTAGTTAACCATACGTTACGTTGAAGGAATCAGGTATACTACTTCGATATACTCACAGAAAGCCAAACTCGGGCACAGGAGCAGATAATAAAAAAGTGATATTATCGGTCGTCAGCTATGTCAATAAGAAAAAAACAAATTGGAAGGCACTAGAGGCGAGCTATGGTCTCTCCGCTGGCAGCTCTTTGGCATGTATGTGTGTCAAGGTCGGCTTTAAGTCACTAAAGTATGTATGATAGGACGTTCTCGATGCTGGGTCACAGGTTGTGCTCATGCATGGCTCACGCAGCATGCGAACGAGCGCAATGAGGTCGGGAAACCTCTTGGCGATGATGACCTCAGTCAAGGTCCCGAGGTTGATTGTCCGGACGAATCGCATCGACCTCTCTGTGACCCCTCGACTTCTAGCGGACTCTCCGCAGGGCTCGTTACCGAATCGTCACTTTAGCTCAAGTGGAAGCGATAATCGGACCTCAGCACGCACCCATTTCGTCGAAAGAAGCGTTGGGACTGTATATTGTTTGCACTTATACACGAATGTTGAAATATGAGCCGAGCTGACTGGGTTAAAAATAGTAGCGAATTTTAGCAGGGTGATGTTGATCTTTTATATATGCTTGAGTGTTTAAACCGTGTCTTTTTGGAATAATTATACGAGTTTTGAAGATTTTTACTTTCTCATCAAATACAGAGTATGTAAAAGAGAAAGTATTGCAATCCAAAAAAAATTCGACTTCAAGATTTTAATGGAAATCCATGCTTTGAGTGTCCTACATGCCAAAAAATACATTAACTCATTTCTGTCCGTCCGTCGTCCGTCTGTCTGTCTGTCTGACTGGCTGTCTGGCGTCTGTACGTGCTGCCCGAAAATACAATAACTTTTGAAAAAATCTGTGGACCGCAAAGAAATGTGGTGTCTCCTTTCTGCATCTAAATCCTAGTTTTGGTATTGAAGCCCAATCCAAAATCTCCACTATTTCTGGTACTTTACCTGAAATGTGAAAAAATAAAAATAAAATATGTTATTCATTTTTTATGCTTTCGATTCAATAAGCAGTGAACAACAAGTGATTCAATATAGTGAAGACTTTCTTGTCTTTTTAGTCACTCACGTGACATTTCTGAAACCATCCTCAATCAGAAATTTCTATTGTGAAATATGGATTGCCTTACAGGTCTACTAAAAAAAGACTGCTATCAATGATCTTGAGTAGTTTTCAGGGTTCTCCCTATACACTATAAATATTCACATGAAATATTCTATATAGAAAAGTGCATAGACAGAAAACATTTAAGGTTAAGTTAACACTCATGATGTTAGACTATAGACACTGATACATCCATAGTTTTTATCACTCCCATAGCATTTCATATGAATTCTGAATCCTGCGGCGGCCTCATATATGCGAAACCTTTGGTATATGAATAACAAATATAAAGCGACTTGTCAAACTATCGCAGTGCTGACAATTACACCAACAAAAAAAAAAGAGAGATGTGGCGTGAAGGCGCAATCATAACGTGCACGTCCTCGAGAGGGCGGGTCGTAGCTTGAATTTGAATAAAAAAATGCGTTCTTAACAAATTATAGGGTGAGATGTAGATTACAATTAAAAAAACAATAAAAATACAAATAAAAATAAAAATTGAAAAACAATTAAAATAAAAATTGAAAAACAATTAAAATAAAAATAAAAATTAATCTATAAAATCATTTTTAAGTAAAAAAACAATCTATTGTCCCAAATTTATACAATTACAAAAACAAACAAACGAACATTACAACTTCACAACCTAATTTCACAAACTATCTTCACGACAGTAACATGGCGCCAGCAGCAATCGAGATGAGAAAGTCACGTGTTGCGTCACGCCAGTAGCAATTTTTTTTATATAGACATTTACGAGGAGTGATTTATTAATTTATTTTGCACTTATTCAAGCATTAAGAAAAATTGTTGGAGATACTAGTCTATTATTATTAATAGATTCATCTAAAAATCGATGAATAAATTTGATAGGAAACTTTGAATTAGTTTCTAATTTGAGTTAAAGTAAAGTTTTTTAGAACTCAATTAATTAATGATCGACATAGAAATGATCTGATCTTGAAGTTTGATTTACTGATTTTTGGTAAATTTTATGAAAGTCCCAAATACTGGGTATGTTTTTTCAGAAAAAATTCCTTACTACATGTAAGAAGTTTCGGGTTCATTGATTTTACTGATTTCAATAAAAAAAAAATGTATCTATTCCATTGAATCAGAAAATCAATTTAATTTTTATACATTTTTTCAAGTTGAATAATCATTAGGAACGTGTACTAGGTAATATTTATCTTCCCACACTATTGAAATATCGTATCCCGATTTTGTGAGGATACCGTTCCGTATACGAAATTTAACGCTAAGCGAATAAGATTCGAATTCCGAAGTTTTTAACTTTTATCTTTGTATTAGATATTATTGTATGCGACGATTTTTGCGAAGCACATCTCGGGCTTGAGATCATGATCGCTATAGATTCAAAGAGCAATTTTTATTCACAATTTGTTCGATGTAAAAATTCGTCGATTGTGGCTGATTGAAGAATTTGTTTAATTTATCAAAAAGATTCATTAAGCAGCTACAATTGACACTTGTAAAAGGATTCGTATTAGTGAAATTTGGATTAGGCTTCAGTTTCGCGCTCGTTGAATCTAGCGATCGCGGTCTCAAACCCGAGATATGCTTCGCGAAAATTCAAATCACTATTATTAACTCTGCTGAATATTTATGATTTAATTTTTATTTCGTTTATTCACAAGCGTGTGCAATTTAGTCCAGTTACAAATTAACCCAAAATTAATAGATATTACAAATCACTATTTTTAACTCTCCTGAATATTAATGATTTCATTTTTATTTCGTTTATTCACAAGCATATGCAATGTAGTTCATTTATAAATTGCTTATATCAAGATATATCTACAGGAATTCGCTCTACAATTATATGACTCAACAAGTGTCGCAATCTTCAATAATCTCGAGTGTATTTTCGCCCCGTACCAAAAATGTCCTTATTCAGCAGTGATTATATTTCACGGCTTTCCTACTGACCGCTGCCGAGGCTAGCAGGAAATTTCGGTGAAATCGTTGCCGGACGGAAATTTGCTCGAAATCAGTCGAGCAGTAGAGTTCGTAGGGAGGAAATAGTGGTGTTGCAAAAACTATGTGCCCGCGGGGGCTTCCTGAAATCCAATTCCGTGGTACGGTGATCCATGGGGATGCTGCGAGCCAGGAAACTCCAGCCAGCAGTAGCAGCGTCGCAGCTCAGGGATTGTTACGGGGCGTAGAACGAGGGGAGGGGGAAAAACGTGAAGAATTAGCGGTAGGACGCGTGCAACGTGGACGTGGCCGCATTGTTGTTTGAAAGCATTAGCAGAGCCGCTGCAACTGGCGCGACAGAGCGTGCGGAGCCCGGGCGAAAGACAGAAGAGCGCATCGAGGGTCGAAGTGAGAAGCGAAGAGCGAACGAATTTTGTTACCCCTGCCACCCCAGATTTTTTTCTTTTTTGTTTGTACTTAGCGGGGTGCGTGCGGCGCGTGGATCAGCGGCCAACGGATGATCGAGCGCTTTCCCGTTTTACGATGTTTCACGCCACACGGGACTCTTGCCAATACGCTACTGTTGTTGCGTTTCGTACATGAGGGGAATGAGTCCGGAAAAAAAAGGAAATAGTAACGCGACCTCAATATTTCGAGGCTGCTTCTATCTTAGGTATCAATTTATGTGTTCATGTTGTAGAGTTTTACTGCCTTGTCGTGTTTTTTTTTTTTTTTTTTTTTTGACGACATTACATGTGAAAATGGGATGATGTTTTGCGGTATTGGTTCAAATATAAAAACAAGAAAAGTAATGGAATGTTATGTTCTTTGCATCTCTATGTGGATAAGATTTTTTTATTTCGATTTATAATATATTCACGATCGTATGTGGATATAAGGATATTTTCATTACATGTTTGGCGATATCCCCACGCAAAGGGTCGTGTGATATTGGACGGTATTGTTGCAAATACCAAAATAAGTATAGTAATGGATTGGTATGTTTTTTTCCGTCTCTATGTGGATAAACTTTTTTTAGTTTGTTATAAAAGAAAACTAATAGTTATGTTTCTTACGTTTCCGTGAGGTTAACAGTTTTCTTATGTTTAGTTTGATTTCTGGCTTATTTGCGATTGTATCTGGATCTGGGGATAACTTTTAGTTAACATGTAAGCGATGAACAGTTTAACAATTCGGATATAATCGGAAATAAGTTTTGTGAAATTATTTCTGATTATATCTAAATAATTGAATTTATGATATAATGCAAATTCATACTGAAAATAGAAAATTGGAAATCTACATAGAAATGCAAATACATAACGTCTCACGACACATTTGCATTCCCGTGTGCACTTAAAATTTTCAGAACATCGAACTGAACAAAATGAATAGAGAATGAGATGTATTTGTTGTGAGGTTGAAGTCTCGCTAGAAGAATACATCGAACCCTTCGCATAATTCATCGTCGTTTGCAATAGCTAAAAATAAATTTAGTGGAAAGTCAGAAGTTAAAAAAACAAAAACTCTGACAGCATAATTGAAAAAAAAAAAAAAAAATGTAATACTTTTAAATTATTTTTTGTTTTCAATATTTCCATTGTCATTTGAAATTATTTTGATGCTTTTTGTTTTTACATTAAGGCGTAATGGTTAAGGTTGACCGAACGACTGAATGACCGGATGGACGTGCAATAAAATAGCAGCTATGTAGTATGAGATAAATGAGATATGGACCGAGTGATAGAGGTGGGACGGACCACGCAGAGTCGTTGTGCAGCTCCTCCCCCGATCGATGCCCACGATGATCGAGTAGATATTTTTCCTCGCCGTGGCAAACACTAGTCTGTTAGCGGAGCAACACCCTCTCGGTCGGAGTCTCGCGCGAGCTTGCTATGGTAGCACGTCGCCGAGGCTTTTGTGGAGATTCGTCACAATGTGGCATTGTGTACGCGCGGCATAGTCTTGTCGCGAGCGGAACGTTTTGTTCGCTCTCGCTCCGCGTGGTGCGAAGGCCCTAGCTAGTTTGCTAGGTACCGGCGAGTCGGGACCACGTATAGGACACCTCTATGTGCACGACGTTCAGAATGCTTTGTACGGGAGGGGAGGGGGGTGCCGGATCGTCGAGGAGAAACGTGCGTGGGCCTCCCTGTGTCAGGATATATACAACGGCCCCTATGAATAACCTCGTTTGAAAGACCTTGAAAATTTAAGCATTTTTTTAAGTGAGTTAAGAAATAACATTAACTTGTAATAGACTTTAAGCCCCTTAACACTCAAGATCTTTTATGGTTAGAATTCATTTTTTGCTCAAATGGAGGAAGCTGTAGTTTGGTCCAGGAAATACTGGTCTCCCTGTGTCAGAATATATCGAGGAATATATACTACGGCCTAAATATATAAACTCGTTTGAAGGATCTTAAAAAATGTAACCATACTTTAAGGTGAGTTGAGGAATAAAACTAATTTGCGATAACTCTTAAACTCCTAAGACCTTTTATGTTGAAGATTTTTTTCTTCTTGAATGGGAGAAGGACTACGGATAGTCCAGGAGAAACGTGCGTGGGCCTCGCTGTGTCAGGATATATACTACGGCCACTATGGATAACCTCGTTTGAAAGACATTGAAAATTTAAGCATTTTTTTAAGTGAGTTAGAAATAACATTAACTTGTAATAGACTTTAAGCCCCTTAACACTCAAGATCTTTTATGGTTAGAATTCATTTTTTGCTCAAATGGAGGAAGCTGTAGTTTGGTCCAGGAAATACTGGTCTCCCTGTGTCAAAATATATACTACGGTTTAAATATATAACCTCGTTTGGAAGACCTAAAAAAATGTAACCATACTTTGAAGTGAGTTGAGGAATAACACTAACTTGCGATAACTCTTTAACGCCCAAGGCCTTTTATGTTGAAGATTTTTTTTTTTCTTAAATGGGAGAGGGACTACGGATCGTCCAGGAGAAACGTGCGTGGGCCTCCTTCTATCGAGATATATACTATGGCTCCAATATATAATGTCGCTTGAGAAGCCTTGAACATTTGAACATGTTTTGAAGTGAGTTAAGAAATAACATCAACTCGTGATGGACTGCAAGTCTTTAAAATCGATGTCGTTTTATGTTGAAATTTTTTTTCGGAAATAAGGGGCGGGGGGGGGGGGGGGGGCTGCAGAACAGAACAGGTGCACTGAGAGGAAAGATTTCATTGACGGCAAAGAAATGAGTGGTTTGATTATTTTTTCATTGATTTCAACGAAATATCTATTTGATTTCAATGAGATAGTGCACTTAAATTTTAAAGAGAACTTTTCATTGCCTGTAAAGAAATATTTACTTAATGGGCATAAGATAAAGAAACAATTTCATTGTTTAAAAAAAAAGTTTTCATTGATTTAATGAAAACATATATTTGATGGCAGCAAGTGCTGGGAATTTCGTCGTCTAATGTTAACCGCCTATAGGGCTGTCTCTCTTGCACCTAACCTCACTTTTTTGTTTGTCGGTTTTCCCGAACGAAAGCTTCGAGTTTCAAGGAGCCAGTAGTTTAGCCAATTCCTGCCGTACTTCTACACGTTCTCTCAAAATGTAAGCTTTATTTGCCGTATAGTTTAGGAAAAAAATAGGTTTTAACATTTTGAGCTGTGGTGGGGGAAGTGGGGGAAAAGAACAGGGACGATTTCTTGGTTCAAAGGAATGTTTCTTTGAATTGATATCACTTCTTTTCATTGAGTTTGAGTCATTCAATGCAAAGATAGTATTGAAACTCGAGTATTTCTTTTCATTGGCGCAGATTGCCGTAAGTCAATGGAATATTTTCGCTCGGTGTGGGTATTAAAGTCAATGTCTAAAATAGTGAATTTCAAAATAATCGTCTTTCTAAATCTAAATCTAGAAAGGCCATTATTTTGAAATTCTCTAAACGATCTAAACGTCTAAACGATAAATATATTTAAATCCGCTATTTCAGCTATTTGGTATTTTAATAATTGGCTATTTCGGCGGCCATCTTATCAAAATGGTATGAAAATATCGAATGGCTAAAAAAGCGTATTTCATGATGATGGCCATTCTAGATTTAGACTTTCATAATTTAGAAATTCGCTATTTTGTTCAATCACTTTTTTGACCCCCACCCGTAGAGGACTGTCTAGGAGAAGGGCTTCATCGTGTCGGGACATATACTACGGTTGCAATATATAACCTCGTTTTAGAGACCTCGAAAATGTAAGCATCCATTTGAGTGTGTCCAACTTTAATTTATTCGATGAAATAAACATGAAATTATTGCAGACTCTAACCCTTTAAGAAAACCAAATCACTTAAAAAACTATTAAGATATTTAAAAAACATGACATCCGTCTTTAATAAATGTTGCATTTATACCGCATTAAGTACATAACAAAAAATGTAATTCTTCAATTTCGTAAAGACGCCTACATTAAAGGTGTGATGTCGATAGAAAAATTTTGATTTGCCAAGATTGTGTGAATAATTCCAACAAATATAACATAATTTTCGATAAATAGAAATAAAGAATTTTTTTTATTGATTTTTTGTAAGCAATATCTACACCAAAACATTTATACCGTAGAATCATTCCGAATTTGGCAAAAGAAACTTTTTTTCAATTTAAAATTTACCGGGGCCCTAGTAAAAGATTCTGCCACTCGCCCTGTTTGGTAAACTAGTTTATTTTTTGTGACAAGCAATACAAATCAGGATGAGCATCTCTACCAAAAAAACGGAACGGTTTTTCAAACCGCCCTAATAGGTACGCGTTTTCTGGTTCTACTTCAACAGAACGGGCCCGAAACGAGACGCGTTGGTAGGGTCCGTCATTGCGGGTCCCTGACAGAGATTGCACACGGGATCATAGTGTAGTGTAGGGCGGATGCGGTCCGAGAAACGCCAGCTGGCCACGAGCGTGTCATCGACTCGTATTCCGCACTTGCTATGTGCGGAGACTGGCGCAAATGTGAGGGGGGATTTATGTTCCCTTGTATGATTTTTGGTTGTAAAATAAAAAGGCACGCGACTCCTGTCCGATTGAAATATTCTGTATCGTATTTTTCCCCCTGTTAAAATAATATCAATGCTTCCATGAACAATCAATCGAGGTAATTATGTTGAATCATAATAGGTAACTCAGTGTATGGGGTATTCCACCGGTAGTGGAAAGGATTTTAGGCGGGGATCTCAAATTTTCTTGGTACTCACGAATATCGTTCCCTTGTATCAGAAAAAAACTCCCACTCAATTATGGAGTCCAATAATTTTTTTGTTTTTGTTGAGCCGTCATTAAATAATATTAAAGAACACAATTTTCCGTATCTTCAATTGTGTATATCTTTGGTGTCAATAGAGTAAAAATAAAATTTGACCAGCTCTCTTTAACAAGAAAGAAGCGCTTTTTCCTACGAAATATTTCCCAGCGGGAATTTCATTACTTCGCGTAATTTGGTTTCGCTTGGGTTGCAATAAGTGTAAGAAAAAAGAAAATTCTGTCAGCTTACTTTTCTAGAGTAGCTGAAAATTTTTTTATTGCCAGTAAAAAAAAAGTATTATGCCTTTATATCTATAATTATGTTGTTAAATTAGTAAAATATTTCGTTAAAACTCGTGACAGCTTAAAGAACCAACGTTTTTTCTCTCCGGGTGGATTTATTTGTACGAAAATATAATTTCCACGATACCTGCGAGGAAAGTTCGAATTCCTGTCCTAAGGGTCTTACGTATTTCGAACTTTCCACTGCAGATATGGTGAAAAATAGTATACGCCACTCGGGAGTGAAAGTAAACTATCCCGAACCGCGTGTTTACCACCCTCGCCTTCGGCTCGGGTCGTAATCTTACACGCGGTTGGACATAGTCTACTTTCGCTGCCTAGTGGCGTAATATACTATTTTTTAATTTCCAACCGGGACTTTTATTCTCCAAAAATATTATTGTACTTAAAAAATAAAAAATTTCGTTATTTTTTACCGTAAATCGCCGTCCTTTATTTTCCAAACGTATAATTGGAGTTCAAAAACGAATTTTTATCCTTTAAGTCGATGTTCTTTGAAATTACACGTTAATTTTTTATTTAATCCGAACATGATGAGAACGTTGGAAGATCGTTCAACCGACGCAACGAGTACTCAAATCACGGTCGAACGAGACCGAAGATGGATCTCTCAGCGGGAATCCCAAGTTGCATAGAGCTCACCGAGCGCGGCATCACTATATTCGCTATTCTATTGCAAGGGTAGCGCACAGAGAGTGCCGAGAGTCTGTCAGCACGTGGGCTACTATAGCAAATAAGAAACAGTTTATAATCCGTAGAAGTTAAGATCGTCTGACAATGGAACCTGCGGAGCGTAATAAGGGGCGTTCAGAGGATTACGCTCGGGAGGCGTGCATCAGGTATATTCGAGTGCATTCGAAGCATGAGCCGGCGGCAGCTACCGTCGAATAGCTCTACTTTTGACAAGCCTCGCTGCGTTTATACTGCCTGTTCGATATCCCGCGAATTTGGACAGTTTTGAAGTCTCCACAAAACAAAATATTTTTTCTTCCCAAACTTTCATATTCTTTACGATAATAAAATCACTTTTTCGTTCATTTTCACGATTAATTGATAATATCTGTGCGACGATAATTATCGATTTCAGAGATTTGGTTCTTTAAATGCTATTTTTTTCTTATTTTGAATCTTACTAATAATTTTTACACATATCGAATTGTGGATTGAACAACTTTATGATGAGTATCGTAGCGATCAGAATTCGACTGGAGTATTTTGGTTGATCTAGTGGATCGTAAAAGCGAAAAATTTCTACGCAATGTAGAACTTTTTTATTCTTAAAAACGTACATTTTTTGTTTGCCAACAAAAATGTATTGCAAGTTTCCTTCGACAACTGAAAAGATGTCTTTTCATGTTCACAATTCATTAGGAATATCAGTAATTGGAAGTTACTATATTCTTACTCTTTCTTTCATCATACGACGAAAATATTTCTTTCACGAGAAATAATTAAAAGACCGTGTAAATGATCAATTGACCCGAGTATGTTATAAATCACGAAACCGAAGAAGCTACTTAAGCAGCTTCAAAGTATTTTCTCAACAAAAAAAAGCAATTGTTGTGAACAAACTCCATTTAAAAAACTTCAAAGCGATTTTTTATTAATAACAACAACAACAACAACAAAAATTACGATTTACTAAAAATACCTTCATCATATTTATTAATCATCTCAACTTCTACGACTTGAGATTCTTGCTGACGTTAAAAACCCTTGTTCATTGAGAAATAATAAAACGATCCTGACCAGAATAAATTATTAATTGATCATACCCGAGACATAATCACCAACGCACATAACTGGTCTCATCAATCATAAAAGTGGATTATTGCGTTGCATAAAACGTCGTTGAGCTTTGAGAGAAGAGAAACGACAAACGATGGACGATTCTCGAACGCAGTAGTGTGTTATCTCGTGAAGGAATGCCGCTAACGATTCGAGTTTTTTTAGTCCAATGGGATTGTGTGATTACGCTGAGGATCACTCGCGATCGAGCGGATTGTCGTGCGGAAAAGCTATGAGATCGTACCAGCACGTGCTGATCGATGTGCGTCTATTTTCTAGAATGCAGTACCGATCACGATCCGGCATTTGACATTTATTCGCGATGGGCGCTCCACGAAGAACAATTTTTAATTGCCACACCAAGACATTGGTTGACACAATCAAACAATTATCCTAATTTACCTACAATTTAGGTTGATTATGAGAACAAGAAAAATTGGTTGCACTGACCAAGATTTATCGGTAGATAACCAATTAGTTGCGGAATGCAACTATATTGCTATCTTGCTCAAAACCAAGTTTAGGATATAGGCTTAAGGAGATGCAGTTATAAAAAAACGTTATATAAAAAAACGAAATTCTTCAAGTGATATCCTTTTTTTAATGTTACATTTGAAGCTCGATCATTGAGTGCAAACAAGTATTATAATTCTGCAATTTTGTAAATACAATGTAGTGCATCTAAATGGTGTCAGGTCAAATGTAAAATTTTTCACTTGTCGTAGCTTTCGAACAATACCGATGAAACAATTAAAGGGTTTGATGTCTCATTTAATCGGTAAAAGAGTGAATTTTGGATTGAATATACCGACTGTGGATGCAATGAAAATTAGATTTACTGGAACCGATTTCTAAATGGTTTTTTGATAGAGGAAGATTAATTGGCACATTTCGAATCATAGCTTTGTCATGAAGATCTGAAATAAAAAATATATATCCAATCCAGAATAAGACATTCAAGACTAAAACTTGCTTACCGGTTTCGTCTAAAAACCACGACGAATGAAGAATTCTATTTTTTATCCCGCACTATTCTTGTGCACTGTATGTCTTAATAAAAGTGCAGAATTATTATTCTTACTATGTATTTAGTGACATTGCAATGTAAGATTGTTTCGAAGCAGTGTATCATTCACAGAATTTTTTATCTTATGACTGTTTTTAGGTGATTTGGTCTCTTTAAATATCACATCACATGTTCTTGTAAGTCATGATATTGTTTCAAGTAATTAAATTGTCAAGTGTCTCACAAAAAAAGAAATCGTAGTTGATATTATGAAATGGCGAAAAATAATCATTTCGCGACGAGTTATACTTTGAAGTTAAACTTTAATCAATCATAATTCCATCACGTTTGATCTTACGAGAATGATTCTTATGTAGTTTCGGACGTGAACGTATTCTCTTCAAGTTTGATAGTAATAATTAAAGTCGTAAGATCCACTGGGCTCGAGTTATTCGCAAAAAATGCAAATTAAACGCATTTATTGTAGTCAAAGTTGAATATCTTTGAGAGTATGTGGCAGTAAATGCTCTATGATATACCGAATTAAAAAGAATTGATGAAACTACTTGATGTCACTATTTTTATACCCGTCTATTTCGTACGAAAATTGGCAATCTCCTGGAAACTTGAGACAACGACTGCTTACATGTTAATCAAATAGGAAATACTAAAACGGATTGCGCGACATCTAAAAAAAATCGCACGATGTTTTCCTTTTACCGTTGTCAATAGAATGATATAAACGACGGTTTTATGGTGTGCGAGGTCGAAAAAAGGACCAAAAAATTTTTTTTGTTCCACTCTAAAATGCATACAATAACTTAGTTGGCGCAAATGAAACCAAGCATCTTCGCTGATTTAATTAAGTAATTTTTTCATCGTGGTTACCGCAATAAATTCATTAGAGTAAATGCACCAATTATTATGGAGTTCATAAAAAACTATGACGACTTACCTGAACATTCGATTGTGAATTTCACACTTTTGTAGCTATCTACTGTGATTATATTGCCCCAAGAGCTTATTTTCAATCAAAAATGTAAGCTACATTGGCCTGTTAATTTACCGTCGTTTTTGGATTTTTTATTCGTAGTATTAATTCGTAGTAGATAATTCAACATTTTCGTGGTCGGCTAAAATTTTCAATGCCAATGTAGGAATATTTACATTGGCATTGTAAATACATTACATTTTATAGAAACCCTTGAAAAAAAATCGTTCCGCTTAACTGTTCATTCACTAGTGACTTCACCTTAGTTGCCGCAACTAATTTTGTAAAGCTTCGGTACAGTAAGTTGAAAACGTAGTTGTGACAACCAATCTTTTTTTCTCCGTGTTGTCAGGCCACTTTACCGTACTCCTGTGAACGATCGCACTGCCAACTCCCGCGATTAGTAGGCGAATGTCGTTTAGACGTTAAATACGACGTTTGCGGACGTACCTAATAGCCGCAATTATCACGTTAGTACATGCGACTGTATTCCGATGACTCGCATCGATACCTAACCTTCCTCATCTCTCGTTTGCTGTACACCTTTCCCCGTATATAATTACAGCGTACTGGACAGCCAGTGCGTCTCCTCCGGATCCCTCGTCACGAGTCCGCAACCAAACCGGAACATATTTATCCAGCACACTCGACAATCACGTTCTCGCTGTTTCATTCGAGTCCGATTACGTCAGATCGAAGAATTATACCAATTTTGTAATTGTCGTCTTCTTTTTTTTTCGTTAATCGTCGGGTGTTTATACTTGTCATTATGTGTGGAAAAAAAATTTCATGTACTTAGCTGAATCCCGTTGGGGCAATTACAGCATCACGAGCTGGTTGAACTAATGCTGTTTTTTTAAAAATCATTATTACAATTTCTTGTAGATTAATTAAAAGTGTTGCGTGATTATTCGGAATGCAACAGTTGTTTTTAGCATAAAATATCAGTGATAGATTTCTTATGCATTTTGTAAATATTGATTTCTGAAATGATACGATTTTGGGCTTGTTGAAGATAATAAATTTATAGCTGTAATACGGTCTGATATGAATACTAGTCGTGATATCCGTAATAATTTTATTAAAATAAATAATAGAAAAGAATCTTGATAGTAGGTACGTATAGTGTTTAGTTAGTTAAGGAAGCCCGGTTTGGCGAAAATTTGAGATGTTTATTTAGCTTTCATTGCAGCAGAAGGAAATAATGAATTGGGAAAATTTTGTCATTGGTTTGTTGAATGTGACATGTATTGATGATAAACGATGCAATGATCATCGGACCATCGGAAGGAGCTGTTTTTTCTCGGATCATCGATCTCGTCAGTCAATCTTTTGGTTCCCAGGATTGATAAAATTTTAAAATTATTGGGTAGTTTTATTTGCTCCATTAAAACTTTAAGAAAAACATTTGAAACTGGTAAAAATAGCTGAAGAGTGACTCAAATGTGAAGTTCTGTTTCATCAGGGACAAAACTCACGTAACAATGAGTACATAAAATTGTGATCATTAATTGTCATATCTTAAAAAATGCCATTTTTCAGACGCGTTGAGACGAAAATCCTATAAAAGTTCAAAGAGTTTTTGGGATCGATTTGATACTAAGTATTTTTACTAACATCGGCACAATGTGTGACTTACACGGAGAAAACGATTTTGCTAGGTCAGTAAATCTTCTTGCTATGCTATCAAATTGTTTTGTTAACATAGTAACCCAATGATATCACTATTCCAGCAAAAGATTCACTAGCTCAGTAAAATTGTATTCTCCGAGTAGTGTTAGCAACTTTTTATGACTAACATCTTGAACATATTACCTCAAATTAGTAAAATCGTAAGATTTTTTATCCATCATAAAATCGCCGTAAAACGTTGCTCAGATCGTGTCACGAATTGCGCTTAAATTAAACGAAAAAAAAACAACCGTATCAAATTCATCTCAATCAATCTCAAAATCGCTTTGAAATTTCTTAAGATATTCCATTTTAACGCATCTAAAAAATGGCACTCTTCAACATCAGTCCATTTGTGATTTTAATTCGACATAACTACTTCAACGTGGGATACGTTGAGATCTTTTTTTCCACAGCAGTCAGAAAAAGCTGAAAAGGAGGGCAAAGGGGATCTGAAAGGAATAGTTAGACAAATCATGTAGTAAGAGCACCGAAAGGATGTAGAACGGATGCGAGGAGAACCTGAGGTGCTCGCTGGGGGACAAGGTGAGCTAGCGAATAGATGTAGAACGTTGGAGGGAGCGAAATCTTAAGAGTGAGGGAATAACCGAGGCCGAAACTCAGGTGAGGTCAGGGGATACGTAATCCTTCGAGCGCGCTACCCGGCACGATTCCTCTCAGATGCTGAGCGCGAGAATCTCGCCGAGTCGCATACGCCGTCGTTCGCTGCGCTTCGCCCCGCGATGCCTCGCTTCTGGACCAGATCATGGAATTTTACGGGACATCCGCAACAAGCAAACTCACCATTCTTTCATGTGTCTTGAATGCTGTGGTCGTTTAGCCACACTCTGGGATACTTCTTCTTCCTTTCTTCCTTTTTATCCGCAATTCGTGCGTAAAATAGTTTTTAACTTCCGTTCGGTCTTCAACAATCGTAAAAAATTGTATGGAAGCTTTACCCGTACAATTTATTGAATTTCTAGTCATCGGGTCGTCACTTCTCGACTTTCCCATTCTTTATTTTCAAAAAATATTTTCTATATTTTTTCCAAGTATCACATGCACACACACTAATTGCACTAACTCCACGAAAATAAATGTTTGGTTGTGACAACTACGTCTCCAATTTGTTTTATACGATTTCTTAAAGATAAGTTGTGTCAACCATATCGACTTGTAACCTCAACTATTCACGATTAGTCCTCGTGAGATTAGTGAGGTTAACCAATCCAATCGTTGCGACTACCATGAGAATTATTGGGACTAACATTTGAATCGTCTTTATTGCCGTTCGAACCGTTGGAGTATCATTTGAGTTGCAAGGAAATGTAATAATCGATTGTTTGTGTCAACTCATTATTTGGTTATGGTAACTAATCTTTCTGTCCGTGTGATTACACAATCTCTACGATCGGGAATCAGGGTGAAAATATTGAAATAAGAATTTCTATAGCTACACACGCAGAAACGAAGGTGTATGTTTCGAATGACGAATGTCAGAAACTGTCTCACGGTCCTGAGCACATTTCCACACTATGGTCTATTAAATTGTTAGTAAGCTGTTCTTGACTTTACAAGTTTTTATTTCTTGTTTTCAAAACACAATGTTTATTCATATTTATTCCCAAGCATCACATGTGCACATACCAACACGTTTTACACTTATTACTGACACGTTTTTTACAACTGGAATTGAGTTCAATAAAATTAACATGGTTATAGCTGCATATGAGGCATTCCACATGACTTCAGCCACCCAAAAAAAAAAATCGAAAAGAGCTCCAAAAATCAGGTTCAGTGGTGGACCATAAAAAAACGCACATTTTTGTTTTTTTTAAATGTCGATATGATTAATCGTTCCCGAGATATCATAGGTTAAATGAAAAATGAAAAATATGGCATATTTCGCCAGAAAAAAATTTCAAAAAAATTAAAATTCTTTTTATCTATTATAACTACTGTACCTGATTTGCGGACATTTTTTCGATTTTTTTTTGGGGTAACTGAAGTCATGTGGAATACCTCATACATAGGAATAAAGACATATACGTCAAATGTCAGTTTACATCTCACGCCCTGAAGCAGATTTTCGCACTATCGAGGGGGGTACGAATTTTTCAGGAGAAAGAGAGCATTGCATAGTGATCTAATGATGACAGATCGATCAGTCATGGAGGATCGTTCGATCAGGAGTCTTGAGGGGTCAGGTCAGGGTTGAAGCCCTAGCAAAACTGATAGCTTTGTGGTTGGAGCTAAATGCAGAATAAAAACCGCAGAGGAGGCCGCACCAGGTCTTCCATCTAGTTGCGATACGTCATCGGGCAGCGACCCAACGCATCACCATTTGATGAAGGCGTCACGACGTTCTTTTTTCCATCCTCCTAAAAGTCATCACCTAAAAGCCATTCATCGACCAAGTCATTACCACGCAACTAGAGAGACGCCCTACGTAATATTTGTTTTCGCGATGAAGTTTTTTGAGGGAATGCAGAGAATGTTTTTTTGGGTTGAGCTGCGATGGTACGAAGGCCGGTTAGGCAAGTGAGAGAGAACGGAGAAGGTCGAGACTTAGTTACAGAGGAATAGGATGAAAGAGGACAAGGATAGGATCCAATGAGAAGATCCAAGCAAGACCAGTCAGCGGGTGCTCCCGATCCGATCCGACTCGACCGGTTTTGCCCGGATTCCCTAGGAGTCTCTAGTCTTCCGAGAGGCTGGCGAGTCGAGGAGCTGAGCGCCGCCACATCACTCTATACTTTTACATTCCGCAAAAAAAAAGACGAGGAAAAACTGAATAGTTTGATTATAGCGATTGAGGTAAATTTGTCTTCCGATTAACACAACTAAATGTGTAACACAGTTTTTTTTTATTGACTAATTTATAATAGAAGTATAAAAAAGATGCTCTGCCTTTCAATGCTGTAATTGCGCAGTCAAAATTTTTCTGACGGTTGTGACCTTGTAGGACGAACTGAAGACGAGTTTTGCAGTCACACAAGATGAGAACAAGTTCGTAGCATGATTTTTGCACAAGAATTCATTTGATGAGTGCGAGAAGTAGGCACTTCTCGCACCGAGTGGCATACAATATATTAATTCAGTAAATATTATGTACTACAGTTCGTAATGCGTTATTTTGACCAATCTCTTTTACTCGACACCTCGAGACCTTGAAGAGATACGTCCGGAAAGTGTTTCTTTTGCTACAAATGGATTTGAACGAGTTGAAGTTATCTAGAACAGATTTCTTCAAACATTGCACGAGCTCTCAAGACCGGAAACATGATTCCCCTTTGGCTGTCCGATATAGACGGACCACTCAAGGTACGTTCCCTTTCACTAGGAGCGATGCCTCGTTTTCTGAGGTTGCGAGATGCGAATCGTTGACCAATGTTCTTTTCATAAAAGGAGCATGTTGTATCGATCCCTATTCTAGTTGTTGCTCGAGAGGAACACGTATACGTACTTCACTTTGCTTCCGGGGGACAGTGGAGTTCAAACGGGATCGAAATCCAGTTTTGAGATCAAGTTCTTCGTCCTCGTTGGCGAGTCTTGCTCTCAGTCTCCTCAAACGGTCCAAGTTGGCCGTTGCCTCTGAGTTCCCAGATGGTGAAGAAGCAGCGGTCAAAGTGGCGCGGGTCCATCAGAAACCAAGAGCCACATCAAAAGGAACGGAGAGAGAAAGAGAGAGTAGAAAAGCTACTATAGTGTGGCCAACGGTCAGTGTTTTGTCTGTGCGTTTTACCCGGCGACCGAACTCATACGCAGGACACCTGAACCTCGCTTTCTCGTGCTCTCCCTCTGGGAGATTCTTAGAAGGGTTGCAGCTCCGGCTTCTGATGCTGCGAACGACTCTGAGTTTATTTCTCTCGCTAATTAGTCGTTCACGAGCCCCTTTCTCAGGTTCGTCATCTTGCAGGCCTCGCATCTCTACAATAGTCATCATCACACTGACAAGGGTTGCCGGAGTTTACTTCTTTTGGTCATCGACCACTTCACTTCAAGATTTGAGATTACGTTCACAGAAATAAAGTGTTGGATGAATTGTTCGATAGATAGGCTTTACGTTCATCAATAAGGGGTTGGAAAGGGTTGAATATTATTGTTCGGTCCTTTGGCTTCGTTGGAGTATTGAGCTGGGTGAGAATGGCTGTATTTTACTGTTTATCAGGTGGAACCAGTCCTGAAAATATATGAGAATAGGTCGTAAGACAATGATCAGTTATCAGTGGTACCGTCCGTTTCACCGATAATTACAATTCCGACGGTCAAAATACTGAGAGAAAGAATACCGATCAGTTAAAATACCGAAAAATTAGAATCCGGTTAAATTAATATACCGACAGATTAAAATAACGACATTTAAAATCCTGAAGATATTAGAGATCTGTTAACGAAGTCACTTTTCGTGATACCGATTCCCTGACTACCTCAACTGCGTGTTCCATTCCGTTTGTGTCAACTGTCTTCATGTTTCGGTTTGTATCTCCTTCGTCCCGAATTCACGTCGATCGATAAGGTGCTATCCGTCTCGAAAATGGAGAAAAAATGTTCTTGATCGCGAAAAGAGAGTCGAACGAGTAATCGCCGACTATGAGTCTCGTGAACCGATGAATTATTTACGCGGAATTGCATTGACCTTAAGTCTGTGAGGAATGGAAGAAGTCGATCAGCTGCACTTGTGATTGTTATTATACATTTCGTTTGCTATTTATTCAACTATTTTTGGAATTTTCGCAGCAATGCATTATGTTGTTGTTTTTTTTTAAATTTATGTAAGCATTTTGTTTATTAATACTGTTCGATTATCTGGGGGCAACCCAAAGTCTCCATTCGGAGAAAATATCGCTGTTATCTTCTTTTGATCGTTATTCATTAAGGTATATATATTTATATATTTTTATATTGATATTTTCGAATTTTTTCCCTGTCGATTTTAATAGTTTCCTGTTTATATTAGTACGTTGTGTACTTATATTTTCGTGAATTTCTTTCATAATTAATAAATGCATTTCATGCATTGTCACCACAATAATAAAGCCAATTATGTATCCATGAATACTCCTTCTGTTCTAACAAACCGAACGTATCATCGAGGGAAGGGGGTCCACGGGGTGCACCCCCTTGGCGGGGGTCGGTCGGTGGTGACCCCCCCCCCGCCCCTAAAGTGCAACAGACTGCTTTATTTATTTACATTTTGCGATTTCATTCCACCGAATAAAAATGCGGCTCCATGAAACTGGGTTCTGTCAGGATCCTATGGTCGGTATTTTGCCAGTCGGGATTATAACCGTTGGTAAAACAAAAACCCTTTCAAGTTTTTTTAAAGACAAATTAACTGGAAAGCTAAGTCCAACTACATAGCAACTATGGTAGCACAAAATGAGATAATCTAGTGAAAAAAATGGGAGCTTTATATCCATTTGTTTCTTTTAATTAAATCGTTCGATACCATGTTAAAAGTAATTTTTACCTATCTAAGAAGATAGGTTAGGGATTCCTTCTTGAATTTATCAACAACTTTAATAGTATATTGCGACACGAGGGCGCAAAAACTCCTGCTCACCTGAGTGTGAGTTTGCGGCATGAGCTGAGAAAACGTTCTTCCGCAGAGAATTCTTTATGATTTCACCTTACAAGGTGTAAACACGGAGTTTTTTACACTTTAGTGAAGTGACGAAGTTTAACAAGGCAATATGACTGAAAAACTGAGTTAATGTACATAAACATTGACAACCACAACAAAAAATTCCATGAACAGGGTAGAACCGTTGAAATAAAATATCTGTGCATTCCTTTGAATTAAATTATCGGGTATAATTTCGGAAATCACCTTCACCAATCGTCTTACAAGAACTAGTGAATTGGTCAGTCTGCAAATACAGTAGTATTGACGTACCGTTAAATCGCCTTTGCAGACCATGTCAAAAATTCTAACACCTATTAGATAAAATGAATATTCTTGCCTATAGGACGATCAATGTCATACCGGTTTTCCAAAATCCTCGCGTACTTAAAATCATCTATCAGCCAGTCACACATTAGGAAACATCAAACGGTGGACAACTCCTTGCATTGTGTGACCACTGATAACTCAATTCCATTTGACATTACCTTACAAAGCGTTTGTTTCATATAGCGGAACAAGACATATTTCCGAAGTAAGTAAGTACGGATAATTATCGTGATTGCGTAAGTATCGTTTTGATGTTTACCGCTGGTCAATGCAACCAGTGGCAAGTACGACTATAATTGCACAACACAAAAGAAGTCTTGGGGAAGGGAAAGGATCGAGGTAATTTTTCAGGATCGCGTGGTCTGCGTGTCATGCAAGAGTTGCCTCAAGACACCCCGGAAATTTGCGGCACAGAGAGTTAACAAAGGCCCAATAAGATGCAAGAGAAGATAAGTGTCAGCAATGGAGCCGTCGGTAAATTATGATAAATTGATCTTTCTTTTGTTTTCTGACACGAAGCGTTCATTTAGCATCGATTGTGCCGGTAATAATGGGGTTGGGAATGGGACACGAGTCTGCAATTGTTGTGCTGTACCCGCTCGTAGGATAATTCAATTCGAAAATAAACCGGTGGAGGTGCCGATTTCAAAAAGTAAGTATCCCTCAGCGTGAATAGCGCAATGTCCCGGACAATTCATCGAGGAAGAGAAATTCGCGCTGTGAATATAACAGCCGAGAAGATACCGCAAGCGAGCGTATAATGATATTAATCAGGGCGGCGCGTTCGGCTTCCTTAAAATTGCCGGCAGGCTCAATTTCTCACTTAAAATCTAATTAGACCTTTTCTCGACGAAGGCCCCGAGCTCGGAATTTCGAGTGGTCCTCTCCCTCTGCTGTTGAACCTCAACCGGCTCAGGAAACCACCGGTGCAGCTACAAGACGTGCTACCCTTCATTCTCTGCTGCCGTTGTGATGGGGCCCCACGACGCTTCACTGCCTGGGCCCGAGCGCTCTCCACGGACCTCGCAAATTTGACCCTCCGTATTAAAAGGGCTAAATAAAAAGAGGCACCTAAGGCCTACACTTTGCAAAATTACACTTTCCTCATGGTCGATATCGAAGGTCCTGACGTAGCGTAGCCCGCACATAGTTCGCCAGGTAGTATCGATCGCATTAGACAGGTAATGTAATTGCGGAAAGAGATCGAAAAAAATCGGAGCATCAATAATTCAAATTTTCGACACAATTATAGACTCCTGTTTTTGTCCATAATGAAAAATCAGAGGATGATAAATCGAATGTTCAATGTATGAAGATAGCCAAAATAAATAAGTATTACGGTTTATGGAAATATTTGAAACTTCTATATTTTGGGGTGGACGTTTTTTTATCGATGAATGATTATATTTAATTTAATACATAGGAATAATGCAAAATTTAAGAATTTTTTCAGTGTATCCAGTATTTTTTTGTGTATACAATTTTACATTATTCTTTTGTATCGAATTATGTACCCGAAGTCGCGCATGAAAACGTCCAACATGCACATGCACATTAAATTGCAAGAAGGTTTCTGAAAAAGTGTAAACCTTGTCTCATGACCTCATTATAGAGTCTTTCTAGACTTGAAGCAACTTTGGAGTCAGCTCAACCATGATTTAATTGTAATGAATAATGGTTAGAATATTTTCTTGCATATTTTCATCCGGTGCATGATGGTGTCTAAATTGTATGCGTAGATTATTGAGTCAAATTATCGAGTTAAGATATTATTGAGTCAAATTTTTTTGATAACAGTTCACAGTTTACATAAAACGGTGTATGCTCAAAACTATTTGAGAGATGACGCGACGTAGCGTCAACACTTAAATCTGTTATCATCTATACAAAGTTAGACCCACTTTACATTCAGAGTACGAACATAAATTTCTGCGTTGTTACAACATGAAACAGTGACAACAGAAATCTTTTTGTTAGACTAACAAAATGATTGATCAGTCCAGCAAAAAGATTATCAGCCTAACGTTACGGTTTTTGTTATCACCTTTTCACTATTACACAATACAAAGAATTCTCTCCGTAAAATTCTCTAGAAGCTTGTTGGTAAATAATTGTTTGTAAATGGGATACGGCCCGTATATAAGGAACAAAAAAAAATGATCCCAAATCTTAAGACAATTGTGTTTAACTGCACAGCATGTTCGATTGTTTCACAGTGTGAGAAAATCCCTTCCACAGTCTGTGACAATTTCAAACAAAACAAACGTTGACAATACGTAATTCAATTATTTACACAATGTTTAATATATTAGCGAATTAGTAGGATGCACATAGTCTGTGACAATTTCCAACAAATCAAACGTTGACAATACGTAATTCAATTATTTATACAATGTTTAATATATTAGCAAATTAGTAGGATGCATTTAATTTGGGGAGATAAGAAGAGATGGGTGGAAAAAAAAGAGATTAATCGTGCGTCGATCGTTAGCAGGGTACAAATTTCGCCATTTGCCGCAATAAACCTTCCGAACTCCAGCTTGTAACTTCTTCTTCTTATGGGAGGCATGAGTAATCGCCTTGTTAGCCCTTACGGGCTATGGGGCTGCTCATACGCACTCGGCGTTTGTGCCCCGGCGAAGACAACGAACGCGGCTTCGCCGCAGCGTTTCTCTTCAGCCACTAAATAAAAAGAAGAAAGCCAGAAAACACCGCACGATACTCCATCGACACGGCGTATAGCCAACAGGTCTCTCTCGCGCGCGCACGCTCTGTACCACAGCAGCAGCACCCCGTACTCACCGCCGCATCGACAACGTGTGTGCTCCGCCGAAATAAAAAGATTAATGGGTAGCTCAGAGGAAAAAAGCGCGGCAAACCCGAGAGGGACTTATCTCCGTGCCATCGAGTACGTACTACCTATATACTCGTAATAAGAAGCCTCCTCATACACTACAACGTTATCCTCAATGCACTTGGGCTTGAAATCTGTCCTCCGTTTTCAACCTGCCACCGATAATTCATTTCATGATAAAATCCAACCCAACCGCGATGGCTCGTGCAAATGTTCATTCATACTTATGTAAATACTTGAAACTTCTCCCTCCATTAAGACATGGCTCATGGCGCCAAGTATTCAATGACAAAAATGAATCTGTGTTGCAATTCGCATTGAAAGTTCTTTTTGCTCTTATCTTGCTATTATTTTAGCGAGGGATATTTCGGGATATTCAATACAATTAAGTTTGAATGGGTTCTATTTTTGGTCTGTAACGGGTTCTATGTTTCGACAAAACGATAATTCGGTGTGCGAAGCAGTTGATTTTAGGTTAACTGATCAGTTGGCTGCATGGAGAGAAATAACTGGTTGCCCTAACCAATTCGTGTGGCTGAATACGCTCTAAGCAACTAAATTGGATAGGTTAAACAATTTTTGGTTTGCTGTCAAGCAAATTTGTCAAGCTTGTCAAAGCTTGTTGGTTGTGTCATCCAATTTATTTATTGAAAACTAATTTGAGCGGTGAGATTTAATTTTTCTTTTGTGTAGCCTAATGACTACGCAATTGGCAACTTTATCAAATCAGATGCAAACTACATTTTTTTCTGCTTAAAACGTTTCATCTCCATGAATTTTTCCTCTTCCATTAAAGAGACTCGGTGTCACGAATATCGAAGTCAAATGAGTGCTAAATTTTCGTAATCGATTCTGAGTAATCGCTCATCCTCAAAGTCCTTGCTCACAGATGCAAGTTTTTTCGAATAGACTGAAAAAGGTCCAGTTAAACACGAGACGAAAAAAGAACTTGATTTCACCAACCATAATCTGATTGTCGTATATTATCGATATTGGCAAGTCGGAATGCCCAATCACTCACCAAACAAAACCTCACGAAACTGAAAGGTTCCCTGTGTTAAAAACCTAACCCTTCATACTTTCTGTCTCAACAGTCAAACATGAACAAAACAAGCCGTATCTTTGATTTTTGAGCTCCACATCCAATAAAAAGAGTGCCGGACAGTCGGCAATGTTCCCATGCGCAAGCCTGTCCACTATTTCTGTTCCAAGTCCCACAATTCGAAGCCCACAGCTGACGATCCGTAGCTACCCCAACATCTCACCGTCACGGACATAGAAATACGTACACGATGCGGTGAACATCCCGAGACTGGTGTGGTGGTGCCAATAAATAAGCTTCGTTAAAAAAGTGAAACTTACACGAAGGAGGGGATACAGGATTTCCGTGCAGTCGGCGCTCTCTCGCTGCTCTTCACCCCTCAGCCACCCTTCGTGTCCCTCGCGCAAAGACCATGCTCTCTCCTCGCTCTCGCTCCCACTTTCGAGACATTCTTTCGTTATATTCACTCTCGAGTGTTGCTTTCCGAGGACTCGTTCGCGGTTACACGTACTCGAACGCGTTTAACACGCACACTCGGTGCGTGTCGTGCTGGTTGGAAAGCAACGATGACCAGACGTAGAAGAGGAAGAAGAAGAGGAGGAAGAGAAGAAGGCCAAGAAGAAGAAGAAGAAGAAGAAGCGAGGCCAGAGGAAAGAGAAGAGAAGTCGCGTGGCCCCATATCTTAAGAAGAAACCCAGGGGGGTCCGAGACGGACAGCGAATGGGGACTAACACTGTTTTATCGTGTAGCCAATTAATAACATCTCTCCCCGTTCTCCCTATCTTTCTCACTTGTTCCCAGCTCTTTTTCTTCGTTCGGTGGTTCGTAAAACTCCAGACGCTGACTTTGTCTTTCTCTTTCTCTCTGTCGAGTGTTTCTCCATTCGCGCTTAACTCTCCTCGGCTTCTTACTCGCCTTGAGGAGATATCGCTTCAGAGATATTATCCTTCTTGTATGAACGAAGGCTTCTAGCTGCGGCTTTTCAAGCGAGCGCAGTGCCGAGAGGTCCGCGGGCGTGGAGAGTCGCATTACTCACTGCACCTTTCGAGGTCCTTCGTTTGCCGGTTTACCGTCGTGTAAGCCAACGAGCAATATTTGCGTGCGTGAACGCACTGGCTTCGTACCTCTTACCTGCACAACGCTTCGTCTACTGATCATACCCTTTGGACCGCTACTCCATCACCGAGCTTTCTTCACTTCCCGCGAGCAAAATAGATAAGCTGTGAAAAGTTGTCGCGACTGCTGTGTCGCACGGTAGCTCTCGTCGTGTCGATGAAAGAGGTTTCCGACCCAGATACGTATAATCAATTCTGCAATCTTTGGTTTTTTTTCTCTACTTTGCTAAAACAACCTCATCTAGTTGAGCGTAACGTGAGCGTGAAATCGGTAATTCATAATCTCGGATTTGTACGCATGCCAAAGCCTATTTCATCACGCCCTGGGAAGGAAAACAGTACTTTGCGCCGTAGGGAAGAAAAAGGTAATTTCCGCCTTGGGAAGGAAAACGGGAGCTTTCGCCCCAGGGCGTAATGAAAACCGGCCTGTTCACACGAAGTCATCATCGGTTGAAAATGGGCCAACCTTTCGAGATTATTGCAAGGACGAAAAGTGAAAAAAAAATTTTCAGAGATGCCACTAAAAATATAATATGCTATATGGTAGTCAGACTTAACCCTCGACGAGAAATCACGCGCTTCTCTTCCTTGATGCATGATGTACTATAAAATGTACCAATATATCGCTAGGTTATGAAGAAAGATATTTTAATTTGTTTTTAGTTGAAATAAAATCAAATGTTTTAAGAAATTAAAAAATGTTTTTATGAAAACAAAATAGATAATCTGTGAAAGGTTATTGCGACTACTGTTCCGATACGGTAGCTCCATTCGTGTCCTATAATGAGGTTTCGCAATCTTTGTTTTGATCGCTGAATGTTACTACTATCAATGCAGCTATCATGAATTATATGCAATAATTCTTCCTAAGTGATTAGATTATCCAATATAAATAAATAAATATATCTTAGTATTATAGGAGCCTCAAGGCTTTAGAAGTCGTTGTTTTATATATTCTACCGCCCTGGAGTATAAGACAATCGCAAATAATTCACAGAAACCTATACTTGCGACTGTCTGAATAAAAGAATTGCAAAAATTCAAGATGATTAATCGATCAATAAATTACTGTCGTGGGTTTATGATTCGTGGTGAAAATCTGAAAATAATACATTTCGACAGATTCGTGAGTATAAATATTATACAGAATCCTCAAACTTTCTATCGAATTATCCAAGGCTAGATTTCTAAAGTCCAATGATAGTTGTAGTAAACGTGAAGATAAGTGTCTTTATGTACCCAATATCTGAATCCTTTCAAAGTGATTGATTTCTAAATTTCATAACAACGAATCTATACATTCAATATCTCTCAATTTTTAAACGATGCGTATTGAGAGTTCAGTTTAATAATTCAAAAAATCAAATTAAAGCCTTAAGTTGTACTACGACCAATGGGAAAACCTGTATGAAAACGACCTCAAGAAAAAAAAAATTATTCAGATCAAATAGATCTAAATAAAATTTCATGTGATCGAAACAGACTCTATTTCTATCAGATGAAATTGTATTTTCTATATTCTATTCTATATTATATCGCATAGATCTAAATAAAATGTCATCTGATCGAAATAGCAATATTTTAGAAAAATTTGATAGCTTTTCCTCTTTTGTTGCTAAATTTTTGAATAGTTTTTTATAGAAAAAAAAAAGAAGCGCAATCTGGCCTACTTTGGTTTTAGGCTCAAAAATGTTGTTATTTCATGCCGAATTTTTGAGAATTTTTTCAGATTTTCAAATTTGGGCTAATATATGTGAGCTTTAAAAAATCGCCAAAAATAGGGAAAAAAAAATCTGAAAAATTTTTCCAGTACTTTATGGGGTTTGTCCAATCATATAAAAAATTTTGACCAAATCCGAGAGGTCGAGGATCCGACCCAGGTCGAAACGGTATGTAATGTCCCATATACAGATGGCAAACGTTGAGAAACGATAATTCAATCGACATCAGAAAGACGCGACGGTTACTGGGGCACGTGCGAATCAAGAGTGCGAAGCGACACGCATTCGGTGCGTGTCTCTCATGCGCACGCATCTAAATTCACACGGGCATATATCGCCACGAGTGTTACTAGCCGAAGATCGATGGTCGATTAATCTCTCTCAATCTTCTTTGTCTGCCTCGTTTAATCTGACCGACGTGTCTCGTTGCTTGTTGCAGGTTGCTCAGATCGACCGACTGACCGCAGGACGAACGCACGCGGAAGGTATTTACCACCAACAGCAGCAGCAGCAGGCGCATCACCATCACCATCGTCATCATCATCACTGAGGGAACGCGAGAGTCGACAACAATATTCGCAGACTCGCGCGCTTCTTACACTCACGGGCGCCTATCACTCGTTCTCTCTTCGGCGTGTCGACTGCCACAATTCCCGAGACCCCATATCGACGCAGCCCGCGAACCCTCGATCTGTACGTCCGAACCTCCATTATTATTAAGCTCACCTATACGTAACACAAGTACCATCTAAAAATAGACAATTATCTTATATCGATGTTTAATAAACACGCTGTAAGGACAATGGGACATCATAATAAATACGATATTTTACCTAACAACCAACTACTTCCAACTCTTGAATGCATGATATTCTTGTAACGCATTTATTTTTAGTTCTGCGAAGGAATACGGAGACAGAATTTCATTGAGATAAAAAAATATTTCATTGAATTTTTGGCTTTTCATGGGACGCTAATGAAGTCGTATGTTGAATACAACATTGTATTTTATTTTTACGATTCTTAATTATCCAGGATATAGTGAAGCAGAGCAATTTTTAAAAAATTGCCGTTCTTTTGATTTTAATAAATTTGATTTATTTAGTGATTGTGAAGTCGTATGTTGAATACGACATTGTATTTTATTTTTACGATTCTTAATTATCCAGGATATAGTGAAACAGAGCAATTTTAAAAAATCGCCGTCCTTTTGATTTTAATAAATTTGATTTATTTAGTGATTATGTACAATCACAAATTCAATTTTCCATTTGACTTACAGAATAATGTATGGGATTTGAGTCATGATGAAATTGGAATTCATTGATTATTTTTACTGAATTGTATATCTAAGATTATTCAACCATTTGAGTAGCGTATACTTTGAATTTCAAAGTGATTTACTATGTTTTTATCAGAGTAATGGTCGAGATCATGGCATACATGTTTTTGAATTTTTCTGAAACGTTGCGATATATGGCGGATGGTGAAAATAGAATTAGTAAAAAATAAGGATGAACATGACTCCAAATCATTTTTTTCTACGAAATGCACGTTTTTTTTTCACTGCGATTCAAATATTTTATGTTCTTCTTTTGATTGGATCAATGAAATATTCCTCCTCGAGTAGAATATTAAGAACTCCATCGTCGGTGTCCGATAGAGGATTATTCGTTCTCTTTCTTCATTCGGGGATTATTCTTCAGCAGCCCTTGGAAGGATAAGTAATCATCGGAAGCATAGTAATATTAGCAATAGTAATATTTATAGGAATTAAAATTGGAATGGTATTATTCTTGTAAGGTGCAGTTTTAATCAATAAGTTACGATACCTCATAACATTTTTTTTTTCCAAAAACAGAATAAAATATATATATGTATTATTCATTTTAGCATTTTCGGTGCCAACACCAAAAGGAAAAAATCGAATACACCAAATCATTTATTCAAAATGTATAGAATTGACTTAAGTCATTTGGCATTTGAAATGGCTTACCCAACAAAATATTTCGTTGTGTCAATTACTTGAAAGCGCCGGATTTTATAAGTAAAAAGAATCAGTACAATTGCAGGAATTATATATTTCGGTGAGAACAATGAATAAATGTTTGCATATATATTTTATATACATATTCAAACCAATAGAATTATGAAGTTAATTCTATTGGTTTGAATTGGTCCTATATATATGCTGAAGTGTTTCCACCGGATCCGATTATGCCTTGTTTGACTAGGCTGACATTAACATTTGTCCCTTTATGTGAGTTTCGACATTTGACATAAACAAAAAATGTCAATGCATGGCTACCGGCCAATCATAGTACGAATAAAACGATGACATTAACTTGAGAGACTTGAGAGATAATCTTCGGGCACTTACATTTTACTAGAAGAATATAAATATTCGATGACAACGGAAAAGTATTTTTTCGAATATCCTTAATAACATAATTGAAAACAATGAAAACCCTAAAATTAAATCAGAAAAATGCACTCAATTAGTTACTTTACAATAACTAAGGTAAATGTTTTATTCGAATATCCATTTAATTGATTTAATTTAAAAATAACCAAATTTTTAAAAAACATTTTCCACAAGGGAACAGATATTGTTTTGATTCAACGATAAATTTAATCGGTAGCATTGGAAATATAATATGAATATGTATATCATCTGACGTTTACATGATAGTTTGATCAAATCAACACAATATTTCGGAAAACAATTAAATATTTTGTTGAGTTAACGAAACTTTGATTCGTTTCAACAAAACAACTAATTCAATATATAATTGGTTTAAATGGAGGGTTAACTTCAATATTTAAAAAAATCGTTTATATGAAGATTCCGTAGATTCAATTATATATTTTTCTGCGTTAAGAATAAAGTTTGAACTTTTCTGGAAAGTGGCTAACTGACTTTCATCATCCATTACAAAGCATCCCGGAAGTTCTGCCCTATAAAGGGGCTGAAGAGAGTATTGGGGGTTGTAAATTAGACATAAAAGGAAAGAAACGTGTTGGTAAATTTTAGAACGGTAGCCTCTGACACTTTGAGCTCCGGCGGGGCATAAAGGGTCGTAAAGTAACGCGCAATACTTCGCATCTGTGATTTTGTAATTAACGAAAGGGTTTGCCAGTGTTTTTTTTCTCTCTTTCTTTAGACTTTTCGCCGTGCAGTTATTCCTTCTCTCTCAGGAGCCCCAACTGATACGCTGCCGAGTTAAATGCCTCTGGCCACACCCGTTGACAACGCCTTTGATTTATATCCGCACACTTTCTTTTTTCTCCAGCTTTTCGCTTCTCTCTTACTCACGCTATTGCGGGTTTCATTCTTTAATACCGGACGACGTGGCGGCCGTGCCGAGTTCCAGCGCACAAGTGTCACCACCTTTTCTTTTACGGCAATTGCAACGTCCATGAAGCGGCACTACGAAAAACCGAGCTCGGGATTCTCGCGCTGAAATGATTCTCGTGAGCGTAACTTTGTTCCTACTGAGAGTCTCGCAATCCCCCCGAGAAAACTCCGCGTAGCGGTAATGAAAAGTAGGATTAACTGTCGTTACTTCTCTCCGAGCTTATCTTTCGTTGGATAACAGCGCCACCAATTTAATACACAAAATTAAAAAATAAAACAACGACTTATGACTAATGGAAAGTTTTTTTATTAAAAATAAAAAATAAAGTGCTTACATACCGAATTGTACGTTATTAATTCTGAGTATAGAGAAAAATATTTTATAAGTTCATTGGCAAAAACCGAATGAAATCCTTGTCGTTAAATAAATTATTAAAGTAAAGCGTAAACCTTGATTCTTAATTTATAAATAATGATGCGTCGATTGATACGGTTTATCAGAATTCAACTCACTGGCACTTTTGAAGCTAAAAAAGCTCTCCAACATGTAGTAAATTTAGTAGTAGTAGTAGTAGTAGTAATCGTGCTTTATTGGCAATATAATACATCTTTTTTTGTATCTTATAAATTATACATTTTTAGTACATACATTGCCAATTGGCTATCGACCGAGGTCCTTTAGCCTGGATCTTTTATTTTCATACATTATTACGTTATGTTTGTGTCATATAGATATGTTGGTGTACGTGTTTGGATGGGCGTGTGTTGTTTTTCCTTATTATTATTGCTATTGTTATTATTATTGATATACATTTTTATTTCTTTTAATTTTTAATTATTTTGTTTATGTGGATATCATATATTCGAGTTGCTGATATGTTGTGTGTGTAGTAAATTTATTTTTTCAATTATAATATGGTGTAATTATTTTTTTGTCAAAAAAATTACTATAGATGTATTACTGTGCCGAAATATCGAACTAAAGTATCAATTTGGACCAATCACGTGTTATGATTAACCTGAAATTATGCATGCGCACATTCCCCGGACGCGTCGCTCTGCACAACTGTGAAATTCCAGCTCGTGCTTGTAATCGTAATGGGAAACTCGCGTAGTGAAAAATCCGTCGTATCGTTTTGGCAAATAATATCATAGCAATGTTGTTTCTCAGTTGAGAAATAAATGCTCGAATATCGAAGATATTAATTGAACACACTAATTTTAAAATGATGCGTATTATGATCAAGTTAGAATCATGCAAGTGTGTATTTTATGCGCGCATTAAATAACAGCAACTGCAGGTGGTGACAGAGACGTTGAATCGATACAAATTAAATTGTCACTGGAAAATGAATTATGAAAGTAGCCTTTTTTTGTAATCTTAAAAAAAACTAAAACTCGATTCGATCGTCGTTTGCGAGGTTTGACCGAATTGTTGGGTTTATTTTTTTTAAATCGTTTTCTTCAACAAATTTTTTTGTTAAAACATGATTCTCAACGGTCGACAAAAATATATTTTACCAACTAATCGGGAAGCGCTGATGTTGTTGAATCGGTACAAATTAAATTTTCACTGCAAACAGAATTATAAAAGTAGCCCCAATATAACCACTGAACCTGATTTTTGGACATTTGTTATAATTTTTTCTTTGGGTGGCTGAAGTCATGTGGAATGCCTCATATATTTTCTGCTACATAAATAAAAGCTTATTATAAAAATATCATACAGAACCAGTTAGGAAAATCCGCATATAATGATTAAGTCCGAACCACGCAGGTGTGCATTTGATGCGCTCACAAAATAATAGCAGCTCGTGGCGTTAACGATAATGAAAATACGTGTGGTGGGGGTAGTCGATGAAACCGGACCCCAAATCCGCAACGGTTTGATTTTTCGAAAGCGCAGATAATTCCGTGCTTGGTGCGAGCGTAGCGGCGTTGTAGCCGGATTTTCAAAGGGGTGCGAAAATCTGCTGAGCCGCCGGGGCGAGGGAGCCACCCAGAGCGACTATATCTGCTATTCTGTATACTATATCTGTACAGCAGGACAGCGAGAGGGTGAAAGCGCTCGCGTCATGGGACTACGGACTGGCTGGTTCACGCTTAACCCAGGATTTGGGACTCGTGGGGTAGTTAACCCCCTGGATGGGTTTATGAAATGACTTTATGGCAGATCAGAGGCTTGCTTTAGATTGCGTGAAGGGGGTATATACACGTCGAGCCAGACATGCCGTCGAAACGTCACATGCTGACACATATATATATATATTGTACAAGCATATATCTATGCGTACTTTCACTATGTGGCCTCCTTCCCCCTTTCGCTGCCTGCACTAGCTGTCAGCCAGGATGGGCGGGGGTGTCACTGAGCTCTGACTCTGAGGGTCGCCGCACGAGGGTGACAACGAGTTTGTCGATGCCCAACGAGTATCGACACTAACCAGCCACCGGAAAGAAAATTGTCTCTACACGATTCGAATCCAATGTATCAATTGGCGTAGATTTTTTTATTTGTGTTGGCTGGATCTTACCAATAACGATTTATGGTCAATAAAGCAAAATTAATTAAATCACTTTCATTCAATTGAAATTTCGGCTTGTGGGTTTTTGTTTCGGCAAGGAAAGAATATATCCTTATATATACTTGATATCAAGCTCCGAAACTTGATATTAACTGTTTAATGTCTCATTGGAAAATGACAAAGTATTGGTATCAAAAGAAATTGCTTATTAGAATTTGCATTTGGTTAATCACGAATCTTATGAAATTTACCCTTTCATCAAATGATCTTAAGCTCAATGAAAATTAGTGACATTGAATCAAAGAAATCGGTTCTGTTGTTTTCATTAATTTTACTGAAAAGGCAGCTACACTTCTACCACCACAGCTCAGAAGTTTAAGACCTTTTTTCCTAAACTACCGGGCAGATAAATCTCAAATTTGGGGAGACCGTGCTTAATTAACTTACTTACTTAAAATACTTAAGTACGGTGAAAATGGACTAAGTTGATTTGAAACTCGGAGCCGCTTGTTCGGAGAATCGGGTAACAAAAAAGTAAGGTTAAGTACAAGAGAGGCAGACTTATAGATGTTGAACATTGGATAGTGAAATTTCCAGCACTTGCTGCTATTAAGTATATCTTTTCAATTAATCAAAGAGATCGTTTTCTTTCTTTCTTTTATTGAATCAATTAAAACTTTTCTCTGAAACAATGAAACTGTTTCTTTATTATATGCTCACTACACTAAGAGAAAAGCATATCGTTGATTCAACGATTTTACATGATAAAAAGCATATAGGAAAGCAATGTTTTCCGTAGCAATGACAATAACTTTCATTTTTCCTAAAGACAACTGTCAACATGACCATAAAAATAACTTTTAATAGAAGTTGTTTTTTGCACAGAAATAGCTTTCGAAAATGGTTTAAATGACCTTCGAATAATCAAACGAAAATAATCTTATGGTTACTTTTCCGTTACTGAAACCAATAACTTACCGTCATGATGACCTTTGAGCGGTACAGTTGATTTGACAGTAAGTTATTGGTTCCAGCGACGAAAAAGTAACTATCACATCCTTTTGGTTTAGTCATTTCAGAAGTCATTTCCGGAAGTTTCTACTGTGCCAAAAACAACTTCTGTTGAACGTTATTTCTATGGTCACTTTGACAGTCGCCGTGATTGCTAGGGTTATAGTTGAAGTGATGATAATATATGGTTGAATGAACGATGCTTGCAAGCTTATTGAAAACAAATATTTGAAACTATTAGAATAGTTTTTGAAACTATTATCATTTTAATAATTGATACTATAATTATATCTGCTATAATCATGAAATTTAGACGTTCCTCCTTGGAATTATATTAATGGTTGATTCAGCTATTTTCTTATATTTGCTATAACCATGAAATATAGTCGTTCCTCCTGGCAAATATAAATTATAGTTGGATTACCGTCAGACTAACTATTTTTATTGTAAAATTATGATATTTTTCTCAGAGTGTATAAGTAAACGTTCCTTTACAGGGCACAAAATGTTTTCTTTAAAATTTAAGTCCACCAATTAATTGAAATCCAAGGAATGTTCCGTTCAAATCAATGAAAACAAAATCAACCAACTCATTTCTTTGCCATCAATAAAATCTTTCTTTTGGGTGTACGAAGCTTATTTGGATTAAACGACCGTTTTTTATTCAACTCGAGGAAACTTCACTTTGATGAACAAATTCAAAATGATTGTAAAGTATTTCGTTCTTATCATTATTTGAGGATGTCGCTCAAAAGATTTCTATCATAAGATGAAGATTTCTAGAAAACCAAATTAGAATTAAACAACGTCTAAAATGACTTTATTTGTATCAGATTTGGTTGATTTCATATTGATACATAAATCCATTGTAATGATTGCAATTGAATCTTTTTTATTCTCGGTTCGTCTTGACAGTTACAATTTACACATTATTAAAGTCATACTATCGAGTGTGTATTAATCATTCAACTCACACCAAAAACTTTGAGCACATTCACATTGTAAATCAATCGCTGAAGATCCAAAAACATTGTTCGCAGTCAATGAAGAATTATGGCAAAAAATTCAAAAATGGCATTCACTATAATTCGAACGAAATTTTTTTGAAAGTTTCGACGTCGGATCAATTTTCAACGCCGGATTTGTTCCATTCTGCCACTGGCTCATTCATATTCATGGACAAAATATTCTTTTGTATTTTTGATTATGGTCGTTTACGCAAATGTGCAAAGTTCTGAACACAAGATGTGGGACGAAGGTCTGAATATTGTTGTGAGCAAAAATCCAATCGATAAATCAAGATCGATCGTAGGTGCAGCGGGAGTTGCTCGGCGAAGACTCGTTTTTGAATAATTTAGAATCGTGATGGAATCGCAGAAAAGACAACCGACGAAGACGCGTCCTCGCGCGGTGGCGTCAGCGTCTGCTACTCCGAAATGGATTATTCGCAACGTCTACCTATGTCTCTTCTGTACTACTATAAAATGATGGTGTATACTCACATATTAATGTAGAAACCGTGTGCGTATCCGTAGTATACTACAGTATACCGGTAGGTACCGCTACGTTTTACGAGCGAGTCGCGCGATTTATCTTTGATCGCGCGAGATATCGCGCTCTGACCTTTACGATCGTGCTGGCCCTGGCTCTCCTGCACGCGTCTATTTTTCTTTTGCTTCTCACCTATACCAGCCACCGAGTAATAGAATGACAACCCCTGGTTCCCCTCACTCCTGTCACTATTTGTGAAAATGAATTATTATCCATGGTAATTCGCTTTAATTAAAATGATAAGACTTCTCGAGATTCTGATGCGATAGATTTGTATCGATAATGCAGGTTCTCATTACTATCAAAATGAAATGGATACATTCATGAATAGCGTTAAGTTTTTCTTATTTCGTTTTTATTCGTTTCGTTATTTCATTTAATTGATTTCATTCAAAAATAACCAAATTAAAAAAAACATTTTCCACAATGAAACAGATATTGTTTTGATTCAACGATAAATTTAAACGGTAGCATTGGAAATATAATATGAATACGTATATCGTCTGACGTTTACATAATAGTTTGATCGAATCAACACAATATTTCGTAAAACAATTAAATATTTTGTTGAGTTAACGGGAATTTTGATTTCTTTCAACAAAATAAGAAATTCAATATATCATTGATTTAAATGAAGGGTTAACTTCAATATTTAAAAAAAAATCGTTTATATGAAAATTCTGTAGATTCAATTATATATTTTTCTGTGTAAAGAATAAAGTTTGAACTTTTCTGGAAAGTGGCTTACTGAGTTTTATTGTTATTATCGTATACTGAGATTTTGATACGATAGCTTTGTATCGATAATGCAGGTTCTTATTACTATCAAAAGGAAACAAATACATTGATGAATAATGTTGAGTTTTTTTTTTGGTATTAACTGATTTCTCCTTTAACAACAATCATACATTTTTGGCATGGAGTGAACAGCTTAAAAAAATCCAGATTTTACTACTTAAAAGTTATGATTACTCAAGTATAAAATATTATGATTAAGAGGAAAACACATCTATATTTACATAAGCTATCACGCTAAGGGTTTCAAAGTTTATTCGTAGCGAAGAGTTTCTTCACTAGCTTGGGCATAGAACGAGCCAAACGCAACCCCCGTAAAATGAAGTGACTCGAATGGTCGAATTTGCCATATAGCTTGCCCTAGTAAGCTTTTGTTGAAGCGAGTTGAATATGAACAATATAATCATTATGTAATTAGTTGCCGTATCCGAAAAAATCCGAGAAATCAACGAGTGGGATTATTAATCTATCAACGATTGATAGTACGTACAACGAAAGACATTGAATACTGACAAATTAGACACAATGAAAGTCATTGATAGAATGACAAACTCTGGTTGCATTTACTGCTGTTACATTATGCGAAAATCAATTATTAGTCACGGTAAATCACTATAATCGCAATGACAAAGCTTTTTAGGATTTTAATGCGATAGCATCTCATTACTATTAAAGGGTAACAAATATATTCATGAATGGTGTTGAGTTGAAAGTTGATAACAGAATCATTATGTAATTAGTTGCTGTATTCGAGAAAAACCGAATATTTTTACGTAAAGGGGGAAACCAACAACTGGGATTATCAATCGATTAATCATTGATAGTCCATGCATCGAAAGTCATTCAATAATAATGAATAATGAGCCACGGTAATTCACTCTAATTACAATGATAAGACTCCTCGAGATTTCGATACGATAGCTCTGTATCGATAATGCAGGTTGTCATTACTATCGTAAGGTAACAAATTTATTCATGAATGGTGTTGAGTTGATAATTGATAACATAATCATTATGTAATCGGTTGCTGTATCGCAGAAAAATCGAATCACCTTTACGTAAAGGGGAAACCAACAACTGGGTTTAATTCATCGATTATCGATTGATAGTTCATTAGTTATTCTCCATGTGATTAAATGAAGATATAATGCTCACCTCACAAACAAGAAAAGTCATTGAATTATGAGTATTCGTATATAGAGAGTAAAACCTGATATCAATGCCTACAAATACTACAAATGATAAATACTACAATGACTACAAATAAATAAAACTGTGAATAAATTTCATGCTTAGTGTAATTGATCAGTAGTTATAGTTACCATAACTATAGAATCGATTGACAAAGTTAATCATAGTATAAAAATGGATTCAAAGTCTAGCCACCAATAATTGTTACTAATCGTTACCAGAACCAGCATGGAATCTGTAAGTGGAATTAGTGTTTCTATTACTTAAAAATCCGTTATGACATAACCTGCAAAACCAACAAGAAAACACCCATGCAAACAAAGTTAAAATTAATTTCACGGGTCTTTATTATGGATAATAAGATTCTATCATCGCACCAACCTTATCATGGTAGTACAATGCAACCCTTAATCACCCCGCATTATTTAAAACGTCGATGAATCTTTTGAGTGCAAAATAATAATACAATAGGCAATCGATTTTGGACAAGAATAACGATCAACAAGTATATGATAGTAGTTTATTTTCAGGTGTTAGACTGATCACGTTAATCAGTACCACCTAAAGTAACTATTTCAGAGTTGCTATAACTATTGAATAAATAGTCAGTAATCGTTTCCATCTGGTGATCGTTACCTTCTGGTAACGATTACTGACGTAATTCCCACCATCAGTGAAATCATGGTTACTACTACGTAAATTATCACGCTTTGCTGAAACTGCTTACAGTTTCAGCAAAGCCTGTAAAAACAACAACAAAATCCTCAAAAAACAAACTGATACCTAACTGTACATCTCTACATTATAGATTCCATTATCGTACCAACCTAATCATAGTAGTAAAACGTAACCCCATAATCACCACATTTTCGTCGAGAATATTGGCTGGGCCATTGATTAATTTTCTCGAGCGGAAAATAGCCATATAATAGGACATAGATTTTCGATAGCTGTAATGATAAAAGAGTGTGTGCGGAAGTAGCTAATTTCCGAGTATTGAACTCATAACTCTAATTAGTATCATCTAACGTAACTATTTTATAGTTGCTATAACTATTGAATAAATAGTCAATAATCGTAACCTTCTCGTAGCGATTACTGACGTAATTCCGGTATCAGTAAAATCATCTTTACTTCTATGTAAATTATCACGCCTTGCTGAAAATACTTACAGCTTCGACAGACCCTGTAAATGGAACAACAAAACCCCCAAAAAACAAACTGATACCTAACTGTACATCTCTACATTATGAATTCCATTATCGTACCAACCTAATCATAGTAGTAAAACGTAACCCCCTAATCACCACATTTTCGTCGGGAATATTGGCTGGGCCATCGATTAATTTTTCGAGCGCAAAATAACCATATAATAGGACATAGATTTTCGATAGCTGTAATGATAGACGAGTGTGTGCGGAAGTAGCTAATTTCCGGGTGTTGGGGTCGCGACGTCAGTCGGGTGTGCGGCGAGTTTGAGCACCTCTTGGTAATTCCGCGTGGCCCTAGCTCCTGCTACTGGCACTGCTGCTGCTGGCGAGGCTGAGTGTGCTCTGAGCTCGTGTACAGGGTGGCTAAAGCTGACGCAGTGTGGGGTAGGTGGTCGTGGTATGCCCGGTAGCCAATTCCCTGCTCGGAGCTCGACTCGGCGGGTCCATTCATCGCCGAGGACTACGTGACCGGTTTACCAATCCCGCAGCCGCCACTCTCTCTCTCTCTCTCTCTTCTCTCTTTCCTACTCGCTCTTCACTCCTGCACAACTTGCCCCGCTGGCGAGTCGCGCGGGTTTCGAGCCGGGAATATACTTACACTTATCTACCCCGTTCCCGCGACCGTTTCTCTACTCGTTGCGACTCGCGTGGTAGTAACTACATACGGAATCGCGTGGATCCCGAACTCTCCACGTACAACGAGACTTTCGTTCTACTCTGCTGGGGGGGAGGGGAGGGGAAGGGGTCAGCATCACACCGGAACGTTTGCCTCTACCTGTCTGTATATAATACCTCCGCACGCGCACCAAACAACCGCCCCTTGCCTACACTCGCCGGTATCGACCCCGCAACATGGCTTTTGCTACTTCAAAGTGCCAGACAGACACTCACCCTGTGACTATTCAGCAATTTGAAATTTCGCTTTCGAATTTGTCTTCTCATACTCGCATTTCGATATTGGCAATCTTGGGTTTTGCTGGGCTGAGTCCCTGGAGATTTTGAGGGTGCTGGGAGCTAAAATATTGAATGGTGAAATGGATGGTCTTGTTGGAACGGCTGGATTTTTTACACATAGTGATATTTCGAAACATGTAGGAAAATGATAATTAATGTGTATCTGTTGTTTATGTTCGTTCATGGGGAAAATTGGTGGAAGGAATTAGACGGTGTGGTCGTGGAAAAAAATATTTGGTTTAGGTATGTTAAACCAGTGTTTAACATACTAAAAGACTGATGAGGTCTCTAATTTTTCGAACGTGGTCAATTTCAAACCGAGAGGTTACATCAATTCTTATGTCATAGTTGGAAATAAGTTGTGGTGACTATATTTAGAATTTAATCAACTGTGCCATTCGAACAGCTATTTAGGATCGTATTTTTTCATTTGAATGATTTTTTGGTTGATGCAATAAATTTCGTGCTTTGCGTGATAATGCAAATAACGCTTTTCTTAAGGTGACAACCTTAAGAAAATATGCATATTTGAGCCGACCATAGATTTATCGAAATGCAAAGTTGGATGGCCATTGGAACTGGACATTTTTTCTAACAGTTACAACGCCATGTTTATATGCAAGATAGTTAAAGATTGATATTATATACGGTAATATACTAAACATACAATATTACGGATTGAATACATTTTATGATTCTAATACTGAATATTGTATATACAATTTTTTTATGAATTCCGAACATCTCTGTAGTCTTTTTCAGTTTTTGGAGCTCAGCGTTATATTTTATGTTGTGAAGACCTCACGGAGGGAAAAATAGCGATATTATGTTAAATAGGTTGGGAAATATCTAGAGAAGCATAGTAATTGATAGACATGTCGTCATTTTTAGATGCACTGATTATTAACAAACTCGATAATGGGAAATCAAAAAGAGCAGTTGATACTCACGTACTTTTATTTTCGAATACCAGTATCTTCGATTCCCTATATTATTCTCAAATTTACAATAATAGTATATTACGATACGAGGGCGATGAAACTTTTTCTGACGAGGGTGAATTTGCTCAACGAGTTGAGAAAAAGTTTCACGCACGAATTTCGTATACAACTTTATTTCACCAGCATGGTGAAGAAGCGGAGCATGTGAGAAGTAAGCACTTCTCGCACGGAGTTGCATAAAAGTATATTAGATAATATGGAATTTTTATGATGGATTTTTGAATCTCATATCGTTTTGTATATTAAATTTACTTGCATTTTTAACAGTGAATTAAACAGCCGTAAATGATCAACAGTTGCGGTAGCGGCTCGAGACAAGTACATTAAGCAGTGAATCAGATAGAGAAAATGTATAATCTTATGAAAGAAAATGTTTTATTTCGCAAGTGCATTCTGGCTTAAGAATAGCGATCCGGATTCCGTAGAAATGTAACCAATTATTTAGTGAGTTCTCAATAAAGCAAGATTCACTTATAAATTGAAAATCTTAGCTTTGTTGTGGAACCCTGGAATTAAAATCCCTACACTCGAGTCGGAATGTATTCTTCAACAGATAAAATAACTTTTTCACCATACCTGCGCGGAAAGTTCGAATTCCCGTCCTAGGAGTTTTACGTAATTCGAACTTTCCGCTGCAGATATGGTGAAAAATAGTATACGCCACTCGGAAGTGAAAGTAGACTATCCCCTACCACGTGTTTACCACCCTCGGCTCGGGTCGTAATCTTACACACGGTTGGACATAGTCTACTTTCGCTGCCTAGTGGCGTAATATACTAATTCCGTAATCAAAAGTCATGTTGGAAAACTTCGATTCAGGCCTAAACGTTTGTAGAGCATTTGAATGCGCATCTCGCTGTACTACAGACGAGATTATGTATTACTTCTATAATTCGCGTACACAAATCATGGAAGTTATGGGCCAACGCTTATACAAGCTCCGCAGCTTATTGCCATGTACGCGTTATAATGTAAGCAGCTCCTCGGTAAACAGGAAACACCTTCATTTCTAGAGGTGTTTGTTGAATGTCTAGGCTTAGTTTAGAGGTCACGGAATTCGAACTACGCCAGACTCTGTACAACGCGACGTCGCACCGCAGACGGTTCGTTGGTTCGTTCCGGTAATTGATGGTTGAGTTCTAGACGATTTCGCGCGGGCTTCTAGCCGACTGACGCGCCATTACCGCAGAAGAGGAAAAAACCGTCAGTTGCTCGTGAAACACTCCCTGGTACAAATAATTGATAGAAAACGATTTCAAAAAATTCTATCGTTCCGAATACGGAATTTGGTTCATGAGTTTACGAAGTACTATCATAAATTTATGATCCAAATCGTATATGTTTCCTTTATATCCTACAATACTATCATAAATGAAATAATTGTTGTATTAAATTCAATAATAAAAGGATACGATACTAAGTACGAACCCATGAAGTAATATTCCAAGCGTAACAAACAAGGAAAAAAAAATCGACCGATAATCATCATTTTTTTTCGATCATCTATCTTTTTAGTGACCCGCGGCTCAGGCTGCTCAACTTTCATTTTCTCTGATGTCCTGCTCAACTATTCCATCCACATTCGTTCTAACATGATAAAACGTATAAATAATATATAAGCCACTTCACGAACTTATGAGTATCAAAGCAAGCTGAGCAGTTTTTTAGCATTTTTTGCACTAAATTATTTATGTTAACTCTCGAAAAATGCTTCACGTATACATTCCTTGCTGGAAGTTTTATTTTATAAAATTTAAATACCTTACGATAAGAGAAAAATCTACTGAATAATCAACCATGTCGAAGATGCTAATAAAACCGTTTATTGCGAATGATAATAGTTCGAAGAATTTATTGAATAATCAGTTTTTTAAAAAGTTTGTCAAGTTTTCGAAAAACTTGATTTTCCATCTTATGAAATGAATTCACTTACGTTTCCGAATGCATATAATTTTTCAATAATTTCCTTGCTATATTTTTATTTTGAGAAATGGCTTGAACGTTCTAAATTATTAATATGTTCTTGTAAGAAAGTTTAATATTGAAAGAAAATTATGGAAAATTGTTTCGTTTATATCAGGGTTATACGATAAATTATGATAATTCTTTCAGTCTGAACACATACGATTTTTTCCGATATACTTTTTATAATTATACGACGATAGAAAATTATAGGATCACTGCGTTAGTGCCTCTTTGATTGCGGATGATTCATGTTGAATCATATATTTACGGTATAACACGGTTTAACACAAACGCATAGAAACTTATAAGTGACGAAACGTAAATTCAATATAAAAAATTATAAATCCGTTAGTGAACGGTTCTTACTGATAACGTATCTATCGTATTGAAACCATAGAAAACGAAAACGAAAACGAAAGCAAACCAATAATAACGATTCAATTTCTATAAATTTATCAAACCCCGAATAGATAGAGATGATGACACATGATTAAATCCCATTCAAATTATATCGATCGGTATCAGTCTCTGTATCATATTTTCACTAGGGCTGAGGTGTTGAATACTGTGTGTTTTGTGTTCTCGTGCGTTTTCTGTTCATTGTCTAAGTTACCGATTCTTAATCGGAAGAACTTTTGATGCGGAGGAAAATCTTCAACCCCAGTTACAGCAACATCGTTTAAACTTTGGGTTGATCGACTACGCGTAATTTTTCCATTGGAAGAATATCGTATCGCAGTGATATGGATCAAATAGTTAGGACACAAAATTGTTAGAAGATGCGTTCTATGTATTCCGAACCAAGAAAGCCCATTATTTTATGTAGTTTGGAAGGTAGCAGGCGATAAAAATGCATTCCTAATATTAACTAAGGAGATAAGCATATCCAATACCCAAGCATTCAAAGTCTGGTTTCAGGATCTCACATTCCAATGGTTTGTGATTCTATGTATTGTTTAGTATATGATTACACACTTTTATGTCGCATAACTATACGATTTCTCTGTGTATTCCTCGGTTTTTGCTACTTATTCATTATGCGTCAATGGGTAGTCAGAAAACTATGCATGGCGTTAAAGTTGCGTGTAGCCCGCTAAAAGCACAGTCTGCACTCGTATTAGAAACGCGAGTCTGTTGCTGAGCCCCAGGCAGTATCGCGAGAAATCCCGTCTGTGTAGATTCTAGAGCTTGAATTTTATCGAACGGTCGGATAACTCGAACTATCCGGACTTGACGGATCCGACACTTTACATCCGAATAGCAGACCATTGCGAGCCTATCCGGATACCCGATCTACCCGGATACTCGAGCTACTCGAATACCCGGACTATCCGGATATTTCGGATACTCGAATTATACGGACTATCCGGATATTTCGGATACTCGAATTATACGGACTATCCGGATATTTCGGATACTCGAATTATACGGACTATCCGGATATTTCGGATACTCGAATTATACGGACTATCCGGATATTGCGGATACTTGAATTATACGGACTATCCGGATATTTTAGATACTCGAATCATACGGACTATCCAGATACTTCGGATACTCGAATTATACGGACTATCTGGATATTTCGGATACTCGAATTATACGGACTATCCGGATATTTCGGATACTCGAATTATACGGACTATCCGGATATTTCGGATACTCGAACTATTCGAACTACTTGGATATTCGAAGCTGAAATTGCATTCAATAAAGCAAATGTTTTATCGGTTTTCTAACATAATTAAAACAAAAAACAGAGATGTATTGCAAGCTGAATAATTGATTTATATTTGTTGTCGAAAGGTAAAACACGAGTGTGGATGATATATGTATGATAGAGAGAGGCAGAGAGAAAGAGAGAGCGACGACACGATCTTGATGTGCTGATGTATGTGTTTATCTTGACAGTTAATGCTAATCGATATAAACATGAAATCAATATATATATGTCGAATCGCAGTTGGATATATTTTCAATTACACGTCAACAACAATAGGTCTATCACTGGCTTGAAAATCAGACAATGAACTAGAATTTTCAAGTATCCAGGTAGTTCGTGTAGTTTGGATATTCGGATTTACGGATATTCGAATAGTTCGAGGCGTTCGGCTGCTCGGACGATTCGAACTGTTCGGGTACTCGGATAGTTCTAACCGTTCGGGTACTAGAACAGTTCGAGTAGTTCGTTTATCCGAATTTGAAGTCTCAAAATCTACTATCCGGATATCCGAACATGTTCGGATCCGTTTTATCCGGCTCCATGTGAGAGCTAGATTCGCCAAGTATTTCGTTTCCATCAACCGCATAGGACACAACTCCAGACTTCCGACTCGTCTATTATTTACCAAACTGTTTGTGGAAAATTCCCAAACATTTTTGTGTGTTGTTGCCGGTTTTTCTCTCCATGTACGATTCGTCATCATCAGTAGTATGAAGCGTAAACCCTGCCCTCTGGCTTTTGTATAGGTGTCAGTGTTAGTATAGGCTCAACAAGGAGAAGGTAAGAGAGGAGGGCGCGAGGAGGTGGATGTTAGGCATCGGGGCCAAGACAACACGCTTTCTCGAGAATATCGAGGCCCCGCAGCGCGACGGACCAGTCATTGTCGCCCTGCCTTCTTCATCTGCATACAATGCCGGAGACACGCGTGAATACGCGTTCGTCGCGCCGTCGCGGTCTCCCGTATCATCGGAATATCGTTTATAACGGCCGTCCCATCGAGAAATTATAATACCTGCGGAGTTGAGGAGCTTGATGGGGTCGTGTGCCGTCTATGACGTCGCGCACACGCCGCTACGAATCATAGTCCATTTTTTTTACCGCCTTCGTGCTGGACCTCACATTAATAATCATCTTACCAAGATGAAAAAAATCGCATATTTCGTAACTTAATATCTACGCTTGAAGATTACAAATACGTTTAATTAAATGCATGATGAGAATGTAATTTTATTATATCATGAGAAAGAAGTGATTTTTTACTGTATCGTTACAAATTATTTATGTGAAAAACGGAAAACGTTGTAAACCAAAAATATTCAGTTGTTAGATTTTAGTGGAAAGACCATTTTTATTATCCTAGACTACATTTAGTTTTGAATATATATATTTTTTTTCGTTCGATAATCTTGAGACTTTTTACATGTTATACGACACCTTTTCACAACGACGGAAAAATTGAAACTTCAATTATTTTGGGAAATGGACAAGTTCGAAATCATTCGAAGAGAAAAAAATTCTTTAAAGTTTTTATATTTGTTTCGTACGAAAAACGAAGTTTTCTCGAAGTCTGGTAAGTAATTTATTGGTATTTTAGCATTATCATTATTCTCAGTCGATATGTTTTGGTATTGATGATAACTTAACTTCGAAACCAGTCAAACTTTTGGTTGGCAATTGATTTTTACGACCGAAGATGAGGTATTATGCGTTTGAATCTGAAGGAAAGTGATCAATTGGTTACGTATGACCTTTTAGTACCCGTGTGATTAAAAAAAAACCTAATACATGCGACAGACCGTACGGGCAAAATTTGAGCTTAACCATCTTAGCATCGTTGTTAATTGATTTGTTCATGAAGCTCTGCTTATTCTTGGCTCAAGTCAATGAAGATGTAACAACGGCCGAATAATCATTAATACCCACATTCAAGTCTTATGTCATATCAGTTGCATTTTAATAACTTGTTATTAAAATGCAACTGATATGCAACTGATATGCAACTATGTTATTTTAATAACTTGATGTACAATTAGCTTTAAGAAAGTTCAGGGTGAAATAAATAAACACCGTAAAAAAACGATAAAAAAAGGAGAATTGTCAACAGTCTGCATTGGAAGGAACTCGGAAAAAATTCATGTACGTCCGATAAATCTTCTCCCAATCTTACAGTGTTTATATTTTCGCACATCCAGAATTTTAACTTTTTATGCACAAATAAATGCAGAAAAATAAAAGAGCCTTCCCGCGCAAAAAAATAGTATGAAAAGAGTATTAGAATAGTATTAAATGGAAGTATGAGAAGTATGTCGTATTGGACGAAATCATACTGAAATTATACTTATATTCGAGTATTAAGTATGAAATTATACTTATATTCGAGTATTAAGTATGAAATTATACTTATATTCGAGTATTAAGTATGAAATTATGATACGAAAAACTATTTGAGTATCGAATTTTCGAAATTTCGAAATTGGTGTATACTAATTTCATACTTCATACTCAAATATGAGTATGATTGCAGTATAATTTCGTCCAATACGACATACTCCTCATACTTCCTATTTAATACTATTGTAATACTGTTTTCATACTATCGTTTTTGCGCGGGTTTTTATTGCCCTAATAATCAATGAGATGAGAAAATGTTGATCAACGAAGTGAAAAAATTAATAAGCAATGAAGTGACAAAATTCTATCTGAATGAATATTGTTCACAGTAGATAAAGCTCCATTGCAGAATTTCGATGTCAACCTATTCAGAATGTACAATCATTAAAAATCCATAAAAGCGACAAAAAAAAACATATAAAAATCATCTCCAAAAATAGTTTAACTATAAAATGGAATTCAACTGTTTTTCTCGAATCTGTGAGTAATGTCTTTCTTTATTGTAGTAAACCTTTTTCAGCTTAGTAGAAAAACAAAAAAATTACAAACAAAAATTTTAAAAATTACATAAGTATTAAATCTATTTCCTCGGTCATTAATGGTGATTCATAAAATTGTGAACCACTAAATCAAGTAGATAAACAATAATTCAATTCGGGAAAATTTTTCCCACATTTGATAGTGCTAGATTTTTTGGTGTAAGCCTATAGCAATTGCAAAACCATTGGGCTTCATGATCGAAGGAGAACGGATACCTTCAATTAATAACGTCTAACGAGAACGATCGAAGAAACGATCGTTCTTGTTAGACAGATTGGCGATCGGGGTTCACGGCTAGGCAGCGTGATATGAACGCGTTCCCTAAATTCAACTGCTTTTTTTGCAATCTGTAATTTTTCTTCTTCCACTCTCTCTCTCTATTTCTGTTCTTTTTTCTTTCTTTCGTTCCAAAAGTTCAGAAACATTTTGTTTCCGTTCCGTATAAAAGTAAGAAAATAACAAACAATAAACATGAAATCTATTTTCTCGACCAGAATTAGTGATATAGTAGAAATAGAGCAGGTAAATCGAGTAGATTAATAAGAATTCAATTTAAAACAATTTTTCCCACATTAGACAGTGCTAGATTGTACAGTTTTGGTGTAAGCCTATTAAGAGTGCAAAACCATCTGGCTTTATGATCGAACGGCAACGGATACCCTCAATTAATATGATCGAAGGAACGATCGTTCTCGTTAGACAGATTGGCAATCGGCGTTCCCGGCAAGTCAGTGTGAGGTGGAGCTCCAATAATAATAACGCCGGCGTGTACAGGCAGGAGAGATCAGCCGAGTTGTCCGTACACCGTGTGCGGTTAGCTACGGGCGGGAGACCCGATCATAACTGTTAGTGCTCACCCATTTCGAACTGAATAGTGGCAACAGTTGCGGTTTATGAAATTAAATCGGTCTCGACGAACGAAACGGGCGACACGCTTTCCCTCCCCGAAACTCGAAACACTGTCTGCCCCATCAGCGCCGTAGCGTCTCCATATTCGCGGTCGAGGGCTTTGCCAGATCGAAAGAAATTTAAGGGGCTGTACCAGTGTAAAAGCTTAAAAATATGCTGATTTTTAGAAATTTTTTGAAAATGTATTATTGCACCCAATATTTTCAAACTTATGGGATGTATTCATTTATAAATGAACTATATACAATAATTTTATTTTGTACAAAAACAATTGAATGTTAGCAACTTATGGTTTTGAAGCCTCGGGGGAAAACGCAAAATAAAACAAAATAAAAATCAACATAAAGAAAAAAAATCTAAAAAAATTCGTATGCATTCCAATAAATTAACATATCACTTTCATTAGAAAAAAAAGTTAGGTTGACTGATTGTTTGTTGAACAATTGTTTTTTTGCACCAATTTTTTAATAACATTTTGGGATTAATATTATGCTAAATCAATCTTTTCAACACGTTTTATATGCATTAATTTTTTCCGATTTTTATCCCATCGGGAAGCGAATCGAAATTGTCTCTGAAACTCACTTTTGGCGGGACTGTACATATCATACATCCTTAAAAAAATCCTTATTCACGGTATGACAAAAAATATATTTACAATACACCGTAATAATTTTCAGTGAATCGAATAATTAGTTTTCTAGTTAGAGCTGCAGCAAATTATGAAAATACCGCGTACCAGACCTGCAAGCAGCTGCTTTTAAGATATGTATTTCCAGGGGGAAAAAAATTCATCCACAATTTGTCAATTTAAGTGGCGTTTCACGTAACTGTCAATTGTAATTAATTATTATGACGTCAATATGATTGCTATTGCGAAGAGAGTATAAGAGGGGGAGTCCCTTGGTAAAATTTATTTCAACAGGCTTCACCCTCATTTTATAGAGAAGTATGATGGGATGCCAGTGCGTACGCGATCGAATAGCGCGTCGAGGGTGCGGCATTTATTTTGAAGCGGCCTCTAGTCTCTGCAACGCGCCCGGGCGTGCGTATTATATCCAGTCCCGAGTGCAGCCACTTTTATCTCTTCTATTAACCCCCACGAGGTAATTAAATTAAATGATCCACGGGCCCTCGATCATAGTTGCGGGCGTTCTCCATGGTCGCTGTATATATGGTGTACCCTACGCAACTCTCTCTCTTTGCTCTATCGTTTCTGCTTCTTTCTCTTCTTCTAATATACGTTCTCAACCGCAAGTATATTTGGTTCGATTGGCTAGAGCTGTGGTAGTTACGGTAATTGTTTCATATATTTTTATGTATTTATTAAATAAAACAGCATTTGTAAAGCCGCGGGGTCGATAAATAAACCATTTCCTTCCACGCTTCGACCGCTGCCCAGTAGTAACATTCATGTAATCAGTGAAATTTATTTGTAATTCAAAGGAAATTTTTTTAAAAAATATTAAAAAAAATTAGTGAGTGCTTAAAAAAAATTAACCTGGAACAATATCAAAATGCATGAATGAGGTTATAAAGAGAAAAGTTTTAAAAATGCGTGGGTAGTGTGGGAACGAGCAGTCGGTTTTCATACTCCCTTCGCAGTTTTAGATCATTAATCCATGAGGAATATTTACTGTTGCAAATCTGCATTAGGAGGTCTTTTTTATACATTGTTGAAAATCCACGGTGTCAAACGCTGCTGGTGTGGACTTTTTCTCAGTGTTACCCATTATACTGTTAGTGGTAACATTTTTTACGGTGTAAAATTAACCCGAGCGGTTTCGTTAAATTTATATCCGTGTGTATTTTCTTTTTTAACTCCGATTTGTAACTTTTACACCGTGAGCGGTGCCAGTTTCACACTCGCTGGTGACAAATCGGCACTGATCGGTGTGACTGACGCGTGCGTGGTGGGGAACCGATACAAAGAACATCGTGCGCGTCATCATATTTTAACACTATTTGTTTAACACCGCTCATTATCACCGCGGTTGGTGTGGACCTATATAGAGTCCGAATTGGTGTTGTTTTTAACACCGGATATTTAACAGTGTATTTATATATTTTACTTGGGTGTTATTTTGGCTCATGTACTTCGCGCGTTCGCAAAATCTCGGTTGAAAATTTTGAATATCTTGAGTATACTTGAAACAACTCGCGTAAAATTTCATAGCAAACTTGAAAAGATTCGCTCAAAATTCCGTGGCCAACTTGAAACGACTCGTTAACAATTCCATGGCCAACTTAGAACGACTCGCTCAAGATTCCACGGTTAACTTGAAAATTTTCAAAATTTTCTTTAGATTCTTTAGGTTCGAGATTTTGGACGCGGCGGTGGCTGCGGCGAGATCTTCTGATAATGTAGAGAGATGTATTTTTCGCGATGATTTTTACGAACGTTTTCTTAGTTTTGTTAATCGTTTGGGTAGAATAGATGAATAAAAAGGGTGACGTCGCCATAGTCGAAATGTAAAAAGGGATGGTTTTTTAATGACTTCAGGGTTTAACAAATGGGATTTTATTATAAATCACGGATCAAGACTATCGTTAATCGATAATTAGATTTTTTTTATTCGCACGTCCTCCTGCTTGCAGGCACTACGCCTATTACAGGGTCATCTCGGATCAGTACCACTCCTTCCTGAGGGCTTGCGGTCCTCGGCTTGGTCCGGATCAGTAACCCCCACAATTGGCAACAATTTTTTCGATGCCACACGCCGCATTCCTTTTCACAGAAAAAAAATATTCTCGTTTATTTTTTAGTGAAATATAATTACAATATAAAAATTACACAATTAAGTCTGAATTAATTATTTTCTTGTGGGCCATAAACGCACATTTTCGTTTTTTTTAGATGTCGATACGATTAATCGTCCCCGAGATATAGGTTAAATGAAAAATAAAAATTATGGCATATTTTGCCACAAAAAATGTAAATAAAATCAAAATTTGGTGTATCTATTATAACCACTAAATCTGGTTTTTGGGCATTTTATTGAATTTTTTTTTTTTTGAGTGGCTGAAGTCATGTGGAATGCCTCATAAATAATGCATTTGGTAAAATGATCTGTAAACTTTGTTTGATAAATTCATGTAATTTAAAATACAATCGGATATCTTGTATATCAACCTCCTTAGGGTAATAAAATTAAGTGATCTACAGGCCTTCAATCATAAATGCTGACTTCTCCATGGATTCTATCGAGCACTGTATAATGTGTGTGCACCTTAGGCAAGACTCTCTCTTTTTCTCGTTCCACCTTTTTTTTACCTTTTCTCAATATAGACTAGACTTCGATACACTTTTTAACTAGAGTTCAGTGCAAATGTTAACTGAAAAGGGATTATAATTTATCTACAAATTTTTTTTCCAGTTCGAAAATAGTTCGGTTGCACATATGACCTGAAAAAAATTTTATAAAAAATTTAGACATTTTACAAATTTACATTTTTTCGATGCCCTGTTTGATGTATCGCGTGTTAGGTCTGACGACGGCGAAAATACAGATGGACTTGAGTGCATGATGTAATATAAATAAAAAATTGAATATTCCGCGTCAAGTCGATATATCGGTGGATGTTACACGTGGTTGAAGGATAAGCCGATAACGCATAAATGATGCATGCATGTGGTTAGGCACAAGTTAACATGGCGTAGGTGGCTAACGACAATGCACACGTGGATTGGAAGCGGTATCGTGAATCGTGGAAATGAAATTAACATTTGAGTGCCTAAATTACTCTACTAGCCATAGGTAAGTAAAAAAGTAATTAAGCGTTCTATGTTAAGGCCTGCTATCATAAATGCTGACGTTCCCCATGGATTCTATCGAGCACTGTATAAAGTGTGTGCACCGTAGCCAAGACTTTCTCATTTTCTTGTTCCACCCTTTTTTTTACCTTTTCTCAATATAGACTAGACTTCGATACACTTTTTAACTAGAGTTCAGTGCAAATTTTAACTAAAAAGGGATTATAATTTATCTAGAAATTTTTTTTCCAGTTCGAAAATAGTTCAGTTGCACATATGACCTGAAAAAATTTTTATAAAAAATTCAGACATTTTACAAATTTACATTTTTTCGATGCCCTGTTTGATGTATCGCGTGTTAGGTCTGACGACGGCGAAAATACAGATGGACTTGAGTGCATGATATAATATAAATAAAAAATTGAATATTCCGCGTCAAGTCGATATATCGGTGGATGTTACACGTGGTTGAAGGATAAACCGATAACGCATAAATGATGCATGCAGGTGGTAGGCACAAGTTAGCATGATGTAGGTGGGTAACGATAATGCACACGTGGATTGAGGGTGTTATCGTGAATCGTAGAAATAAAATTCAGGGGAAAGTGAGGTTCGTGCAGCTGGGACGAAATCGCGGAAGGAGAGGAGCGTGCACGCCGGAGTTAGTGCTCGTTGGCAGTATATCAGAGTTGAGCTTCGGGCACTAGTGCGCACCGTACCGAACCGAACTCGTACCTCGGTTCTTCTCGACGCTTCTAGCAAGCGAACCGTATACCTCTCACGGGGGTTGCTACGGCCGTTCGTATAGCCTTGCGCACGTGCTCTCGCCTCCGAGAGGGTTCGCCCTCGCGCTCTCCAAGCAGCTCCCGCGGGAGCTACGTACCATTTTGCATAAATCGCGAGACACCCCGTCGTACCCAGAACCATCGCACCGGGGAGATTCCGGAATAGCTTCGAGCTCGCTGAAAGGAAACAAAATAGAACAGCACAAAAAATCCTCGACGGATGAAACGTTTCGTTGAAATAAGAAAAAAAAAAAAAAAACGAATTGTGATAAAACATTTATTTTCCCTGAATTTCATTTGTAATAAATGTCAAAAATTGAAAAAAGGAAAGAATTCTCTGAAAGGATGACTTTAAAAATGTAGTGAGGTAAACTTTAATTGTATTGTGGAATAGCTTCTATTTTGCCAATGGTACAATAAATAAAAAAGCACAAAAAACCCTCGGCGGATAAAACGTTTCGTTGAAATAAGAAAGAAAAAAAAAACGAATGGTGATAGAATATTGCTTTTCCCTGAATTTCATTTGTAATAAATGTCAAAAATTGAAAAAAGGAAAGAATTTTCTGAAAGGATGACTTTAAAAATGTAGTGAGGTAAAGTTTAATTGTATTGTGGAATAGCTTCCATTTTGCCAATGGTACAATAAATAAAAAAGCACAAAAATCCTCGACGGATGAAACATTTCGTTGAAATAAGAAAAAAAAACGAATTGTAATAAAACATTTATTTTTATTTTTATTTCATCCGTTTTAAAGTAAACACTTTGCCATATGCGCTGTGGAGTGAGATACACAGCACGATAATGGCGGCCATCTTGTGACATTTCGATTCATTCAAATAGGCTTTTTGCACTATTTGCAAAATATAATTATCTAAGTGAATCAACAACTTATCACTTTAATTTATGGAAAAAGACATTGGACGCTAGTGATATAAGCGACGTACAAAACTTGGTTAAGCCATTATTTACCGTTTTCGAGAACATTGGCTACAAAGAAATCGCTCAAATCAGCTGATCGCCGTGAAACGCATAACTTCCGTCTTTTTTGCCCCAGAGGAGCAGTCGGGAGTTAAAAATGGAAATAAATTGCGCAGAAACTTTTTCTTTCAGGATCCCATTTGTAATAAATTCAAAAACATGTGCGAAAAAAATATTCTTCCATTTATATTCAAATAATTTATCGAGATATGGCTTTGTAATAAATAGTAATGAAGAGGTAATTCGTAGAAGTGGAAAGGCTTCATTAAGCAGAGCCAAGTATACCGAACCATGATCTGTGGCCACAGGGCGACACGAGCAGCTATCTATAGGTATAAGCTTGACAATAATCGCAATATGTTTCACTCCATGTCTTTCTGACTCGGGGTAACCGAGTCATATTGTTTTATAGCCCCGCTGACGATAAGTTCTCAGCAGACGGCTTCTGTATATGGGGTTGTGCACGCTCCGCGTGTACTCTTCAGGGAATGGGACCGAGAAATGCTATACTGTAGCTAGTCGTCATCAGAAGATGGGTTATATCATGTAGAGTCCACTCATCGCAATGGCTTCTGTTAAAGAGCAATGGCTATGTGTTTATATTACACTGTAAAAAAAATCTACTTGAAATTTATAGTACTTTCACTTGAAGTTTTAATTCATAAACTAGTTTATGAAATTTAGTATACTAGTGTAACGTAAAATTAATGAATGGTGCAGCATATTTAATAAATTACTTTAATTTTACATTAAAAGTACTTGAATTTTAATAATTTGCTTCAATTTTACTGAAAAAGTACATGAATTCTATACCACAATTGTTTATTAAATTTCGATGTCGAGTTTATGAATAAAAACTTCCAATCTTTTCTCCCAGTGTAACGTTACTTAATACAAATTATTTTAGCAAACTGACCAACTAGGATTAGATAATTAAATTATAAAACAAAATGAAATAATTCGTTGACTACGTTAATGAATATATTATGGAATATATTAGCAAGTCATCAAATACTTGGTAAAATTAATCAAACATTAGTCGTTTTGATCATGTAGTACCTATAAATTCCTAACTGAAACTTTAAGGGAATTCAAATATCAATACCTTGTGACGAATAATTAGAGAAATAACCTAAGTCTTCGGAAATGCTTAGAGTTACAGTCTCAAAAATATTCGAGGTAAAATTACTACACAGTGCAAGGAGTTCTTTTATAAAAACGGATATTGAAAATTACTTCATGAGTGTAACGTGAAATTTATGTATATTTTTGGTAAATTCGTTACGAAAAGTAAACTAATTGATGTATACCTGCGCTAAATTTGTTGCAGGTAGCGTATCAATATATGTACCGTATACATGTTGTCTTTTTAATATGCATTAACTTTAATTTTGCAACATCCGCGTCCAGAGTTAAATGTTTAAGGAAAAATTACTGCAGGCAGCTTTTTTACAAAAACGGGTATAGAAAATTCACTACACGTGTGTAACGTAAAAATGATGTACTATCATCCTGCGAATTTCGTTATAGAAGTCGTATTAGTCGGCGCACAGTATATTAAAATAAATGTACAGACTCCCCAATTGGTTAATAGAGTCGTGCTATTGATAAAAATTAATCTTAATATTACCACACGCACATTTAATTTTTATTTTCTTTCGTATATCGAATTCAATTCCTTACATGGTTCAGTAGAAATATAATACATTTCATTGCTTTACAGTAAAAAATATACGAAAAAGCGTATTTTTCCTTATACAATTAATTTTCCTAATTGTTTAAAATTCATATGATTTTTCAATCTCTTTTTGAGCAGTTTCGTGACACTGTCAATTTACGAATAATGATCAAACTTTTTGTGTGTAACATGGCGCAGTTGTAGAAGAACGTACAAAATATGCAAATATTCAATCATATTTTTTAACAAAAACCTTTGTTAATTCGTAATAAAATTATCCTTGAAACATCTAAAAACCGTAAGATCTATTTGATTTCGTATGAAAGATGGTTTTGAACATCAAAACGTTATAAGCACAGCGGTTGACTCGTCCGAACTTGCCTCAGTTGCCTTTTGCGACCATCGTCAATATAACTCACTGAGGGAACCGCTATATTTTTCTGGCCGAAAAAAACAGTTACGAAGATAATTATACGGGCCCTATGAGTTGCCCAGAATCAAGCTGCTCTGATTTGGCGATTGTTCTGCTTTGAACCAGAAAAACCGTTGATTCGACAGGTCAACGACTAAAACAAAATTGGTTAAATATGTCAGTCGATTAATTAGGCAGACATACCAATTTATTGGTTATTTACACGAATTCCGTAATATAACAAACGTCTGAGTTAACCTAACAAATTAATCGACCGGTACCTATGTAACCGAGTTTTTCTTCCACATACGTTAACACCTCCTTGATTGAAAGCTTATTTCTTTGCATAACACCCTTCCCTTGTATATAATGTTTTACAATACCTATATCTTGATGCCAATATTTCCCAGGAACCATTAATTTTTATTTCGAATTGAAGAGGTATAATTAATCTGTACAGTATTGAATGATGGAAAGACACCTGAGATCGCGACTGTCCTCAGCATAAACAGAAATTAAAAAAAGGCTTTTGCACAGATTCCACTCGACGCATATCGGTACACATCTATTTATTACTACAATTATTATTTATGTGTGTCACATTCATGAGTATTTTTCGTGTGTGTTGAAATCGTCTCTGATTCAATGGCACTTCTTCTTCAACTTCACATAAAAGTGTATTTGAGCCAAATATGTTCTTTTCATTGATTTCAGGCAGTGGCACTTCCTTCACCACTGCTCAAAATTTCCAAACCCATTTTTTCCTAAAGTACTCTGCGAATGAAGCTTGAAATTTAGAGAGAACGGAAGTACAGCAAACATAGGCTAAGCTTCGGGTTTCTCAGAACGCAAAGTCGTTTAGGAAAACGGCGAAAACAAAAAAGTGCGGTTAGGTGCGAGAGAAACAGGCACCTGCTGCCATCAAGTATGTCTTTTCTCTGAATCGAAGAGACCGTTTCGTTGAATCAATGAATACGGCATTTAAAAACAATGAAACTGTTTGTTTAGTATTTCTATTGATTGAGACTATTTCATTAAAATCACAGAAATATGTCGCTCAAATTATTGAAAAATAAATCAAACCACCCATTTCTTTGGCGTCAATGAAATCTTTTCTCGAGGTGTAGACCAGTATTTTGATGTCACACTAAGAGAAAAATACATGTTTGAAGCAACAATACTCTACTTTTACTATACTTTTACTATACAATATAATTCCCAGAAGAGACAATTAAATATTATAGTTACGATGATGGCAAAAAAATAATAGTTGCAAACGTAATTACAGCTCAACTAATCAAATACATAGTATCTAGTAACAATCGGTATGATGGTCCCTCCTTAAAATTTATATTGCCATAATTGGATCGATTATTCTACTATTATTTTTTCTTAGTGCAATAAATATTTTTCATGGATCATTAATTTACATTCCGAATTGAAGAGGTTTTATAAATCTGTACAATATTGGATGACGAAAATACACTTGAGATCGCGACTGTCTTCAGCATGAACAGAAATTTAGAAAAAGTCTCTTACGCAACTTCCACTTGACGTATATCGGTACACATTTATTTATGTGTGTTGGTATATATCTGTACGCAGCTATAAGTTAAGATTAACCTCGGTTATAGCGATGCCGTTCCGCGCGGTCTCCAAGTATAACCTGGTCGAGAGTTTTGTCTCGGGTCCTGGACCCCAACACTGTAACGAATGAGGACATTTGACGGGATTAATTTATGTCCAGTTTGGTAACCGAACTCATGATACGCCCCGAGAAATCGTCCGTGTGCGACGAGGACAGGAGCCTCTATGTTAGCCAGTCGAATGAGTGAAAGGGGAGAACGAAACTCGATGATATAAGCGAGAACGAGAAGAGCCTCCAGACTCATCCATATAATAGTATTTAGGAAATACACGACACAACTTCGCACCGGCTTTTTCTATCTCTCCGGTTTCACCAACATCTCAGATGTCGCTTTTCGACGTGTAGCGGTGAGGTATATCTACCAGGGCGTCGTTATCTCTCCACTCGAATGACCGGCCATTAAGCCAGACAAACGTATTCTCGGGTTAACGGTGTCGCCGCGGGATCTTCGCGAATCGACCATGATCCATACAGCGACTTTTAATATATATATATGTGAGCATTTTTTTTTCTCTTGCAGTAGCTATTGAAATCTTTGATCCACGTTTATACATTTGATCTTTTTTTCCTGAGGTATGCGGAACCTGTTCTGATATAATGCCATTATTTATTTTGATACAACATGGATTTTATTTTACAAGTTTTTTGCAAGAGTTATGGCATTTGATTGACCGTGGAATAGCAATTTTTATTAAATATAGGTGAATCGAACGACTCGGATTTCTTTTTTTAGTTGTAGTGGCCATCAAAGTACCTGGTCGAGGTTTGTATACTTTTTTTTACTCAGGAGACTTTGGAAGATTTGTAAGTATATTGCAGTAGCGATTGAAATCTTTGATCGAGGTTTATACATTTGATCTTCTTTTCCTGAGGTATGCGGAACATATTCTGATGTAATGCCGTTATTTATTTTGATACAACATGGATTTTATTTTACAAGTTTTTTGCAAGAGCTATGGCATTCGAGTGACCGTGGAATGGCCATTTTTTTAAAATATAGGTGAATCGAACAACTTGGATTTCTTTTTTCAGTTGTAGTGGCCGTCGAAATACCTGGTCGAGGTTTGTATACTTTTTTTTATTCAGAGGAATTCGGAAGATTTTGAAGTATATTTCCGTTATTTATTTGGATTATTGGCTGAAGGACTTCGGTCGATGGCCATTTGTCAATAGCGTTCAAATAACTTTTAATGTACAGGAAATTTTAATTATTATTATAACTATATAAATGTACTGTGAATAATAATATCACTACTACTACTATTTAGATTAAATCGCTTAATTTTATAATTTTTTTAAAAAGAATGTTGGCGATCCACTGACCGACGCATGGACGTTTTTTTAAAGCGTAAATCCGTAAACAATGAATTTTTATTTCTAAATCTCTTGCAGTAGCTAATGAAATTTTTGATCAAGGTTTATACATTTGATCTTCTTATCTTGAGGTATGCGAAACATATTCTGATATAATGCCATTATTTATTATTATACAACATGAATTTTATTTTACAAGTTCTTTGCTAGAGTTATGGCATTCGATTGACCGTGGAATGGCAATTTTTCCTTAAATATAGGTGAATCGAACTACTCGGATGTCTTTTTTCAGTCCTAGTGGCTATCAAAATACCTGGTCGATGTTTGCATACTTTTTTTATTCAGAGGAATTCGGAAGATTTAAAAAAATATATTTTCATTATTTATTTGGATGAAACGTTTTATTTTTTGTTCTATTTATAATCTTATCATTTATTTTGATAAAATATATTATTTTCCAGATTTTTTCTTAACGTAATGGCATATGATTTTTCGTAATGTGGCCAATCTTTTTTTTTTTTAAATGATAAGGGCGTATTGAAGGGATCGAGAGTTGCAAGAAATCGCGCTCAGTTTGGAGAAAAGTACGAGGCTAAATTAACGATTTTATGTGCATTCCGACACCGATCGGCTCTCACTCGTGATTCCCTTTGCGAGTATATATCGATTCTGGCTGGATGCTGTGGTAACTGTGCGCTCACGCTCGTCGAAAACGAATATTTTTTAGGCTGTAGGTCCTCCGAATGGAAATCAGGTTTTGAATCTCTCGAATCTGATTCCAAGTTAAAGTGGGTAACCTTCTTCGAAATTTACTTGGTGCCGCCCTGCATGTGCCGAACGCGAGGCATCCTAGACTACTTCTATCCTCGTTCGTGTCTGGAACCACCAAAGCGATAAACCATTCGACTGATTTATTCTCTCGATATCTTGTCTCACCTCGTTTATTTCGAAATTGAGGATCGTAATGAAGATGCTGTTGCAAGAAAAATGGACTGGGAATATAATATTGTGTCATTACCTTGCGAAGGCAATAATAATAAAATGGGTAAAAATAAAGAAAGAATCATCGAATGGTGACAATACTCGCATATTAATATTAAGGCGGAAAAGTGAAACGATGTTTGAACGCGCAAACAATACATTAGTCGTGTTAAAAATGTTCTATTTTTTTCGAATATCTGAAATGTTTATATTTCAATTTGCGACAAAGCAATTATGTAGTTTGCGCACCTATTTATTGAAAAATTAACGATTATAATAAAGAATTTGAAAAAATAATAGGCTGAGAATATAATACTATATTAGTGCCTTCTGATGGCAATGAAATGGCAATAATTAATAAGACCATAAGTGCCAATATAACCAAATTACTGACAAAACAGAACAAAAACAATTTTTTTCAATTTGTAGTCGATACTAGTAGATATCATTTCCATATGCTCTCAGTTCGTTTAATTATTTTCCCAACGATAATGATTATGCTGTGATCAGAGAGATGAGGTGGAAATGTAACACCGTATTAGGGTTTCATAAAAATAGAAATTAACGAAAGAAGAATTGCGGTATTCATTTCAGGACGATTATTTTGCTTAGTGTGAAAACATTTGTTAAAATAATCAAATTAAAACAATACGAAGCACAAATAATTGGATAAACAGAAAAATTGCAAATCTCTCTCAATAAAGTCACTATCTTGATTTTTTTTTCCAAAATATTTTCACGCTACCAAACATCTAAACTTGTTTATACCGACTGAAAATATTTCAGTGGGTCACGGATTCCTTCTGGCCTACAAAAACCTCACCATTCACTTCAGTATCCTCACTTTTCGTTATTTATTTATCGAGGCCAAAAAGCGTAGACGAGCGGAGATGGGTTGATATATGGAGCATTCTCTGTCAACTCAGCCATTTTTTTCGACCATCCCAGATCTGCCCCATATGAAATTGTTCATATGAAAGTACTACTAAAAGTATTTTTCAATTTAATAAAAAATCGCCGTTTTTTCGGATTTTTTCGGAAGATTTCGGAAACGTGATTTTATTGAAATAAATTCTGTAATCTCCACATCAAAATTTAGTTTTGTGTTACCTTTGAAAACGGACATTTTAAAAAATGATCACATCAATGAAAAACGAGGGTTGTATTTCTTTGATTCAAAAACGGATATTTTGTTTGTTGAGAAAATTACATAGTATTTCAGCATGACTGTCGATATCAGAAAAACATCAACAAAGAGGTATGGATTCAGTTTCTAGAGTAAAATTAATTCAATAACATTAAAATAAGATCGGTTTGATAATACGGTCTAGTTTTATATAATGATTTTTACCCTAGATTCTCGATCCATGCCACGCTGGAGGTTATTTTGATATATCTACAATCACGCAGGAATACACTGAGAAAAAAATATGGTTGAAGCAACAATATTATACTTTTACCATATAGAATATTACCCAGGAGGAACGGTTATATTTTATGATTATGCCAAAGATAAAAAAAATAGCTGCAAACATAATTAAAGCTCAACTAATTAAAAACATAGTATCCAGCATAATCGATATAATTGTTCCTCTTGGGAATTATATTGGGATAGTAGAACTTACTATTCTACTATATTTTTTTCCCGGCGTAGGCTGTAATTTCATCTAGCTAGGAAAAAAAAATCAGTTTTTGAATAAAAAAAAATAATTCCTCGTTTTCTGATCATAAATCAGTGTAACCAGATCAGGAAAATAATTCTAAACGTCTCATTAAACAGCTAACACAACACTGCAACTTTCATGTGAAGATTTTTTAAATCAAACTTCTCAGATACGTTTGGTAACTTTGATATCGCCAATTATTGGGCAATTCTGGTCGAGGAAAAAATTGCAGAATTCACCGAGAATGTTTTTTAATTTTTGTATTATCGTTTGTATTGTATGATTGTATCGTTTTTCGATGATAAATCGGTAAAAAATTATAAATAAATGTTCCATTAAACAGCTAACACAAAACTAGAACTCTTGTGTGGCGAAATTTTTTTTCAGCAACATCATATTTCCAAGATACATAGTTGAAAAAAGGCCATTTTTTAAAATGTTGCATTATTAAAAACTCTAAAAAATGCACATAGTGTGCTTTTTAGTAGTACTTCGATATCACCAAACATAGAATAGACCTGGTAAAAAAAGAACTGCCAAATTGACAGAGAATGCCTCATACGTGAATGTGGCGTGGCGAGAAGAAGCGTGCAGGTCCAGAAATCGGACGGTCGTGGAAGTTGCGCGTAGCTTCCACGTGATTGATAGTGATTTGGCAGATAGCGATCGCGGCAGCAGCTCTCGAGCTCGTGCGTCCGCGTACCTGACCCGAAGATGCTGTGAGGGCTCCTCTGTATTGGTCCGCTTCAAGGCAACTCACGCGCCACGAGCCCTCAAGAGAGAAAATCAACTTCATCTGCTCTTCCAACTGCGGCAGACGCTCTTAAAGCCAAATAAGCACTTACCGGTTTCTCTTAATTATTTTCCTCGCCAGCTTATATACTATACCGATCTACACACAATATTGTTGCAGTACGTACGGTGTAATAGTGGTAGTAGGCTTGTGAGGTAATCCCACAGAGCATATATATACGATAAGACATCGCAATGTAGTACGAGGAGTAGGTCTCGACGGAGGTGGATTGCCTCCGGGGAAAGCATTATCCGCGCTTTGGGCTAACCGGCTATCGGGAAGCGCCGATCTCTCGGTGTGGGTGTCCGAAATCCAAATGTCTATTGAGTGCGAGAGCAGTCAAGTGGCCTGCACGAGCACCCCGCGGAGACTGCGCCCCCGCGTGGCATCCCACTAGACACCTCCTTAGACACCCTTTCAATTTCCTATATAACCGATAATCATCTCACTGTTACACTCCGCCTCGACCTGTAGACCTGAGATCTTTCCATTTCCGACCATGAATTGGGAAAACTGTTGTCGCAAAGACACGAGTTTCGAAGTTCGAATTGCGAGACTACGTCACGTAAGACAAGTCGTAGGAACAAAAAATTCTGTGGAACCGTCTTTTTAAAAATCTTCAATTTGAACCTCATTAATAAGTACATATCGAGGATTACAATTCTGCAATTTGGTAAAGAGTTACAGTGCCCAAGAATGCGGTGTTAAGTGAAAAGTGAAATTTTTTATTTGTCGTAGTTTTCGGATCAAACTGGTGAATCGATGTCAGTGTTCGATATTTTGTTTTTCGAAATAAAAAGACAGTATTCGATATTTCATTTTTCGAAATAAAATGACAGTATTCGATATTTTATTTTTCGAAATAACATGTCAGTGTTCGATATTTTATGTTTCGACATGAAATGTCAGTATTCGATATTTTATTTTTCGAAATAAAATGTCAGTATTCGATATTTTATTTTTTTAAATAAAATGTCAGTGTTCGATATTTTATTTTTCGACATAAAATGTCAGTGTTCGATATATTATTTTTCGAAATAAAATGTCAGTATTCGATATTTTATTTTTCGAAATATAATGTCAGTGTTCGATATTTTATTTTTCGAAGAGTACACGTAGTGAAAATTAGATTAATTTTCTGTAACCAATTGTTTAGTGAGTTGTTAATACGCTAAAAAAGTATAGTTGTAAATACTAAACACTCAAAAGAATTTATATAGTGTCGACTACTCGAAGGTTATAAGAACTAATCGTCGATTAAACGAACTACTCAGTTCATCGAAGGGACTGTAATACCGTTGGTAACACCAGTAGTACCAGCATCCAGTTCGCCAGCATATGCTAGAGATGGTTCTCCTAACTACTGTTTTTTTCGTGCAGAGAAAAATTTATTTAAACTCTTAAAATCATTGCTATGTGGTAAAAGCTTCTAATCAAATTCCTCTATTCAATCCAGGATGCATACTCTAATATAAGATATGAAACACTTAACTTTGTTTACCGGTACGGTTTAAAATAAGCTACAACAATTGTAAGACTTTGCTTCTGTTTCACACGATCCTGTACATATTTACAACATTCCAGAATCACAGTGCTTGTTATGTATTTAAAACGGTTTTGATATACGATTTTCAAAAAGAAGTGTATCTTCTGCAGAATTATTATTCTTAGGACTTTTCTTAGTTTACTAGGTCCCTTTAAGCGGGGTAACAAAAAACAAGTCATAAAAAAAAGTTCTGTAGATGATACCCTTCTTTTTAAAAATCTCACATTCAAACCTCATTAAGTACATTTCAAGTATTATAATTCTGCGATTCTATAGAGACATGCAGTACACCAAAATTATGTGAGGTAAGGCGTATAATTTTTAACTATTTATAGCTCCCAGACCAAACCGGTGAACAAGCTCTAGAGTTCGTTGTCTTACTTTACCCCTCGAAGAGTGCATTCTATGTGAGGGTAGGAATTCTTATTCCAGGCCTTTATGGCAAAGCTATGATTTTAAATGTGTAAATAATCCTTTCTTTATTAAAAATTCACTGAATAATTGGTTACAGCAAATTCTTTTTGAACTGCCTCCAGGATTGCTACCTTAACTAAGAAACGCCACGTTTACCACATGTTGTAGGAACGAAAAGGTGGACTTTTCTACATGAGTTACGAATATGGATTCCATTCATATCGGTAAAGAGTTACCCAAAATGGTTAATCTTAATTTTTTCAATTATGAGAAAGATTATACAGTCCCCCATGGAAAAAAAGTACACTCAAGATATATTGAAAAATATATCGCAAATATATGACATATATCTTGTTCGAAAAAACCTATAACTGAGATATATTTCGCGATATATACGAAATATATGCGAGTGAACAACATATTTGGGATACGTATAAAATGAATAACAAATATATTTTCGTTACATTATCGTCCGAACAGTTTTGTATGTCAAAAATATTTTTGTGTATATTTTTTTTCCCATGAAGTACCCTTCTGGAATACTGAAAAAAAAGTCGAAATCAGAAACACACCGCTTAATCAAATACTAATATTCGAATGTTTGGCATTGATACAGTCTGCAAATAAATATTGACGCCGAAGACATCATGAAGGCATCTTCGTTGCATCTTCAAGTTACACTGTTGATGAGTGATTAACGACAGAATTCTATAAAAAATATACGCTATAATTTCATTGTCATTTAAAAATAGTGTTAAACAAAAAATAAATCATCGAAATTTCTTTAACGTGATTTTCTATTCATTCCAATTTAAAAAAGTGTCCAGTAGCTGACAATGATTTATCATTTTCATTGCGAAGTTGGCTCAGCAGTAAATAAGCAATTTGCATTTGCAATTTGGAAATATTGATTGGATCAGCAGAGCCAATGTTATATTATGACATTGTCTGTCAGGGGAAGGTGAGACCTATGTATGAATTTAATTTAAATCGACCGACAGATTGCAATAAGATTTTGGGGTTTCTCGTTGACAAGAGTGTCGAAATATAGTTGTAAGAAATATAACGAACGAGTCCAGAGAGTTCGTTCATTGTTTCCTCGCGTCTCTCGCTCCGGTAATCTATAGCCCCGCAAATTTTCTAAAGTCTCCAATCACCCCATGCATTTTCATGCAAACGCGTCGCTCTCCTCCCAACGGCTGCTGTTGCCGTACCGTCTGATGCTGCTGGCGCTGTTGTTGCTCCGCTGCCACGGGAATCCTGTGACTCGTTACAATGACGCCCCGAAGGTACGAATTCACGCTCGAAGTAAACTTTCCGCGCATATTATTAGGCGCCGTTTCGTGTGAGACTGGCAAGGGCCCACGGCGCGCGGCCCTCGGTTACCTGAGACGTATCCCTATGCGCAGTATGAGTACACGATGCGGATGGACTTTGCTCTCCGAGGCCCAATTCCTCCAGATCCTTTGCCGGATGATGCCCGTGTCAAAAAACCTTCTTCAAACCGTTCTCCCTCTTCCGCATCTCTTTGGGAGTTCCATCGATTGAAAACTTTTATTTTTAAATGCCACAACTGTTTCGTTACATCACTCATAAAAATACAAGTAATGCTGCGATGGGCGGATATAACTTGTTATTTAGCAAACATCGGTAACCTAAATATAATATAACTTCTTGTTTAGCAAACATCGGTAAACTATATATAATATAACTTGTTGTTTAGCAAACATTGGTAAACATTTAATAAACTTCGTGAGTGTGGGCCAAATTATACAAATTTCTGGCTTGCACTTTCTACATCTAGAGATGCATCTCACAGTAAAAAGGCATCTAAATATTTCTAGGGTAATTTTCAGGGCTTTTTTCGAAATTTGCGAACATGGACCATAATTAATGACTACTAGTATGGACTACCTAAAATAATTAATGGAAAATGGATCGGCATGTTTTGCAGACTCCGTACGTGAATGAAATGTATTTGATAGGTTGCACTCGTATGCTCTCGTGTTTTCCCTTTCGACAAGAAATATAAATCAATTATTCCGCTGGCATCTACAAAAAATAATTATAAAAATCTCTATTTTTGTTTTAATTATGATAGAACACCGAGAAAACATTTGTTTTATTGAATGCAATTTCAGCTTCGAGTATCCAAGTAGTTCAAATAGTTCGAGTATCCGAAATATCCGGATAGTCCGTATAATTCGAGTACTCGGATAATCCGGGTAGCTCGGGTATCCGGATAGGCTCCCAATGGTCTGCTATTCGGATATGAAGTGTCGGATCCGTCAAGTTCGGATAGTTCGAGTTATTCGACCGTTCGATAAAATTCAAGCACTAAATAAAACGTTTTTCTTCTTATCGCATCTCTTGAGTACACCGAGAGAAAAAATTTCATTGATTCAAAGAAATCTCTTTGAAATCCCAACCTAAGAAACATTTCTTTGAAATCAAGGAAAAAAATATACTTGACCTAATACTATCTTTTCTTTGAATGATGAGAAATTCAATGAAATGTAGTAGCATTGAATTAAGGAATTTTTTCCTCGAAACAACGAACTTTGTTTTTTTTTTGTTTTCAAAGAACCTAACCTATAAAATCGCGTGCCGCGAAACGTCAGACGTTAGATTCAAAAATCACTCTCCATGGCAGAAAACGTTTCTGTGAGTTTTTGTTAATTAATTTTTCACTTAAAATATTTCCGCGTTTTCGCTGAGATCGGCTCCCGCGAGAAACATTGAAACGCGCCGATCCAAACAGTACCGACGACTGAGGCGGCGCGACACACGCGCTCGCGTCAACCAGTGGCGGACCTGATGTCATCAAGGAAATCGTTTCTTTAAATCAAAGACACCGTTTCCTTGAATCAATGAAAACGTCTCTTTGATTACGCTCCTCAAGCAAATGTTTCTTCAAAGACAATGAAATGTTCTCTTTGGAATTCAAAGAGAATATTTCATTAAAATCAAGTAAATATTTCTTTGGAATCAAAGAAACAAATTCAATCCACCTATTTCTTTGAATCAATGAAACTTTTCCTCTCGGTGTAGTCCTGTCGATCGAAAACTTGTATCTCCAAATGTAACAACTGTTTCTCAGCATCACTCATAAAAATCCAAGTGATTCTTTGAGACGTGTGAATATAATTTTTTTCTGTATGCGAAGAAAGATTGGTGAATGGTCAGGAATAAGGAGTCAGCGGCAATATCACTTTCTCGAAGGCATATGAAAAAACCCTCGGCGTGTAAACTGTCCAATAAGTAAGGCCCCGAACACGGACCGGCTTGTAGGCCCACTGGGCCTCTTCGTACTTAGTATGTATACATAGGTATACATACGAAGCTACACTCCTGCAGGCTCGCTCGGTTCCCGGCTTGAGCAACGGGAAATATACCTTTCGCTCGTGGGATATTGTATATACGTGGACCCGAACGTGCGCTCTCTCGCCGCGGCGAAGAAACCCAGCCGCTATAAAGAATATATCCCTGAGACAAGAATAAAAGCGAGTTGACTTATTTGGGGGCGAACAGAGAGGCCCGGGAGCCTTACCACTCCACAGCAAGTCCCTTGGACTTGCTCGGCCTAAAACTCTTCTCCGCAGGGCCCTTTGCTGCTTGCGATACAGCGCGGCCAGTATGCACTACAGATTCTTCGAGGTGCAGTACGGAATATGCACCCGCGTGCTCCTCCAGTTTACCAGCACGGAAGCGACGGTCCAATCGTGCTGTATTGCTCGACCTTTGCTATCCAAAGTGCATCCACGTGTGCCCACACACATCGAATTTTCGTACCTGTATTTATGCAATGAACTTATCAGAGTTGTAAATCCCTATTGATTCATAAGCTATAGTTTACAGTGCTGTTTGTTTTGTAATTATGATTTTATAATAATAATGTGTAGTAATTATGAGATAGCGTGTAAACATGTGAATGGCCAAGAAAAAGACTAATTTTCGCTTTAATATTAGAAGAAATAGTGGGAAAAATGGTAGAAAAAACGTCGAGAAAAGTGTAACGGTAAAATATGTGGGTGAATGTGTGTATTTATTTGCAAAATTGAAACGTTTGCACCTGAAGGACGGGTTTAGGAATCAAGGTGAATTTCTGGAGACAGTTAGATTTGTTATTGTTTTCCATTTTTTATTATTCATATAAATAATATACATAATAAAAAATAAAATATATAATATTATAACAAATCAAATATATTACAATTATTATAAAAGTATAATAATTGTAATACAATTATTACAAAAGCATAATAATTGTAATACAATTATTAAAAAAGTATAATAATTGTAATACAATTATTACAAAAGTATAATAATTGTAATACAATTATTACAAAAGTATAATAATTGTAATACAATTATTACAAAAGTATAATAATTATAATACTTGTTTAAATTTTGTATATTTTCGGGTTTTCTAAATGCAAGCTATTCAAGAGTATTAAAGAATGTTCGGTATTGAAATGGCGTTTAATTGGTTAATAAATATGGTATGAATATCTGATAGGATTTTTTACTATTCAAAAATGTTAAGATGTCGTCTTCATTCCTGTCTATTTTTGCCAATTCAGTTTGAATATGTTCCATTGAATATTCAGTGCTTAAATATTGAATTTTTTAAAGATTGATACTGACTTTTAGATTTTATGCCAATTTTAGCGAGCTTTGGTTCATATTATGTAACTGGACCATTTAATGCCAAAACATTGTGGCGAATTAAATTTAAAAAGATGAGTTCACTAGCATTTCATCACAGTTACAATTTTCTTGATTCGTGACAATGCAAGCTCACAAACACACGAATTATCTCAATCTTCGGATTGAAATTCGATAAAGTAAAATCGAAAATTTAACATCCCTAGAACATCATTTCGTGCTGAAATTTGAATACATAATTATCAAATCAGCATTCATAAGCTGTGATACTGAATTCTTTAGATTCGAGAAATTATATTGTATATTTGCAATTCAATTTGATTTACTTAACAACAATCTTGTTATTCGACAAAAAATAAAAAAGCACCAGACATTTTTTTAAATGTACGATAAGGATTAGATTTCTATGATAGATTTTTCTCTCAATTCGAGAATTTAAACTCGAGGATAAAGATAATCGCGACGAAACTCGCTGTATTATAGTGTTTTCAATTAACATAAAAACGACACATATTCGCAATATGATTGAAAACGAGCAATCCAATCTTAAGATAAGAGTTCAATTTACTTTCTTGAACAGGTCCAGCTGTGTAAACTCATGAACAATGCGCCACATATTATTTTCCTAGGAATGTACGATAAGAATTTAAATTTTATGATAGATTTTGAAAAAATGTTAAATCTAATCTCTAGTGTAAACTGCTAGGAATCCAGCTGTATTATAGTGATTGCAATTAACATAAAAGCGACAGATTTTTCGCACGCAGTACCTACAATCATGCTGTATCTATTTTTAGAGGCCGAGTCATGTCAACTGGTCTGCCCATAAAATCGTGCAAACATTTGTTTATTCTTATACGTACACGCACCAATACCAAAAAACGTCACTTCTTACACTTTCGATCGACGAGTTATCTCGATGTTTTCTGTTATTGTGCACGCGATGTCTCGCTGATGGCTTTCGTAGCAATTGAGTCATGTCGACCGTCGTAGAGAACATTTCTTGGCTTTGCCGGTTTTTTTCTTCTTCTTGAACTGAGTCGCTCTGTGAAACTGCGCGTCTTGAGGACAGGTTTTCCAGCTAGATTGTTGAGAGCGCGGATCTAACATAGTTGACGATCTCATAGTGAACCGAGATAAAAACTACTCTGAGAGAAAAATATAAAAGGATACGCGGCATTTTTTTACATGTACTATTTATTTGAACATATTCCCATAAAGCCTTTATTCAAACTATCAATTATTTATAAATTTTATTGCTTGTTCTGTTAAATGGAATAAAAATAATATTAATATTTCGTTGACTTAATTAGATGAATTTTCACATAAAACATATAGGGATTCTTTTCCAATTCAGCCACTTTTTTTCCAAACCTCTTTGATTAGTCCCATAATTGGACAGATTTTTGTACCACTTGAAAGTACTTACTCCTAATTTTTCCAGGTTTTTCAATCCAACTGTGCGGTAATTTCTTTAAAGTCAATATATCTTGAAAAATTAAGGTCCTAGAAAAAAATTGTTCCAACATAAAAGTTGTAGTTTTGTATGAAATTTTTCAAAATTTTTTGTAGCCTGATGATATTACTTATTCGCCCAAAAATACAAAGATTTTTTCTTTAACCAAGAAAGGCGACTTTTTTCTGGTTGAAAAAATTACAGACCTTCTTGCTCAGATACTAGAGTGAGACCGATCAAAGTTCCGAAGTAGAAAAGTAATTCGTTCGAAGTGAAAAAATGTTTGTCGAGAAAAAAAAAGAATAATGTTTACAACGCTTTTGTTTGAAATTTGTAGCTTATGCGATGATAAATAAATAAAATAGTTGGTCCGTTATAGATTTTAAAATAATGTTATCTGGACATAATTTTTTTACTTAGAACAAATAATTTTTTTACTCCGGAACTATGGTCGGTCCGACTCTGGAATTTTTGTTATGTTATCAATACATAGGCGCAAGGATTCTATCATTTTTTCAGCCAAAAAAGTGGCCTTTTTGTTTCAAAAATGATCTTTATATTATTTAGTGAAAAAGCAATGTTATCGGGTCGACAAAATGTTCGAAAAAAGTTCATTGAAAAGTTGACATAAAACTACAACTTTTGTGCCGAACTAATTTTTTTCTATGACCTCAATTTTTCAAAATCATTGTCTTTAAAGGAATAGCTCACTTCTCGTAATAACGGATTAAAAAATCTGAATAAAATAGAAGAGATTACTTTCGGGTAGTACTAATATTGTCCTATTGTAGGACTTATCAGAGAGGTTTGAAAAAAAGGTGGCTGAATTGATGAAGAATGCCTCATATACTAAATTTATTTTTATTAACTAAATGGTTCTATTGATTTGAATATATAACATTCTGTCTCGATTGAATAACTTTTTTTTCGACCCTCTCCAATTCGCCGCAAATTGAATATAGTAAAGTACTACTAAACGGCACTCTAAGTACTTTTTTTTCAGATTTCCGACAACAATATTTATAGAAATGCCATTTTTGTTCAAGTGCAAGTATCCCGGAATCTTGAAGTTAGTGAACAAAAATGTCTACCCATAAAAGTTGAATTTTTTTGTTAGCTTTCGAGTAGGATGCTTGAAATAATTTTTACATTCCGCTGAGTACGACTTATTACCGTAAAACGAAAGAATTATTTCTTAATAAAAAAAAACAGACATTGTCTTCGGATTGAAAAAATTACCGAGTATTCTTACACGACTATTCATATCGTGGAAAAAATCGCCATATAATTGCTATAATTGTACTGGTTCTCTTGACTCGAATAATTTAGCTTTTTCATATAATTGGCTCAATACAATGTATCATTGTTTTAACCATATATTTCTTTAAATACCAACACGGAAAAGAAATATCATTGATTCAATAAAACCTTGGTTTGCAGACTTGAATTGAAGCTTGAATTGAAAACAAGCGTTTTTAATTCAATTTCACTTCCAATTCTTACAATTTGATATGATATTGAAACGATAACTTCAATACAGGCAAAAGCATATTTTATTGTTTCAATGTCAATTCGGATTGTGAGAACAACCACAGGAGTTAATTTAAAAACGTTGTTTTTGGCAGCCCGCAAACCGTGGATTTATTGAATCAATCATGTTTTTTTTCCGTGAAGCTAATTTAGTCAATTACATATATATCTACAGTAAATGATTTGGTGTGTTCAGTTTTTTTAGTACAGAGACGAGAGAACGTAGAGGAAAAAAGCAGCAGCAGTAATAGCAGTCGAAGCAGCAGCAAAGGAATGAAGCGAGTACTGGTAACTACGCCGGTCGGAAGGTCGGAGAGTATAGAAGACAGCGGATCCTTTCAGAAACAGAAATATTTATCGACGCAATATTTACACGGCACGCGGTGTGTATGCTCGCGTGGAACGTTCGACTGTGGCGTGTGGCGACGTCACACGCATTTGTTTAATTTGTTAAGTGTTAATTTTATATAATTTTTTGGTCAAGCATAAGATGGAAAACGTGAGACGTTGAAGCTTGCGAAGATCCCCAAAATAGTTGGGCAAACAAGCTGCCGCTAGTGTGTCTCTGTAGTTACGATGGATTCCACACATTTTAGCTTGCTACCGCGTTATCGGCTCGCCACAGAATCTTACCCGAGCTCCGCACTGCGAAGCAGCTTACGCCGTCTATACCTAAATCGCAGTTACTTGAGAAACTTTGCGCATAACATGCTATACTTATGATGGCCGACCAGTGGCACTTTGTGTTGGATACAATTCAAAATTTGAAATATAACATAATTTAAGTGCTAAACTTTGCGACTGTAAAATCTTATGCCTTCTTACCGATCTTATTCTCAATAAATCTTAACATGAGAATCAAGATTTTAAAGATGTATTTTACGTACAGTCCCGCCAAAAATGAGTTTCAGAGACAATTTCGATCATTTCCCGATGGGATAAAAATCGGAAAAAAACAATGCATATAAAACGTGCTGAAAAGATTGATTTCGCATAATAATAATCCCAAAATGTTATTAACAAATTGATGAAAAAAACAATTGTTCAACAAATAATCAGTCAACGTAACTTTTTTTCTAATGAAATTATATGTTATTTTATTTGAATGCATACGAATGTTTCAATGTGCGCGAAATAACGATTTTGGATATGTGTTCGGCATAAAACCATCTACTACACTCAAGATTTTTTTGCAAAACGCATATCCAAAATTTGTTATATTCTGCGCATTAAAAAAAAATCAAAATCAAAATAAAGAAAAAAATCTGCAAAAATTCGTATGCATTCAAATAAATGAACATATCATTTTCATTAGAAAAAAAGTTAGGTCGATTGATTGTTTGTTTTTCTAATAACATTTTTGCTAATAACATTTTGGGATTATTATTATGCAAAATACATTTTTTCAGGACGCATTATTAATCCCATCAAGGAAACTCAATGAAAACGTCAACAAATTTAGTTAAGAAAAATTATGGTTTGTCTTTTGCCGACAAATATTTTGGTAAGGAATAGTTAATGAATATTGTAGAAATATTTTGACGAGGGAATTTAGTGGTTTTAGTATACCAATAAAAATATCTAATAAAAATGTACAGGTGTACAGCTCCCGAGCTACGCAGCATTTCTGTCTGTTAGCCGATAATCACCGGCTGCTGGTGTTTCGGAGTCTCTCGGCGTAACTGTATGAGCGAGCATCAATTAAATCGAAGAATCAATCAGCATGTATATCGACCGGTAATAAGCAATTGGAACCGGTGTAATACATTGATACGAGGTAAATAGTCCGTGCAGGAATGTCCTTTCCATTCTGGACTATCGGCGAGTGGCGAAGGTTTCACGCATCGTCGGCTACGAGAACGACGAGTTTCTGGCGAGAGCGCGTTATAGCCTCGTCCGTCCTGTCCCCAGAGTCAAGCGTGAAAATAAAACGGAATCGTACCGCGACGCTGTCACTGCGTTGTACGTAAGAGTTTGCTATAACACGCGCAGATATCTTATATGTGCGTTATCCTTCGTCAGGCTGCTGTTCTGGTCTTGGTAAAAGGACAGGTGGACGTTGAACCGGTCGAAATGCTGGAGGCTGTCTGGAGACTCCATCGAAGCACCTCTAACTCGCTACAACCCAGAAAACATTCGTTTTATATTTCGCCAGCGCTAGAAACGTTTAATACATCCAGTAGAATTTAAGTCCTCTGTACACTTCAAAACAAAGTATATTACAACGCGTCAGGTGGGGGTAAAAATAGCCAATGGTTGAAATAGCAAATTTGAAAATAATGGCTTGTGTAGATTCAAAGGTCGTCATAAATAAATTCGCTATTTTAGTCATTCGCTATTTTGATTCCCATCTTATTCAAATTCAATCAAAATAGCCAACGGCTAAAATAGCGAGTTTCACAATGATGATCATTCTAGATTCAGACTTTTATTATTTTTCAATTCACTATTTTAGCCATTCGCTATTTTAGTCATTCGCTATTCTGACCTCCGCTGGAAGTGCCGAGTGAAAATGCGCAACGTTCTTAGCGAATGTGTTATTGGTGGTCGGCGTATTAAGAAGAGTTTCTTATCACGATCAATGAGGAAAATGATTTCTTATTTACGTTTTTCGGTAGTTTATTATAGATAGAATATGTTTTGAAAACGGTTTGGCTAAAACTAATTTTATGAAAAAGATATAGCATAAGAAGAGGAAATTGAGTCTTACGTCATTACCTCTGAAATCACACCCGTATGGCCATACTACGGTAAGTATAGCTACCTTAAGGGTCCCTAGTTGTTGGAAAAAATGCTATAACCGTAAATTACTCGGAGCGTTTCCTAAAAAATCATGTTTTCCAAATCGAACGCTACAAAATATTAAAAACTAATCGTTTAATAACCTTCTTTTTTTAATTTCTAGGATTGGGCTGACACAATGAATGCCGAAATGGCGATCGATTAGACACCCTCTTTAAACGGTCATGTTACAGCACGTATAAACAATTTATCGGATTCTACTTTTTACTGAAGAAATTTCATTTGGGTACATTAAAACTTAATAAATACGTAACAAAAGACTTGAGTTGTTCATTTACTTCGGACTATGAAAAAAAATTCATGAAATTGACTTTATTGTTCGGTTGCTTGATAAATTCCTCCCAATAAACAAACAAAGAAGGGGCGTTTCGCCCTTGAAAAGTGTGTTGCTTTTAAATGTTCAACCCGCGTTGAACTTTGTAGAAATTCATGTGCGCGCTCCAACTGTACCATGCCAAAGGCAACGCACTTAAAACATATAGAATCAATTCGTTTAGCAGCCAATAATACACTTCAAAATAACGAGCACACCTTTCTTTCAACACATCAACGCATAAGGTAAAATACACACTGTATATATACATGGTAGGATTGCGCGGCAGTTGCGATCGTCCCCAGTAGCGGTTGGCGCTGTAAACAAATCGAGGGGCATGCGAGGATCACACAACAGACTGCGTAAGCACGACTGTTTGTCTTGAAAAAAAACTATGGCGCGTTGCGATATACCAAAGTATCGTTGGTTATGCATCGTTTACTGTACATTTATGTCTGTATTGTTTGAAATTTAAGGTGAGATACTGTCAAATACTGCGTTAATATCGGCGCATGCGCAACGTATTACCTTGTATATTTTTTCGTGTACAGTAATAATGACGATTCGCTTGCCAACTGGCTTATGACAACGTAGGCTTTGGAAGCTCGTTAATATGGAAAAGGCTTTTGTCTAACGGGCGAAAGATGCAAAAGCATCAAGTACGTTGCACATACTCGGATAGAAAAACGTGTCGGCCCGTGCCGCACGCCGCGTCGACACGGTGCGGTAAGTTGCTGTCAAATAAGACGGCACTGTGACGGCACGGCATGCCGATTAAGCACTTTGGCCGCACGGTATCAATACGTTTTGCAGCGGCACGACGTATTGGACGCGTGGGGCCACGCATGCAGCACTAGCGCCACGTGCCGTCACAATGCCGACACATTTGAAAGCAACTAACGGCACTGTGCCATCACGACGTGCCGTTTTGTGATGCCTGTGTGGTCTCACCGTGAACCCCTTTAATGGCTATCTGGATAGTGACATGTTGGACGTCTAATCAATTATCCGTGGCTTAAGCTGATTAAACGATGACGTTTTTAAAGCCACATTGAGCAATAAGACTGCAAGTACCAGAATGTTATATCGAATGCACTGAAAGTGCATACACTTTCAGTGCATTCACGGGAATTCCGCCTCCTTACACACTCAAAGCGTTTTACATTATAGATCGGTTAAACTTATTCAATTGTAATACCTTCGAATCGTGTTAAGGATGTATGATAGGTAACAGTTCCGCCAATCGGGAGTTCCAGAGAAAATTTCGATTACTTCCCGATGGAATAAAAATCGCAAAAAAATTGTCGATATTAAACGTGCTGAAAAGATAAATTTTGCATAATAATAATTCTAAAATGTTATTAACATATTTCTGAAAAAAACAATCGTTCAACAAACAATCAGTCAACCTAACTTTATTTCTAATGAAAATGATATGTTAATTTATTTGAATGCGTATGAATTTTTTCAGATTTTTTTCTTTATTTTGATTTTGATTTTTTGTTTTTTCAAAAATGTGCGCGAAATAACGAATTTTGGATATGTGTTCGGCATAAAGCCATTTACTACACTCAATGTTTTTTTTTCCAAAAGGCATATCCAAAATTTGTTATATTCTGCGCATTTTTCAAAATAAAAAAACAAAATCAAAAAAAAGAAAAAAAATCTGAAAAACTTCATACGCATTCAAAAAAATTAACATATCATTTTCATTTAAAAGAAGTTAGGTTGACTGTTTATTTGTTGAACAATTGTTTTTTTCATCAATTTCTTAATAATATTTTGGGATTATTATAATGTGAAATCAATCTTTTTAGCACGTTCTATATGCATTATTTTTTTCCGTTTTGTATCCCATCGAGAAGTGATCGAAATTGTCTCTAAAACTCACTTTTGACGGGACTGTACCTATCATACATCCTTAAATAATAATACTTTTTAACGTGTAGAAATGCCTCGATCTCATTGATTCACTCAGTATGTGTAAATATAACGCACTCGTATTTGCAGTGTACAAATATTCCACCTTTTGGAATGTGGTTGAAAGTTACTTTCCATTTTATTGGAACACTACGGAAAATCCGCGCATTAAAGACAATCACGGGTGGAACATCGTTTCAATTAATTTTGCGGTACGCTCTGCGATGCTGGGAAGTGATTTCTTGAAGAATGGGAGCATCTGCTCATCGTCCCCAGTGTTTTACATATTTGCACGTGCCTCTTCGTGAGTCAGGTACGTCTTCGTGAATACATACACTAGGTGGGCGTGTAGCCAAGTGCTATGTTGTGGTTCGCTTGCTCTTCGGGTTTGACGCCTTCCTCCTCCACAGAGATAATGAGAGAGAAAGATTGAAAGAGAGAGAGAGAGAGAGAGAGAGAAAGCGTAAATGATGCTTATGAGTGAAAGATAGAGACACCTATAAAACGGGGATGATGGTAATATAGAAGAGGAATTGTATTAGTGAAACAGGGGCAGTTAGATCGTGCCTGACTGACACACAAATATGTCTGTATGAATCTTTACACATTTATAATTATTATACATGCAAAACCAACAAGTTCAGAATAGACAATATTAGAATTAAGGACCGCTGCAATGAGATATTAATTTTTCAATTTATCCATAAATTTTTCTTTCGTTTTTTGTTATTAGTATTTCTGTCACATTGGCACATACAAAACCAACTGCAAGCTTGTAAGGCCAAAATTTGGGCCTTTGCAATAAGAGGATAGTTTTTTTCATTCATAAATTATATTAGAAATTTCATTGAGCACATCTTGAGAAATGAGTTCTTTTGTTATTTTAAAAAAATTATTAGATTTTACAGAATGAAAATGAACTGATTTTTTTTCAGTTCGGTACATACAAAACAAACTACATGTTTGTTACATCAGAATTTGAAACTTTTCTTCTCAGAGTATAATTTTGAAATTCATTCATAAATTATGTTCAGTAACACATGCCCAAAAAATCCCACCGTTCTTGTCTGTAGCGGGTAGCGAAAGCTTATTGGTTAGGCAAGATAAAAACGGACGGCGCATGCGCAATGCACGCTATCTGCATTAAAACCCGCTTTTTCCTCCTCGTCGCATGAAATAACACTTTTTAGTTAGATTTAAACACTCTAGTTGTGTTTTCATACACTTTTTCCCTGCTGCAAGTATAAGCAAGACTTTTTTTAATGCGAATTCGTTAGAAATAATATTATGTAATACTCGCATGAAAACGCGGTCTTTCAACGGCGGTTGTCACGCGGCTTCGCGTCGTGCTATTGTAGCTCTCGATTCGGCTCGTGCGGTCAACTTCCCAACCTCCGTCGAAAAGACAACTTTGTTGCACAAGTATCACAAGGTACTGTTGTCAAATCTTTAATTCATTTAAAAAAAACACACTTTCTTTTCATATTAAAAAAATTCTCTGTTTCTCTCATACGTGAATTATTTTTGTTAAGTGTCAAAATCAGATTGAAATGTCGAAAATTTGAATATTTATATCGAGAAAGGTTCCCATATGGAATATAAAAACTTTTGGGGACTTTAAAACCACAACTTCTCAAAAACAATCTTCGTAAATGATCGAAAACGGGACTGTCCAAATTCTGAAAAAGATTGTATGTATTTCCAAATTTCGACATAAATACAAAAAAAATATTCATCGAATTTATTAATAATTATTCAACAATAGCAATACACAAAAATGTATGTTCCAAGAATTCTCAATGCAGCGTTAAAAAAGACTGCTATTTTGAAAGTAAACAACACAATGTTTACCTGCTAAAACAGCATCAGTGACATCAATAAACTGAATAGAATTGAATTCATTCAGTTGAATGATCAGAATCGCAAGCCACGATTTTCCGCCTCCAGTGATTAATTATAAATTTACATACTAGCCGGTCACGTTTGCTATTTCCCCTGATAAAAAACCGAATTAGAAAATGATTATTACAACTGTATTGAGCACGAGTAAAATCCCTGACATTATTACCGTGCGTGATATGCCGTCGATGTTCCTCGAACTTCTGAATGGAGTTATAACCGCAGGATCATTGGCCGTATCGTAGCGCTTAATTCTTATGTAGAAACGAATTCAGTCGAATAATTCACATTATGCGCCGCGGGAGTCCATGAATATGTACGCGAGAGCGTGGCTCTCTAATGGAGCACGATGAGCTCGCTCATCTCGTGAAGTCTGCCGTAGGTTCCCGTCTGGCACGCGACACCACCGCAAGAGATAGATATTGACTCGTTGGAAAAAGGGGGTGTTAAAAAAAAAGTCAAAGCGTGAATTTGGAACACGCAATATTTTTTGCTTCTGTTCAAAGTAAAAAAAAAAAAAATTATACCGCGCAGCGCGTTAAGTTGTGACTCCCCTCGCGAGTTTCCAAAGCTTAACAACAACTCTGCCGATGCGATGGAAGTGGCAAGACGCGCGCGCTCGTCGGGAGCGGGAAACCTCTGCATAGCCATGGCCTCTCAAAGGTTTTAATGTTATGCGGGATTCCCCCGAGTTGGTACGCGTGTGTGAGTGAGAAAGACAACTACTACGTATAACCCAGTGGTTATACGCTCCTCCTCGTAGGAAGCTACTGGCCCACTTGTTCTCTGTATACTAATGAGAATGAAAATGAGATGACTGCTTTTATTTCAATTTCATCAGGTGCAACGGACTCTACGAGGCGCCGGTTAGCAGCCATGCTAGACTGCGGCGCTTCTACCCAACTCTCTCGCCTGTTGCACCTGCGCACGCGTCATAGACTAGTTCGCTTGTGCCGCGCACTTGCTCGCTGCTTCTGCCGCTGGTTGATCTCTCAACCATTCGTTACGCGCCAGCTTGGTGCATAATCTCTCGCTCATTTACGTTGTATTTCTTTTTTTTTCTTCTTGTTAATATTATTTATTCATATTTGCGCTCGCGTTTGCCTTCCCCTTATGCCTCCACATGGGCTAATAAAGATGAGGATGAGACGAGAGAGTAAGTTTATTTAAATTTTACGAGGTGCCGAAGGATCGTGTCTGACGCTGGTTAGACTACGGATGATAATTAGCAGCGGACACGCGCGCCACGTCATACATCGTGATTTCGCTTGACTTCATTCATTATTTCATTCACGATCATAGTCTCTCACTCTCCCTCTCTCTCTCACTCTCCTCACTACTGGGTTGGTAATGCTTTTTATAGTGAGTACCTCCTTAAGCATTCATTCAAGGAATTCACTTAATGGAATAGAGCCGGGACTTGTTAAGAGCCTCTTCCCAGCACGCAACTGTATCGTTTAATATGATTTTGTGTGATAATTACACAAACCGGGAGCTCGGTGGCTATAAGGGAGACTAATCGAGTTTTTAGAATGATTTTATGCCATACATGCATCGGGGTGATAATAATGTCGTTTAGAAAAATGTCACGATGAGGAAAGTCAATTAGTTGGTAATGAAATCAATAGCGAGGAAAAACATGCATGTAAGATTATTTTCCTGCATGTGTAAATATTATTAGTGAACGATAAAAATCCATTTATATAATGTTGTGCAATTCAACATAAATTTAGTATATAATTATGGATTTTTGGTAACTATGGGAATAAATTAATCTCGGATATTTTAAATAATAAGGAAAGTAACAGTTTTCTAATGGGTTCAATTTTTTATTTTAAAGAACTGTTATCTCAATAATTTTTCGAAATCAAAGTAATTGAGAGTCATTGAAGTTGTTGAATCCAATCCAATATATACCATCATAAACAATTATAAAAAAAAAACAAGAAAATCATTTAGAGCTAAAATATGAATTGTTATTTACCGAATTTCTACTAAACTGTCGTTTTTACAACCGGTTGAAGTTACTAGTATCGTCAGTATAATGGATAAAGCGTACGCATCGTATTCTTTACAAGACCACGGCAAATTCCGGCTGTTACGATGATTTTTTAAATCAGAATGATGGAAAGTCATCGAAGCACCAGTTGCTTCCGATAATCATACACTTCTTATCAGGTAAGTGAAACAATGAAGAAAATAATGTCGAGCCCGAAAATAAATCGTTATACACCAAATTCCTTCTGAACTGTTGTTTTTACCACTGGTTAAATTTATCAGCATCGTGATGGTAATACAAAAAGCATGCGCATCTTCCACAAATCCACTGCAAATTTCGGCTGTTGCGATGATTTTTAAAAATTATAAATAATAATGACGAGTCTTCGAAACTCCAGTTGAATATTCATACACTCTTTATGAGATAAGGAAACAAAAAACGAGAAAATAACGTTGTTCCGAAAAATAAATAGTTATTTACCGAAATTCTTATAACTGTCGTTTCCACCACCGATTAAATTCACCAGTATCGTCAGTACAATACAAAAAGCGTGCGCATCGTATTTTCCACAAATCCACGGCAAAATTCCGTCTGTTGCACACCAAGCATCAAAAGATCGTAACCCGTTGACGCGGCCTATCTCTCATAACACATCCACCTCTCGTCGAGTCAGCAAAAAAAAAGAAGCTCCGAAAAAAAACGACGGTTGAAAAAAAAAAATCTTCGGCATCGTGGTGCGAGATGCTTCGTTGGTTTTTCGATGGCGGTTGCTTATTTTGCTTAACAATAGAATTTCGTGTATTTCTTCTCGCTCTTCATCTCCCTTCTTCGATCCTCGTTCGCAGGCATCGTCTCTCGTTGCTCTCGTCTCTCAAGCTCGTTGCGACTGCGCCATCCTCTTACACGTCCGTCATTGGCATAAGAATATAACGCTGCCGTCATCGCGACAGAGACTCGATATCCAAAGCAGTGAGAAAGAAAGAGGCGAAGTGAAACGATATTTTTTTAACTTAGGCATATAACGCGAGTGTAAAGAGCGAAGCGGAAGGAGAATGATGATGAGGAGTAGCCCAGTGTCTGGTGGTGGGGCTTCCGTAAAATTCACGCAATGTCCCGCGCAAAGGGTTGTGAATATGCTTTCCAGCAAGGACCATCTATCTCAGGGGTGTGATCTCCGTGAACCCCCACCCGTTTCTTCTTGGGGTCACAATGCTTTTGCATACACTTTCCCATGAGGATGACACCGTCTGGTCTATACCTGAGATCTTTAAGCGCCAGCCGAGTAGCGTGGTAAAAAAAAAGTAAAAAAGCAAACGATGCTATACGCGGTAAGGCGAGAGGACACGCATCATAGAGGGGCTGTAAAAAGCAGCAGGACGAGGCCCATAACGTATGGAGATCTATGCAAAATCGCGCTTTTACCTGCGCTGAGGGACGGTCGAAGGGCGGCGGACGCTTTCTCCGCTCGTTTCTCTCTCCCTCTCCTCGAACCTTCTTCTCTTCGGCAACCCCTTCTGTCCCCCCCTCGTTTATTGTTCCAGATCGGAAGTAGCGAGGGGTGCGAGCGAGAAGGTTACCGAAAAGTGGGACAGCGCGAGGAAGGAAGGAAGCCGAAGCAAGGGTTACGGCGGACCCTGAGCCACCACCCTTGAATTTAAATATATGCAACGACCGACGGACGCCGGAACGACCAGAACCAGGTATATTCAAATGGGCCCACATTACCTGAGATCTTCCTATTCAAACATCCCGAGCCTTATATCCCCCCCTCCACCCTTTACCACCAGCAGCCCTTCCATGTCTCCTCAACCCTGTTGTCCCTGTTTCGATGATCGGAGATTTATAATAAAGGTGCTTGCCCAGCCACCGTGCTACTGTCGTTTCGGCAAGGTGGCTCATCGCTGACTACAACAACTACCATCACCACCGCCGCATCTGAGCCACCACCAGCGAAGAGACTGTGGGAAACTTTTTCTCGGGCTCCTGCTTTGCCTATCACTGTCCCTTCCCCTCAAACCCTTTTTTCTTTCGGGTTCAACTTGACGCCGAGAGTCTTTACGGACATAACGTTTCTCTGTCTCTCTGTATCTGCGTGCCCTTATGGGCAGAAAATCTCTCGTTGCTTCCCAAGGATTTTTAAAAGCCCTTCGCGCGGCACATCGATTATCAGAACGACCGTTATGCATAAGCATCGTTGGATTTTAACGGATTCCGGCGAAGAGTCAGCTGATCGGGCTTCGGTTATTAATGGACCCGGAGAAATAGTGGATAAATTCACCGTGGTCCATTTAAAGTGAAGCCCGCACTTGGCTACACTTTGGGGGATTTAAATTAACGGGGGAGAGACGTTCACACGAATCCGAGTGTCGGTTACTTTTAAATTTTCACAACCGTCAAGGTGATATTGCACCAACGGGTTTTTTTTTCTCTACCCCGGTAGTGTATGAAAATTTAAAGGGACCTCGTGGACTCTTGCGTAATTAAATATTTATATTTCGTGAATACATTGCGCAAGGTCGGAGAGGAAACACGTGGCCGCAACTTGTCTCACGCGTGCCATAATTGCTCGCATAATTTTCCAAGCATAATGTACCACAAGTTGTTGCGATGGTTAGGGTCAGTCTCCTCGTGTGTGCCTCGCGAGTGAGAGAGCGTAGGATCAAAAATTAATGTAATGCACCGCGTGTAGGGTTGCGCTACCTAACGTCCGTCGTACGAGCTCCGAGAGGATGAGAGAGACGGAGATAACGCCAGCAGACGTAATATGCAAATGTCGAGAAGGCCGGCGCGCGCCACGAGCACAGCCACACGAAAGTCTCGAGGAAGAGAGCGAATCCTCTCACATCTTCCTTTATCGCTGGCCAGCGGCGGACCAGCAGCCAGTCAGTCAGCCGACGAGCACACACGCAGCAGTCGAAGAAAAGGACTGGCCTGTATACTGCCGTCCATACACTTGTTTGTTTCTCCCGCTCAATTTTTTTCTTTCTTCGGCTTTTTTTTCTTTTCTTTCTTCAACCCCCACTACGCTCTTCAGCATCGCCTGCTGAACCGAGTTCGTGTAAGACTTGCACTTTTTTTTTTCATCGTTCTTTTTTTTTTACACCCGGCACTCCTTCCGACAGATAAATAATTCATCGGGGGCTGCATGCCTCATGACGATTATGCTAATACAACGGTGAACCTGTTACCTGCGTGGTGATGGTGCTCCTGCTCTTGCTCCTGCTGCTGGAGAACGCCACAGGTCACGCGCGATGACCGAACACCGGCCGAAAGGTGAGTTGTATGTTTGCGCGTCAACGCAGTGATATATATGTGTATATACATGTATACTCGGTCACTATGTGGACCGGCAGAACTGTGTAGTCAACTGAATGACCGATAATCGGCACTAATTGACCATTTCTCGGTCGAGTATACCACTCACTCGAGAATACAGTCTATAGAACAGATATCGGGCCAAGGGGACGTTGATGCACCTTGCCTTTCCATCCTATGCTGTATACGAGTGCGTATAGTGCAGCTTGGAAAGTGTAGCTGCAACCGAGTCGGCTTTTCCAGCTTCTCGGATGTATCGTCGAGCCTCGAGGGGCCCCCTCAACGTATATATGTATACAAGTAGACGGCGGACTACACACAGGTGCAAGTGAGACACAAAACACACTTTTTGAAATGTGAGAAACTCCTGACCCACTCACCGCTCGTACACCCTTCGAACCTTTATTCCTTGCATTGCCTGATGGAGTATAGTCCACCGGATGAACGTCGGAGAGGAGCGCCCACCTTTTCGACCTCTTCTACAATACCTCTTGGCTCTCCTACACGCGATTAAACTCTCGTATATCTATAGTTTACCGTTCTTTGGAAATTCCACGTTACCAACACATTGGAAACTACCTACGTAATAACGACTAGGCACGACGATTCTTCGATGGAATTTACCACTTCGTCCCTTGATCACATGTTTTTTTTTTTTTTTTTTTTTTTCTAGGTGTTTTACCATTTTCTCTCCTATAATCCATGATTTTGGCACTCGTTCTCGCCTGACACTCTGGTAACGTTATGTAAATAAATCAGACTGCCTGTACCACACGACGGACTTTCACATTTAACGAATATATGAACGGGCGGTTCCTTGACCTCTCTTGACTCTTGACGGACACAGGAGTGTCTGGTTTAGCGGAATTACGGTAAAGTCCAGAGCTGATGGCTAGGGCCGGCATGTGTTGCCTAGATATGTGCCTCGTGGAGATACCGAATGTTGTATAAAAACGAATGTTTTTTCGGTTTCTCAAGATTTTCGAGATGTGTAGATATAGCGCTCGTGTGTTTTTACCAACTTTGCGCGATGAAGCTGAATACCATTCTAAAGATATTTTTAAAATTATGGAACGAAAAAATTCGAAGCAATTCAGAATTCGATCGTTAACTTCTACAAATTTTATTAGTCTCAAAATATTTTATTAATTAAATTAGATTCTATCGAATTGGTCTAATAAAACTATATTTTCATAAATTAAAAAATAGTATGAATATGGACTCAACAGCAATTTCGTAACAAGAAGGTAAAGAAGTGAAGATATAACTTTTTTTTTAGTATAACTTTTATGGTTTCTTGGGTTGTGGCGTGAACATCGTGGAATATGTTATCATTTTTTATTGATTACCTGGTTGAAATACTCAGAATAGGTTTTTTTTCTACACAAGTTGCCTTAACATGTAATAAAAAAATAAATTTTCTGAAACAAGATTTTTCGTATTAGTGGTAATACTTTTATCATAGTACGTATATTATATATACATATAATAAAAATGTATAATAATGTAAATATTCTACATGATTATTTTCAATTATGGAGAACACCAAGAAAGATATTTGCCATTGGTGATCATAAATGGAATATAAATAAAATATATTGTACAGTTCCTATGTGCACGCCTTCGCTTGCGCGCACAGATGAAGTAAATTATCCGAAATGGTTTTATCGGTGGAACACGAGAAACTCGTGGCGTAGAGGGTTCGGATCGCTCGAAGAAATGGACAATGCACACGCGGAGAAATTGTGTAAAATGTCACACTCGTTTATTCACTTGTACAATCGGTGGTGGTAACAAACATTACTAAATGTATTGGAAACACATTTAATATTCGACGCTGAGTTTAATAACCGCGAGTCGGAAATTCCCGATTACAATTTTTAGCCGTTAGCGATTCGAGAAAGTCGAGTCTCTTCAGTGATTGCGAAGACAATACTAATATCGGAGCACCGTGGGTGCACGGAGAAGTGATTGGACTCTTGCACGGAAACTGAGAGTTTCCGGCTGACTTACACACCTGAAGGGCTGTCACGTAGCGTTACTCGGTGGTACCTCACGCGTAATAATCATAATATCGCTCTGTGGCGTGAACATCCTGTAACGACCAAGTGTAGCAACCGTAATAGTTTCCAGAATATTAAAATAATCGGAGTAAAGGGTATCGCCAAGTTACCGGGAGTATTAATAGGTACGGAAACCGATTATGAAGTTTCAACTGTATTATTGAATATAAAACTTAAGTCCGCATTGGCTTTTATTATCCCCTCCCCTTAATACCCAATGCCATGCCTTGAGACCCTCCTAGAGTGCATAGAATATTGTCTGCAGCCACTTTTCCGAATACGCTACTGTATCGCATTCGCTCGAGGTTGCAGATAAATTTCCGAAATCCAGGTTGATTCAGGCGGCTTTATTTTTCTTGGGTTTTTGCTGTACGAGAATATATCAGAAACTTAAAAACAATCACATCCTGCTTAAGTCCGCGGCTAAGTGGTCACCCATCCGAGTTATAGTCGCAAGAAATACCGCTCAATTCTAGGGCCCCGCACAAACCCCCCACTAACCACACGTTGACTGCTGTTGATTCACTTCAGTAAGAATAGCATATAGTTATCATGGAACGAAAACTATACGAATGTTTTATTAAACTATACGAACAACTAAAAATTAGTTAAAATTGATAAAATTATATTGCAAGCAGCCATGTACATAAGCTGTGTATTAAATTTCATATTGAATTTTGACCGATATTAAATTTTATGACCAGTATTGGAAAATAATGTAGTGATCAATAATATTTCGGCACCATTTCCTTACAAACTACAATTTTAAGATTATTTTTCCAATTAAGCGGAATAATTTGGAAGACGAGTGTCAACGATCTAGTGCTGGATTTTTTTCGATATCGGGAAATGTATATCAAATTTTTAATTAGGCTCTGTGATTCCTAAAGTCATTCATTTCAATTTCCAATACCAAGTTTTATCTTTTTACCAAGCCGTGTTTTAAATTTCATATTGAATTTTGGTTGATATTAAATTTTATGACCAGAATTGGTAAAATTATAGTAACTATAATTTTATGATCAATTTTTCAACTAAGTGAAATAATTTGTTAGGTCAGTGTTGACAATCTACTGCTGAATTTTTTCGATATTGAAAAATGTATATTAAATTTGAAATTGGACACTGAAACTCCTACAATGACGAGCTGTAATTTCCAATCACCAGATCATCGAAATTCATTGATCACTATTAAACATACTACTCAAAGATACTAATTTCGATTTCCAATACCGAGTTTTTCTCAATTTATCGTGACGTTTATATCGACAAAAAGAAAACAAACACTTCTTACGGTCAATAAATAAATAGTCGTCACAAACAAATAAAAATTTATTTTCCTCATAGTAAATAACTGTGAATTTCCTATCAGCATCCAAGACTCTCTTCTCTGAGTGCTTCAAATTGAACTTCACATTGCCGATTCAGTACGTATATAGAAATATGGCAAGATAGGTGCACGTGTGAAGAAAGGCTCCCACGGGAACGACTTGGAAGGGATTCCACGAGTTAGAGCGTCCGTCTGTTGTATGCTATAGGATGAGCAGCTCAGCTCCCTTCCGATATCTTCTAAATTGTCGGAGAGAAACCCGGAAACGCAAGGAGGTCGACTCGCGGCGAGCTTATCGGGGGCTTTCAGCTTCCTCGGAGCGAAGGAGCTTGAAGGAGAGCGAGATCGTTGTTCCAGAGGCACTGGACGCTGGAGGGAGCCCAAGGAATACAGCCTCCCGAGCTGCTGGCCGCGTTATTAGCATTGCCGGTTATCCCGGGCTATCTAATAAATTGTCCGCAGGGCGTAAGTGCGTGTGTGCGTTAACGGTTAGAGCCCTCGAGGCTCTACTACTCTCGCGCGATTCTCACTCGCTTACCGCGTTCCACTGGAATGTGGACGAGCGCTCGCGTGGCTCGCTCCCATCCTCCAACACTCCCAAGACGACCCGTCGACTTCTAGCCTCTCGGCTTGTTTCTTTTCACGATATACTACTATTGAAATCTTATAAAATAGAGGCTACGAGTTGTCCCGAAATTTGGGCAATACAAGCCGATATGGTAAATCAAGTCAAGGATGTATTTTAGGTACAGTCCCGCCAAAAGTGAGTTTTAGAGACAATTTCGATCACTTCCCGATCGGATGAAAATCGGAAAAAAATTATTCATATAAAACGTGCTGAAAATATTGATTTCGCATAATAATAATCCCAAAATGTTATCAACAAATTGGTGAACAATTGTTAATAACATTTGTGATTATGTGATATTGGATATGTGTTCGGCATAAAACCATCTACTACACTCAAGATTTTTTTGCAAAATGCATATCCAAAATTCGTTATATTCTGCGCATTTTTCAAAATGAAAAAGAATCAAAATCAAGATAAAGAGAAAAATCTGGAAAAATTCGTATGCATTCAAATAAATTTACGTATCTTTTTCATTAGAAAAAAAGTTAGGTTGACTGATTGTTTGTTGAACAATTGTTTTTTTTTCACCAATTTGTTAATAACATTTTGGGATTATTATTATGCGAAATCAATTTTTTCAGGACGTTTCATATGCATTATTTTTTTCTGGTTTTTATCCGGTCGGGTAGTGATCGAAATTGTCTCTGAAACTCACTTTTGGCGGGACTGTACGCATCCTTAAGTGGATATAGCAGCAGTTGATGTTTTTCCATCTACTTGTAGCCAGAGAGGAATGATATTTTCGATACAAATCGTCATGGTCGTGTCAATTCCATAATAATAGAGCACATGTTTATGAAAAGATCTTCGATAGGAGAATCATTTTTTTTGTGATTTGATAAACACCTTTTTTGATACAATGCTCAAGAAATATTTTATATGCTTTAATTACTACTGCAGATTATTGATGCAAGCCAATAGATATTACGTCACCGATACAATAAAAGTACTTTCTAGTGATCAATTCAAGGAATGACTGTTTTTTTTTTTTCTATTTTCTGAAAGATTGATAATGACTAAGAACAGGAACTCAATTCATCGATGATGGAATTTGAAATCGAGCGTGATATATTTTTTAATAACAATGTTCGTAAATCTTGTAAGTAAGAGGACATGTATTGTGTATAATTTGAGTAATAGAGACGGACGTGGTAAATCAAATATAGCTTTGTTCTTGTGACGATAAATATTATATTTTTCTTAACTCACCTCATGTAACGGATTTTCAAAATATTTCTCAATTACATAATTATGGAATTATATAATGTTCTTTTTATTTCTTTTTTCGTGAATGTAATAACTCTTTTTATCATCATTGCGAACATTGTGCTCGAATTGTATTTTTTCCCATATAATCGGGAAACGGGGTTTCCTATTTTTGTACCCACAGAAAAATGATAGTTAAGTCAACCAAATCCAGCGGTCACCAGCTGTTAAATAAACAATTAGGCACAACAATGAAATGTTTTTTTTCAACAGTTTCTCGGTTCAGCAGATCAACAGATATTTAAGATGAGACAAATTTTTGTTGAGCTGACTAAGCAACCTATTTGACAGCTGGTGACCGTCTGCTTTGTTTAACCAACAAATCTATTTCACCAGTGTATTTTATGTCCTAAACTTCCCTTAGGAGGCCTATAAAAATATTCTGAATATATTTAATTATAACATATAATATATTTAAATTTAAATGTATTTTGTATACATGTATATATACGTGTACAAAATTTACGTTCGATTAAATTGATGGAATCATATTGACTTCTCATCAAAACTCCAACAAATCGATCAGTTGTACGATATTCCATCGATCAGCTTGATGTCCAAACAAACGAAAAACTTTGATTGATCAGTCTGATGTCCACATAATAAAAAAACGGGGCTTTCTATTTCCATCTTTCATTTTTACAATTTTATTCAGAGAAATTATGAAACTAGACCGAATCCTACTCATGGAAATGTTCTTTCAAGTAACTAGACCGAATCATATTAATTGCCATCATTCGGAACTGCACACTCAAGGAAATCGTAACAATAAAATCAACTATAGAGTCAAATATTAATTTTTTTCCTTCTGCAACTATTCTCATAATTACGATAATTATGATAACAGTTATGCAAACTATTTTCATAGTTATGTTAATTATCCGCTAGTACCACCGTAATTTACTCTCAACACAACAAATCGACGAATTTCATGGTATTCACTTGATAAGTTTATGTGCATATGACTGATGAACGGTATTTTCTATTTTGAATCCCAGTTTCCAAATTTAATTTAAAAACTGTACAGGGTAGAAGTACCGTTTGTGGCCATTTTAGTACCGTATGTGACCATCAACTTGATCCATATGTGGCCATACCTATTGCATGTAAATGCCAGTACTGGCCACAAATGGTGTAAACGGCTTTGAACCTAATTTATTAATCAATAAAGCATTTTAAGCACTGAATATTCAACGTTAAGTTTGCTTTGATTATTGTAGAATAACCTCATTTATTAATTTCTGTAGATTAAAATAATGATGAATTGATCTCCACATTTTTTGCGTGGCCACTAATGGTACAGTGGTCACAAATGATACGTCTACCCTAAAGATACTTAAAATAACATTTACAAAATTCGGCATTTGATTAAACTGACCGATGCCCTAATGGGGAATTAATATTCCTTCACATCAGAACTGCAATAAACCGATGAAATTAATGTTATAGCCACCTGGCGAACGTGTTGAATGGTAAGAAGAAGAGATAGTCTCATCTCCCATGGTACATCAGAGACATGCGAGAAGAAAGAAGAATAATACTCGGGCAGCCAGTCAATAGGTGATACTTGATTCTCGTCGCACCAGATCTGATCGCAGACATTTTTTCAAATAGTCTATACATGGACTGAGTATCCGTGGGCTTCCCCCTCATCGATGTATGGGGTCGAGAGAATTTCCTTCCTTTTCTTAGACCCGGTGCAACATAGCAACCCTCTCGTATAGGAGCTGTTCGAGGTCCCTGACACCAATACAACAGGTAGAGCAGGTAGTCAGGTAAATTGCTGCTCGTCGTAACGCTGGAGGGCACGCAGGGTGCCCTTCTTGCACTTCGCATCCTATGCAGCACCCTTGTGTACCCACACTTGGCTTCCCTGTAGCGTTAGGACCACTGGCATGTCCCAGCATCATCGCCCCTGAGGATCCCCACACACTTCCTCGAAAAAGTAGTGAGTATACACACGTATTAACCGGTGTAGGGCCTGCCGAATTAATGCGTTTCTTTTATTATGCAATATTCAGAATACCATAGGGCAGACCTGACCCGCAGCCCCGGAACCGTTTAGGGAAATAATTTCACTCTCAGTTGTTATTCAAACGAGGTTCCAACCGTAAAAAAAAACGGCCGGTTGAAAATAATGAAAAAGAAAAAACCGTACGTGGCACGCGTGGTACGTGAGGCTCATATGCATATCGATCATTCGTCGATCGGTGAATGCGTGAATGGAGGTACCCGCCCGAAGGACTCGGCACTCGGATGCAAAAGCATCCCTCTCTGCGCGCGTATTTTCGTCCTTTGGATCCCGAGGGCCAACGGTTTTTTTTTTCGCTCTTTTTCCACTTCTCTCAGAGTGAGAGCATCGCAGAGATGCTGAATACATAACCAGGAAAGATTCTACAGTGGCACGGTCAACGAGTCAAACAGTCTGATCGATATATGCAGATTCTCGGGAGTATCGAATGTGCATATATTTTATTGGCGCACTGTATACCGACTACTGGGTCACTGACGAATGCAAAGTCTCCTGTGTACACTGTACATCGTCCCCTGCGAATAAGTGGCGTAACTATCAGATACTTTCACACGGGGATCGGAAGCAAATATATTTAACAGATGCTAAATTGATTTTTGTTCATTTTAATCGATCTTATAATTTTTTTTAGACATTTGAATAAAGTGAACGGGTCTTCGTCAAACGTATTCTCTTCTTTTTCATGTGATGTTATTCAAATTATTAAACGTTTCTCCTTATTTTTATTCAAAAAAGGGTTAAACTGTAGAATGAGAATTTTTCTTCCTTCGTGAACCAGAAATTGGATGTGGCCTATATAATCTTAAATCTTTCTGTAAACTCTAGGCCTTGTTGATAATGAAATCCAAATACAGCTGGGGATCTGAAAAAAAATCTCACGGTTTTTATCTCGGTAAACTTTATTTAATTTCGCGGATAAAATCTTAAGTTTTGTACCGTTTCGTGCAAAATTTTTCGTTTTTTTTTTCCTTCTTGGAAATACACCGAGAGAAATGGATTTGAAGGGTTCATTTGAATCGATTATACTGCGTATTTAAACTGTATAACATTTTATTCAGATGAGATAGAATTTATTACAATCAGATGAAATTTCATTTAGATAAAATAAAGTCTATTTCGATTAAATAAAATCCTGTTAGGCTGGCCATTAAATAAATAATTTATTCAATGGCCGGCCTAATAGTATTTTATTCAACCAAAACAGACTCTACTTGATTGAAATAAAATGTCATCTGATCGAAATAGACTTTATTTGATTGGAATGAGATTTCATTCATTCCAGATACACCCCATAATTGATTCTAATAAGTTAATCAGACCAATTTCTCTGGGTGTAATGACAGACATGATTTGTTTCATAGATCAATTTCACATTGCATTCAAATATCTCAAATACCCCTCAGGTGGGGTACGTATAATTACAGTACATGATTATATCAATTAATTTCTTATTAATCATTGTTGACTTTATTATTGCGAGCTAGCGATAAATAATAACATGAAAAATGTAGAATGCACTTCTGCTAGTATGCGTAAATATCGAAAAGCATGAAAACTTCGGCTCCAGGAAACTCTTTGACTGCTACGATCGTATTTTTGCTGCATATCGAGAGAATTTCTAGGAATACAAATATGGCATTGTTAATCCAATCATTTTCGAACATTTGTCGAGAGTATTTGTAGTGGATTTGTGACGGGAAAACAAAATAACACGATCCTCGACGTCATTATGCTCGATTCCACCCCTCGAGTGCTAAATCAGGGAACATATTTATTATAAGAAAATTATTGATTATATCTCCTCTTTTCTGTGTTGTCCAAATTATTATAATAATTATAATTATCGACAGCACAAACTAGTAATATAACTGAATTAAGAAAAAATATCGACGAGTCGAAGGGCGCATAACGCGCTAAAGCGACCGCCCAAATATCGAAGATCGGTAAATTACTGGAAACTATCACGACTTGCTCATCAACTGTCTTGGGAGTCCGCTGGTCAGCATTCGAGGACTTTCGACGATACTTTGTCGAAGACATATTTATGTAATACAAATATTTTGCGAAATTGTTCGACAATAGACACATTGTCAGAAGAATTGTATTGTAATTATACGACGAAAGAGAAACGTCAAACGAAAATGTTATTGTCAAGGAAAGTGAACTGTGTGGCCTGCAGAGTAATTCAATAAATTTACGTGAGTAAAAATATTTAAGTATACTTTTATTTATGGCTGGTGCATTGCTCCGAAGTAATTTCGCAATAATATTAGGTCTTCCAATCCTACCTCCTCTGTCATTTTCAAAATTTTTTATTGTTTATCCCTGAAGAGCGCCAATTGGCTTTTACTATCCCCTCCCCTTTATTCCCTATTACATTCCTCGAGACTTCTTTAGAGTGTTGTCCGCAGCTACTCTTTCTAATGCACTACTGTATTGCATTTGCATGAGGGCTCAGGAAAACTGCGGAAAACCTGGCTGATGCAGGCGGCTTTATTTTACTGAGTTTCTACTGTATTAGAATAAATTAGAAACTCAAAAAAACTGCCTCCCGCTCAACAATTTACGCGCCAACCAGCGCGCGTCTAAGCGGTCACCCATCTAAGTTATGGCCGCGAACATTGCTGCTTAACTCTGGGGACCGCCCAAGCCACACATTTTTTTTTTTTTTTTTTTTTCAAGGTTTATTGTGATAACATTTTACATTCATGGTTCGTGGCTACAATAAACACGTTAACAAAAGCCATACGGTAACTTAGTTATCTCCATGGCTGCTCAGTGCAGCTCTCGAGGACACACTTTCGCATATAGCATTTTTTTATAACAATATATCGAAGAAGTAAAATCAGCTAATTATGTCTGTTGACAATATTGTGCTCAAAAAAACAGGAAAAACGGCGTGGACGTGAAAAAAAAACCTGTCCCAAGCCACACATCGACCGCACGTCCACTGATGTCGGTTACCTCATCTGTCATTTTCTCATACATTATTTGAGCTACTCGAAATTAAAGATTTAGTTTGTTAGTTTGTCTTAAAACTAACTAGGAGGCGCCAGAAGGCTTATATTATTATAAAATTGTCTCACAATAAAGAAGCCAATCTCACATTCTACATTAGCATCGAATAGGAGAAAAATCAAGTTACCTGATAAACGAGCTAAAGCCAAACTTTGAAAAGCACCATTCTTTTCCTCTCTTAATAAAACCATAGAATATATGAATCAACCCAACATTAAAAAAAACTTTGTTTTCCACAAAAAGTCCTGACCCTTGAACCATCAATACCAGTAAAAACTTATGATAAAAATAAATCTCTCTGCTCTTTCCCTCCTCAAAAATTCAAACTTGTTTCACTATTTAGTTCTGATAGCCATTAGAAGAGAAAGAAAAAATACTTAAACAGCAAAAGTCATCGACCCTGCGAGGTAGCAAAAGCGTGGAGTACGTGTCACGTATCTCAAGCGCTAGAGCGAGTCGCGTTGCTAAACTCGTTAGGTACAGCGAACGCTGCTCGCTTGGGGTACACCATCAAGTTCAACGAGGGGCTATTCATCGCTGTTTATTCGGCAGTGCCACGTGCAAACAACGCAGAATCCTGAATCTGCCGTTTCTGTGTCCGCTACGTTCACTATACACGCACTTCTATATAACCCCCCCCCCCCCCCCCCCGCCCCATTCTATGCCACGCACTCTTGTTATCTGCTTCTCTCCTTTCACGCAGTTACCCCAGTGTACGCGCAGAGCTTCGGGTAAGCAGGGCATACGGCTTAGCCGCATCGTTCCGTATATGTATGTACTACCTACCGCTATATAGGTCTCGCGAGCAAACCGAAAATTCTGAGGGGCGTTTGGGTGGCGCGTAGGTGGTAGAGCTCCGACGTCACTCTCGGCGTGTGCTCTCTGCTCGATGAGCCTATGTGAACTTCATCCCCCCTCACTATTCAGACTCCCAGACTCTACTGTTTGTGTTTGAGAAGTAAATTACAATAATTGAATAGACCGCTAATTCCCCTTTTGCGGAGCCACTGACGCCCTCACGGAGTCTCGGCGCCGAGTTAAATACTGCTACAGCATTTTGCTGGTATTCACATATGTCAGTTGTACTCGCGTCTCATTTCATGTTATGCTGTGTTAGAAAAATGGTGTTGCATTCAATACTTGCCAAAAAGTTTATGTTGACACAAATTTGGAGATACAGTGGCTTTGAAAAATGTTGACCGTGGTGCTGATATTTGGCAATAAGGGGAAAATAATTTTTTGAAAATAAATAGATCATATTGTCCTTTATATTGTGATTTGTCTACACTGTTGGAGAATATTGGAAGTTTTTAGTATTAAAATCGTCATCGAAATTTAATAAACAATTGTGGTACAAAATTCGTGTACTTTTCCAGTAGAATTAACGCAAATTATTAAGATTCAAGTACTTTTAGTGTAAAATGAAAGTAAATTATTGAATATGCTGTACCATTCATTAATTTTACATCACACTTGTCTACTGAATTTCATATACTAGTTTATGAATGAAGACTTCCAGTGAAAGTACACTAAATTTCAAGTTGATTTTTTTACAGTGTATATATTTTTATGGCACTGCAAGGTTATAGCTATATACATTATGCATATTCGTGTATTCGTGCGCAAAAAAAAAAGTTAACTTTCGATCTGTGTGACCTTATCCCAGAAATGTATGATTTTGTGTATTCGTCAAAATCAATCCCCGGCCTCGTATTATTAAAAGTTTCGCTATTCATTCTGTTTCATGCCATGCGAGGTAACCGGTTTAATTGCATGCTCCACGTGCGCGAAATCTCCTTTTCTCACATTGAAAAATAATTTTTTTTTTTCGATTCTCTTGCGAACAATATATTTTCCTAACTCGCATGATTGCAACACTCGTTAGGAAAAATTTATTCACCTTTGTATAGAAATGTATTACTTTTGTTCTAGCTATGACATTAAAGCTCAACCAAAACCACTCAATTTAGGACTTGAAATCTTCAGTGATGAGAGCAATGCTACGCTTCATTTTCGATAAAATCAAATCATCATAATTATTTATATCGGGCGATTATACTTAAATAGCTACAACAGGTAGAAAATGATACATCTTAGATTCAACAGGGCCTCGAATAGCTGCTTTAACAGAATGACTACCTGCACCGTAACCCTATGCGTACCTAGAGAAAAAAAAATCGTTGGAGAATGTGAAATGAGTTGTGTCGATGTTTTCCTACAAATTAGTGTATTTTACAGTAACTAATACGACAGTCTAGTGAAGTGATTCCTGCACTACTTATGAGGCATATATGAATAATTTTTTATTCAATGAATGTTCAGATAATTTTCGCGCCGAGTAGATATTTCTTATGTTTCAATATATTTACTATTCAAAAAGTAATAGTAGTAGTTTATTGACAATATATAGATGGACATACACGAGTAATTACTGATTCTATTAAGGAATTATCATAATTATGTTGCCAACAGACGAAGGACCGAAGTCCTTCAGCCCTCGAAGAGTATTTACTTACAAATAAAGAAAATTATTTCAGATAAATAGAAGTCTAGTAGGTAGGCAGCCAAGTAAGTAATTTTTTTCCCCTGTTAAGTAGGTTCTAGTCCCATTAATTTTTGTTTTGTGTACGTAAGTCTATTTTTCGATTCGTACGAATATTTATTTTATCTATAGTAAAAGTTACAGATACCTTGAACTTATCGAATAGCAAGCAATCTTTTCCATGTTTGCCCGTTGTTATTTAAAAATTATGATGCTATCATAATTTAGTTGTTTGATTGACATTTTTTCATCACCAATTTTCGTCAGGTTATACAGATGTTTTGTTTGGATTATGGTCTTTAATAATATCCTAGGATAGTATTGAAATACGGTACAAAAAAGGTATAATGCTGTAGGAGCAGCGTTTCCTATACTTGCCATGTTAGATGAACAATATTTACAGCAATGTATTCCCAAAACAGTACGTCAAGACTAATTTAAACATCAGATACATTTCTTAATAATATTAATCTTTTTATTTTCCGTATTTTTTCCGAGTAATATTGTTTTTATATTGGTGAAAAAACTACCTCAAAGCAATTCAAAATCGTGTAGAAATTGGACTCATTTCTTTTCATCACAAGCATCATATTTTTATAGTTGGAATAATTTACCCTTTTTTTAGCTTTTAGCTAAACTAATAATCATGGAGTGTATAAAAGTGTAATCAAATCGTAAGTGGAAGGATAATGTTGCAGTGGGACAAAAGAAAACAGTCATTTAGCCCCTGCGATCATGTGGCTGCTAAAGCAACGTCAAGCGTTTTTCGGCTCTACTCTTCGAAATATCCATTCGCCATTTGTCTGTCCAGCGTGTTTCGCGAGTCCAGGCTAACTTCGAGAGAAACCTCTACGCAAAAGAAAGACTCGAGCTCCCCTTACCCGTCTCATCCTCCGCCGCACAGTGTCTGCTCACTGTTTCGGTCCGTCGGGGCGGAATACCCGGAATTTCGTCGTGGACTCGAGAGATCCACGTCGGAGACGCAGAGCGCGGGTGAGAGGATCTCGTTTCGTGAATTCCTCTAGGTGTGCTCGAGTATTCGACACACAAATTTCATTCCAAAGCGAGACTATACAACAACGAATTTTCGAATCTGCGTTCGGCTACTACACAGCGCTAATGTTGAGGAATAATTTGTAAATTAATCGGTCATTGTTTTTGAAGAAATGCTCATGTTTTAACGGATCTGAAAGTTCATGAAACATAATCATTGTTTATGAAAAAATGCTAATATATGAACGGATCTGAAAGTTCATGAAACATAATCATTCGTTTTGAAAAAATGCTAATATATGAACAGATCTGAAAATTCATGAAACATAAATCACACTCGACGCATTTATTTCGCAATCAACCAAAAACTTGTCCACTATCTGAAATTTTCGCACTATAACTTCAAAGCAATTGAGTTGATTAAATAGGATTCACACATTGTTAATCCTACTCATAAATTCAAGCGTTTCAAAAGAGCCGTTGAATTTTTAGTACCCTCGTTTCGTGAATTCCTGTAGGTGTGCTCGAGTATTCGACACACAAATTTTATTCCGAAGCGGGGTTACAGAGATAAGAATGTTTTGAAAATTAATATATGTATTGGAAGTTTTCGTGCAGATACGGTATGTTAATTTTTGTTTAGATTCCTTGTGAAATTCCGATAACTACGTTATAAACACAATTTTTATGAAGTGTTTAGTTCATTGTATATCAATTTGACAACCATTTTCTTTTATACTAATTTGTATATTGAATTAAATATATACGTATCCGCAACAAAACTTCGAATATTTTATATTACCTTCCCTACAAAACGTCTATCGGTGTATACGACAATTTATTTTCTAATCCACATTCGCCTACTACTAAACAGTGATAAAATTGAGAAACAATTTGTAAATTTATCGATAATTGACTCTGAAAAGATACAAATATATGGACCGCTCTTATAGTTAATAAAATATAAATCACACTGTAATGATTTATTTCACAATTAACTACTAATTCGTCTATTATCCTACATTTTAACGCTATAACTTTGAAGCAATTAAGTCGAATTGAATTCGCTTCACACATTTTTAATCATATTCACAAGTTTAAGACATTTAAATAAGCAGTTAAATTTTTAGTACCCTCGTTTCGTGAATTCCTTTAGGTGTGTTCGCCCGTACAAAGACGGAGTTTCAAATCTGCATTCGACTACTTCAACACAGTAATGATGTTGAGGAACAATTTCTGAATTAATCGATAATTGATGGTAAAAAAATGCAAATATTTGGACAGCTCTAGAAGTTAATAAAAAATAAATAGCACTCTAAAAAAGAATTTCACCATCAATCACAAATTTGTCCATTATCCGAAATATTCAAGTTATAACTTTGAAGCAATTGAGTCGCTTAAATCCGTTTTACATACTTTTAATCATCTTCATAAATTTGGGCATTTCGAAGGAGCAGTTAAATTTTAAGTATCCTCGTTTCGTGAATTCCTCCAAGTGTGCGTGACTATACGACAATGAATTTTCAGATCTGCTTTCGACTACTACTACACAACCATAATGATTACGGATAATTTGTGAATTAATCGATGATCGATTCCGAAAGAAATTCAAACGTATTGACGGTTCTCTAAAAGTTAATGATACATAAATCACACTGTAATAATTTATTTCGCAATTAACTACAAATTTGTCCATTATCTTAAATTTCCACGCTATAACTTCGAAGCAATTGTGTCGATCAAATGCGCTTCACACATTTTCGATCCTATAAATAAATTTAAACGATTTGAGGAAGCAGTTTAATGATGTATGATACGTACAGTCCCGCCATTCGTGAGTTTCAGAGAAAATTTCGATTACTTCCCGATGAGATAAAAATCGGAAAAAAATAACCGATATTAAACGTGCTGAAAAGATAAATTTTGCATAGTAATAATTCCAAAATGTTATCAACAAATTTCTGAAAAAAAAACAGTTGTTCAACAACCAATCATTCAACCCAACTGTTTTTCTAATGAGAATGGTATGTTAATTTATTTGAATGCGTATGAATTGTTTCAGTTTTTTTATTTATTTTGATTTTGACTTTTTCATTTTTAAAAATGTGCGCGAAATAACGAATTTTGGATATGTGTTCGGCATAAAACCATCTACTACACTCAAGATTTTTTTCGAAAACGCATATCCAAAATTTGTTATATTCTGCGCATTTTTCAAAAAAAAAAAAAAAGCGCAATTAAAATAAAGAAAAAAATCTGAAAAAATTCATACGCATTAAAAAACATTAACATATCATTTTCATTAGAGAAAAAGTTAGGTTGACTGATTGTTTGTTGAACAATTGTTTTTTTTACCAATTCGTTAATAACATTTTGGGATTATTATAATGCGAAATCAACCTTGTCGGCACGTTTTACATGCATTATTTTTTTCCAATTTTTATCTCATCGGTAAGTGATCGAAATTGTCTCTGAAACTCACTTTTGGCGAGACTGTACGTATCATACATCCTTAACTTTTAGTACCCTCGGAAAGTGATGTCGAAAATACACGAATTAATCGTTGCAGATTCGCGTTCAATTTCGAAGAGCGATAGCACGCAAATATATATATATATATATATATACACACATACATACACATATATACAAAAAGTTGAAAATAGCGCCGGCGCAGAATGCTCGGGGCTAGAGTCGCGAAGCGATCTTGAAGTTGGCTCTCGGTTGGCTCGCTGGCTTTGAGTCTGAGTAGAGAGAGAGTCCCCGCGGCCGGAGAGTATACGGACTGGCGATTATAAAGAACAGTGAAAAAGGACCGAGAAGAATGGAGTGTAGCCATCGTCGTCGGGGCCGCGTTTAAAAAACCAGTTGTGCGACCCGCGAGGAGAGCTCGAGGAGAGCGACGGCTCGCTTCACGAGGCAAGCGTGGAAGCGAGCGAGCGGACGGACGGAGCGAGTGGCCGCCGGCCGAGAGCGAGCCGTCCTACAAGCGCGCGTGGGCCGCACGGGTCCATGCTTTAGGCTCTACACCATCGCGCTCCTCTCCTCGCCGGTGAGCACACCAGCAGCGCTTTGAAAAGAGAGACTGCAAGAGAGAGCGAATATACACGAGGGAAAAAAATTCCCTCTTCCTCCTCCTCCTCCTCCTCCTCCTTGCCCCGCTCTGAGACGAGTCGAGAATCACTGCTGTTCCTGCTGCTGCTGCTGCTGCTGCTGCTGCTGCTGTTGTTGTTGCTGCTGATGCTGGCTGACTACTCGGACCGCGACTCCATCCGCGTATGATTGGGTCGTTCACTGGCTCTGCCCGTGCGTTGCGACCAACATTCCCTTTTTTTCTCTGTCGAGCTCCACGATTCACCAGCATCTCTCCACAACACGCAACGCTATCCCTAACATAGGGGAGAAAGCAGCTAAATTCAAAGGGTTGAAAGATGCCGATATTTCAGTTTATAAACATCCGTCACATAAGTGGCTTGAAATTCATTGTTTTCACTAATTGATAGCATGAAAACATTGATTTCACTAATTGATAGCATGAAAACATTGATTTCACTGAATTTTTCTCGAAAATAAAAAGACAGATAAACTTGAAGAAAATTGAGGGCTCCACTTTTGCGAGGAATTTTATTGTGAGAATGTTGGAAAGTTAATTCATGTATCTGTCATTTTGGTATTTTATTATTACGAAGTCGTATTTATAAGAATGGAAACTTGAACTCAGGCCATGATTTTTTTTCCGTCGTAAATAACTTTCGAATAATAAAGAAATTATGATAAAATTTGAATACTTTTAGTATGTATGCAATCCAAAGGCGCTACAATTTTAATTAAGTTTAAATTTTTATCTATCATCATTTATCGAGGAATCAGTACCATGTAATTATTAATTAGTTAAAGAGATGTATCAAGAGCCCAAAATGGAGTATCTCTTTTTTTTCGGTACCATGAAAATGTTCATTGGAAAACTTAAATAATTGTGAGACTTTTAACGTATAAAAACTTGGTTGGATATTTCGTATAATTCAAACTTTGTGAAATACTCGCATTTTCACGATAAAAATTAATAACGATTGAAGACAAGAACGTCATCGAATACATTATTTCTTTCGTGGTAAAAATAACAAAATGAACTGCTATACAACCATTTCAATATCAACAAGGTATAATTTCCCTACGATGATTACCAAATAAATGGATGGAACAAAAGTTCGTAGAAAATGATCCCGCCTTTTTTACATAAGAATTGTGATCGTGATTTTAAAAAATAATGTAACAAAATAAACAACAAGGGGATAGTTGAAAATAAAATTGAATTCCCGAAATAATTCACTGATACTATAATTGGCTGCAGTTGTGTGAAATAGCAGAGGTAGTTGCTTATCGGGTGGATTTTGGTAATCGCAACAGTCGACCCCAACAGTCGAAAGGGCCATAACGCACCCACCTGACGTCACATGAATACCACTACCGAAAAAGGATTACCAAACACGCCGCTGCAACGAAAAATTATGCAAATACGATGCAAATCCGAGCCTGAGCTGTGACGCTAATCCGCGTCACAATATTGGAGGTAATTGGCCGGATCTTCGTGGAGACTGCGCTCGTTTCTTCTTCCTCCTCGCATCTCGCTTGCGCTCTTTGCAAATGCCTTTCCTACTTTTCACGAGGTAAGTTGTACGAGAATCCTATGGGAAAAGTACCGGTAGCAAGATTTGTGCAGACTGGGTAAGTTTACCTGGGTTTATTTTGTGACAAACCCCTTTTGGTCAATCTTATCAAAAGTCACTTCACTCAAAAACAACATGATTATATACAGTCGATTCTTGTAATTTTTCCAAAATTTTTCGAATGATGAATACTTAATTTGTACCTTCAATCCTTAACATTGTGTAATGGAAATAAGTAATTCAAACATAAGATATTACCACGTCAATGTATTATGTAAGACATGGTCGTGAAATAATTATTTAAAGTGTCTGAACAGACAAACGATTGAAAAAATGATTCCTAATAATCGTTAGCAGAATATTAAATATAAAAAAAATATTTTCCGCTTGCGAACTAAGTTAACTATTTTAAAGGTATTCCATAATTTCATGATTTTTCAACTCCTGAGTAGACGATTGGTAAAAGCGGAATCATTCGGATAAGTACTCGCATTTATCGGTTTATCGGGTCTATAAAAAAAGAGCAGCTTACTTCGCTACTATATGTTAAATTGTTCTCTTCGTTAACGATGAGTTCAAACATGATGATTCCTAATAATCATTGGTACAAAATTGAATATTAATAAAAATATTTTTCGATTCCTAACTTAGTTGAGCATTATTAAAATGTTCGGCGGTAATTTAAATAATATCTTTTCCAAGGAAAAAGTTATTTTATTGTAGTTTGGTTCTGAGATCTTAATATTTCACGAAGGTTGTTCCGAACCTTTGACACTCCTCAAAACCTCCAAGAATAGCAGATATTCTCCAATTAAAGTAAACGAAGACTATTTTGGACTGAAGTTATTATTTTTGGGCCTCCAATTAGGTTGTACAGAGTGAGCTGAGGTTTTAAGGCCCTTGCATAGACCTCCGAAAGTGGCATTTTTTATCAATTTTTATTCAACGGAAGGTATTCGAAGAATTTAAATGTTAAGTCGATAACAGCTTATCCGGTGCAGGAGAAAAAAAAATCATGCACAGCTTAGTTAGCTACAAATGCGAAATTGTTCTCTCCGTTCACGATCAGTTTGAACATGACGATTCCTAATAATCATTAGCAAAAAATGACGCATTAAAAAAATATTTTTCGATTGCTAACTAAGTTGCCTATTATTAGAATGTTCGACGGTAAATTTACTAATACCTTTTTTATAGAAAAAAATATTTATCATCAGCCCAGTCTTGAGACTTCAATATCACCGCAATAGAGTCAACGATAACCGAGAACAGCATCATCCGTATAAGTGCTCGCGTTATCGGTTTATCGCGTGCAGAAGAAAGAGAATCGTGCGCAGTTTACCTAGCTACAAATGCGAAATCGCTCTCTCCGTTAGCGGTGAGTTTAACCAGCAAATCGAGTCGAAGAAGATGGAGAAGAAGCAGAAAAAGAAGAAGACTTGCTTGTGAAGAGTTTGCGGGCTGGGGGTCTGTGTGAGCTGTGCGCCAGCAGCGGTGGCGCGCGGCTTGATGAATGATGGGCGGTCAGCTCGAGCCTCGGTTAAAGTTATCTGGGTAATCTGAGCGCAGTGGTCCCACTGTCTTATGGCGCGGTTTTTTTATTACGGTGTTCCGAGTTGGCAAGGGCGAGGTCAGGAGCGACGGGGTGTTAAGGCAGCAGGAAAACGAGAGACTGGGTCAACTCGTCAACACGCAGCCACCGGGTTGCATCAGAGATAGAGTGGCAAGCACTGCAGTCTATAACTGAGTGCAGAAAAACTGTCTGGACTTCAGGAAGATTGTAGACTGTGTGATATTGTTATTGTCCACTTGACCTCTGGCCATTTTTTTCCAGAAAACCGAGACCTTGACCCAGACATGTCCTTCAGCGTCCCTCGTATCGCTGCGGCTCCATATTTCCAAGGAATTCTATGAGGCTCTCTCATTTCTTCGGGAACATTTGTGTATATTTGGTATTGCATCGTATTGTGCCGCCGTGTATCGATTCCATAATGTAGAGCGGAAAAAGGTATCGGCACCTTGAGAATCGAACATCTTATTCACGCGTTAATATCGTTATTTCATCGCCCTTCATTGTGCATTGGGATTTTTGGCTTATGACAAATAACAACACTGATATAATGGGCGTGCTAATCCAAGTACAAATAAAAATCAGAACATTTTTTCAAGAAACTTGTAACTTACACGCTAATAAAGACTATCTTAAATCATACACTACTTTTGTTTACACGTATTAATTGGCGCACGATACAATATATGGGAGTCTGTATTAAAAAAACTCAAATGATAATACATTTCTCAAATTATATTATAAAGATATTGTCCATGTAGTTTTTTTAGTTTAATATTTTTGTCGAAAAATGGATTTAAAAAACACAAAAACTTCGAAAGTATCGATAGAAAATATCGATATTTTCTAACGGAAGTATCAATGTCTTACAAGATCGAACTGACAAGTGGCAACTCGATTGCAGTTTATAACTGAGTGAAGAAGTGGCGTCTGGACTGCATGAAGATTGTGCATTGTGATATTGCTATGATCCACTTGACCTCTGACCATTTGTCTCCGGAGAACCAACACCTCAAATCGGACAAATCTTCCAACGCTGATCTTATCGCTGCAGTTCCATATTTGCAAGGAATAGTGAGGCCCTTTTTTTCTTAGGGAATATTTGTGCCAGCGACATCTATAAATTTGCCAATGGGGCCCGAAGTCAGGTAGCTCGAAGATCGGTAAAGTCATCCTGCAACTATCGAGAAAATCGTGAAGGGTCGGAAGCGCAAACCGAAAGGGTTTCGGAACCCCTCTACAGATTTGCAGATGTTTTACCCTTAAGGATCATCTCCAAAGGTAACGGCGGGATGATGCTACCCCGTCGATTATGGAAAAAACGGAATACCTACCCTTAGATGTAACGGGACCTTATTTCTGGGTTGGTAGGACAGGATGCTGTAATACGTCTCAGGTGAGACGAAAGTACTCATAGTTGGAGATAATATAGTTCACTACTTTTTTTTTCTACCAACGATGAAATATCATACCGGGTTGGAAACTTCACAAAAAAATTGGGTTGAATTGTTTTTCGTGAAATTCCGGTAAATACTTTCCGATTTGTATTAAATAATTCCCTTTACGATTTTTGCGTTTTTTTAAATTGATCTATTCACAACTTTGAGTTATTCCAAACATTCAACAATTGGCTTTTTTTATTATAGACAAAAATTGAATTTATGGATTCTTCAATTTTTACGAATGCATATGATTTTTTAATTTTCCGCACAATTCTAAAATTATTTTACCTTATTTTAAGAAACGGATTATGAAGACTTAAATTTTTTATATGTTCTCATAAAAGATAAGAGCTTCGAAGATTATTGATCAGTCAGAAGGTTATTAGAAAAATAACCTTCAAGAAATCTTCGGGGATGGACATTATTTTGTTATTAACAAATTTTTTATAATAATCATGTTTTTGGAAAATATGTCAAACCCATTCTATTAAAAATGTCTTGTACCAAATAAGATAAACGATATTTTTATGTTATAACTATTTAAAAAAAAAGATATTTGTTATCATCAATACACTAAATCAATGTTCATAATATCCTTAATCTTATTCTAGATAAAAAGTACTGATATTCGGATGGAATCTCTCTTTTGCTCAGGATGGTAAATCATTTTTAATGAGCTGGTTAAAAAAAATATACATTTTTTTTCTGACCTATTCGGTCTCCTTGATGTGTGTCCGTAAAATGACCACTTTTTTCCCACTAACCTCATAACACTGAGTAATTGGGTCATTCACCTACCATTCTTTTTATCCACACAATTTCTTCAAGCAAAGGTTGAGAATTGAACAGTGGTGTTTATTTCATAGTAGAGCCACCGATTTTTTTTCATTCACCTCTGGCAGGCGACAATGAATGATGATAAACGAACGCGTGTGGTGTGGCTATCCTTTTGGGCCTCTGCGAAGCTATACTCTTGCTCGAGTATAACTTTGTTACTCACCTTCCGTCTCTTGGCACACGCATCGATGTAGTTTTAGTATCGCAATCCAAACCAACCCAAAATTTCTAATCTTGTTGATAAGTTATCTGAAATAAGAAATAAAAAAATTATGTGAGCATTTAAAAATCCAACCTTGGGAACTTTTTAGACTATCGTAGATTACTATCACGACAGCCGAGTCATGTAAAGGAAGTCAAAGGAAAAAAAATTCTGCAAATGGTACCGTTTTTAAAAAAAAATCGTACAATCAAACCTCACTGAGTACGTATAAAGCATTATAAGCCCGCATTTTTGTAACGACGAACAGCGCACCAGAATGGTGGTAGATAAAAACTTATATTTTCGCAATTAGGACTATTAATTTCAGGCCTTTATAGCAAAGCCATGATTGTAAATTTTCAAATAAATATTAAATATGAAAAACTTGTTCACCGGTTTGATCTGAAGACTCCAGAATGTTAAAAATATTATTTTTACTTTACACAATTCTAGTGCATTGAATGTATTTATAAAATTGCATAATTATAATGCCTCATACGTACTTAGCGAGGCTTAAATCTAAGATTCTTCTAATAAAGTGTACCATTTACAGAACATTTTTCCTCATAACCTTTGTAGTTCAGTGAGTCCTCTTGATGAGAACAATTGTCAAATTGATAGTCGTCGAGATCTTGACTACACCCCAGCGAAATACACAATTAAAACTTCACGCCAGTACTAAATATAATGAGAAAGTCACGTGTTGCGAATTCGCTACTTTTTTATTCACACAACTCCTTAAAATAAAGGTCGAGATCAGAATCGTGGTGTTTATTTCAAAGCAGAGCCGCCGAATTTTTTTTTTTTCGACTACACCAGCTGAGAATAAATAAAATCAAGGTGGACGATCATCTGCATCGTGGCCAAATGACTCCTCTCCACTGAAAACTTAAAATGGATTAATTAGAAAGTTGTAAATATTCGTAAGCTCATGATAAAAATCAAGTTAGAAAAATGTATTAACAACTTGTTGAAATTTGAGTTGCTTATTAAAGAGAAGTTATTAAAAGTTGGTGATTTGATTCGCGATTAATCAGCTGTCGTTGTGACAGTTGCCAAAGATAGACGAATCGGAAACGCGTCGCCTTCGAAAGTGTCCATTTAGGCCGCATATCTGCGTTTTAACTCAAGATATTTGAATAAAATGTTTGGTGACGCCCTTTTTGCATAAGCTCGTTGGTGTTGTCACAAGCAATTTAATGTACCCGTAACGATTTCGTTATTATTGTTATCTAACCGTAAACAGGGTTAATTCTTTTAATTATTTGTCAGGTATCCCATAATCCCATAAAACACCGTGTTAAAATCTTCATTCTCATGTTAAGATTTATTGAAAATAAGATCGGTAAGAAGGCATAAGATTTTGCAGTAGCAAAGTTTAGCACTTAAATTATGTTATATTTTAAATTTTGAATTGTATCTAACACAAAATGCCACTGGTTGGCTACCTTAAGGATGTATGATACGTACAGTCCCGCCAAAAGTGAGTTTCAGAGACAATTTCGATCATTTCCCGAGGAGGTAAAAATTGGAAAAAAATAATCCATATAAAACGTGGTAAAAAGATTGATTCCGCATAATAATAATCCCAAAATGTTATTAACGAATTGGTGAAAAAAACAATTGTTCAACAAACAATCAGTCAACCTAACTTTATTTATAATGAAAATAATACGTTAATTTATTTGAATGCACACGAATTTTTTCAGATTTTTTTCTTTATTTTGATATTGATTTTTTTTTATTTAAAAAAAATGTGCCTGAAATAACAAATTTTGGATATGTCTTCGGCATAAAACCATTTACTATACTCAAGATTTTTTTGAAAAACGCATATCCAAAATTTGTTATATTCTGCGCATTTGTCAAAAAAATCTAAATCAAAATAAAGAAAAAAATCTGAAAAAATTCGTATGCATTCAAATAAATTAACATATCATTTGCATTGGAAAAAAAGTTTGGTTGACTGATTGTTTGTTAAACAATATTTTTTTTGCACCAATTTGTTAATAACATTTTGGGATTATTATTATGCGAAATCAATCTTTTCAGCACGTTTTATATGAATTATTTTATTCCGATTTATATCCCGTCGGGAAGTGATCGAAATTGTCTCTGAAACTCACTTTTGGCGGGACTGTACGTATCATACATCCTTAAGGAACGCCTGTATGGTGGATCGGTGTGAAACGGTGTGGATATCCGTATGGGCCACTGCGAAGCGCGCGAGTATAGCTCAGTTACTCTCTCGTCTCTCGGTGTACGCATCCAACACCGCCATTCACCGGCCGGCTATGAATGAACACAACACGAGAACGGAACGCATGATGGCAACTTTATACGCGCTGTGGCGCGGCGTTGTAACGCAAACGGTGCGCGCCGTCGTCGCCGTGAACGCCACCACCGAGCCGAACAACGCAGCGCTCTCGGTTGCTATCCCCAAGTGAAAGAGAGAACGATGCAAGGATGGATGGATGGTGAGAAAGACGGAAAGCATTTACTATTCGCCCAGCAATGTATTACCTTCTTATACGAATATGTGTACACGTGAAAATAATCGTATGCACACCTACACCACATTAACGATACTCACGAGTATTCGTTGTAGGTGATACTACGTGTTATTCAACGGTTGCAGATCAATTGATTCTGCAGTGAGCTGGAATAAGTCGTTACCACTTGCGACTTGTTACTTCAGAGACAAGGCAATGCCTACCATTGTAGATACTAGCTCGATATGTCCCGCTACGAATTATTCCAATTTATCGAAGTGTCAGGTTGAATAAACCCATTCGTTCGTGAAAGACGACGTTAAGGTAAGCGACCCAATTACTGATCGTAACCCAATTAGTTTCCGTTCGTCATATTGTATACGATAAAAAATTCTCTTGACGTCCAATACACATCAAGGTTTTTGTTTACATTCTTTGATATTTACATTTTTTTTTATGAGAAGCGCCGAAAATTAAGGTTTTAATAATCGCCGATTTAAACATTGTTATCTGCCGATTCGACAGAAGTGCGCCGTCGTCAGCCATTTTCTTGTCTCTGTCAGTAAGAACTTACTATCTGAAGAATATAGATTTTTATATTTTTAAAATGTATTTAAGGCGAAAAGATAATTCATAGAATATTATTGAGGATCAAAGAACGCGTTAGCATAAGATTAAGATTAGCGTTAGCCCGCAAACCGTGGCTTGCGTGGGCTGCCAAAATCAATGTTTTTAAATTAACTTCAATTGTTGTCATCACAATCCGATTTAACATTGAAGCAATAAAATATTTTTTGCCTGTATTGAAGTTATCGTTTCAATATCATATGAAATTGTAGGAATTGGAAGTGACATTGAATTGAAAACTCGTGTTTTTAGCAGCCCGCAAACCAAGGCCTTATTGAATCAATGATAGTATTTTTCCGTGTAGCTTAGAACAAGGTTCATCGAAACGTCGGGTTGTTGCGATTTGTGTGTCCGTAACCCGATCGGACTGATATATCGATGAGTAACGTTGTTATGTTATTCTTGTGCGAATTAAATAAAACAAGTATTAAAATGCATGATCTATGTTGAATATTTTTGGATTTATGTGGACTCATAGAATTATCTATTACCTGTTAAATATTTGACAAGATCTTGTTATTTAGACACTAATCGGGTCTAGATGCAAGACGGCATTAGTCAGTGTTTGGGTCTTTCATAGGACATAAAATAGGCCATACGAGAAAAACGTAGGAGTCTTTCACACTATTCGAGCCTTTTACATGACGGCGTATATTTAAATTATATTACCTGAAAATAATTTGAAAAGAAGACAAAAAAAGTATCGTTCATTAAATTTAATAAAAAACTCTGTGCTCCACTGCAATACCTTTAAATTTAATCAATTTGCTATTTATATCGAGCTTCTTGCCCCAAGAATACCGTGCTGAGCGTAGAAGGTCACTAATTGGTTCATTCACCTTATTATGCGATTGTCTGTGGCCTTGAGATGCAGTTGGAAAATTTCGGTATAGCATCTGACTACAATTATTGGATATACAAAACCATCGATATGTAAATCATAATTTCCTGATTAGTATTTAAAAAATATTTTATATTCAACTAATAACATCGTAGATAATGCCGCAAAAAAAAACTATCGTTGTAAAGTAGTGTAAATCGTTAAAACTATGTAGGAAATTGATATATCGTACAAAAGTCGTTCACAGGTCTCGATAATCGAATATAATTGGATATACAATTGTGTTTGTAAAATTAAAATTCTCATACATTAAACACTCCTATATTTTACTCCGTACGTTTTCAATGAGAAATTTTTATCAAAATCACTCTGATTAAAAAACAAAATGTCATTGACCTCATTCTGATTTTGTATTAAAGTAAATTTAAGATAAAGTAAATCCGTCATCAAAAATAATTAATACGCGAATGATTTTTTTTCGGAGAAAACGAAATATCAGTCAATATTCAATTAATTCAATTATTAATTACAGACATAATATGACAATAAAACTTAGGTCAACTTACTAGAACACATGCGAAATGTTCTGATTTAATGAGTGGCGATGTTGAATGAAGACCCCGTCATTACAGAAGCAATTCTCTCACCGGTTTATCGTTTTCGCACGTACCTGCATTTGATTACGCCCGACCCAAGGCTTACATCCCACCTGCTCGTTAGCTTTTTTTCATATTACACACGTGCTTCAGTACGCAATGAATGAATTCTAGTCGTCAACAGTGGCTCTAATACAGTTGACAAGTGGGTATTGTTGACACTATACGGTATGCAATGGCTTCCTTTGAAGATCGGTAAGAGAGCATCTTCATCTCGATGTTAGAATCTCGTGCTGCGAGTTCTCATGTCAGAGTCTTGGAATTCCAGTCCGGGCAAACGGGGAGAGATGATGACGAGGTCGGGCGATGCTTCTGCGTTCCATCTTGGCATCTTGTGCCCGATCGGTAAACCTCTTTCGAAACTTCGATCGTACGCCACTTGTTCACGAACTCGTTCGAAGCCTGATGCCTCCTAAGAAGGTATAAAGTGGATGTTCCAGTCTTCGGCAATGTATATTTGTGATCGACGGTTGTATTACAATATTGCCTGGGAAAAAATTGTTTAGTTGAGACACCCAACTTTTAACTGATCGGATTAATGCGACTCACGACAAATTTAGCAGTTACCTCCAATTGTTTCAATTCACTATTCGTAGTTAGGCGGCGTTACTAATCGGTTGGTTGGCGGTACAAATCGTTTGGTTGATATTATTTATCGGTTGGTTAGCGTCACAAATCGGTTGGTTGACATCAGTTATCGGTTGGTTACTGTTACAAATCATTTGGTTGATATTTTTCATCAGTTGGTTAGCGTTACAAATCGATTGGTTGATATTATTTATCGTTTGGTCAGCGTTACTAACTGGTTAGTTGACTTTATTAATCGGTTGGTTGCCTCCACCATTACTGATCGGTTCTTTACCAAATTGTTGATTCACCTTTTTAATCGGTTGGTCAGAGTTAGTAACTGGTTAGTTGACTTTATCGGTTGGTTGACGTGACCGTTACAAATTGGTTAGTTCACTTTGCCAATCGGTTGATTACCGTTATTAGTCAGTAAGTGAGCTTGTTGACTGTAAGATTTCCAGGCACTTTCTAGTTTTACAGAAAGACCACATAAACAATTCTATATTACATATTCTAGTTGTAGATTATCTTTTGTCATTTTTACATAAAATATTTGTCACTCCATTTTACAATACATTGTACTCACTTTCAATTTATCAAATAAAAATCCGGTAATATTATGTCTATTTCACACTCCTTATTTTACAAAATACACTAATGTTGCTAGATTGCAAAATCTTTTTGTTACTTGCAAATAAATAAACTTAATCACAACAATTGTGCGCCTAGCTGACGAAACATCTTTATCCCTTACGAAAAGTGGCTCTTCACATTTAAAAAATTGATACTATATGTACACGTCGGAAAATAATGACGTAAAATCTGTCGATGACTGTAACATCTGTCTTCTATCTAGCTTAAAAAATTTCCTACCATCAGCTATATGACCTCGACCTCCAGCAATAGCAATATGTAACATGATGGATTAGATAAAAGTGCAAACGTCGATTTATTGACGAGAAACGATTGGGAACAAGTATAACATCACATGTTAGCAGACATTTGTCAGGTCTTGCGAATAAGACAGGACCCACCGGTGCAACCTCGCGCACCTCATTCTTCTTATATTCCAGCACCTCCTTTTCCTCGAGACTCGCAGCGCGCCTTCGGTTTATGCTGCTATCCAGCCTGCATGACTCTTCGAGTGGCTCACGGCTACACCGCAAGTATAATTCCAGTCTCGCTGTTTGTATGCACATGTAAATGGATGGGTATTGTGTTTGTCGATACCAGCAGCAGCCTCAGCAGCAGGCACAGCCTCACGAGAGCAACGCGCGGCCCACGTTGCAGCGAGTTCCTCTTCGGTCAAGACGGCACGCAGCGCACCTTGCCGCACGTGTATATTTCGTGCCCATCAGGATCCCCGGATGTAAATGCACTCAGCTGCCGCCTTAAATTGAGCCTGTTTCTCTCCTGCGCTGGTCCTCCTCACTCTGATGCATCACGTGCTGCGCACTAATAACGAGAGCATTGCTTTCCATATCAACTCATAAAATATTGTCGGATTATTAAATTAAACCATGACCAAAAAATGTAATTGAATAAAATTCATTTTACTGGAATCTTGAACGATGGAAATATTACTTGTAGTGGATATTTTTCATTAACTTCAATTCAATTGTTGGGCCAACAAATAGTTCCAATGGCATGAATTGAAATCAATTTGAAATTTCAGTTCATTAGTCATTATTACCAAAGCGCATTTATAATGATTATTTAATCTTCATTGTAGAAATACAACAACTATACGGCCGGGTAAAACTAATATTTGTTCCCCAATGAAAGTGGAAAGAGAGATATAGTTGATATTTTAGTTTTCCCTTCGTTTTATGGAAACAACAGAATATTTGTTTGTTCAAGGTGTTGATTCTCTTAAGATGCAGTTATTGTACTGATGTATCACTCCGTGAATTGCTATAACCTGCCGAGTGATGGGCCTTTCAAATAAAAAACTTTTTTTAAAAGCCAAGCAATAGTTACAATAATTCTCAATAATCAAAAAAAAAATTATAATCATTATCACATCAAGTGACAAAATGATTGAAATATCGTTTGTTCAAACACTGCCTGATATAAAAGTGCGTTGTATATTTCGTGCCCATCAGGGATCCCGGATGTGAATGCACTCAGCTGCTGCTTTAAACTGAGCCTGTTTCTCTCCTGCACTAGTTTCTTTTCTTCAGTTTGTTGCATCACGTGCTGCGCACTAATATTGGGAGCATTGCTCTCCATATCAACGCGTAAAATATTGTCAGGCTATTAAATTACACTCAGACGAGAAAATTTAATCAAAGATATTTTATTGAAATCCTTGACCGACGAAAACGTTATTTGTGGTGGATATTTTTTATTAATTTGAATTTAATTATTACTGTGACCACAAAAAAAAATTCGAATACTAAGTTACATTCAAATAAGATCGATATGAAATTGAAGTTCATTAATTCTTATTACGAAATCGTATTTGTGATGCGGTTTCGTAATAACCGTATCACAATAATAGCAATAACAATAACCGGCAGGGTAACGAATATTCATTCTTCATCAATGCAATAGAAAATAGATATTTAGTATTCTTTTATTTATGGAATGAATGAAATTTTGTTTCTCGAGGTACAGATTTTTTAATGATGCAATTACTGTATTAATGTATAACTACGTAAATTGTTGAAACCTGCCATTTAGATTAAAAACTTTTAAAATACCGAGCAACAATCATAACAATTCGCATTGGTAAAAAAAATGATAGTCATTATGACATCCAGTATCAAAAATGAATAAAAATACCGGTCCAACAATGCCTAATAGAAAGTGTGTAATTTTTTTACCTGGCTACACGGAAATGATTTTATTTTTCCCCAATATTCAAACGCAGGTGTTATTTACTCAAGAGTGAGTAGACAGATTGTTCAATAGACCTCCGACTGTCCCCGTCCGCCCAACGATTATTCTCGTATCATTACCATAATTACTATAATACGAATAAAAGTATATAACCAGACAGCAACATAATACCAGTGCAACAGTGATAGTAGCAGGTCGACGATTGATAGCCCTGGATCATTAAAAGACCGGCGATGAGGAGGAGGGGTCAGTCAGAGTTTGAAGGATCTCCGTGACACGGTAGCGGATCGATGATCCGGCCCGAAGTCGGCTCCGTGACGCCTATATCGTTTCTTCGCCACGAGGCATCATCGGATTCGGGCAGCCGAAGCGAGGTCGCGCTTGTGGAACGGGCTTAACACACCGGGGCCACGTTGCCAGCTGAACCAACCCGAAGCTGCTCGACAACAGGAATGCCGTGTGTTAAAATGCCTACGCCGACGACGACGACGACGACGACGACGAAGACAACGGAGACGACGATGAGAAGCTCACTCTTCTCTCTCTCTCTCCCTCAAATCGTGAGCTCTCGACCAGCAGCAGCAACAGCAGCGAGTCCCTGTCTTTTTTTCCCGTGCGTGGATATTCTTTTTCTCTCTTGTTTACGTGCTATTGAGTATAGCAGTCGTATGCTATAAGAGAAGAGAGCGCGTAAACGTGCGTTGTGTCCGTGCTTCTCGGCTCTCGCTCTTCTCTCGTGTGCCTCGGGGCCCCACATCACCTGTCTTACCTCTCCCCTCGCACCCCTCACGCGCGCGTCTGCCCCAGCAGCCCCCCGCCCCCTGCCCGGCCCCTCAGGGCCCGACAGTACCCATCTACCTCACTCACTCCCTCCCTCCCTTCCAGTACGTGGGCCCTGTTGGGTCCCAAACACACTACAAGCCGCGAGGAGAGACCCCGTAACGCTCGTTCCGCGTCCACCCGAGTCCACCACGAAACAACGACGTCCTCTCTTTCCTGCCCCCTCCAGCTTCAAACTCTTTGACTCCGCACGCCTTTTGTCGAGTCGATCCACTTTGTTTATTTTCTTTCTTGTCCCGCGTGACTTTGTATATACAATTTAAGTTTAGTTTAACGCTACTTTCTCGGAAATTTAGTGGGAAATATAATAATGATGATAGAGAGTTAAAAAAAAGTAAAATGTGTGGTGTAAAAGATTGGTAAGAAATGTGCGCTGGAGGTATTTTGTTTTTTTTTTTGTTGGATTTAACGAACTTCCGAGAAGACTTCTTCGAGATTCTCTAGGCGGTTTGGCAGCCAGCGGTGGCTTGCGTGCTGATTGCAAACTCTCGCGAAAGAAACCAGTCGCTCGACCAATGTTGCGTACGTGAAATTACAACGTTTGTGCGATGATGCTGGCGTGTCACGGACACGCTTTCGCGCCGATAGCACGTGTCTAATGCTCCCGCGAACCCGTTTTGCTTACACCGCCGTTGAGGCTCGTACGCGCGAGCTGTTTACGCATTATTTTAAATAAAACTTGGGTTTACTCGGGCTAGGATGAATTGATGGGGAAACGAAGAGCGAATTGATAAAAAAATTGATATAATCTTGTGACTTTGTGTATAATCTTGAAAGCGGATTAGTAATGTTAATCCTTTTATATGTCTCTGAGAGGAAAATTTTACACATCGTCTACGGTCAAGTGGCGAATTAATTCTTAGGCTGATTTAGAAGTGTGTGGGAAAGTGATTTTTTTTTTTCTAAATTTCGTTGTTGTTGTTGTAATGCAAACCTTTTGCAATCAGTCATTTGAACGAACGGGAAAGATTGTCTTTTATTGCTAATAATGTAAACGTCTCAGGCAATTGTAATTTTTTTTGTGTGAAAAAACACTTTTTGAAATGAAATTTTTTTATTGGAATTGGTTGTTTCTGGTGCAGGAAATGTTTAATAATATAATACGTTGCCAGGAAGTGGGATGTGAAGTGTCGTCGACTTTGAAAGGTCCCTAATTTACCTAAAAGTATAAGTCTGAGTTTTTCTCAAAAAATTTAAATGATATTCCGTTGCATCTACGAGTTGTATAATTAATTGTCGTTAGTCCAAGTGACAGATATGCCACTTCAGTCAACCGATTCGATTCCGCAACCAATTCATTTATTGGCCTAACCGATTTAACCTTTGGGGCCTATCAAACCAATACCTTGTGTACTGTTTAAGGATGCCGATCAGAAGTCTGCAGTTTCAGGGTCAAGTTTAGTTGTTCGATCATTTTATTTCTACCCCTTTCTCAAATACTGAATATGTATCAAAGCAAATTCCAATAAAAGTAAAAACATCAATAAAAATGCGAAAGAATTCTTAAGCGATACTAAATTAATAAATTATGTTAGAGTCATATTCAAATGGTAACTTAAACCCCGCAATACCTTATAAAAGTAACGAAACATAGTATAAAGCCGCTTCGTTACTTAGTTAATTATACTTTCGAATAATGAGTCAACTTTGCTCATCAAAACCGGTCTAATCGAACATACAAAGTCTGAAGATTATAGAATTTTTTTCATATACGCTTTGCAAGATAACAGCATATTTCTAATGTATAATATATTATGTTTCAAGATCATAGCATTTTATTGTATACAAAGTTTCAAGATTACGTCTTTTATTCCATGTAGAGAGCATTTTTTGCAATTTAATATTCTTACTAAATGGTATAATATTCAAGCTCGCGGTAATTATAACTGGTGGACTCGGAATGACGCTTGCAGTTGAAACGCGGATGCCAGAATTATTAATTTCTATTTCCACACATTGGCTCCGCACTCGACTGACGTGCCGCTCTCGCGCTGTCCGCGATTATCGAAGGTTAAGCCGCTGTTCCTTTATACCAGTGTGTAACACACTCCGGGGTTTAAACTGTTGTGGTTTGCGGTCTACGCTCGACCGGTAGCGCTTACAAAGACGATCATCATCCTCTCGGCTCGCGCGCACGATGTTGCTATCGCACGCAACGCAGAATACTTGTTGCGTTACGTAGCTCTTATTGCCGCAGGTACGACACGCGCTCGTCGGACAGATCGCTCTCCCGCGACAGCCTGTACCTATCTGTACCTGCTCGTAAGTAAGTACCTACGTATGCCGGAGACAACGCGGGACAAGGACTGGTATTTTGCTCGATAATGGCGCCACTTTGTTGCGCATTAGATGTAACCGTGCTCCTGGAGTCGACCGCATGTCCTCTCATCGACTCTTCGCAATCAAATTTAAGTATTTTGAGAACAAATATTTTTGCAAACCATTTTTTAAACTAAATTGCCAGATTTAGCCATAAGGAAAAAAAGTTGGTGGGGATTAAAATAGCGAATGACTAAAATAGCGGATTTAAAAATAAGGATCGTTCGAATGTAGAATGTCCGTAATTATGGAATTTGGTTTTTCATTCATTCGCCATTTTTATCGGGTGGGGGTCAAAATAGCGATTGTACAAAATAGAAAATGGCTAAAATAGCGAATTAAAAAATAAGGAACGTCTAAATGTAGTATGTCCATAATTATGAAATTCGGTTTTTCAGCCATTCGCCATTTTTATCATTCGCTACTTTGAATGCACTTTAAGAAAATGGAGGCAAAAATAGCGAATGGCTGAAATAGCGAATTTAATAATAATGACCATTCTAGATTCAGATGTTTCTAATTTCGAAATTCGATATTTTAACCATTCACTATTTTGGACATTCGCTTTGTTGACCCCCACCAAAAAGTATTTTTGAATCAAAGACTATATAATAATTGATAAAAATTAGTAAAATAATTGTTTCAACGATGTATTTTAAGATAGCAAATTAGTTCAAATACCGGTGGCAATAAATTATGTACCGATGATCAAAAGGTTTTAGTTGCAGTATACAAATTATTACACACGCTATTACTGACATTATTTCTATTGGGACAAGACATTGTGATGAACTCAAATATTCTTAAAATATTTCAATAAAGTGCAATTTGAAAAACATTAATTGTTTCGGATGTTAATTAGTAAACAAAAAGTTTTTCCGGAATTATTGTTCACTATCTTTCGTAGAGAGCAGGTTGTCTGATACACTTTGATGTGGTCTTTTTTATTAAACAATTATTCTCGTATTATTATAATAATTACTATGATAAGGAAAAACGCATAAGCAGACGGATACGTAATACCTAGCACAACAGTAGAAATAGCAGATCGTTGATCAATTGCAATTGCAATAGTTGGCCGAGAAGATCCTTTAGAGAGAAAGAAGTCTTTTGAAGTTTGAAGGATCTTCGTGACGAGGTGACACATGCTAGAGTATTCAATTTAATAATAGCGCCTTTGTGGCACGTTAAATGTAGCCGTGATCTTTGACCCAATCACAATACTTCACTAATCGAGGCTTTGCACTCACGTGTAAGTGTTTATAATCGTTAAAAACTTGTTTTTAAGCACTTAGAGTCGAAGCACTGCCGCGTCTCTTAATAAATATGATATTCGTATATTTAAAGTCATACAAAGTTTCAACGCTTCATATTAACTTAATGAACATTGTAACTTGAAACTCTCACATCTTGCTTCAGCATTACGGTACAAGCCCATTCACGTCATTGATAAATAAATTTTTAAAGAAGTATCTGAATGTCAGTAAAAAAATGAAATTTATGTTGGATGCTTTGGATGTTAACTAATGTAGAAAATAGTAAAATAATTATTTCATTATGTCGCTTCGTTGAGAATACGTTGATGGTCCGTATTAAGTCGTCGTCTGCGTAATGTTTGTAGTCTTGTGTTTATTACCAAAATGATTGTAAGACGAATAAATGTATAAACATACAGATACGTAATATCAGTACAATCACAGTAATAGTAGCAGTAGCGTATTTGCTTTATAATCATCCTTTTATATTGTGCATGACGTGCAGTCGTGATTTCGTCTATTCGATCATATCTGAGATATTCCACCTGAACCGAAACTACTTTCTGGCCGATAACTTTTTATTTTTTTTCAACTCGACTACCCTTTAGATTTTCAACTATTTCTCCACTGAACTGCACGGAAATGAACTTCGATTTGGATCTCTAATACTATGGGAAAATGTGAAAACTTAAATAAATGATTTTCTTTTTACAGTGTTCCGATAGGAATTTTTCCGCGCTTTCCGATACAAATATAGCCACGTTTGAAAAAATTAATTAGTTTTTTTAAATCAAAAACCTTCGTAATGACAATAAGTTACTTTTTCAAAAATATAGTAACTTATGCGGACGAACCATTTTATTTCAATTCATATATCTATCCGAGAAAGTAATCTGTAAATTTCTATGCACTGTTAGAAAAGATTGGAAGTTTCTATTCATAAACTCGTCATCGAAATTAAATAAACAATTGTGGTATATAATTTATGTACTTTTCCAGTAAAATTAAAGCAAATTACTAAAATTCGAGTAAATTATTGAATATGCTGTACCACACATTAATTTTACATTATACTCGTATACTAAATATCATATACTAGTTAATAAATAAAAACTTTCAGTAAAAGTACACTAAATTTCAAGTAGATTTTTTCACATTCTATATTTATAGTTTTTCATGAAAAGTCGGAAAACCGATTTGAAACTTTGGTTTATTTCGTTAGTGAAATACTTGTTAAATAATTTGGTTACTTGTCTTCGAAAAAAAAAAGGTTGAGTACGTTGACTCATCCGGTGACTCAATTCGCGATGCACGGAATCTGAAGGAGCGAAGATAGTGTTGGAGTTGGTCGGTGTATCGGAGCTCCCGAATTCTGCGTAGAGTCAGTTTATAATATTTACAGCCCTCAGCGAAATTCCTCGGCTGGCCATTTTATTCCAGGGGGGTTGTGCGACGGCGGCAACGCCAGGGGCATCGGCTGCAGCGAATCTTTCGCGAATCCCCTCGGCCGCTTCGTGCCCTGCTTTTGCACCGTTCCCTCAGCAGTTTTGTTTTTGTTTTTCGTTGAACACCACCCTCGGTCAGCCTGCCGTTGTGCTGCTGTTGCTGCCGACATCGAGCGTCGGGTCCGCCCGCCTTTGCTCGATTTTCTCGTCTCGCGTCTGAGTTACGGCGCGTAGTTGGGTATATATGTACGTGACTCGGCCCTCGGGGACCGCACGGCCATCGGAACCCGGGCTTCCACTGCGGAGGTGGGGGCGGAGGACGATCCGAGAGTTCCGACGCTAGTTACCTTCCTTCAAATTAGGCAAGAGCCCAATCACTGGACTAGCCACCGACCATTACTTTCGCAGCAAAAATAAACGTTCAAGATTGAATCTATCAAAATATCCGAAAAAGTAACTCGTGTAACAACAGGATATCATACTCCGATCAATTTAATTAATAAATCCGTGAAATAACAATGGAAATTTTTTTTTTTAAATCTGACTCCGAGTGTGAGGTAAAATAACGGTCTTTTGCTAAATCAAAGTGGGCGATTACCACAATAAACATAACAAAGATAATATTATAAAATTTTTAATATTAAATTTCACCAAAGTATGAAAATTTTATTTGCACCAACCGGCATTGGTGGTTGCGACTCTGACGACCCCTGAGTTAAGGGGGTCGTCTCGCTATGTGCTAGTCAAATCAGTGTTAAATTTTGAAAAGCCCTTCAACAAATTATCGTGGTTCAATTGACGGTTTTAAAAATCAATTTGAGCACCAGCGTCTGTTCTTAATATGTAAATACATCCGCAGCCACGGTTTAAATAGAAAATACACTGATACATGCAAATGTTCCATGAGGTGTTTCTGTCATTTGATAAAACCATAATATTCGTCCGATTATGAAAAGCAATATCTTATTTTGTTTATTGAACGATGCTTCAACGATTTAACGAAAAGATTTCTCAGTGTTATCATCTTTCAAAAGTTACAACCATTTGTATGTCTAATGTTAGGTTACGTTGGATACCCATGTAGGGTTTGCCGATGAAGCTGAAATGGCCAATACACGGGCCAATGTTGTGGTGACAATTATCGACTTCGCAACATTAGGCCAATGCTTGGCCAAGTATACTTCGCCAATATCGAGCCGGACTCATCATTCAAGACTCGGGCCGATAATCAGGCCAATAGCAATGCCAATGTTGGCAGGCTCGATACCGGGATTGGGCCGATCATCGGCCAAGTTCGGTCACCCTTCATGGGTAAGCGGACGGTTGTAATTTTTGTATGAATAATATTACTGAAAAATCTTTTCGTTAAATGATCAGAGCAACTTTCAATGAACAAGCAGAGCTACAGTTCGTCATAATCGTGCCCATTGCAAATGCGGTACAGTGTAGCTAAGTCGGCTGCGGGGGTGGGGACCAACTGAGCACCTCTCAAGTCAGCACGAGAATAACTTTGCACAAAAAGTGTACACCGAACGACTGTACACGCAGACGGCTCAACACCGAAAACTCGGCACAAAAAACTCGACACCAAAAAGTCGGCACAAAAAACTCGACACCGAAAACTCGGCACAAAAAACTCGACACCAAAAAGTCGGCACAAAAAACTCGACACCGAAAAGTCGGCACGAAAAACTTGACACCGAAAAGTCGACACTTTGATCGATTTTGGGGAATTTTAAGGCCCTATCCGATGTGAAATTTTCCGTTATCTATATGATTTTGATAGTGTTTCCTAAAATGTATTGTCACTTCCAACAGCTTTAGCTGTGTTCCCGAAATGGCATGGCGAAATTTGCCACGACGAAACATGCGCGCGTGACGCATATAATAAGGTTTTACTCGACTGTATGGTAAAATTTCCCAAATTATGCTGGAGTATTTTTAAATTACTATGTTGTTTGGGTTGAAGCCCTATATCTTTTCAGAAATAATTCCCAAATAATTCTCTTCGTTAGCTTCGTGAAGTGCGGGTAAGGAGTGAACGAAGTAAGAGCGGGAAGGGCGGTAAAAGGCAATTGAAGCTTTACCATGGAAAAAATGAAAATCTAAAACAAAAATCTACTTTCGCATGAAAAATACAGGTTACAAGATCGCATCTATTTTAATATCCGAAGGAGTTACTTGTGTAATTATAACAGAATATAATACTTTTTTTATTTAATCAATAAATTCGTTAAATGAACATTAAAAAAATAATTTCTCCTCATCCGAGTACAAGTATGAATTAAAATAATGTTCCCTTGCCAAATCAAATTGGACGGTTACCACAATGAACATGATAATAGAATAAAATTAAAAATATTCAACTTCACAAAAGAATGACATATTCAATTCCAAGATTTATTTACCGTTAACGATATTTCACTTGATTTCACATTCACAGGGAAATTTTCGAACTTAATCAATTTGACTCTGGGTCCAATCATAAGTAACAGAACAGAATCGACCGAATTGTGACGATAAAGTCGAAAATTTGCTATCGGGCAGGGGATGAACTTGCCCAATTTAAATTAAGTATGTGATTATAACAGGATATTATTTATTTTCAAATTTAGTAAATAAGTCGGTCAAGCAAGAATATAAAATTGATTTCCTATTGTCAGACGCTGAGTATGAGGTAAAATAATTTTTTCGTTTCACTTTTTTGTAATACGTGCATCGAAAGTGGCGACTTTCGTAATTGTTTTGAGAGGCGGAAGCCGTTCATATAAGCAAATCTGTCTTCATGCGCAGTCGTCATTTTACTTACTTTCGTCCCTAGAGCGAAATTTCGTTCACTTTTGTCCCCCTCTGGCGGGACGAAAGCGATCATATCGACGCAGTGAACAGTTCTCGTTGTGAGCCCATGTTCAGAGTAGTGTTCAGCGGACGTCTGCAATGCGTGTTTCTCATCGTGCGTCAACGTCTATCGTTGTCAACGTAAACCAAGAAAAAATAAAAAATGAGTTATATCAAAACTTCCGCTTGTATCAAAACGTCGAGTACCCTGCCAGAGATGTAAAAATCGCGGATAACGTGATTAACAGATTGCTACTATAAAAAACAAGTAAAAGGTTTAACCTTACTTACGCGAAATTTCCGACATGGGAAAAACTCGAAGCATCAACAACGTATCAGACATGCGATGTTAGCTTATTTTCAAGAGCTAGCTCAGAATATGCAAGCTTCTACGTTATGATTCATTTTCTCGATGCTGAAAAGCACGTTAAGCTTAAAGCGTAACATCGATATCGCTAAGTTTATCTTTGTTATGTATATTTCGTTAACAGGAGCTTCTCAAGTTTGATCATCACAAATTGATGACATAAACGGTAATTTATTGTCAATCTTACTCTAGAATAGGATATTTAATTTCGGGATTTGTTTATCATTAACGAAATGTTACATTAGTCCGAAATTACGATAAAACGCTCCAATTTGATGAATTCCACTCTGACACTAATCAGAAGTAATAGAACATAATAAATTGAATTGTAAGAAAACAGTCAAAAAATTGCTACCAAGCGGAGTATAGAAACTTTTATTATTCGATATCCGTTACGTTGAGCACACAGCGGGGGGAACGAATTAAGAGGAGTTGCGAGAAGAAGAGTGGAAAAGGAACAGACGAGAGACAAGTCCAGGAGGATCGGCCGGGACACATGAAAGAACCAAACGCCGAAAGTTGTCGTTGATCTAGTGCTACGACCAACACTTAACTAAGGCCTACTGGAGGATGGGTTACCTACCTAACGGCTGACTGTATACTCGCTCCTCCGCAGATAAGACGTTTCGACTACTGGGCCCGATGACCAACGGCGTAGCCTGCTGTTTCAATTCACTCTATTCTGTCCATTATCATTATTTATTGATGATAGCCAATGTCTTATTTAATGCACAATAACAGATTTTGTACAAAAAGAAAAAGATTTACAATACATAATTATTGAATTTTGGCAAGATAAATCCACTTTTGATCATATTACTGGATGTTGCATTAGTATAACTGTTCAAAAACCTCTAGGCATGCAAAAAAATGTCAAGGCTAAATAAACAATAATTCCTGACAGGTATTCTTACTTGTTAAAATAACGAAATTTGTTGTTGATGAAAGTAAATTTTATATTTAATTCAGAACAACAAATATTGAACGGATAAAATATTTTTAATAAAAAAATTGATGTTAATAAACTTTTGCAACATACATTTATTTCTAATGATATTACTCGATGTAGAATGAGCAAAATTGTAACAAAAACTTGCGGGTAAGAAAAGGTTCAACTAGCACCTTAAGATTACGTTATTTGTTGTTGATGAAAGCAAATATTTCATCTAATTCATAACAACATATTTTACACAAATTCAGTATCGCTTAATCAACACTTCATAATTGTTAAATTTTGATAATATACATTTATTTTTACTTGTATTACTCGATGTAGCATTAGCAGAATCGTTTAAAAACCTCCGGTCAAGCAAAAAAGTGTCGGCTCAACAAACAACTTAATCTTGACAGGTATTCTTCCATATCAAGATTACGTTGCTTGTTGTTGATAAAAACAAATGTCTCATTCAATTCACAACAAGAAATTCCACACTAATCAAGTACCGCTTAATTAACTATTCATAATTGCTTGATTTTGTCAATATAAATTCATTTTTACTTATATAACTTGGTGTAGCATTAGCAGAACCGTTTAAAAATCTCCGGCCAAGCAAAAAAGTGTCGAGGCTCAACAAACAAGTTAATCTTGACAGGTAACAAGCTTGTAAGTCGGAATATTGTTAATGATGAAAAGTAGTACGTTTCGACTGCGGCCCATAAAACTATGGGAATCAGGTTCGACACTGCTATCTAGGTAACCGAGTGGCGCTGCATACGCGAGTATATATATATATCTAGATATATATATATGTACACATATCCCACTAAAGGTAAGCAACATGCACATGTCGGTGTATAACATGCGTCGTCGCTTTTAACTTGGCAGCAAGCCGAGATTCGAAGGATCGTGTTGCAATGCTCTTCTTCGTCAAGGTTCCGGGGGCTGGTGTAAAGGCGTCCCGTAGGCGTCGATCCGTTAAGCGCATTCCTCTACAGAGGTTATACGCGCTACGACGTCGTTGACGACTACCAACGACTACGAGATTTCTTGCGAAAGCCATACGCGCAGCCTGAGAGCTCGCTACATCGTCTCGTTAACCGCGATTCGCCTGTCCTTGCCTCAAGTTCGCACTGATCCCGTTCCATTGCACTCTCCAGCAAATCACTCTCATAGTTCGTCTCGCATAAAACGACAGGACATCATTTCTGCAGGATGCGACGCCATTTACACAATTTGCAGCGACAAATATACCCAGCCCCAATCGGACAAATCGTTGAAGTCCTTGCCACTATAAAGTGCAGGCTATTTATTTTTTTGACAACTATGGCGACAATGAAATTGTTAAAATTAAATCTGCATCATAGCGGAAACTATTTTAAAGCTATATCTATTAGAAAATAGTCGCATGTATTTATAATGAGTGGCTATCGTTTCATAGTTACCGATATCAGATTTTTCTCTGATATCGGTATGATGATAATGCGGTATACGCTGTATACAAGTATTACTTTGCAGATTTATACAATTGCTTCAGATATATTTTGGGCTTTTTTTAAACAAAGCTACGTATACGAGGAAGTAGGTTTATCGATTTTAGATTCTTCATAGAGAAAGCTTTGTAAGAAAAACCCGAAAATAATGAGGAAGCATTTTGCAAAGTTCTACTTTGTAGTTTTTTAAAATAAATGTTAATTCTGATAAATTCGTTTCACATCACAAATTATGATTAAATTTTTGTTAACCGTCACTATATAGTACCGATTTGATTTATAAGATTTGTTATCGCTGTCTCATGTTTTGGCAAAGTTAGGGCAACAACGCGAATTTTTCGAAAAATTTTAATATTCTGTAAAATCTAAAGAGATTTTCCGATTTCTTGGAAAATTCAATACAAACAAACATCAAGAGTACCTGCACCCATGAATAATTATTTAGTAAAATATGGCTATTTTTAAAAAAGCTAGAGCGCATGTGCCTTTTTAAAAAAATTCAAAAACCTATAAAATCAACATTCTTATATAAATTTCGTAAAAGATCGCAACAGTCAAAGACGATCTGCTGCTTCACCTGTGTCCCAAATTTTTGCTTAATCGGTTGAGCGGTTCTTGAGTTATTGGTGATTGGAATTTCGAAGCCATGCAAACACACAGACATATACACACATACACACATACATACGGACAGTTTTTCAGAATTACCGTTTTCGATGTTTTGGGTCATTCTGAGAGTCCTGACATGAACATCTCGAAAAAAATATTTCAAATCCAAAGCTTTTTCTATGAGGAAGCAGAATAATCGGACCGCCATGGATGTGTTATGGACCTATTAAGAGAAGTACAACCGGTCAGACCACTTTCCATTTGTCCACGCATCCCATATGTATTACTATCGAAAATCACATCAACCCGTTTCTCTGCACTGCAAACTATGAGAGTAATTTGCCCCAGCAAATTACTCTCATAGTTTGTCCTGGATAGGACGACAGGACATTGTTTCTCCAGGATACGACAACACACACACACAATTTGCAGCAAAAAATGTATGTAATGGAGAAACCGTTGACCTTATCGGAACTCTAAAGTGACATCTATTCATTTTTAGAATATGCGGATATTTTTGTTACAGCTACGGCAACAATCAAATAGTTGAAATTGAATTTTCACCGTTGCGAGGACTATTTTATGGCTACCATAACTAGTGAAAGAAAGTTGCATGTATCCAAAACGAGTCTCTGTTATTTTGTAGTTACCGATATCAGATTTTTCTTCGTGGGACTTCGTTCACAACCAAAAAGGTGACACAGAAATGATCAGAACATCATGTATGTCATATGGACCCATCAAGAGAAGTACAATCTGTCATACCACTTTCTCCTCGTTTCCGTCTATCGCACATGCAGTACTATCAATAATCACATCAGCAGAGGAATATTGTCCTGTGTTAGCTGGTCAAATTATGAAATTATAGCCTATTTATTTCGCAAATTCACCGAAATTGAACATTATGCAATTGATGTCAATCTATAAGTTAGCCTTGATATAAAGACTTGTCTTTAAATGCCAGCGCGGTTTCATTGATGGATTCGTAAAACTTCAGTGAGGCACTGGCCGACCTTACACCGTCGGATCTCATAGCCGTAAGGTTAATCTTACTACAGAGTAGTGAGAGTTACAAGCTAATGGCTACCACTTATCATTTCAACTCAAACGTACTGCGGAAAGACCTACGTATAAAGTCGAGTAAGTTCGAACTCATTCGTGTGCAGAGTTTTGGGTATATCCAGGTACTGGTATGTAGAGTTCGGCGGTAGCATGTTTCTACTATGCAGAATTTGGCTGTATACGGTTCTCGCAATGTGTTTTACTATGTGGCTGAACTCCGAAATTAGCCAGTATAATTTGGGCTGTGGCTGCCCAAAGCTGCAGACATGCCGAGTTTTGAATGTCCATAGGTTTAGGCATATATAGTTTTGACTGTCCAAAGCTTTAGGTAAGTAGAGTTTTGACTGTTGAAAGCTTTAGGGATGTAAAGTTTTGACTGTTCAAGGCTTTAGGAATGTAAGGTTTTGGCTGTCCAAAGCATTTGACATGTAGTGATTTGAATGTCCGAATCTGTAGGCATGTAGAGTTTTGACTGTCCAAAGCTTTAGGTATGCAGAGTTTTGACTGTTCAAAGCGATAGGCATGTAGAGTTTCGACTGTCCAAAGCTTTGGGCTTAGTAGAGTTTTGACATGTGAAATTTTGACTATCCCAAAACTTCAGGCCGATAGATTTACTGTTCAATGTTTTAGGCATGTGTTTTACCGTCCAAAGTTTCTGGCATGTAAAGTAGACTAAAGTTTCGACAATATTATGTTATAGGCATACACACTTCTGACTTCCCAAAGTCCAGCATGTAAAAATTTGGCTGCGTAAAGGCTTAGAGTTACAGTTAAGTTTCAGGCTGAATAATTTTCTGCCGTGCGGTTTTTCGCCATTTACACATTCCGCTGTAGATTTTCTGCTGCACGATTCTCTCCTAAGTGGCAACCTGCAGAAACAAGATCCTGCCGCTAAAACGGATCACCGCATGAAAAAAGTGAAAGAACCGACACTACCAACAGCGTCTAAGTGCGGAAAAATATCGCGTCCCTGATAGCAATGATAAGAAAAATACCGATGCAGAAAGGAACGCGTTAAGCGGCGATAAAAGCTCCGGACAAATATTTCCCTCCCTGTTCCGATATATCCAGAAATATATCCGGGGAGCGTGTGCTTCGTTAGCCGTCGCAAAGCAGTTTTTTTCCAGCTAAAACTCTTTTACAGCGCGTGCGGCTGTAAACCGCGGTGAACAAGGATCACGAGGATCTCGTTCACATGTTGTTTTTTTCTCCCGTTTTTCCTCGTGGTGTCGTGCGCGCGGATAGTCCTCCTAAAGCGAGGCCGGGACACCTTTGCGCGCACGGCGATGGTTACGGCTGAACGCGTCCGGCAGTGTGCGCGCGGGGACGTCCAAAGAGAGTTGCTCTCGAGAGCCATGAGCCGCGCGGCAACGACGCGACGAGAGCCGGCCGAACGGCTTCGACTGATTGCGTAATTCCGCGCGCGACGAAGGCGAGCGGGATCGCAGTCCGGTCCATTTATACACGCGATAGGTAGGTAGATTATATGTCCTATACGCTTTTTACGTCTTTTTTATCCGGCTATCCGTCTCTTTTGCTGTCGACGCGTTCTCCGTCTTATCTTATATCGTTGTGTTAGCCGTATGTACTACACTAAGACACCACCGGTACGCTTCTCGCGGTCTGCTTCGCGACTCTGTTTTTTCCTCCGTTCTCGTCGTCGCACTTGGTACACAACACTACCACCACAAGCTCTTGGCATTTAACTCGTAATATACTTCCGATCGGCGTTTGCGCGGTTGCGCATATGGCATTTTTTGAGATTTCATCCAACGATAAAAGCCCGCCAGGTTTCTTTCAGTAACGCGTGGAAATTTCCTACGAGAATTCCTCGATAAAACTCATTCGCGCCTTCAATCGCTGTCGATAATCCTCCGTCTTCATGGTTTTACAATTTGCTCTGACTGCTAACGCAAATATGACCAAGTCTACGTTGTGGTATATGCGGAAGCAGACATCAACGGTGCTTGTCCGAGGTATTGCCTAATTTGTTTTTATTGTCCGTTTTAATGTTTTAAGCTAAAAGCAATCCTGGCTCACTTTCACTCATCATTCGGTCGATGAATCGGCAAGGATCTTATGAGGGAATTAGCATCGACGTTCGATCAATCTTCCGGCACATTGACTCGCACTTGTCGAGAAGATTGAGAGGTTGCAGTCATGCCTGATCTTCACGGGTCTCGGTGCGCAGACTCTGCTTCAATTGGTCGATGGGTCATCGGCAACGGTATCCTTCGAAGAATCCAGAAGTGCTCGCTTGTATAGGAGCGACAGCAACGGAAAAGACGAGCGGCAGATCTCGATAAAAGGGTCCTCTTTGCCTCCGAGATCTGTGCAACGTGTAAAGACGTTTCGTCTTTCGCTGTGGCCCTGAGACTCAGATCAAGAGAATGTGCTGATCGATGAAGCTACTGTCAGTATTGGAACGACAGGTATTCAAAGCAAAGTTGATATTATCCCATTACTTTCGAACTCGTAATAATTATTTATCTATCCCATAAAAAAGTTTTAAGATTAGTGAGCGGTGATCGATAAAATGATAATTCTATTCAATAACCAACAGGTTATAGGAACACATACGCTTTGCACAGTCGTGGTAGTTCTGAGTTTAAGCTCAAATTCAGGAAATTTTAGGAATAATACGCTGTTAAAAATTTTCGTACGAAAATTTAGATAAAGTATTGGAAGTTTCTTTGCAAATACGCATATATTAAATTCAATATAGAAATATTAATTAATTTTTTTTAAAACTTGTTGTAAGATCAATATACATCATACAAAACACTTCATGAAGGTTGTGTTTATAATTTAATTATCGGAACTTCTCGACATATCTGTACATTAAACCAAATTTAATATATTGTATCTGCAAAAAAATTTCAGATGCATATTTTAATTTTTACCGATTTTTCAACAGTGTGGGTCTTAGCTGTCGGTCGTAAGCGGAACAATGTTACTTGAATGAAGATCTCGAGAGGGCTCATCGAGTGTCTTACCATAGTTAGTAAGTCGTTGCGGCGCCTTTTTAACATAAAAAAAACTTTCTGAGATACATACGTAAATAGATAAGTAGTGTGCAGTTTTACAGGCGTCATAATGCATAGAACCGCTTAACGCATGATGTGCAACGTGCGGACAAGTTCTTTTTTTACTAGAGTAGAGTTATGTTTTCTCTTTGGCCTTATAAGCTAACAACGCTCTAAATTGCATCGCGGTCTTCTATTCACTTGCGGAATTTGAATAGTTTCTGCTGATTTCGCAAACCCTTAAACACCCTCTCCGTACAGCTGGACGGGATAATAGCTACAAGTGGATACCGATCAAACGTAAATTCAGTACGTTTGTCACATGGAAAACCATGCTTCGTTAAAACAACCAAGCGCTTAGTTATATATGCGCCATTCGATAATTCTAACCAAGTCTAACCAAGATATTGGTTAGCACAACAAATAATTTAGTTGTTAATAAATTGATTGGCATAACTTATTGGTTAAATTTGATTGGTCCAATAGACGAATCGGTTGACGCACATACAACCAAGCGATTGGTTGCTCCGCTTCTCTATTTGCGCGTATGCATACAATTGTTTTCTAACTACAAATTCAATAAAAACGAAAATTGGCTTACCTTTCTTTTAATATTTAACTCTTCAATCTTTAAACTCTTCTATTATTTTAAGTCAACATTCAATTGATTTTTTCTATTAATGTGGTAGGACATTCAGAAAAATAATTGATAAGAAATGACTTACGGAATTATATTTAAAACATGATAATGGAGTTTAAGTAAGATGAAAGTTACTTGACATCAATATTTTTAGTATGAATCAACCATTCATTATTCAATATGTTTGGGTCAACGTAATGCAACCGCATTATCCTTAAGTAATATGTAGAAGCGGGAGAGACGATTAAAGTTGAACTTATCTGAAGTGGAGTAAATGAAAGTAAATTAGAATGGTAAAAGTACAAAAAGCTAAGCCGAATCCTTTTCTATATTAGCCAACAAGACCACGAGGAGTGCTTACTTGCAAGTTCGAGGTAATCTAGCCTCAACGTTGTCAGCATTCTATAGGCTAATGTCAAGCGATAATCAATTCGGCCCAATAACTCTTATCATTTAATCAGGCAGTTTGGCTCGCGGCTGCTTACATGTGTAAGCGTGTTTATAGCAGCGAAAGAAATTGATGAAATATTAGATATTAGGTGTGTTATTGATTTTTGTTGTGTCGCTGCATACGTATTCCCATCAAATTTTATAATAAAACACTACATTTCTGTTACGATTTGAATAACAAATATATCTAAATCCGGATAATGTATATTTCCCGAAAAACCGGTCTTTCAGGTGGTTATTGACATTGAACAACGATTTAACGGCGACAGCATCGATCGTGTTTGTTTTAAGCAGTGAACTAAGAGGATGTTGTGAGTGGAGTCAAGTCAACATCCCTGAGGTCACAGATGACGTCATGAACAATAGTTAGCTACAGAAATATTTTGATGAAGAGTACAAGAAATCTGAAAAATCTATGTTTTCATCTCGATTGCAGTAAACTTGATGCCTCGACGGTTTCATGCTGTGGAGTTTTCGTCTAAACGGAAACTAGATGACCCGAGGGTCTTCCGAGGAATTGTCGAGCAGCAGAGAGCGGGAGCTCATGGTCTCGAGATTTGGGAGCGGCGTGATCTTCTCTACTCAACTTGCCAGGAGGTAAAAGACTAGTAACAGACCCGACGACCTTCATCAGCAAGTCGTACGAGATCCCTTCGCTCAGTTTTGGTACTATTTTTCACATGATGTTTTATTGGTGCAATTCTCGGTGTGTAACTTTCATTAATTAATTTATTTGTATTTCGATTATTAAATAAAAGTGATTAACATACCGAATAATAATGAAGCATGAATTTGGAAAATTAATTGGATAATCCCATCGACACTCATATCTATAGAAAATGCGAGTGGCCGTGTATGTGTTAGGCCGTAAATGTGATCCTCTGTGTATTTGTAAGGCCATGAGTGTGAGTATCTGTGTGTATGTGAGTGTCTGTGAGTGTGTGTCTGTCAGTGTCTGCATTTTTGGGAGCGTCTGTTAGTGCTGTGTGTTTGTAAGTACCTGTGAATCGCTGTGAGTACTGTGAATTTGTATATGTGAGGATCTGTGAATGTCTGTAAGTGTCTGTCAGTGTCTGTGACTGACTGGCTGTAATATTCTGTGAGTGTCTGTCAGTCTATGTGTCCGAGAATGTTTGTGCGTCAGTCTGTCCATACGCATCAGTTAGTGTCACATTTATGTGTGTGTTAGTGCCTATATATGTTTGTGCGTTGTAAACGGGCCCGAACCATTTTGACCCGCTCGGCTTATAAACATACACGTTAATTTTTCTTTTGAACTTGGCGTCGAGTTGCTACCGTGATTCTTGATATATACTAGAATGTTATTGTGTTTCGCGCGCTCGTGAACAAAATTAGAAAAATTCAAGTTCGGGGTCTTACACTCACCCGAATATTGGCGTTTCGGAGTCCATTACGGGACTCGAGAAAATCGGGCTTTGGGGTCTGACTTTTCCGAATTTTTGGGCTTCGAGGTCCAGTGACGGACTCAGAAAAATGCGGACTTGACCCATTGAGAGACTTACAGTAATCCGGACTTGGGGTTTGACAGACCCTCCCTCTCCACCTCCCCCTCCCTTTCCGGGCTCTTTCAGACCCCACTGAATTTTTCTAAGTCCCTCGATTCTTGATACGTTGGCGACAGCGATATCTTTTTATAATATAGAAAAATACATCGACATTGTTAGTAACAATGACAATGTTCTACATTTTAAGGTTTTTTTTCCACATTATTTCTTACACTGTACTGCAAATTACATGTAATTTATCGAAATAAAATGTTCTGTGCCATAGAGGATTGATTACGTAAAGTATTTATCCTCTTTTCTCCTCATATTATGTTATGTGTACCGTGAGAAGGTGATGAAGTTCGTTGCATTGAAGATGAGATGGAGTGTTGCACACGCGGTGCAAAAATAATAGACCATCGACAGGTTATTGTGTGACTCCTGATCTAACTTGGCCGCTGACGTCACATACACACACTTCAGCGAAAGGGCGTTCGTGAGTGGGTGAGGGAGAGCGTACTCGACGATGCCTTGTTTTACAAGATACCGAAGGCCGGCCACGATTCTGCGCCACGCATTAATAAAACAAACACAACGCTTGACGCAACGCTACTCCTGCTGATGCATAGCGAAGTGGCTGACGGTTAAGTACAATTCGAGTCCCCAATCGACATAAATATGCGGGTACGAATTTAGAACCTCCATTTATCCTACGGAATTATCTCATTTTCATTGAAGATGACCATTGTTACCTCTTCATTTTATTAACACGTCGCACTTGCTTACTACAATGAATACCTCGAATAAAAATAATAATTTCAATCATTTTCCTTTTTTAATATATGCAAGATAAACATACATTTCAAGATAACTAGAGTTCTGATCATAATGAAATTTCGAAAATTTCGATACATCACATTTTGATACCGATCCGCTCGAGCCGCAAGTTTTTTTTTTTAAGATCGTTTATCATCACGCGAGAATTTCACTGGAAGTCTCGCCGAGTGTAATTTCGCTTTTAATAACTATAACAGTAGGTTTCACGGGTCTGATGCCGATTGGCAACGGCACGCACGTTATATTTACGGTAGCAGCGTCGCTGAATCATTTTCCAATGAATTACTAATGGCCACGCTCTCGCGGACGTTCTAATGGATGTGGTTCGCGGTGCGAGGACACACGAGACCTTCGAGGGTCGCGTGTGCATCGCTGTTACACGCGTGCGGAAATCGTATATTCGTGTTTTCTTTGTGATCCACGGGAGCATCGAGGCATTACGTGTGCAACTTCTTTTTTCAATTGGGATGGCCTCAAGAGCGGGGGGAGGGGGCGAATAAGGCGATCCCATTGGATGTCGGAATGGAGGATAAGCTAGAGGCGCTCCTTACAAACAATCATAGATTCAGTACATTTATTACATGGAAACAATAGTCGTTCATACAGCGTCAGCCGATTAAGGGGTTAAGTCACTGTGAGACTTCCAAAAACTCATTTTTCTGTTTCTTGGCTAAATGAATTGTTCATACGTGTAAGGATTTTCTAAGAGGTTAACAATATCAAAATTCAAACTATTGTCGAAGTTATAGCAATGAAAGTAAGCACGCCAGAGCGTCGCTGACGATGTACTGTTGTTTTTTGCGTTTTTCTCGAAACAACTTTTTTTAAACTAGTGCACACGTCCTCAAGATCATCTCGACCAATTTCGTTAAAATCGACATCACGTATTTTTCATCATATTATCTATTGTTTAGTGTAGAATTTTTTTGAATTACATTTTTTGAAGTTAAATGCCATGGTGATAAGTTACAAACTTTTTAAACTCAAAACGTTTTATGAAAATTCAAGTTATTTGTTTTAGATAGCTATCATTTCAGCAAAAAAAAATTGATAGAGATGTTACCTTCGTCACACTATAGTTATTATCTTTCTGAATGAGACATTTTTAATTTTTGATCTTTCAGACAATTCCTGACAGAGAAAATAAATACACCATCAACAAGAATTTTCAGACGAGAGATTTTTCAATTTTGTTATTTGTTGTTATTTCAAATTATTCATGGAACTACTATATTCATTTGAAAAATAGCACTTATCGTATATATTTAATAGCTACTTAAGGAAATGTTTATTTCCATACCCATTTTTAGGAAAGCTAAGGTAGCGTTTGCCTTTATTGATAAGGCTAAACAAGTTATTAGTTAGCAGTCAAGCTCATTGCTTGGCATAATCAAGCTCATTGCTTGGCATATTCAAACTTATGGGTTAGCACAATCAAGCTCATTGTTAGCTCAACCAAGCTCATTGTTAGCTTAACCAAGTTCATTGTTAGCTTAACTAAGCTCATTGGTTGGCACAACCAAGCGGATTGGTTAGCTTAAATTTACATTGGCTAGCACAATCAAACACATTGGTTAGCGCTACCAACCTCACTGGTTAGCACAACTAAGCTTATAAGTTACAACAACCAAGCTCATTATCATACAACCAATAATTTGTTTGGCGAAACCAACGACCTGATTGATGTATTTAATTAATCGGCCGGCGTATATTCAACCAAGCGCTTGGTTGTTCCGCGTCTTGTGTTGCGTGTATGCTTAAATTATTATTTTTACAACTTTTTACAAGTATACAAAAATACAATAACACCGCGAATTGGTTTACGTTTATTTTATATTTACGGCTTCTTCTATTGTTATTTTTTTTTTCGAATGCTCCTATTATTTTCCGTCAAAAGTTCATCAATTTTCTTACTGAAGTTGTTGTATATTTAGGAGAATAACCAATCATAAATGATTAACAAAATAATTCGAAGGATAATAAATACAAATTCGAGGGTTTGTGTGTGCATAGCTGTTACCCGTCTGCTGCAATCCGTAGATTCGTGTTTCCCTTGCGATACACGGGCATTATGGAACTTCTCATTTCAATTGGGCTAGTCTTAAGAAGGGGGAGGGGGACGAAGCAGGCGATGGCAGTGGATGTTGGAATGGAGGATAGGCCGCGGGCGCTCCTTATGGTCCGTTGAGATGTTGAGTGTTGGCTCGTGAATCGCGAAGAGTATGACGTCGCCACGGCGGATGGAAGTCGCCTCCTCGCGACGCTTGCGACACTAAGATCGAGCGCAGTACGTGTGCATGCTGTAACTCGCGCGCTAAGCCGGCCATCCTTGACTGCTGGCTGTCGAGCTACAGCGAGTTCCTCTGGTCGTCGTCGGCGTCGTGTAAACGACTCGCTCGCACATTGCCACCAACACTATGACAGCTTTCCTATATCTCTTACACACTGGTCTAACCTTTACACTTCAGGGACAATCAATTATTCATAAAATGTAATTTTGACGGTATCATCTTTGAGGTGTATGTGTAGCATGGTCAAGGAAAATAATTTGAAGGGCAGGAGTCTTCGGAAGAATATTTTGATGACATTGTGGAGAATGTATTGGGGAAAGAAATTCGATAAATAATTATTTACCGTTACACTGTTAGAAAAGATTGGAAGTTTTTATGCATAAACTCGTCATTGAAATTCAATAAACAATTGTGGTATAGAATTAATGAACTTTTCTACTAAAATTAAAGCAAATTATTAAAATTCAAGTACTGTTACTGGAAAATTAAGGTAAATTATTGAATATGCTGTACCGTACATCAATTTTACATTACACTTGTATACTAAATTTCATATACTAGTTTATGAATAAAAACTTCCAGTAAAAGTACATTAAATTTCAAGTAGATTTTTTTTACAGTGTACTCATTTAATTAGTTCTTTCAAATAAATGTATAAACGGTATCTATTACCTGTTCGGATTTTAAGATATATGCGCAAAAGTACCTCTTTTGGGACTTTACGCGCATTGGTTACCAAAATGTGAGAAAACAGCTTTTAGCACAAGTGCGCAGAATCTTTTTTTTCGTACACTTTTGACATTCTGTAGAAATGAGAGGGAGGAATTTTTGTGCAGTCGTTCCAATAAGTAGTTCGTGATACTTGTAGGAAATAAAAAGTATATCCAACAGTTTTTGGAAGTAGCCCTCGGTTACGGCTCGTACGGCCAGTCTCACGAGCTTTGTCAAAAAGTTCGCTTTTTCGCACTAGTATAACAATTGTCTATTACGGTACACGACACACGTGCGATAAAACTTTTTTCTAATGAGTGTAAGCAGTGTGAGGTGTGTACAGCACGAGCCGATTGCTGCGATCAAATAGGTTGAGAAAAAGAGTTTTCAACAAGAACTGCCAAAAAAATGTTTAATAGGAAATAGGTATTATCGCACATGACGCTTAGTTAAATCGTCCATTATCGCATCGAGTAAAGTAATGATCACATGCTTTCTATAGATTTGTAGATTTTTCACACGATTATATAGAAAAATTTCGAAAATGTGTGAATCTTTTACTAAACGGTAATCGGTGCTCGGGTTTTTATTTCCTACATTTTATACGTTGACACAAAAGATTTCTGAGATTCCAGATTCCCTTAACGAACACTGCATAAGAATAGTTACAACTGATCTTCAGTTTATCGCTTTTATATAATACGACAGAAAATGTTAAATTTCTACTATGTATATTTTTCATTATATCTCAGTGAAACTTCAATATTTTGATGTCGATCGTACAATATAATATCTTATTGCGATCATATTGAATCAAAGCCGTCTTTAAACTCATTTCTCTGGACGTGAATATTGAAAGTTCGGAAATCTTTGAAACGGGTATAGAAAATTTTCTCCCCGAGTGTATAACGTGGAATAGATGTACATTTTTTCGTTACGAAAATCGTCTTAGTGATGTACAGTTCGCTGAATACGTTACAAAAGACGTATCAGTGATGTCCAGTCGGCGAAATTATTATGTATTAATTAGTGCACAGTATATTGAATATGCCATACGTGTCGTCTTTTTTTACAATTTTACTGAATTCGTCAATACATAGTCGAATTTTTAATATGAGTTAACTTTAATTTTACGACACGTACATTGAATGTTCATTTTCTTTCGTACATCTAATTTAATTACCCACACGGGCTTAGTATAAACTACTGTATAGTATACGAATTTTCAAAATATTTTTTACAGTGTAATAAACTTCTATACTATTAAATCCTCAGGCTTCAAATATTTGTCAGATACCATGGAATTGAATAATACTGTATCATCAAAAGGTTAGCAAAAATAAGTTATATCTTAGCAACACGTTCGCGTTACTTCTATCAATAAAATATTGAACATTCGACGGTAATACATAACATAGTATAAAAGTGGAGATAGTGAAGCTGCGAGGTCTCGTCGTAACACAGTAAGCCTTGGGTGCGCCTCATGATATACACGCAATCTTACACGAAGACGGCGATCTCGAGTGGCGAATGTATTCAACATATCACGCACGCGGGGCACGAGCTGAGAGAGATACTACCGCTCACTTCTTCTGCTGCGAGCTAGAATCTGCCTCGTCAATCCGCGCTCGTTCCGTTTCGTATCGATGCACTCATCGATCGAGAAACTAAAGCATAGACAACCGTGACCATCTAACAGCCGCTACCGGTGATAGATATTTATAATTGAAAGGATTCGTATCGGTATCCTATAAAGCCCTCGTACTAGCTGTCAGTCACTAGATACATTCAGATTAAGTGCTCCATGGAGCAACCAGAAAAAGACCTAGTGGACCGCACTAGACTGTAATACACTTAAATTAATTTTCTCATCTGAATGCCGACGTAATATGCAGGGTCAACTCGGGTAAGTATGATAGTGGAGCAATTGTGATACTGAATATTTTCCAAAGGGTAAGTAATTTATTTTCATTAATATTTTAAGGTAAAGGTTAGAAGGTATAATACTGTTTCTGCAACTCCGTGCGAGAAGTGCGATTTCTCGCACGTGAAGCGGAGCGTGTGGGAAGTAAGCACTTCTCGCACTAGTGAAATAAAATTGTATACGAAACTCGTGCGAGAAACTTTTTCTCAACTCGTTTACTTGCAAGACCCTCATCAAAAAGAGTTTTATTGCACTCGTATTGTAATATACTATTATGCAACTCCGTGCGAGAAGTGCTTACTTCGCGCACGGAGACCTAATTTCTCCATCATTAACTCTCCTCGAGAATCGCACTTCTCGCACTAGTGAAATAAAATTGTATACGAAACTCGTGCGAGAAACTTTTTCTCAACTCGTTTGATTGCAACACTCGCCTTCGGCTCGTACTGCAAACTCTACCTCGTCAGAAAAAGTTTCATCGTATTCGTATCGTCATATACTATATCAACATCAAATAAGCATAGCGTTAAAAAAAAGTTCTCCACATATATTTTCGGTATTTCTATGAGGATCCCAGAAATCTTTGTTGTTAAGTTTCTCCTGATCGGGAAAATTTTTTTTTTTTGTTAATTTCGATCGCAAACTTTTCATATTTGATACTAAATGAAAAAGTGTTTATATACATATAAGAGAGGCCGATATTTTTCCGAAATACGGCACTTTCTGTTCAGGAGACCAATATCACACTAGCCCGATACAATTTTGTGAAACAAAAATTGTTCGATCGATGCAAGAAACAATCTCAGTCAAGTCGTGATACTTTATATACGCATGCAATTTCAAGCACAACTCCATTTAAATTTCTCAATTTATTTCAAGATATCCTATCGCTATTCCTCTGCAGTTTAAAAAATAGGCCAAGCACAAGTCAATGTGAAAATTAAAAAAGTAAACAAACAAACTATAATTTCACTTGCCAAATTTATGAATCCAATTTAGCAACTGCTGTTGATGAGAATTGGTGGTCTCATTTTCTTGGAATACTATAGAAAAAGAGATTGTGTAAAACTTAGTGTTGATTGATGAAGTGAATGTGTTTTGTTTGCCCAAGTGTTCATTCATTGGCGTCTTCATCGTCAGATGCGATAAGTGTAGATACTAATAGGGAGGAGGAATTCGTATATAAGAGGTATATTGTTCAAAGATTCGAGAGACTAGTGGGTAAAACGTGGTTCTGTATAGTCGCGGGCGCGGGCGCGAAATTCTTGGCGGGCGGGTGGACGTGCGGCGCTTGTTCGCTTCCAGAGGCGGCGAGGTATAGAGTCAAGGCGGGAGCCACGCTGCGGCAGTCGCAGAGTCTTAGCCTGAGCCGCCTTCGCCACGGGAATATGCAGATCGTATGGTAATCACGACGTAAGATAGGTGGCAAACCGTTTGTCGCATTGTTGTCGCACGACACCAAAGGAGCAGGGCATTATCGCGATACCAGATCCGAGAGCGCGGAGCGAACGGCTGCTTATGCCGCGTGGAACAGCGGAGCATGAGGAGGGAAAGAGGAGAAGGACGCGGAAACTCAGCTTCAATGCACCGTCGGTTAACAATATTTTTCGCGATTTTCCTCTGCTCCACCTATTTACCCTTGTTTGCAATAACGTGGACGGCCCAATTCCTGACCATGGCCCGACTAGTGTCCGTTCTGCGTATTTTTCACGGTACGAATTCTCACGTGAAAAAATTATATATAATTCAATATATATAGTCTGTATAAGAAAATAAACATATAGAATAACTATACTCTGTATTTCATTTATATGAAATTTATATATAGTCTGCAGATATTATAAACCGATTTTTGTAGAAACGTTACATTAAATTTACATAAATTATAGTGCACTTTATATAATTTTATAGAATTTTCATATGTTTCGTATACAACATATAGAAACTGTATATGTCCATTTTCGTATACGCAGCTTCTATGTAAATCTTTACATATAATTTGTATACAATCATCATATAATTTTTTAACTTGGGTATATTTTAGTGCGCAATGGCTTTGGTAACTAAATATCAAACGGTAAAATTTCAAAAGGAATAATATCGAAATGAAAAATGTCAACGTTGAATTATCTGCTAAATGGATCGAATCCAATGTTCTGAAGTTGCTACTGAATCTAAAAAACCCTGAAGAACGTGAAGAACTGGATTGAAATCACAAACAGGTGAAATTAATTTGATAAGTAGCGGTCACTGGCGGTCTCATGTATTAAAATAAAGGACTAATATAATGGAACAGTCGCTATATACTACTATAATGGATGAATGGCGATTTATCTTAGATGTGTAAATGCCAATTATTTAATATCTTAAATAATTTTTATTCCGTCATAAGAGTTCATACTTAATTTTCTTCCTGCTCGAGTTGCTAATCCTGTCCATTATTATGTAATTATCGTTAAAGTATATTCTTAAATACATACAGCGTGTTACTCGCGAATGGTCGAAAAGCGTATAAACAATTGATAGAATGTTGCAAAATTACATCCAATGGATTTACGTTGGAAGGAGGACAAATGTCGATTCCGCGATCGCACAATTCTCAGGAGTTTTTAACCATAAAAAGGGCAATAACAATTGAGCGTAAAAGTAGCGAGTATATATATAGAGAAACGCATATAAATTATTGACAATAAATTGCATATCAACATCTAATAATGACCAATATATAAATTCATTATGAGTACTCTGCATGGCTTTCATCGAGTTATAATATGTCGTAATAGTGCGTTCATTTATTTTTTTCTCGATATTTTGAAGTTGGTATTTTTGTTTTTGATATTTCGCTTCCGATATTTAGCCGTGCTACCAGGTGAACGGCCCAATTCCTGACCATGACCCACTTCGTATCCATTCGGCATATTTTTTTTACGGTACATAGTAATATTCTAGAGCGCAATATTACCTTTCATCATTTAGTATGTAAGTTTTTTAGTGTTTTTTTGAGGGAATCTTGTCGCTTGGTGTTCATTTCACAAAAGTTAGGAACAAATGAGACAAAGTTGAAAATACTACTCCATGGTATAAAAATCATTAACAAATAAAATAATATCAAAGGTACTGGAGAGAATCATTTTGCACAATAATAATTCCAAAATTTTGTTAATGAATTAATAAAAACATCAATTAATTAACAAATTCTCCGAACACCCTGCTTTTTTTTAATGAAAATAATTTGCGCGTTTTTCCGAAAACGTATGCATTTTTTTAGATTTTTTAATTTGCTTCGAATGTTTTTTTTATATATAATAAAATGTGTGGTAAATATGAATTCAATCCAAGTCAACAAATCGGAAAAAATTCATAAGTATGCAGGGAAGTAAGCGAATAATTCTATAACTTTGTCTGCCGATGCACCAGAAACGTGCATTAGACGGCGTTGCTCATTTTCTTATTACGTTCGTTGAGCCATGACGTCTTAGTAATGATTTTTTTTTGTTTCTCAGAAATACTGAGTGTGATAATCTTGCAAGTAATATGTTGTAAGGGGTTGAATCAAACAATAGTGTGCACAAGAAGATAGAGAAATTCTTTCATAAACCTAAGGATTTTCTATGGAAATCGATCGTGCACCAATTTCGGCATATCGATTTTTATAGAAAGTTTTTTCAGATAACGAGATATATTTTGATTTTACAGGAAATCGGTAAGTCAAAAATCGGTGGATGAAAGCGTCAGCGTACTGCGATTTATATCCGCATCTATCACATAATTACACATTGACTTCAATATAGCTATTGAAATATTGAATAGCTATTATTCGCATAAGATTCTCATTCAACTAGACAGGATTATGTATGGTTTAGAATCTCTTGTTTATTATTGTATGTTTTATAGTCCCTCTTGCAGTTTCGTTTCACATAACTACGTTGTACTCGCCGTCACTAATCGAGCATGAACGTCAGTCGACGTGGGTCAGTAATTAGAGCTTCGGTAGGTCAGTCTATGGGTCACCCGGTTGCTTCACTCAAGTCAAAGAGAATATTCGTAATATATAAGCTCCAAATAATGTGAAATAAGAAAATAATAGTCATTTTGTATACAAATTTCATATTCGTATAGCCCGCGAATATACATAACAGTAGAACAAATCGTCGCGACGAGTCTAATGACTCGTCAAAATTGAACATCGCAAAATCGGTATAACGACCCCCGAAAATCGTCGTGATCAATCACTCTTCATCGGACCGTCACAGTTTCAGTACTTGACCGGTATCGTCTATCGAGCATCGAAGATATTGATATGTAGGACATCTCATCTCATTTTCCAGGCCTGAAGAATACCATTCGATGGAACAACTTATTAGAAATATACATTGGGATAAGTATTATTTATATTAATCGAGACACAATGCAGAAAAGATAACGATATCCCCTAATAATTTTGGTACTGTGATGGAAAAAGGCCGATGAAGTAGTGAAATTTAAATTTAATTTGTCTAATATATTAAATGGGGAGAATAGAATGTTTGTATGTGCGTGTTATAATCATATGTATATATGACAATTGAAATATTATATATTCCATGCAATATATGCTTATCTTATATGCTATTAAGCATATAAGATGAATTCGAAAGCAACGAGTTTTTGACATTTTGGGAATCAGATTCTTAAAACGATGTACAACAAAATAACAAAAAAAAAGAGTGTGAATTTATTTGGTAATAACTCAAGATGATTATTGTTCATATTCCCATATTTGGACTGATCATTCTTTATATGATATTCATTATATATATCAGACATTGCGTTACAATAATTTCTAAAATCCAGATAAATTTTAATTCCACAGTAATTTAGAAATCAACGAAAAACAAGATAAATAATCATATAAAGTTTGGTCACACGGAATATATAACGATTCATTACAATTTTATTCAATTGGGACTTAAATCTTTCCAACTAAGCTTAGGTAGTCAGGAATTGGGACACTTACCTTACGTAGCCCTATGCGACACAGAGAAACAAAAGTAGAACCGCAAATAATCATCGAGTTAGCACAACTGAAGAATTGATATATTATACAAATAGTTGCGTCAGACGAACATAATGTGCTTGCAGTAGCCAACATCTTTTTTATTACTGTCTCACCATTTGTCCAAACGCTCACGAATACCAATGTTATCAACGCAATTACCTTTTAGCTCAGTGGAGGGAAAAAAACATAGCGTCATCTAACTTAATATTATTTCGTTTGATTGATCGCAAAAGTCATAAAATTTAGTGACATTGAATCAATAAAGAATTTGTTGACCTCGAAAAATAATTTTTCAATTAACCACAACGCAAATTTCTTTTGATGCTCATACACGCGATTGTAGAGATATTCATCTATTTGCATCATCATGCAGTCTAAATATATCAATAAACACAAAATTGAGCACCAAATATTCTTTAACTTTATTTGAATTGTGTGAAACGTTTCAACCTCATATAATGCAATTCGAGTTGTAGCGTTCATGAACGATATTCAATAAATTCAATCGCGTCGAACTTGAGTGAACAGGATAAAATCAAATAAATTCACTGACGTCAGATGAACTTTTAATTTTAATCAAATAAGTTGTACTTTATTATGTTGATGTAATGATTTTTTTAAGTGAATGAAATAATACGATTTACTGTAATGCGAAATTGCAATCTGATAAATATTTTTCTTTAGCGTAAATAAATATATGCACAAGCAGAAAGAATTCCACTGAATTAAAGAGCCTGTATTGAACCAAAGAAACCTCATTGAATTCTTGGCTTCTGTAAATTTTGTTTGCTGACTATTAATTAAGTATTTAACGTGATATTACAATTATATTTAACGATTATCCATTTCTAAGAAATCCATTGACATTGAATAAATGAGTAATTCATTAAAGTCAAATAATTGTCAAGCGTTTTTGAATTGCAGCTGGAACTCATAATAGCAGTAGGAAGTATTCAATTCAAATCGACATAAAGTTGGATTTGCTTAATCACTTTACCAAACAAAATTACACATCTTATATGACTAGCTTAATATCTTATAAGGTATGCAAGCAACGAGTATCATTTACTTTTTGGATTATGATAACGACCATTATGATTGTCTATATTTTACCACGGGAGTTATAATACAGTAAAGTTCTTTGCCGATTTTTCTAAGACGTAAAAATATTTGGCGAAGAGCGAAAGAGTCGTGAAATTTCAATCTTTTTTTTTTAAATCAAAATAACAAAATCCCTTTTTCCGCGGTAGTTGATTGAATTTCTATGGACCCAATATTTCCATTAATTTGAAACGATAACATTTCTTTTCTCGTCGTACGCACCGCGAATATTTTTAGGGTGGTCTCGTCGTTGGACCTCCGCAGACACGATTGCCTTATTTCTTTGAAGAAAACGTGTTTTCGTGGAATCACATTCGCTGCTAAAGATCGTGAAGATCTTGAGAGGATGCTGGCACGATCTGTGAATGTCCTCGGGGCTTCGGATACCGTTTGGCAGCGGAGCTGGACGCGCAGAGAAAAAAATAAGAAAAAGAGAAAGAAAGAGAGAGAGAGAGGAAGAGAGAGGTCTACCTGGGCCATGCCAACGGCACGTACGTCTTCTCTCTCCTTCTTTGCCGTCTCATCTCTCGACTCCTCTCCGTGACTCGTAGTACGTCGTCAAACTGGTTTATTTGCTTCGGGTAGAAGGTCGAGGCTACGCGCATCGAGACGACCGAAAAATCTACATATACTTTGCGGGCTCCGCCATATAAAAGTACATGTGTGCGCTCTAAGCGAGAATTGCGCTATTCGCAAAACTCTAAGGTCGCACGAACTGTCCTCTAATGCCGCAGTACCTGATTTTCCGGATATTCACGAAGCTCTGCGGCTTTTCGGAACAGCACGCGTCTTGAATTATACGCACTTTCCTTTATTGTTCTTGTAGATTACGAATATCGAGTCAGCCACTAAATCTACGCGACAGACAGCAAATATTCCCTATTTTTATAACATTATTCATTTCCTTGCTTCATGCTATTGCATGTTGAATATTCAATTGCGTTAAAAATGGAAAATAAACGAACTTAAATAAATCACATTGCACAGCGAATATTCGTTATTCGAGTTCGGTCGTTTACCGTCGCGGAAACAAAGTACGAATATACTCTAGGGGAATAATAAACTACGGAGCTTGTGTTGCAAAAATCTTTGTATATATATTTTTGAGATTCTATGGAAGACGGGATTTCTAAAATTTTGCATTTTCAAATTTATGACTGCAGCTTTATGAAGTTTATTTATCCAGGTAAAGTTATGCTGTTAAAAAGGACTGGAAGTTTTTATGCATAAAATCGTAAATGAAATTTAATCACAATCGTGGTTCAAAATTTATGTAAATTTTTATTAGAATTACAACGGATTGTGAAAAGTAATGTACATTTACATTGATATTATATTTAGGGTAAATTATGAAAATTACTGTACCATACTTGAATTATACATCCGGCTTGTATAGAAAATTTATTATACCAGTTCACGCATAAAAACTTCCTGTACCGATACATGAAATTTCAAGTAGATTTTTTTTACAGTGTATCTATGCATGTATTAACTCGTTATTAATTGCCTACTGCATTATCTGTTCTTTATTTCGTTACATTTTTTATTTGATTATATTTTTTCTTTGATGGTTCTATGAAGGGGATGAAAAGTGAAGAATGAGAAGGAGGCACCAGTTTTACTTTGCATCTTTGTTGGAATGAATTGAAAGAATGGAACTTTAGTGGGATTCAATTGTCAATAAATAATAAAGGAAAAAACAAATGGCTAAATCATCAGAACCCTGTTACCGATCTCCAATACATTTTTTTAATTGCATCATTAAATATCATTCGACTTACATAGAGAACTTGGTTTCGTTAGTTAATGCTTTCCAGAAGTTAATGAATCGACGTAAATTTTCCAAAAATTTACAAATTCTATAAAATCCGAATCATTTTTCGATTTTCATCAAATTTTATCCTAAGCCACATTGAATATTCCTCTATTTATAAAGAACTATTTACTAAAACATCGTACATTTTATGAAAGTATAAAAGAGCGTTGATGGCGGCTCTGAAAAAAAATTAAAAAGCTATAATTTTTCCGCATACATATTGTCAAAAATTGCAACAATCAACGACGGCTTACTGCTTCCTTTGTGTACTCAATTGCAGCGCAATCAGGTGAGCAGTTTATCGAGTTATAGGTGATTGAAATTTTGCAACTCTGTGCACATGTACCCACACACATACATAATTTTTTTCTGAACTACTTTTCAGGATGTTTTGAACTATTCCAAATACCCTGATATATGAATCTTGAAAAAATGACATAAAAAGCTACTATACGAAGCAAGACTATATAATTGCTGTGATTCATGTTTCAAATTGCGATCGTTTCAATTTTTTTGATATGAATACCAGTGTGCAAAAAAATGCACTAATAAAAAAAAATTTATGTGTGCATAAAATCGCAGATATTAAGACCTGTCCATTTGTCGTTTATTATACGTAAGCTGACATGGAGAGTGTTTATTTGCATAAAGGTTAAAAGCGTAACAAGTCATTTTTTTTGTTAGCCGAACCAAAAAATGTAATCTCTTGTAGTCATTTTGATAAACGAATCGGATATCGTCTTGTGAACATTTTTTTCTGCTTCGACCAGAATTGTGTGACATTCATTGTCAGATCCTTTGAAGCAATTTTTTTCATTTTCTAAAGCGATCGGATTATTCGTATAGCTGTCCGGGCGGACGTGACATGTGGGCTATTTGTGTCATTGAAGTAGTTCGTCCGCGACATCGTATGAGATAAGCCAGGTCTAATGATAAAAAAAAGTTTAAAGAGAGTTCTAACGCATGTGGCTCAGCAGCAGAGACGGTGATAGAACGGCATCGCTAAGCTTTCCAGGCGCAAAGTTCATTTTGCTGACATACGTTATGGATGGGACGAGAAGGCCACGGCAAGGCTATTCTTTCATGACTGCCATCATTGGTGAGTGTTGATACTGCTGAGACGGATCGAAAAGGCAAAATATTCGTTATGAAAAAAGTTTACATCAATAAAATCGTGAAGGAATAACTGAGAGCCTCATTGAAATACATTTTTTGATCGTTTATTGCTACTAAATTAGTTCAGGGTTATTTGGGGACGGGAGCCTTCATAGATTCAGCGAGAGAAATAATGAATACTTTTTCTTTTTTTTCATAAGCTTGGCATGGCTTATGAACTTTGAATGAACTGTTTCCACTAACCGGCCGGATTGCCTGGCCACATAGATCGTTTTATAAGTTTTACAATGCAAGACATAAACAAAATAGTTTTGTTTTTCTATTATTATTGAATTAACCAGCCTCCCACTGACAACATGGCCAGACAATCCGGCCGAAATAATAACATTGTTCCAGACATGTTGCATCAAAGTAAGATGAGGAATAATAACTGAAGAGGACCTACAATAAGGTCGAAACGTTTTAACAGAAGAGCAGCTATCTTCTTTTTTTATTTGGTCGCCAATAGCCAAAACCTTCATCCAATATTATCAACTGCGGCCACAACCTTTATATCTCATTATGAACTTTGACTTATGAAAAAAATTTGATTTATAAAAATTTAGTGTATGTCGTTAATTTCTGCCTACGGATAGAATTTGAAATATTGAATTAATAGATATTTTCATTATTTAACATTTTTATGTTTAAATCTTAGTATCAAATACGAAGATACTTGACATATTCCACTGGTTTCTTCACTCGAAAAGGGTAGTAAAGAGTTAATTTTAATTTAAAAGCACTAAAAGTAGGACTTTTGAGCAATCGCTCTAAAATCGCATTTTTCACTTAGTATCTCTAGGACGTTTTCGTAAGTAAGCTTGTTAGATCTTGATGGTCGTTTCGCCTCAAGATAATGCAGTGGTGAGAGGATAAGACAGCAACATAGTACATAGAAAATATAAGACTACGGAATTATACTGAGAATATTTATTCCTTAGAAATTGTTATCTTAAAAAATGTTCATGTTTAAATCTTACTATCAAACAGAAAAATATTCAACAATATTTTACTGGTTTTCTTAGCAGAAACAAAAATTAAAAAACTTTTATCCCTTCGAAATAAATAAAAGTAGGACTTTTGAGCAATCACTACAAAACCACATTTTTCGCTCAGTATATCTATGACGATTTCTTGAATTAGCTCTTCCGATCTCAAGTGTCGTTTCACCTTAGAAAAATGCAATGGAGAGAGGATAGGAGAGCAACAAGCATGGCAGTCTTCGTCGTATGTAGTGAATGTTCGCCTACGAATAACACTAAAAAGTTGCTACTGGCGTATTCGCCACTCGCGACTTTCTCATTAAATTTGTTACTGGCGTGAAGTTTCTATCGAAAATTTAATAGAGAAAAGTGACGAGCTTTACGGATAGAAATTTGAGGAATTCCGTACATTATTTGCAATCTACGTTTCTCGCTGCAATTTGTCACGATCGCGTTTTCAAATTCGAATTCAAGCTACGACGCGCCCTCGGCAGGTGTCGCGCGTGTGTGCGCATGCGCCTTCTCTTCACAGATCTTCACGTCTTTCGTTTTGAAGGTGTAATCGGCGATAGTGCGATAGTTTGTCACGTTAAATAAACATTTCAGTTATTCGTTTATCAAAAGATCCGAATCTTATCGTGTAAATGAGAGCTCATCAGTCTTTAGATTTCGTCTGCAATGCTATGCCAGTGATGAAAATTGATATGATGCAATGCGCGTATGAGTGTTTACAGTATCAACTTATGTGTGTCAATAACCGTGAATCTGTTTCGTTTTAGCAATTTTGAAAACTCACACTTAGTGTTAATATTTATCGATCTTATTCAAAATTGCAGAAGTTTATTGATAGTAGGTCTTTCTTTAGACTGCAAACTAACACAAAAGTTATTATGCTTCGATTTGATAGATACAGATACAATTACCAGCAAATGAGCAGTGAACAACAATATGTCATTCAGTGCAATGAAAATTCTGTTATAAACCTTTCTATTATTCACATAAAATTTACGGAAACATTCAACTAATTCCATCTTAAGGTATCAGACTAAAGCAGAACAACTTCTATAGTAGTTTACGGTCCAAAAATAAATTGATATTAAAAAAAGAAAATTCTTATTTCAGGATTAGGAGGTTATTAGGAGGTATGAAGATTTTGGTTTGGATTTCAATACAAAAAAAAAACCAGCATTTGAATGCACACACCAAATTTCATTATTGTCTACAGATCTTGTCAAAAGTAATTGCACCTTCGGACATAAAGATGTCAGACATACAGCCAGACATACAGCCGGACAGAATTAAGTGAATGTATTTTCTGGAATTTAGGTCACTCGAAATATGTATCTTCATCAAAATCTAAGAAACGATTTTTCTCGGATTGCAATATTTTCTCTTTTTCCATACTTCGTATGTGATGAAAAAGTAAAAATATTGATTCCTCAAAATGTTTTACATGCAAACATCCTTATCTCTAAATTTTTGTTATATTTTACTATAATTTTACTTTTGCCATAATATTTCACTGGTTGCCTTACTAGAAGAAAAGTTTCCAAAAAGTGAATTCTTTTGGACAATGGCTACAAGACTACATTTTTTGCTCAGTATCTCCACGGTGATTTCTCGAGTTACCTCTTTCGATCTCGGCCGTCGTTTCGCCTTAGAAGAATGCAGTGGTGAGACGATAAAAGAGAATCAAGCGTGCTAGTCTTCGTAGATCCATCGGCAAGCGTTCTGGTGTGGATAGAGAGTGCGGTAGCAGAGCAGAAGAGTCGAGAGAAGCCGAGTTAGCCCCGCTAGCGAACACTGCTGGCCACGGAGGATGGTCACGGCTTAATCGTCCGCGGATTAATTATTTATGAGGCGTGTTTCATTCATTCATTAAAACACACCCGAGAGATCATTATTACGTGATAATGTCTTAATTAACGACGGTTAATGAATCCCTATCGTGAAATCATTTAGCTTTATAATGTGCAATGCTCCTCATCGAATCGTCTCGTGTCTGTGCCTCTCTATCTCGCTCTAAACGGCAAATTAACCCACGGTTAATAAACGATCGGTCGCGCACGTGATTTCTCGTGAAATCCACTAGCCCGCGCGATGCATCACTTTACGGTGTGCATCCGAGGGCTTTGATCACCGTACCGATCACCTATCCGACGAATACGTGGTCGGATCGCGTCTCTTCGTCTCTTCGCTTGTGCCAACCTCGAGTCATCCTACCGACCCCTAACACCGCCATATATCTCATAGTTTTAACCTCTTCGCTTGTGAGAACGCGCGCCTTACTTAAAGCTAGCCCTTCGCAAGTTGTCCCCCCGCGTGGCCCTCACGTCTTATAGCGATTCGCTCGACGAACTAAGAGCCACGAACGCGACCTCTTCATTATTGCATTACCCTCTAATATCTCTATCGTGTTCTTCAAGCATAGCGATGTCTAGGGCTTCGTTCCTTTAAGGGAGCCGAATCACCTTAAAAAAGTCGTAAGAAGAAAAATTGTGTCGATGATACCCTTCATTTACAAAATCCCACATTTAAACCTCATTAAGTACATACCACGCTTCATGATTCTGAAATTTTATGACGATACAGTGCATTAAAATGGTAGAAGGTACAAAGTGGAATTTTCAACTTGGCGCAGCTTTCATGCGAAACCGGTGAACTACTTTTTAGTCTTGGTTATCTTATTTTATCTGTCAAATAGTGCATTTTAGAATGAAGGTAGGAATTTCTATTTAAGACTGTTATGGCAAAGTTAAAGGTTTAAATAGGCAAATAAATATTTTTTTATCGAAAATTCACTAAAAGATTGCGTACAGTAAATGCAATTTCTACTGCATCCAGAATCGTCATATTCAGATCGAAATGCACTCCTCGATAGATAAAATAAGACATCGAATAGTAACATTCGTTGATCAAATAGGTCTGATAGATAACAAGTGAACATTTTTACTTCTCACCTCACACTATTCTTGTGCATTGTATGTCTTCACAAAATTAAAGAATGATAATGCTTTCCATGTACTTAATAAGGTTCGAGTGTAATATTTATTGAAAGACGTGTATCATTTAAAGATTTTAATTTTTTAATGACCTTTTTAGGTGACAGGGTCCCTTTAAGGGTCTGCCTACCGTAAGTCTAGAGGCCCGAAAAAGGGTCAAAATTTGTTTCATTTTGTGGAATTTTTCCCTTTTTGTGCGTTTTGATACTTCGTAAACGATGACAATGATAGCGAAAGTTTCTCGATTTTCCAGATATCTCGAGGCACCAACTATTTAGAAGAGAGCTAGGTTAATTCACATCCTCGCACCTGTGCCCGGAAAATTTCTTGTGCTGTTGCGCTCTTTTGAATCTTTAAAAGATGCTGCGGCGCCCGCTCTCTTATGTCAAATTTTACAGCACAATGAATTTGTTTACCATAGACACCATTGTTTTCCTGGCAACCAATTACAGGACGAATAAAACGACAACAATGGATTTCGATAAAATATCGTTACTCATGATCTTATTAGGGGAGGAATTAGGGGAGGATAGTATGGGTCCAACCAGAACAATATTGTTCATTGAATGGTAGAACTGCAACGATGTTTTCTTATTTGGAAAAAGCTAATTATCAAAAAATGAGAAGAAGAACGAATGGCCTCCGGCCCATGGTGCAATTTTTTCGAGTATTGTTGCATCACACAGGCAGAACCATTTTGACTGCCGTTATCTGAAAAAATACTACTAAAGTCAATAACAACCACTAGTCATTGATGGTCGCCGGTCTTTCAAAATAATTTTTTTTTTCGTAAGATTGCGACAAATTCAAACTGAAACATAGAATATCCATATGAAAAAGTAGTCATACTTATGTTATTATTCAAGCATGAAGATCGATTGGACAAAAACTATGATCGTCACCGATCTCTAAATGATTCTCAGCGTATGTTGTGTAAATTCGAAAATGATCTATCTAGCAGTTCTCAGGATATGATGTCCACCAGTTGAAGAATTGTGTCATCGGCAGCCTTTTAATGAACATACTTTTGTTCGGATGAAATATTGTTAAGGTAATGATGAACGCCTAATAATTTAAGAAACGGGTTTTTGAACGGGTTCGCATGTCTCATTTATCAATGTTCAGTTCTCAATTTTTATTGAGAACTTGACATTTTTTCACTATATTTTGTTTTCCAGAGTTGGTCATCGATAAGTTATTTCGATATACATCTCTTGTTTTTTTTGATAATTTAATATACCCAGTTTCTTAAAGATAATGTTGTGCAAACTGGTAAACTTCCGAATTGTACGAAAACGAAACCACACGTCCAATATCAAACTCCAAGATTGCGTGTATTTAAATATAATTAAAAAAATCCAAAAAATAAATGAATGCTTTGATTTGGATTCTGCGTAATAGGCGAATCTAACGATAGTAAACATCTGCACTTGGCATCCTTCTCCATTACCTGACATCTCGTGCCGATTCTCAACTCTCGATCGGCCGATACAGTGAATAGCACGAACTCCTGTTGTTTCCTTTTTTGTTTGTACCTTTTTTTTTGCTCCAGAATGCGTGATCGGTTGGAGAACGAAGGAGAAGAGGAATAACCCTTGCTCATTCTCTCCGTACCACACCGATAATTCTATTATGTACGGTTTAATGTACAATTAACCGATCACTTAGGGTCTGACGTAGCGCCGAGTCACGATGTCTTATTAAGTCTCTACTCGAGCAGGATCGATGTGGGGGCATCACAGACAGTTGGTAGAATGCAGGAGAGCCGTTGGATCTTTGGGCCATCGGAAGATACAGAGGAGATGAAGAAGGAGGAGGAGGTGGAGGAGTTGAACGCGAAGCGAGAAGAGCTCGAATCTGTTCTGGTGGCGAGGCAGGCTATTTAGCGGCGGCGACTCGTACGATTTAACTGCCCCTAGTAGTACGCGCTTTGGAGGATAGTCATTAGGCGAGCGAGAGCCGTCCTTTAGCGTCGACGACTGCAAATCGGCCAACTCGAAGACCGTTATTACCAAGCGAACCGGCTGTGTGCTCCTTCGGCTTTGCTCGGAGCTCTGGACGACCACGCAACATCTGAAAACGCAAACTCCAGCTCGCAACGCGTTCGCCGGTGCGAGATTAACTTCGCTATTTATTAGGAGTCGTGATAAATACACGGCGTTGTCGGTAAATGTTTTGCCCCTGTGATCGTTTACAGGGGCACGTACTAATATGGACCCCAATTTTTTTTCTTTTCCAACCGCTGAATATAGAGTTCTCGTATAAAACGTACTTAATGTTTCATTAATTATTACATTATGGTATACGATATGTTCCTTAATTAAACACCACTGGACCGTTCCGCCTTGCTGGAAAAATATATTTAATTATGAGAGCGCTACAGGCTGATATAATCATCCTCAACTTCATCTGATTTAATTCCCGTTTCAATCGACTCGTAATTGAAGAGGACTTTACTTGAAAAACCCCGTGCAGAAATTCATCCGGGCGGCCATGAAATAATATAGGGCCTTGTTTGGTTTTGTCAGGGCTTCCACGATAGGGATTCCATATTAGGGCCACGTTACAACCGATAAAGGCTTCCCTAATGTCATCTCGGAATGAAACCGGGCCATTCAGCCAGGGCCCTAGTAAGGAAGCTTCTATGGGCTCTGTTTATATTTTCTCAGGGGTGCCACAATAGTGATGCCAAAGAAAGGCCTTACTAGAATCCGTAAAGAGTTCATTAAAAATTGGTCTCCCATCAAAGTATCGACGACCAGAGTGAGAGTCAGCGGGTGGGGATAAAACAAGCGAATGACTGAAATAGTGAATGGTTAAAATAGCGAAATTCAAAATTAGGCACGTCTGAATCTAGAATGGTCATCATAATGAAATTCGCTATTTCTGCCATTCGCTATTTTGACCTCCATCTTATTAAAATGCATTCAAAATAGCGAATGATACGAATTGCGAATGGCTGTAAACCGAATTCCATAATTACGGAAATTCTACATTTAGAAGTTCTTCATTTTTTAATTTGCAATTTTAGCCATTAGCTATTTTGGTCATTCGACATTTTGACCCCTACCCGAGTCAGCCAGGTCGTCACTCATCTGACTATTGACCGCTAGAGTCAGCTAGACGGTCATCCATTTTAATATTGACCGCCACGATAGACTTCGCGGTCACCCAACGAAGTACTGATAGCGTCAGCCATGTGGCCACCCACCCGACTGACACTCCAGTGGTTGTGTGGTCATCTACTCAAATACTAATAAACCAATTCGCACAGCCAATGAAACAAGCATCTTTATTGAATATATGTATCGATAGCAATAACGATGCAATGTCCGATGTAATTGCTACCCATGAAAAATAAGTGAATGTCGTTTTGTTTTGACCATGTCAGACGCAATGATATAAATCTACAGAGTGCGGATTACCTTTCGTTCATTTTATTTTATATTTCATATTACAGTCGTTCAAATAGAACAAAAAATTTTTATAATCATATGATCTGAAAGGCCGAGCGAGCTCAAGCGCAGCTAAGAAACACCATCCGAAAGATTCCAGATTCCCGTCAAGGTACAAAAATATAAATATGTTTTTTTTTTAAGCGATTAATATGTACCATCATGGAGAGAAAGGCCTAATATCTTATTGAAAGTAGAAAATTGAACGATTGAATGAAGACAAACTAATATTCTTCAATACATTTTTTACATTATTTTAGTAGGGGCTTACTAGGGCAACCCTTATAAGGCCTTACTGGGAAATTTATAAAGGACCTGAACTTTGCAGCGTGACCAGCCTAATATGGCTGTGATGAAATTTCCATTCTGGGCCCCTAACAGAGTTGAGGGAAATTAGCAAGGGCCAAGTCAGAGCCCCAACTAATTTTCTGCCCGGAACAGCATTAGCAAGGAATTTTCTCGCAATAGCAGTATACTTCCTTATATTGTTATTGATTTTGAAGTTGCCCTGAGGCGAATATCTGCGAATGATTGTTAAATGAGTTGACCCATCGATTTTTATATCGACAGATCAATTCTTGTAGATAATTTTAAAAATTAAATGAGTAAGCCTCTCTTAAGAATTTTTTCACCATTAACAAACTGTCTAGACGAAACAAGGATGAATATTCATAAATCACACAATACATTCAACTTAACGACCGTTATTCTGTTCAATAAATCATTTTACAATATCAATCTCACAATTAATAACGGGTGCGAGCATGAAATACACGGGGTTATCGGTAAATGTTTTGCCATTGTGATCATTACAGGGACACGTTTTAATATTTGTTGTTTTTTTTCAACCGCTCAATATAGAGTTCCCGTACAAAGCGTACTCAATGTTTAATTAATTACTACATTACGGTGTACAATATGTTTCTTAATTGAACACTATAGAATAGATTTAATGGTGAGAGCACTACAAGGCTCATTCAATCATTTCCAACCGCTTGACTTCATCTAATTCAATTTTCGATTCAATCGACTCGTAATTGAAAAGGACTCTACTTAAAAAAAAAAAAAAAGAAAAGCGGTAATAAAGGACTTTCTTGTCAATAGCACTACACATCCTTGTTATTTTTAATGATTCCTAAGTTGCCCTAAGATTAATATCTGCAAGTAATTGTAACAAGAGGTAACCTATCGATTATATCAACAAATATATTCTTGTAAATCATTTAAAAAATGAAATGACTAGGCATTGCTTAAAAACTGTTTCACGATCAGAAAATCGTCTAGACGAAATTAAGATAAATATTTATAAATCACATAATACATTCAACTCAACAACGGTTATGTCGTTCAATAAATGATGTTACAAAATCAATCTGACAATCATTTACGGGTGCAAGCGTGATGCTTTTGTAGTGCGCGATTCGGCGATTCGATTGAGAAGATTTCTCGATTTGATTCTCATGGGTAGGCGGTTCTCTGAAGCATCGGCGACGAAAGAGCACGTTCCCGTCCCTTAACGGCCACCACGCCGATGATATTTCAGTGTTAATTACGAGCCGATATCTGCCGCCAAGGAGCGGTAGACGCGGCGAGCATGCAGCTCTTCTAATCTCGGCTTCATTAGCCTCACCCAACTCGAGACCAATGACACTTTCTCATTCATTTTTTCATTCACCCTAAGATACCAAACCGGCGTCACCGTTCGCCACGGCATCGAATATCATCCTGAAGAAAAACCGGATACAACGATCTGCCCAAAAATTAAGGACTCATTGCCTGGTACAGCTTAATCAGTTAGAGTTGCCTTATCTCGGTTCATAAAAATAAGACCCTCGACGATTTCTCACTCGACTCACGGAGTTTGGTTAACGAGAGTTTGTTGATTTCACCGTGGCCCGGACTCCCGGTAATTTGTACGTATTAATTCGTTGTAGACGATGCTATAGGGTTGAATGCCGCTAGGGAGAAAAGCGAGTGCGACAGAGACGCGTGAAGTGGGGGCGAGGACTCGACTAACGGTAGACGAGTGGCACTGAGAGTGATGGCGAGATTGTCGGAGAAGGAGAAGCTTCACTAGGGCAGAGACCATCCCCAATTTCCATTTTAATTGAACTCAACGCAACATCATACTTAATGCCAGAAACCCGCGCGCGCGTTCGCCGAGTCCCAATTAAATGGCGACGCTATTTCACTTTAGCTGCGGCGCGAGCTAAGGCACTTGACAGTAGTGGTAGCTGAATATTATATGTTCAACTTCAGCTGCACGATTTCTACCTTCCAAAGTGTGTATACTCTGCACAGTAAAGCTACTATCTATATTATGTATATATGAGTTACAAGCGTGTCCACAGTCATACACGAGGCCTCTTAACTCCTACCGATAATCGAGAAATTCACGGAATTCCAACCACGAAGCAAAACGATTAGCAAGTGCTCGAACCTTGGACTCTAATTAGCACGAGAGGGCGCTACTTAGCGACGCGATTTGCGTGAAATTCCACAATAATGACGATAAACATCTGGGATATATCAGTTTCAGGTTTCGATTAAAGAACCCGCGGCGAATGGGTAGACAACGCGCAGACAATCCTGCGCGACCAGTTTAGAAGAGGTCATCACCAATAACTTACATTATAGACTATAGGGGTGTATTAGTATACATATTATCAAGATATACTAAAGAGATGTTTCAGATTTTTAAACTGTCTAAATCAGAGAGCTTTCAATTGATCATTTTCTAGAAAATATGAGCATAAGCAATTATTCTCAAGCTTTTTTCAGTTCCGACGATGTAAGGCTGTTCTAAAAACTCTGTTAAGGTGCTATTCACAAATGACATCACCGATGTTTCCTTAATTTTCATGAGAATAGTTTACAGGATAAAACGTTGAATCTCAATTAGTCTCTAAGGTTCGTAAGAAACGTATCATGATATTTTTTCACTTGTATTTTCAGTTAAGTTGTAAAATTACTTTTATTTTTAGACAATCCTCAGTAATCCCTACTTTTTCACGGCTGCAGTAATTAAAACTGTAATTCAATTACGTTCAGTAATAAATGCTGTAATTCAATTATGTACCAAGTACGATTGAAAAAAAGGACATGGTAGTATTGAATAAGAATATTGTGTCATTAGAACGTGGTCCGCTTGTTTAGTTTTCATTGAACGTGCTACGCTCCGCATTGGCAGGTAGATACATACACACAGCCGTGATGAAAGAGGAAAAACGAGCGCAGGAACTTTTTTTTTAAGTAGTCATCGATAATGCCATCTTTTTCGTAGCTGCAGAAATTAGTGCTGTGATTCAATATCGTACCAAGTACGATCAAAAAAAGGACAGAGTAATATTGAATGCAAATGTTGTGCTATTAAAATGTGGTTCGTTTGTTTGATTCTTTTTTGACGTGCTCCGTTCCGCAGCAGCAGGTAGATAAGTACACATAGATCACTGCTATTGACGCATTCAAGAGTATAAACAAAAGTGTGCAGCCTACGTAGTGATGAAAGAGGAAAAACGTTCGCAGGAACTTTTTTTTGAAGTAGTCATCGATAATGCCAACTTTTTTATAGCTGCAGAAATTAGTGCTGTGATTTAATATCGTACTAAATACGATGAAAAAAATAATAGAGCAATATTGAATGCAAATGTTGTGCTATTAAAATTTGGTTCGCTTGTTTGATTCTTTTTTGACGTGCTACGTTCCGCAGCAGCAGGTAGATAAGTACACATAGATCACTGCTATTGACGCATTCAAGAGTATAAACAAAAGTTGGCGGCGTACGTAGTGAGGAAAGGATGTAGGAGGAAAGAGGAAAGACGAGCGAAGAGACGAAGATAGCCGGGCATGATGTTTTTTCTGGGATCTGCCGAGAGAGCTTAGCTCGCTCGTTCGCTCGTATGAATAAGGAAGCAGGGAGCGGCGGCGGTGGCGGCAGCGGTGGTGGCGTAGCGGCTGCAACGACGACGACGACGACGACGGCGACTCTTGCAGAAATGCCGAGGCCGCCTCGCGTGGATCGACTTGATTTATTGACAGGAAAATCTAGTCGCCGTTCGACTTGGTTCAGCTTACCTCACCTCCGCACCTCGTCGTCGGTGCCGTTGTCGTCGTCGACGTCGTCGGCATCGTCGTCAGGCGGCCTTCGACGTGGTTCTCGTTCGTAAACGCGCCTCGGTGACTGCCTCGGGTCCAGCGCTGTTTATCAGCGTGAGTGGTATAGGCCGAGCGTGAGCAAAAGAGATGGAGCGATAGAGGGCAAGTACAGGAGCACTCATGAGGTGTAAGTTCTCCTAGCTGTTGCAAAAACAATCACCAACATTAAGGTGACAGAGGTTTGTAGGGAGAAGAGCAACAAGACCAAACTTTGGAAATAGATAATGCACTGAAAGAGGTTTTCGAAAAAAAAAGACTGCGAGAGAACCAACTTTTTATTTAATTATTGACTGCTATGTCATATGATCACAGCGCAATCTGAGTAGTGGCATCAATCATAACTGAGATGAAAAATAAATTAAGTTGCAGGCTGGATTAGAAAGAACGAAGGAAGGTATTTTGCCGATAAGGTAATTGATGTGTCGTCAAGGCCGGTTAATGAATCAAAGCCTGTCGACTAACCCCGTTGATACAGAGGTAGGAAACGAAATAACACTCGAGGAAGGACAGGAATTGTAAAAAATTATTCGTCAATTCTGAGGTAAGAGAAGTTTGTATCAGGATGAACATTCAGGCCAAACTATTGAATTTGGTGATGTACTGAAAGGGATTCTAAAAAAAGGCGGCTATGAAAGAAAATCAACTTTTTGTCTTATTATTGATTTATTTCTTATACGATCACAGCGCCATCTCAGTAATAGCATTAAATATACCTGGCATAAACAATGATTCAAGTTGAAATTTTGTGTACTTCTACGAGTAGTTTTTATTTATAAACTAGTATATAAAACTTAGTATACAAGTGTAATGTCAAATTAATGTATGGTAAAGCAAATTTAAGTAAATTCACTAATTTACTTAAATTTTACAGTAAAAGTACTTGAATTTTGATAATTTGCTTCAATTTGACTAAAGTACATGAATTCTATACCGAAATTGTTTATTACATTTCGATGAAGAGCTTATGCATAAAAAATTCCAATTTTTTTTGACAGCGTAGGCTTGATTAGAATAAACTAATAAAATAATTCTGCAGCCAATTAAAGTCATTGAAGTGTTGTTGGCGAGCAATCCCATCGGACTGGATCTAGAAATCAACGTACGAAACTCGATGAAGAGAGAAGTTGTGAAGAACGATTCGTTTACACTGAGGTAAGGAAAGTTTGTATCAAGATGAGCAGTTGGGCTAAACTCTGGAAGCAGATGATGTACTTGAAGAATAAAACCAATTTTAAGTCATATAATTGAGTACTATCTTTCCATCATATGGTAATTGAAGGGTCGTTGGAAAACTGGTACGCCCATCAGTGCCTGTCAACCAATCCCATAAGTGCAGAGGTTAAAGCTCAATGCCACAGTCGTGTATGAAACTACTACTTTTCGGTGCCATTATGGGGACACGGTAACTTAGCTGGAGCAACTTTGAGTCTTATAATTGAATCCCGTTTTCCTATCATACGATTACAGCGCCATCTCAGTAGTAACATCAAACATAACTACGATGAAAACTAAGTTGAGCTGTAATCGTCATTAGAACGAACGAATCGAAAAATTCTAGCACCGATGAGAGTAATAGAAGAGTCGTTGAAAGACTTGTACGCCCTCCGATGCCTGTCGACCAATCCCTCGATGCAGAGGTTAAGAAAGTGCAATGCCATAGTCGTGTATGAAGCTATTACGGTTCGGTGTCATGGCGGGGACGCAGTAACTTAGCTGGAGCAACATTGAGTCTTATAATTGAGTCCCGTTTCCCCATCATACGGTCACAACACCATCTAAGTAGGACCATCAAACAAAACTTGGATTAAAATTGAGTTACGCCGTGATCTTGATTGGAACGAGGGAATGGAAGAATTCTAGAGTTGATTAGGGTCATTGAGGTGTCATTGTAAGACTGGTAAACCCAGCCGAGCCTGTCAACCAATCCCATAGGTGCAGAGGTCAGAGAAGTGCAATGCCAAAGTCGTGTATGAAGCTACTACGCTTCGTTGTCATCGTGGGGACAAAGTAACTCAGCTGGCTCGCGTCTCCTCGTCTCTCCGAGGCTTACGGCTCGCCGGGTCTTGTGCCCGTGCTTGAGCTCATTAGGCGGACACGTTACCATCCTCGCGGTTGTTGGTTAGAACATTCGCGAGCTCCTCGCTCCTCGCTACACAGTTCGGTGGCAGCAGGGGCAGCGCCAGTCCACGGAACAAACACAATTCCCTTAATTTAATTCTTCATAATCCGGTTAAGCCAGCCATTAGCAGGGCCGCGTTCCCGTAACGCAACTCTACCTCTACCTTCATCCCACCTTAGCGCATACGTTTTTTTTTCCACTGCTCCTTCTTTCTCTCTCTTTCTCACTTTCATTCGGACGGAGTATCGAACCACCGTGTTTGTTGCAGCGAACATTCTGTCCCCGTCCTGGTCTTTCTAACACAAGCTCCCTCAAACGGCCGAAGCCCACCCTCTTGACCAGCGGGGCTAATGGATTTTTCGAATCCGAAGCGCACCGTACCACTTCAGAGCGACGCGATAAACCAAGTCGAGAAGAAGAACCTGACTTGCCACGTGCCCCAGTTTAGATTTTCTACTGGATATCCGCTTTCATATTCCTACAACTATTGGCCAATTCAGAGTTGCCACTATACACAATATCGTATCGTCACTCTTGAATGGCATAAATTATTTCATAAACATCGATAATTCTCGAGTTGGATAAGGAATCGCTAGAATTCACTGTAATAATGGAACGGAAGAAGTATTGGAGACATCAAAGAATTCCCCAATAATAGCTCATTGCAGTCACACATATAAATCACGTCTTTTTCCTCAGCGATCATCCATCCATGAGTGAAAAACATTTCAATTTACCTGAATACAAGTTATAAAATTTTCATAAATCAGTAGGATAAATACTCTGATAAGCATATAATTATATCAAAGGCAACTGATGAGCTAATAAACACGTTTTGCATCGGTGATCGGTTGTACTTGAAGCTCATAAAGTTGATCAGCAGCATAACACTTTTTTTTCAGAAATAACAAATTAAATAATGACATTTGAAAAAGCAGCTTCTGCGTCGCAGAGGCCTCGAACTCGTATGAAATATTGTCGTTTTCTCATCGTCGGTCTGAAGTCGACTAATGCTGCATAGCAAGGTGACGCAAAACCTGCGCAATGTCGTCGAGCATACACAGGACGCTATCAATACAGTATTTATAGTTTTCGAAGCTGGTATCCTTGGGTGAAGTCTCCATTAGAATGTAAGCGATCCGTTGAGTAGCCGGGTTGAAATAGCTGACTAGAATCGCACACCAATCGACATTCCACGGTAGCTCGGCAATCATCCCCCCGGGAGACGCAGGCAGGCAGACATGCATGCGTGTACCAGTAAATCGAGGACGCGCCACCAAGCTTATCGTGGACTCAACGAGGAGAGCAACCTCCACCACAGCAGGATCCTCGTGGCAGGATTCACCAGATAGAAGAGGCAAACGAGAACTCGAGGAGTGAGAAAGAGGAGGATTCACTGCTGCTGGTGCTGCTTCATGGTCGGAGAGTGTATCGGTCGTGGTCGTCGTCGCGGGCAGGATCACAAGACAACGCCGCAGGGGCTACCGGTGTTGTTCGACTCCAGGGCCGCGGTCTTCGTTTCCCAGATCGTTCTCCAGCCTCTTTCACGCCTGGGATTCTCGTTTTTCTCTTTAACGACCGATAAACAATGATCATCCAACGAAACCAATGATTTCGGGTGAACTGCTTGGAAAGCTGTAATTCTGGCTTAGAAGTAGGAGAATAAGTTAATTTTTCGGTAAACTGGTACAAGGTCAAGCCGAAAAATAGGGTTTGTGGAGTGTCGAAGGATTTTGCTGAGACTTTCGGAGTTTTGTGACTAAAGAGACGATCGAGGGTACGGGAAGACTTGGGTTCGGCCCTATCCGGACTCGGGGGCCGTGGGCATTGAGATGCAGAGAGCGTGGTGCTACCGTGCGATGGTCCCGATACCGCCTAATGGACCGTCCCGCCCTCTTTTCCCTTCGCCAGCATCTTCGCCTCTCCTGCTTCGATTTACTCCTTTACCTTCTTCTGCTTCTTCTTCTTCTCTTTCCTCCCATCCGTATACGCGTTCACATTCAACTCCACCTCACGCCGCCTTCTTCGATCTTGGTTACAGTATCCCGCCGAACCACGAGGTACACCGCCCGCACTCATCCATTCTCCAACTACCATGCTTCTTTACTCCGCTCCTCATCCTTTACCTCACCAAAACGTAAGAGGTGCGATAGTTCGAACGAATACCCATAGCTGACCTCGGCGATAACCATCGACCATTATGCACCGTGAAATAAATAATGCAATGTTATGCCCTGATTCAGCCGTCATAGACACGCTCGTTGACCTGTTCACTAAAAGAAACCGGAAGGTAGTATAAGATTCAAGCAATTGTACTTCTGTCAATCTATGATAGAGCATTTTTTTTAAAAGTTGATACCGAACGTCTAAGCCTTTTCACATGATAGATCTACTTCTAAAGAAGTGATAGTCATCGCCGTAAAGAATCATCAATTTTTCAATTGTTTTTAACTTCTGTGATCCAGTCGATCAAAAGTAAGTTTAGTGAATCCCGAAGAATCTCATCGAAACCCGAATTTTCCTTCATTGATGGCTAGATGAATATACGGAAAAAGTATCTTTCGCCAAATAATGGATACCGTGACGGCAAAAGATACATCTATATGTGTAGATACGCGTGCAAAGATAGTGGATTTATTGGTGTTGGCAGAAGAGGGCAAGAGAGAGAAAAAAATACAAGATACAAGAAAAGCTATGATTATTCGTTCGAACAAATAACCATACCTAACCTCGGTAATAACTACCGCCCATTTTGTAACGTTCAATACATAATTCAATTTGATGTCCTAATTTAGCTATCATTGACACGCTTGTTGACCCGTTCACTAAAAGAAACCGGAAGGTAGCATAAGATTCAAGCAATTGTACTTCTGTCAATCTATGATAGAACATTTTTTTTAAACTTAATACCGAATGTCCAGGGCTTTTCACATGATAGATCTACTTCCAAAGAAGTAATAGTCATTGCCATAGAATCATCACCTTTTAAATTCTGTTTTCAACTTCTGTGGTCCACTTGATCAAAAGTAAGTTTAGTGAATCCCGAAGAATCTCATCGAAACCCGAATTTTCTGTCCTTCATTGATGGCAAGGCGAATATACGGAAAAAGTATCTTTCGCCAAATAATGGATACCGTGACGGCAAAAGATACATTTATATGTGTAGATACGCGTGCAAAGATAGTGGATTTATTGGTGTTGGCAGAAGAGGACAAGAGAGAGAAAGATACAAGATATAAGGGGAAAAAAGAAAGGAAAACAAGGCGAGCCAAACCGAGATAGATAGCGCACGCTGGGCGGAACTTGGGCAAAGAATCGCGGGCGCAGTGTACGCGCGCGCGTCGCTCGTCGTTCGCTGCGCTCTTTGGCGAGGGTGCACGGTAGCTGCACGGCCATAACCGAGTCGCGGCATCATTTATATTTACGAGACAACGGGCGGTGGAAGCAAGGCGCAGCCGTTTGCATTGTTACTGCCGAAGGGCAGCTCTCGGACCGCGGCCACCGCGCACGGTTTACTTCCATCTTTCTCTCTTTCGCTTTCTCTTAGAGAACCGTGCGGCTCGATCTCCAGGCTGCGTTCCCGAAAAAATCGAAAACTACTGCCCTTGCTTTCTGCCGTCGGCATCGAACTCTTTCTGGGACTGTTAAAGTAGCCCAACCACTTGAGATGTCTCAAACGATTCATCCGTCTTTCAATACGGAGGTGCCTTCATCAACCCCCTTTGGTATTTTCACGCCATGCCATTTTTCTCTATCATTATATCATTTCTTAGTTGTTTCGTTTGATTCTGCACCCCATTACGATGATCAAAATGCACAATGTGAGACCATGGCGCAGTATGCACGGAAAGAAATGTTTGGTTGGGACAACTACGCTTCCAATTTGCTGTACAAAATCTCTCAAAAATCGGTTGCCTTAAACATATCGAATAGTAACTTCAACTATTCATGACAAGTTCTTTTTTTTAATAGATGTTTATTGTTACAACGTGTACATTATATTTTGTGATGATAGTCGCAATAACATAAGAAGAAAGATTAGCTATTTAAGATTATCGGTCAATTTACCTAATTGGGGGCATGCAAGTACTTCTCGTAAGTATAAGTTTATTAAGTCACGTGACTATTTATAAATAAATCAGTAGCGTAGACATAACTTGAAAATTAGGGTCAAACAATTTATGGGCAACGGACTAAATGCACCTATTAAAGGGGGGAGGGAAACATACAATGACATGCATTACGTAAAAAAAAAACTACAAGCAATCTCTTCTTCCGTCCTCATGTCTAAACTTACATGATTCGAATTGTCTTTATTACCATTCGAACCCTTGGCATTATCATTTGAGTTGTAAGGGAAATAGAATAATCGATGGTTGTGTCAACTATTTTTTGGTTATAGTAACTAATGTTTTCTTTCAGTGTGTGTACGAAGAAACGGACGAAAATCTTTGAGATAAGCCAACTCGAGTAGTATTAGGTTTTAACTCACCCGGGGTAGATTTACCGTCGGCCGTGTACTTAGCTTGATTTCCAGACTGGATACCTGAGAAAATCCAAGCCTCTTTTCTTTGCTGACGATATCGAACCTTTTCTGGGACTGCTAAAACGACACAACCACTTGAAATATTTCCAATAATTTATCCGTCCTCCAATACAGAGATACCGTTATCAACCCCCGTTGGTGTTACATCCCTTTGCCATTTTTCTCTGACGTTACAACATTTCCTAGTTGTTTCGTTCGACTCTCCATCCCATTACGTTGATCGTGCTGCACCAACAAAGACAATAATCTCGGTTTCTTGCCTTCGACATCGAACTCCTTCTGGGAATGTTAAAGAAACGTAGCCACTTGAGATGTCTTGAACGATTCGTCGTCTTCTATAACAAAGTTACCGTTATCAACCTGCGTTGGTATTGCCCACCTTCACCATTATTCTCCGACGTTACAACATTTCCCGTTATATTAATCGAGCCGCGCAATGAAAGAAGATGTAGGCGCGTGAATTCGGCAAAGAGGCCAAAATCCTTGAGACAACCCAACCCGCGCAGAATTATATTTTCACACTTGTCCGGGGTAAGTTTGCTATTGCCGGTATACTTTGCGCCGAACAGGGCCATGCAGCTCGATTTCCGGCTGCGTTCCTGACAAAATAATAAACTATTGTCTTGGTTTTTTTTGCCGTTGACATCGAACTCCTTCTGGGAATGCTAAAGAGACGCAGCTACTTGAGATATCTCAAACGATTCATCAGCCTTCTAATACAGAGTTACCATTATCAACCTCTATGAGTATTGCCCACCTTTGCTATTATTTTCCGTCGTTACAACATTTCCCAATTGTTTCGTTGGATTCTGCATCCCATTATATTGATCTAGCTGCGCAAAGAGCGCAGATGTAGGCGCGTGACTTCGGCAAAGCGGCCAAGATCCTTGAGACAACCCAACCCGCGCAGAATTATGTTTTCACACTCGCCCGGGATAGATTCACCGTTGGCGGAATACTTTGCGCCAATCAGGGGCAGCAAGAGCCGAGGATATTTCACAGTTATGGCCAGATAAACCACGAGCTCTAGAGCCCGGATGTAGCACCGTTCGGGGAATAGGCCATCATCAATGATGCAATAGCCCCAGTCGAAACCCCCTGGCATCGAACTCCCGTTTGTCTTCCTTAAGGGTAGTTTACAGCAGCGAAAATTCCCGTCCAGTTCGTCTGTAAGTACATTATGCTTCACGATCGCTCCCAGTTTTACCTAAACCACGTTATGATCGTGAACATCAGACCGAATATCCCATTCCCCAACGTGTCTAACTGAAGTAGCCAGTTCACGAATCTCCCACTTATCTATTCATGAAACGGATGCTCTTTCAACCGAATGGCCTAACTTGACTGAATTATCGTTATTGTTAGGGAGAAAATATTCGATTTCGCTTGAATCGAAAGGCACTAATGGTGGCGATGAGTTTTTCAGCCACTGTTACAAAAGCAGAAGGACGATCAATAGAAGAAAGGCGATCGGTTCGATCGGGAATCGTCGAATGAACCACAGGTAACCTGTGGAACGTTGTACCTGCAGGCTCGAAGCTAGAAGGGCGGAACGAGACACGGGAAGCCATCAAGAAAAGGGGTAAGGAGTGCACAGCTTCTCTGGAGGATGAGGTAGTCACTGGAGAGTGTAGAAGAGGAGAGGAAAGAGATGGGCGAGAGGCGGTTGTAGATTGATTATCTCGCCCGAGGAAATACAGCACGGGAGACGCGCGAGAGAGCGGCTGCCGGGAGAGCGGCCGGTTTCGCATTGCAAAAGCCAAGCCCGGGTGCGTGCGAGCGCGCACGGCGTCATTCGAGAAACCCACTTCGCGCGCTCTCAGCTCGCAGCTCGTGCTCTCTTGTTTTCTTCGGCCCTCTCTGACTCTCTCGACCGAACTCGTTTATATATATCGTCCCTCTTTCGCCCTGATTTATCCGCCCTCCTCTTACACGCCCGATGCCTCCGGCTTCCTCAGCCCCAGCGCAGCCACCACTCGCTCGCCGCGATTGTTGCCGATATCGAGGCGAGGCTAATGCACCAATGGCTGACAACTGAGTCAACCATAATATTCTAAACAATTTATCTGCATATTCCACTTATGATAAAGGCTTCCAACATGCCATTTTGAATGACTCTGATTGTTTATTTATTTTATAAATAATTGTTATAGGAAAAAATTATGTGCATAAATTTTTTTTGAAATGCAATAGAAATCGGCTACTGGAAAAAATGGTAACACATCATTTGTATTCCTGCTGTATTTGTGGAGTGTGTTTTTATAGTATTTCTATTAATCGCACTTTATACATACAGGGATAACATTATTTTTTGAATAAATAAAAAAATTGAGCTAGTCTGGAATGTTCACAACTTCGAGTGCGGATTCTTGTGAGTTGAAGGTCGGAATTGCTGGTTTTCACTAGGTTCGAGGATTGCTATCATGAGCAATGACTTTATTATTTATACATGGCATGGAAATGCTGCACTTGTCAGACACTTGTCGTTTTGGGATTGATTGGACGGTGATGCATGCATATCGTTTAAATTTCCATAAGCAATACTTTAAGGATGTATGATACGTACAGTCCCGCCAAAAATGAGTTTCACAGACAATTTCGATCACTTCCCGATGGGATAAAAATCGGAAAAAAAATAATGCATGTAAAACGTGGTGAAAAGATTGATTTCGCATAATAATAATCCCAAAATGTTATTAGTAAATTGGTGAAAAAAACAATTGTTCAACAAACAATCAGTCAATCTAACTTTTTTTCTAATGTTATAATACATAAAATGATATGTTAATTTATGTGAATGCATACGAATTTTTTCAGATTTTTTTCGATATTTTGATTTTGATTGTTTTTATTTCCAAAAATGTGCGCGAAATAACGAATTTTGGATATGTGTTCGTCATGAAACCATCCATCCACATTCAAGATTTTTTTGCGAAACGCATATCCAAAATTTGTTATATTCTGCGCATAAAAAAAAAAAAAAATCAAAATCAAAATAAAGAAAAAAAAAAAGAAAATAAAGTTAGATTGATTGATCGTTTCTTAAACAATTGTTTTTTTCACCAATTTGTTAATAACATTTTGGGATTATTATTATACGATATCAATCTTTTCGGCACGTTTTATATGCATTATTTTTTTCCGATTTTTATGCCATCGGCAAGTGATCGAAATTGTCTCTGAAACTCACTTTAGGCGGGACTGTACGTATCATATATCCTTAATTTGCTCAACTGAATATTTTGATTACGATTAATTTAATATTTTAGATTTTTAAATTTGTTTTCATTTTTCCATACATGGTTTGACAATCTAAAAAATATGCTCAGAATGTAGACGTCAACCAAATCGGGCATCCGAGCTCTGTTGTTATGCTGCCAGTCAGATTTTTTTTAGTGCAGGCTGTAGAACCTCACGTAGCTAAGAACCAACGAATAAAACCCGAGGAAAGGGGAGAGACTTCACTTTCCGCTGATCCGCGCGAAATCCCCACACCGCCGAGGAGGGTTCAGGCTGCGTCATGAGGGTTGTTCGAGACCCTGGCAATGGCCAGCCGCACCGAACGACATTTTAAACCGCAACGATATCTCCTCGTTTCGGATCGAACCGAACCCGCGCGCACTTCTATACATACGGCCTGTATATACGCCCGCTAGTCCCGCGGGATGTTTTTCACAGAAACGAGAGGGTGGCTGAGTTTTGCCTGCCAACACACACCGACGAAAATCGGAAAGGGGTTTTTCCGGCTTGTATTGCATCGACGCGGCTCTACGCCCTCTTTCTCCTTCCTTATTTTCCTTAAATAGGAAACCGATATAAGAGAAATCCTCGATATTCTGGAGACAATGGCTTAAGCATCCCCCATGTTTAATAGTAATTGACCGACTTTATTCGAAAGTCGGTCAAGTGAAAAAATATTGATCGATATTGATAATTTTTTTGTTTCGAATAAGCGATAAACGAAATGTTTTTTGCCATCGGTAATTGTTCATGAATTCAGTGACATCAGAATAACATGTCATTAATGGAAATAATATCAATATTTTCCGGCCTATTCGCACATCTAAAATAAGTTATCATGTCGTCAATCTCTCTTTAGTGATTTAAAATTTAAAAAAAACCAATGCTTCTTATAATGCATAATTAGGACATAACATCATGAACTGAAAAAAATTGAGCGTGTCATTATATTTAAAAGTAAGAAGCTGCTTAGAAGGGAAATACGATGACCTATTTAATTATTTTGAAACACCTTGATTTGATTAATTCGATTTACTTTATACTATCACGGTCTGTCAACTAACTACAAAAACGGTGATTTTGCCTTTCATTTCATTATGATGACGACATGATCTTCGAACCGCAGATTTTTATTCACTTGCCCTGCGGCTAACAATTTAAGTGACGATGAATACTGAAAAACTCGTTATTGACATGTCACATTCAGGTTAATAAGTTTATACATGAATATCAAGACCAGCAGTTTTAATTTTTCCTTTCTCCAAAGAAAATCGTGAATATAAATTAACGCTTTTCCTTGCTGTGGCTCTTATAAACTTTTTCTGGTTTAGGCCTTTTTCATAGGCTAGTTATTGCTTGAATTTTTTAGCAATCGCAGAGAAAGGAAAACGGAATATGTTGATGACGATTGAAAAAGCAAAGTAATTTACAACGTCTCATATATAGGAAAATACGTTCATAAATAAATATACGAGAAAAACCAAAAAAAGAAGTAACCCATATTTGCTCTATTCCTAAGTTAAAAAAAAGAATCAAATTATACGTACAACCAAGGGCTGAAGGACCATGGTCGATGGCCTATTGGCAATAGTAAATAAATAAATAAATAATGTATGGAACTTATATGTAAAACTGCAACACGTTTGCATTGTCAATAAATACTATTACTACTATTATTACTAAATATATGAATCCCGATTAGAATTCAATTTGTCGTGTCCCCGAAGAAAATCTTGAACATAAGTTAACCTTTTTGTCTACTTAAGTCCATGTAAATTTTTTGTGGTTTGTACATTTTGAATGGGCTAGTTATTACTCGAAACCTTGAGCAATCGCAGACAGAAGGAAAATGGAAAGTAGGGATAAGAAATCACGCGGAGAAGAATATAAAATTCCATCAATCCGTGGGCTGGTTATTCGCCAATACATTTTTTCTTCTTCCGAGTATGTCGTGCTTGGAGCGTCGGCGTGCAACCAAGTTATAAGGGTGAACGTGACGGAGTCAGGGCCACTGCCTTATGTATTTGGGGTTTCAGGCCTTATTAATGATTGATCGGGGGATATCGACGTCTCCCCTCTGACGCGACTGATATATGGGGCCGCTCGCCTTGCTTTTGCACGTGACACAATAAAACAGTCGGGGCTCTCCGCGTCCGCGCCCAACCAACTTACTTCCCTTCGTCACTCTTTCTCTCCCGCTCTCGTTTCATCTCCCTTCCTCGCTCTCTCGCGACGCAGCAGCAGTCATCGTGCCTATCGATGCTCGGCGTAATACTTGGACTTTTTATCGATTTGGATAAGCCTCGATACGCTTGTCCGAGAGACTCACACGCACGATTGCGACTGGAGCGAATAACGAAACGAATTTTATAAATTACACTTCCTACTTGCAAGAACTGCTCTAAGTAACGCATCCACGACAAGCCTCGATGGCGTGTCTCTCGAATTTTTACTTGTGAACATATGCTTAAGAGAAAGTTTTTAGCTCAAGAGGAGGAAAAGTTAGAATTACTGATATTCATTGAACGATATTTCACTGGTTTATTTGTACTGCTGTCGTTGAAAAATTAACATTTTTTTAACGCTGAACATTTTATTCTGCTTTATGCTATCTTCCTATTGCGGACGTGCTATGGAAAATTTATGACTATTTTAACTCTTTTCATTTTTCTGGGATAATCCATAAGCCAAAAATTTCTCAATCTCGATCACTCGACTCTTAAATTTGTTAAGTAGCTCTTAAGGTCGGTATTTTTTTCGAAAATTCTTTATACAATTTACGAAAATAATAAAAAAACATCGGTGCCGGATTCTGAGAACCTGAATAAAATCTGAATATATATATTTTTAAATACAATTTTCTTAAGCGGCATCTTTCATTTTCTTCAAAATTGATTAAAAAAACAAATTGAAGAAATTGGAAAAAGTAGGTGGTCTAAGAAGACACCTAAAAAAAAATCATAGGAAATAAAAATTTATTGGTGGTACTTCGCTTTTGAATTATAGTACATTCAAACCTCATCAAATACATGGCTAACATGTTCAATCATATGATTTTGCAATTTTACAGAGAACCATACAGTGTACCTAAATAATGTTAGATAATAAACAAAATTTGTTACTTGTCGCAACTTTCAGACCAAGCACGTGAACAAATTTCAGTGTCTCATGTCTTATTTTTAATGTCGAAGAGTGCATTTTGTCTTCAGCGTTGCGTTTCCAAATGCAGTGAAATTTGGATCAATTGCAACAAAATATTGAGTTAGTTTTTAATGGAGAAATATTTATTTACACATTTAAAATCATAGTTTTATCATAAAGGTCTGAAATAAAAATGTCTTCACTCAATTTACGACAAGTAAAAAGTTTCAATTTTTACTTCACACCATTCTGATCCACTGTATGGCTTCCTGAAATTGCAGAATTATAATGGTTGCTATGTACTTTATGGGATATAAACATAAGATTTTCTAAAATACACGCATCATCGACAGAATTTCTGTTCTTATGGCTTCTATTATGGGACTCGGCCCCTTAAAATGTGCAGCAGATAGAACATTTTTACGTCCAACACAGAATATCTGAGAATTTATCCGTTGTTTCTAAAAATCTCAGAGCATTTGACATTCTTCGAAAATATGAGTGCTTTCGAAAATGTTATAAATTATAGACAAATATAAATATGTAGACCCAATCCAGCGTTCAAGGGTCAAATCCATGTCAAAACGGTATGAATTGCCTCATACACGCGAGTTGTAGAAAACCTCATTGTTCAAATAATTGTCAGGTAAGACAGCCGAATACCGGTACTATCAAAATTAAATTGCTGTCTAAGTATTTGTCATTGACCCGCTACTGCGTTTTTTGATATGCCAGTTAATACATTTTACTGCTACTTTTTTATTAGTTCTTCCTCAAGTACGCTAATTGACTTTTACTATCCCCTCCCCTTTATTCCCCAATTTATTCCTCGAGACCCCTCTAGCCGCTCTTGTCTGCAGCCACTCTTTCTGACGCACTACTGTATCGCATTTGCACGAGAAAAACTACTTTCCGCTCAACAATTTACGCGCAAACCAGTGCGCGGCTAAGCGGTCACCCATGCAAGTTATGGCCGCAAACAATGCTGCTTGACTCTGAGGACCGCGCCAAAGCCACACAGTGACCACGCGTCCACTGCTGTCGGTAATTTTACTGCTACTATTTTCATTAGCTTATGCACCTAATCCCCAAGATTGTTGCCGATATCGAGGCGAGGCTAATGCACCAATGGCTGACAACTGAGTCAACCATAATATTGTAAACAATTTTTGTGCATATTCCACTTATGAGAAAAACTTCCAACATGCCATTTTGGATGACTCTGATTCTCTATTTATTTTATAAATAATTGTTATAGAAAAAAATTATGTGCATAGATTTTTTACTTTTTTTTAAAACGCAATAGAAATCGGCTACTGAAAAAAATGGTTCCACATCATTCGTATTCCTGCTGCATTTGTAAAGTGCGTTTTGATAGTATTTCTATTATTTACACTTTATACATACAGCGATAACATTATTTTTTGAATAAATAAGAAAATTGAGCTAGTCTGGAATGTTCACAACTCCGATTGCAGATTCTTATGAGTTGAAGGTCAGAGTTTCTGGTTTTCACATATTCAATGATTGCTATCATGATCGATGACTTTATCATTTATACATGACATGGAAATGGGGAACTCGTCATTTGGGATCAATTGGACGGTGATGCATGCATATCGTTTAAATTCCCATAAGCAATACTTTGAATTGCTCAACTAAATATTTTGATCACGATTTATTTAATCTTTTAGATTTAAAAAAATTTATTTTCATTTTTCTATACATGATTTGACAAGCTTAAAAATAGCTGAATACTGCGTTTTGTGATATGCCAGTTAATAAATTTTACTGCTACTATTTTTTTTATTGGTTTTTCCTCAATTACGCTCATTGGTTGTTACTATCCCCCTCCCTTTCCTTATTCGCCATTTCATTCCTCGTGACCCTTTTAGTTTTGTCCGCAGCCACTCTTACTAATGCACTACTGTAACACATTTGCACGAGTAAAAATGCTTGCCGCTCAACAATTTACGCGCAAACCACTGCGCGGCTAAGCGGTCATCCATGGAAGTTATGGCCGCAAACAATGCTGCTTGACTTTGAGGACCTCCAAAGCCACACATCGACCACACGTCCACTGCTATCGGTAATTTTACTGCTACTATTTTCATTACCCTATCCCTGAGATACGACATTCATTACTTTATGTAATAACTTCGTTACCCGAATGATCCGAGGAATAACTTGATTAGGTTAGAGCAGAAATATTGCGGTGCAATTACTGTGGTACTATTTATATTGTTACAAGTTGAATTGTAGGTGTCAGAAGGTACGATGCACGTGTGTCGTAAGTACAGAATAAATCGTAAAGGCTGTATAGGTAAGAAGTGAGTGAAAGAATGACGAAAGTAGCACAGGCTGGAGAGAGATATGGTATATAGGGTGATCGCCACATGAATCCCCGAGGGTAGCATTAATCCCACCCTCGTGTCGCGCGACGTGCCGCCTAGACAACGCGTGCATGCAGTCAAAGCAATCATATTTTCCGCCCCAGAGGCACGATTCGCGTCAATGCGAATCAGACTTAGTGATCTAATGTGAATCCCCGATATCGTCTGATTTAGCCAACCTGATATACTTCATCTACTCTTATGCCTTTTTGTCATTTTTCCCCAATTCCACCATTCTCAGACACAACATTCTCCCCATCTGCTTGATTTTTTCAAATTCCTCTCTCTCAGCTTGTCAGGCCGAGATGGTGTACAAAACAAACGACGAACTCAATCGAAACCTCCTTACATAATCTATTTATTCCAGTCTGTGTCTTCAATCTTTTAACAAAACTTCATTTATAGCTCCTTCAGATTTCGAACATTACAAATGCCAGATGCGTGGCGATCTCAGCGTCAGAGACCGAATTTAACATCACAAATATCGTATCGCCAACAAGTGGATAATTCATATTTAATCAATTTCTCAAATATACATGAGAAATTTGTAAAAAATGTAGTACATTTTTTATACAACTTAAATTGTACGAGTAAAGGAAATTATTTTTTAAATACCGCCGAGATATGATAACTAACATCAATGAAAGCAGAGTGACGATGATGACTCTGAAGTCATCATCGTTACTTAGACTATTCTCTGAAGAATAGTCTGAGGTATAGAACCTCCCGTGCGAGTGATCGGGTCGATTCCTCTAATTATTTTTTCTTATTGCATCGAAATTGGAGACATTGAAGTCTAGTTCCATTCAAATGTATACTAACCAATCTTAATTTATAGCTTTTTCAAATTTCTAACATCTTGCATTCCAAAAAACTGAATGTCTGAGCTTCATAAGCCTGCTTAAGCATCACGAGTGTCGTATCACCAACAAAAAGTACAGGTTATATTTTATAAATTTATTTATTATACACAAGAAATGAATAAAGAATTTCATGAATCGTTAATGCAGCTTAAAATGCTTGGATAATAATCTTTTTAATACGACCGAGGTATAATGACTGCAGCGATAAAAGTGGAGCGACGATGATGACTTCAGAGAATAGTCTGAGGTAGAGAAACTCCCTTGCGAGTGATCCGGACGTTTCCTTTTAGCTGCCCTTACAGGCAACCACTCATTCTATCCATCTCTTACTTTCTCTTCAGCAATTCGGTCGAAGGAAATTCGCAGTAGGCCTTTTTTCTTTCCTCCCTATCCGGCTGTCTTCCGCCAGCCTCCCCGCTCGCGCAAAACCCGCTCGTACTCCCTTTGGCAGCGTACTTTTTTATTCTCATTCACGTCACGTATATGGCGAGAAAAATTGCAGTCGAGCGCTTTACCCGGTTCGCGTTCTGCACGCCCGGTTCTTCGCTCTCCACGCTCTACGCTCCCGTCTCGCCTTCGTAGCGTGTAAACCCCTACGAACCACCCTCGTATATATGCCGTCGGCACTCTCTTCTCTTCTCTTCGGTTTTACACTCCTTCGACTTTTTCTACTTCTTCGCCACAGTCTCTTTTCTAGTGTGGATTCGAGCGATCTCGTGGCTTCATACTAGCAAACAGGTACGGCGAATTGGCATGACGCCCAGACGTCCACGACTGAACCATTTGATGATCCGGGCCACTGAGTTCTCTGCCTGTTCATATCTAGAGGAAATAATAATCCCTTTCATAAAGTGGGCCAGCTGTTTTATAATACAAAATATATATTTTTTTAAATCAACAATTCGTTAGTTTGAGTTAAATTTGTTAGTTGACTGTTTGTATGCACGGAGAAAAAAAAGTAGTTGGGCACACACAAGAAGTGGTTTCGTAAGTCCGTACAACCTTGAATTTTGTAAGTTGAGACAACTACTTCTAGTTAGTTGCACAAGCTGGGTTGCCAGTGACTATATATTACGGTTGAGTGCAACCCATCGGGGAGTTGACACAATTCGCTTGCCAAACAGAACACATTTGACCCGGCTGTCGGTAGAAATTGTGCGTATTTATTTAAAAAATGTAATGAATTGACGTATGGATGATGAAATTAATGGAGTTTGATGTTTAATAAAGAAGCAAAACTTCTTGTCAAACAGTCGTCGCGAAAAAGTTTCGTCGCACTAGTATCGTACTATTATTTTATACCACAGTGTGCATGGCGTGGCTACTTCACGCACTAGTTGCACAAAATTGTATACGATACTCGTGAGAGAAACTTTTTCGCGACGAATGTGAGCTTGCAGCACGAGTGTTGTAATCACACGAGATCAGAAAAAGTTTCATCGCACTAGTATCGTAATGTACTATTATAAACGATTTTTTTTAAATTAGAAAAGACTAAGTTATAGGTCAAAACTTCTTAGACGTCCATATTCACCGCGTTGACCATATTTCTTTTTCACGAAAGCAAAACTTTCTCCACAAGGTAGCAATGCGACTTACCTCATTCTATTGTCTATCAACCGTAGCGACATCTTAGTTGAAAAATAATAATGGAACATGGCATACCTAGCCTCACCTAACAAGATCACATGGAGTCGCGATGCCGGGTGTAGCGTGCCCGTTGTATCGTCCTCGGTAATTACCGAGGTGCGGACGATTACCCGTGCGCCAGAGGCATCATCAGGGCCCTCTTCGGATGCAGTTCAGATCCAGCACGCGTCGTGCCCAAGTGGACGCTGCGCGCTCTCACTTCTCTCGGCAATAATGCAATTACCGAGGAACGCTGAGGGACCGTCTTGCGCTCGTTCCTTTTCCTCCGCGTCTCTCAATGTACGAGGAGGTAAAAGTGAGCTATTCTTTGCTATCGAGGTGTAACGAGGCACGTATATTATTAGCATCGCATGTGACGAGGACAGTGCCAACATTGAGAGCCACTTGACCCGTTGACACAGTGCTTCCGATTTTTCCGAGTCGTCCGGAAGTGCTCGTTATACCGCTGCGGCAAAATAATGAAGTTCTAGCGTTGGAAAAGCAGTGTACAAGGATATACAGAGTGAAAAGAGGATGATTTACAAGGCAGAAAGCTGGCATCGCGTACTCGCCCGGGACTTTTCATCTCACTCGCTCTTTCTCGACGCGCTTCGTTGCCCGAAGCTTGATTGGATCGACGCTCGTATTAATCAACGTGACGAAAATTAAACGCGTCGAGAGTGGCGAGGGGAGAGGCGATGATGAAACGAAACAAAAAAAAAAAAATTGGCCGTCACGTCGCTATATTTCTGCGAGCTCGACTACCGCGGGCTTCTCGCTGACAGACGGTCAGAGTGATAATAATAACGAGCGCCGTAGTTCGCGTAAACACGTCGAATGCAGGGCTTTCTTTTTTTATCTTGCTTTGCATTTTTTTTTTTCGTTTTTTATTTTTTCGTTTGGTTCAGATTTTTCGGGGCAATCAGCGATGGCACGTTGCTAATTGTGAGACGGACGTCGACGAAAAAACCAATATCCGTTTAATGCTAAGCTGACTCTGCTATGTGTATCGTGTCAGCTTGAGTGCTTTGTACATGGACATCGAGAGTATACAAAATGCATCTCTAGATTATCGGCTTCTGAATATCAACAGAATTTTTTTATTACCGTTAATGCCACCATAACGTTATCTGGGACAGAAACAACGCTTGGAAATTTCGAGGATATTGGATTCATGATGCTAATGGAGTTGAAGGCTTTTATGGATTTACAAGGACGTCACTTCCGGTGTCACGTTTCAAGAGCACATAGATGCATATTAAGGATCTCGGCGAGAAATATTAGTAGAATATTATCGGCTATGTTAATGGAATTATACTCAATTATAACGATGCTGTATTCACTGCGAAAGGGTGAAATTCAATGAAGTTGGAAGATTCCTCGGTCAACGTTATCTGTGCTATTTATTAGCAGACTAATATTTCGAATTCCGGACTATGTAATTCGCCGATAATCATGACAGATTCACTATTATTTCTGTGCAAATTATGCATTTTTCCTTCTCTCATTATAATTAAGTATATTCAAAGTCTATGCAGGATATGAGACATTATCTGTCAGGTTAACCACTTTCTGTCAGATATTTCTTATAACTAGTCATATTTTCTGTGGGTATATCTACACTTTTTCGAAATTTCTAATGTTAGAAAACTTACAAGAGAGTAGAAACCACAAAAAGTGGATACTGTGGACATTAAATGTTTATGCTGTCAATAAAATTAAGTTAATTACGATATCGTCCGAAACTGAATAAAAGCATATATTTTTGGATTCTTACTATGTAAATATTCGATGCTCATGCTATCGATTTTTCGGTGAATTATACACACATGCCTCAGGGATGCACTGTAATTTCAGGAATGAATTTATAAATTTTTCACAACTATGATTTTGTATGACTCCAATGATTTTACCCTGATTTCAGATAACTTTGATAATTGAAACTTGAGACTAACGCCCGTAGTTATTTTTCGTCGAAGAACTTAATCTTGATGCAAATTCGTCACTATTGATCTTTTACTGGAATAAGTATACGTGCTTCTACACAAATCACCCTTCACTGTTGATTTTTAATGCATTGAATTTAAAAGAATCAATTACGAAAATTTAGCACTGATTTGACTTCGATAGTCGCCACCGAGCCTCCTTAATGTAAAATTATAGCACAGCATATTCAATTATTTTCTCCAATTTCACAGTAAAAGCACTTGGATCTTAATAATTTTCGTTAAATTTGATGAAAAAGTACATGAATTCTATACCACAATTGTTCATTAAATTTCGATGACGAGTTTTTGAATAAAAAATTCCAATCTTTTCTAACAGTGTGAGATCGTTGAATCAATTATATACTTTTATCTCAGTGTACCGTATTTCTTACGTGGGTAGGTGCGCCTATTGCTTATCTATTACAGGTAGAACAAAGCGGAAGTGGTCACTCCTGTCTCCCCGAACTTTTGTCATTGCGCGACGACGACGACGTAGACGACGGCGACAGCACGAACGACGTGCTGTTCCCGCTTGTTTCCAAGTCCCTCTCGATTCACCGCTCCAGCTCCTAAGGGAAGACACGCGCATCCTGCAAACATCGTGACTGCATATACACGCGTGTGCTTCACCCCTCCTTCTCGTCCACGTCTCCCTGCTGCTTCCGTTATCTTTTCTCTTAGTGTTGTTTCTCGCAAGAGACCGAAGAGTTCCTTCGTCGATTCGATCGTTTCTACAGATGGCACAATGCGGACTATAGCCTATAAGTCGAGGCATAGACCACGTGGCCATCAAGAAGAGTCCGTTTCAAGATGCTTCGAGACGAGCTCGGTGGATAACATCGTGTGTCGTATTCTCCGATGCTATCTCACATTTCCGCGAAGCCCACACCGTGACAATAATTGTTTCTTACGATTGGCTCGCAGCTCGATGCGCGTCGTACCTTCGACTCAGTCGAGAACATCTCTCGTCCGCGAGTCTGTCAAGTATGCAAATTGCAACTTACTCATCCGTCCGTCAGCAGCACTTGGACGAGAGTCTCGCTTATCATTGCTGTCTCTACGGCAACGATGCACCCTCCAATTCTCTTTGAGTAATGCAACTGCTACGAAAATAAAATTATTCATTTTGAGAAAACGAACTGGAATAAGATTGGATTCTAAGAATAAGTTTGTTGAGTTGACACGCTCTATTTACTTTTTGTATTAACACGGTTTCACACAGTACGTTTCATATGTATTGATTTTACCACACCTTTAATTGTGATTTGGCACAAATACATTTTTTATACTTTTATTCAATTGTGAAGTTCTGGACCACGTACGAGTCCATATTTGACCATACAGAATTTTCTCTATGCTCATGTTCTGGAATTATTATCGACATATTTATTTTTATCTTTTATTGATTTATTGAGGGTACTGATGCGAGCGCGGCGAAACTTTACAGCTCTTTTTGGCTTCGCGATTAAATGGGTGATTTTTTTATAGTTCATCTTTTTTTGGATAAAGGTTTATGGTTAATGTATTCCCATAATTATCATATTATAATAATAGAAATTTGTTGGGCTTGTGAATAATGTTAATTTTTTTGTAAATCAAAGAAAAATAGCGTTCCAAGAATGGTAAACGAAAAATATAGATTTTGGTAGAGAGTAATGTATAGTCATCTATTTTCCAATTCATCAAGTGATTTTTCCTTCTTAAAAAAATCACTGCAAGATTTGTATTTTTTCTGGGTAATTGTGGTGTAATTAGAATGTTTTTTATAAAATCTAAAAAACAATAACTATTCAGTTATTTTAGCTCAATATGTAAAAGCACATATAAGCATTTCGTGATTGTGATTTGTTGTACAAAGTGTGTAGTTAACATAATGTGTACTTTAGATAAAGTAGTTTTTTGGTGGATATGCTCATTTGTTCAACACCAAATTGGAAGATAGACGCATTTATTTACGATATTACTACAGTACAGTGCAAGCGTATTGTATAATACGCTTTAACGGGCAGAATTCCAAGAATGCTTCGAAATTGATGATACTGTGGAGGTCATTTTCTGGCAATGCATATTGAAAATTTCTGGCACACATAAATGCCGAAAAGAAAAAAAAAATTAAATCGAACCGCATTTTACGTTGAAGAAATAATAATAACATGATCTATTTGAATAATTGTCAGGGGAAGTAGGTTCTAGAGGTTTATTGAAAAAAACTATTACGAAAATATCACATAAAAAAAAGAAAGCAATGATAGAGTTAACAAAATTAATCATTAAAAAATCCCTTTTGTTTCACATTATGATATTATACGCCGTTCTTTCTCGAAACATTAGGAAGAGCGACAAACATATTTTGATTTATCCTGAAACTCATTGTGATCATAAATTGACATATTTCAAAAAGTGCATTTTCTTGATACCAGGTCTCTTGATTAATTTGAGCACCAACCAATTTGAAACATCTTAAACGTCGACTCAATTAGTCGAATCGTGAGATTTTCGATTCACCATAAAATGGTTTTGAAAAGATGATAAAATCAAGTCATAAATTAAGTATTATTATTCCATAAATAGAATATATACCGAGAAAAAAGATTCCGTTGAGTCACGGCAATCTTCGCCAATGACAGAAACACTCAAGTTTCGATAATATCTTTTCATTAAATGGTCTCAAACTCAATGAGAAGTAGTGATATTGAATCGAAGAAATCGTCTCCGTTCATTTTATTGAATTCCCTTGAACAGGCAGCTGCACTTTCTCCACCATAGCTCAGAATTTTGAGACCTATTTTTTTCCTAAGCTACTCCGCAAATGAAGCTCAAATTTAAGAAGAACGTGCTGAAGTACCGCAGAAATGCGCTGAAGTACGGGTTCCTTGAAAAATAAGAGGTTTGTTCGGGAGGACCGGAAAACAAAAACGGGAGGTTAGGTTCAAGAAAGACAGAAAGAGTGTTTCACATTGGACGATAAAATTTTCACCATTCTCTGCCATCAAATATTCTAATGAATTAAGGAGACCATTTCTTCGAATCAGTGAAAACTTGTCTTTAAAACAATGAAACTGTTGCTTCATTGTTGCTCACTATTTGAATATTTGCTTACAGGCAATAAAATAATTCTGTTTCAAATTTAAGTCCACTATTAAGGGGACGTGCTAAAAACGTGTTAATTGCGCCGCTGGTAACAAATCGCTTATTTTCTCCGACGCGGTCGACGCTTCGACCAGAAGCAAATTAGGTTTTTCTACTGAATAAATAGGAGAATGAAAACCTAATTTACTTTTGGTAGTCAAATCAACCGTTGTGGAGAAAAAAGGGAAGACGACTTGGTACTAACTGAAAACTGAACGACATAACCTTAATTGAAATCAAAGAAATATCTCGTTTAAATCAATGAAAACGAATTGAACCCACCTATTTCTTTGGCGTCAATGAAATATAATCGACGCAAAACAGACTTAGCATCTGACTCGTGTGTTGTTTCAACACCACGTGGAGTCGACCACGCGGTCCGACTACTCTCTATACGGAAAGCGCATTCCTCGAATGGCAAGGGGGTTGCAGGGTCGTAGAGCCAAGTGTAGAAGTGTAGAACGCGGCATAAATATGTAAAAGTCCCGTCCCCCCCGCGACCCCTCCGAGTACACGAGCTGCGTGTCTGTGTGTTTTCAGCCCCCAGGACTCACCGCAGCGACACTTCTCTGCGTACCCCTACCGTCCTCTCTGCCCGGACCTACACCAACCCCTCTCACCAAAAAACCTAATTTGCTTTTGCTAGTCAGATCAACCGTTGAGCAAAAAATAGCGAAAGCGACTCGTTACCGACAGACCACTAAACGACATAACCTTAATTGAAATCAAAGTAATATTTGGCTGCGGACCGACTCTACACCTCCTAAGTCGACACCAAGATTTACATTTGCGTCTCCACAAATAGTCGACACAGAATCACTTTACACGTATGCAACTTAACGCGAAATAACTCGATACCTAGCACTAAACACCGTCGGCTTTACGCAAGAACGGATAAATGTCTTCGTGTCGACTTGGGAGGTGCAGAGTCGATCCCCTGCCTAATATTTCATTAAAATTAATGGAAACCAATTGAACCCACCTATTTCTTTGGCGTCAATGAAATATAATCGACGCAAAACAGACTTAGCATCTGACTCGTGTGTTGTTTCAACACCACGTGGAGTCGACCACGCGGTCCGACTACTCTCTATACGGGAAGCGCATTCCTCGAATGGCAAGGGGGTTGCAGGGCCATAGAGCCAAGTGTAGAAGTGTAGAACGCGGCATAAATATGTAAAAGCCCCGTCCCCCTCGCGACCCCGCCGAGTACACGAGCTGCGTGTCTGTGTGTTTTCAGCCCCCAGGACTTACCGCAGCGACGCTTCTCTGCGTACCCCTACCGTCCTCTCCGCCCGGACCTGCACCAACCCCTCTCACCAGAAGACGGGGGCGAGGGACAGCAACCGACGTCACTCGGGGTCGCTTGCACAGCTTCGTAGTGCTGCTGATCGAAGTCAGCTGAGCAGAATAGCGGATAGTATGGCAGCGCCCCCCTCTGCCCCCCTCCAGCTGAAAGCTCACCTATCTCTTTCTGTTACAATGGTACACACACCCTGGAATCTCTCGCGTCATCACCGAGTCAGAGCTCTTCGTCTCACTCCCAAAGCACGACTCGACTTCGCGGCTTGCATGTATTCATGAGGTTCGCGCTACGATTCGCATTGTACTCGGGACACCTCGACTCTCACTCGCACCCTCCGTTCGTTTTCTTTCGTGACCCTTCTTTTCAACTTCCACCAGACGATTCATTCACTAGACGTTTTCTCGTAGAATAGGAAAAATTTTGAACCGTCGATAACGGCGGGTCTCATTTCCGGCCGCTCGATGAATTACCTCAAAGAACGACGGACGGTTGCTGGCTGAGTTGGCTTCAAGATGAAGCACGTCGTATATCATGCAACAGACGTGCACTTTATTCATTCGCTGTGACTCTCTAAAATCGCGAGGGGTATTTTAATGAAAATTGGAATTTGTTATATATTTGAATAATTTATTTCAACAAAAATTTGTTCGTGTGTCTTCATATATTATTATGGTTTGTCAGGCTTTAATGAGAATTCAAATAATTTATCTACGAGGCTCTATTTATTTTCTTGTGGAATGTTAAATAACGAAATTGTTATTCCTCTCGTTAACTCTCAAGAAGCTGTCAGATCTATAGTCATTCTTCTTCAACACTTACGTAGTATTATTATTCAAGAGCAACATACTTCTAAGTGTGTAAGAAGTGAGGACAGCATCAATGATAGAAAATGTCACGTTTTATTCTCAGAATATACTCTTCAGCAATTAAAATCACGATAATCTCGATCAACCGAGTTTTCGATGTCGAAAATTATGACAAAGTGTTATTAATTAATTATAATATTTCTAATTTACGAAAATCCTGAAATTATTATCAACATCTTCATGAATTAATCTTCTTAAAATTTGTATTGTATTACTATTTAAGTAATTCAAGTAACATGCTTGCAAGTGTGTAATAAGTGACTACAGCATCAAGAATAGAAAGTAACTCGTTTCGTTATGACAATTTACTCGTCAGCAATAACAATAATAATAAGCCGTGTGTTTTCATAACAATAAAGATGATCCGTTCTATCGACTTAAGGGTATCCTTACCAGAAACGCGAGGGGTCTGAGGCGGCGGGGGATTTCCGGCGAGAAAAATATATGTAGAAAAATATTTGGCAACGCCGCATTTCGCGACTCTGGTGCGGCTTGTGGCTTTAGCGTGTACTAGCTTCCGAACCGTAACTTCAACCTGTCAGTGTAACCCGATTTTAGGTTATGAATATTGTTTGAAATTTAGTGTCACTCGATATGAAAGGTATGCTTGATGAATTCGCAGGCATCGTAATTGTAAAGGCAATGAACAATTCTCATATATCCAGAGAAGATTTCGTTAATTGTTGCGATGGAACTGCAGCTTGTTTGCAGAAAGAAAACGACATAGTGGGAACAGCACAGTTTAGCTCAGATTTTTATTTTTTAATAAAGAGTTGAAAATTGAAGTCGCATATATTCTCAATTTCCAATTATTTTTCATTTTTTACCTTCCCATGAATTAATGAATTATAACGAAATTCTTATAATTGCTTTGCAGAGTGACGTCGAGAATGTTTTTATTCCATCTATAGGTATCTATGTTGAGCGTAGTGGGGGGACGCGGCGTTGCCACATTTTCTATAGTCACGCAATTGAAGGCCGAAAAGCCGCGAATAAACTCAATTTACTTTAATCTCCGACGGTTGGACTAATATTTTCTTTTTTCGATATTTTCGAAAAATTTCGGTCTACATCATGTTAGTTTTTCATTCAGATCGAACAGAAATTGCCTGAGAAAATAAATTTCTTTGACAGTTTTGGACCAGTCGCCCTATCTAACCTATGTTAAAGTACCCTATTTTCCGAATTAATTTCTCAAAAATGACACCGTGAACCTATTTTTTAAAAATCGCGATTGATAAAACTCTTTCTTTTCTACGCGCTATAAAATTTTGATCAAAATCTAACACAAACGATTTTTGGTAAGGATATCCTTAAATCAAAAGAGCTGAGGAACGAAGTGCACGTTAGCCGAGTGTACATTGCTCATTCCCATGTAGAAATCAGTCTGAACGTCCCAGTTTTAGACTCGAGCTTGGCCGGGATTGTCTCGAGTTTCGTAATCTAAATGGTTTATCTAACTTGGAATCCGAATACATCCTCAATAGTTTTCTGGTTCCGTACTAGAAGATAATTTATCATTAATCAGGCTTTGCTAGGGTTGTCCTAAAAAGGACGGCCTACACTCAGTGAAAAGATTTCATTGACCTGAAGGAAATGGTAAGGTTAATTTTGTTTTCATTCATCTTAACGAAATATTTCTTTCATTTCAATGAAATAATTCACTCAAATTCCGAAGAGATTATTTTATTGCCTGTCGAAAAACATTTATAATATGTTTACTTAGTGAACATTTAAGGACGCAATAATTTCATTGATTCAGAAAAAAGTTTTCATTGGTGCAAAGAAACGGTTTCATTGAAAAGATAAACTCCGTGGAAGACAGTGCTGGAATTACATTGTGCAATGTTAAACATCTATATGACTGTTTCTCTCGCACCTAACCTCACTCTTTTGTTTCCCAGTTCTCTCGAACAAACGGCCTTCAGTTTTGAGAAGGCAATATTTAAGCCAATTCCTGCCGCACTTGAGCAGGTTTTCTCCAAATTTGGGCTTTATTTGCCGAGTAGCTTAGGAAAAAACAGGTCTCAAAAACCTGAGTTATGTAGGCTCTTTAGTAAAATCAATGAAAAGAACAGAGATGATTTCTTTGATTAAATATCAGTACTTTTCATTGAGTTTAAGATAATTCAATGAAAATATAGTATTGAAACTCAAGTATTTTTTTGAAAATAAAGATTGGATTTTTCATCGAAAGCTTAATAAATTAATCCTCTCTCAAAAAACACATGGCACATCGAAAGTCGACATAACGACGACTGAAGTTTCTAGCATTCTCATTGGTTGTCGATGACTTTGACATGAAGCCAACTTCAGACTGTTATAACCAGTATGACAGTTTTTTTTTAATCACTGTTTTTCTCGCAGTTGTGAAATAGGATACACTTTTCTTCCGAGAATAGATTTTCTTTGCTGTCTTCCATTTTTTCATTTTTTTCTTCAAAAAAGACATGTCATATCAAAAGTCCTTTATATCGAAACACCGAAGCAGAAATAGAATCACGTAAAATAAAAATATTGTATAATCATCCAAATTTCATGTTCAGCCATAAGAAGAGACAAATGAAATTAAACAAATGCGATCAAAGTGAGCACCTTTTCGCTAGTGTTTTTATACTTCATACAGTACCACAATTTAATTAATTTAAGTACCATGCTTGCAAGTGTGTTAAAAGTGACTACAGCGTCAAGGATAGAAAACAACACGTTTATTTATTAGTATATTAATCAGCAATTAAAATGATGATGAACCGTGTATTTTCATGACAATAAAGATGTTCCGTTCTATCCACTTGAATGAAAAGCGGGGTTGAGGAACGAAGTGCACAGTAGCCGTGTGTAAGGTGCTCATTGTGATGAAGCATGAGTCTGACCCAGTGGGCCAGTGGGGCAGGTCGCAGCGCCGGATGATACATACATATTTATGTCGCGCAACGCGCACCATCACCACCGCAACTACCGGCACAGGGACTCTGCCAGCCGGTGGTAGAGTACGGTCGAACCACCCTCTCCTGCCTCGGCAGCGTATCCCTCCACACCTACGACAACCCCTTGCAGCGCGTCAGCCTCGACGAGGACCAACGTAGGGTGCCATTGGCCTTCGCATCGCGCGGGCTCTGCGGGGTGCGATGCTAATCAGGCCCGGGCAAGGTGCGCATCCCGAGCACGCGCTCGCTCTTCCACTCGGCTCCTCCACGTCCCCAGCCACGCTTTGAAAACCGGCGCGGAAACACGCCACCACCCAGTAAACAGACTATACGACACGAAACGTGAGCCGAAAGCGTTATAGATCTACCGGGAATCAGCTAGAATCCTAGTCGTTTACGTTTTTGTTTTTTCGTGCCCCAATCGTGTAATACTCCACCAGATACTCAGGCAATTTTAAGGATTATGACAGGATTTAGTAAGGAAAACCAGTCACCTAACGAAAGTTATAAGGGGTCAAAACAGTGAATAACCAAAATAGGGAATGGCTAAAATAGCGAATTTAAAAAGCAGGAACGTCTAGATGTAGAATAGCCATAATTACGGAATTTTTTTTCTCAACCATTCGCCATTTTTATCATTCGCTATTTTGATTGCATTTTAATAAGATGGAGGTCAAAATAGCGAATGGCTGAAATAGCGAATTCCATAATGATGACCATTCTAGGTTCAGGCGTTCCTCATTTCGGAATTGGCTGTTTTAACCATTCACTGTTTTGGTCATTTGCTATTTTGACCCTCACCTGTCATAAGCAGAAAAATTCTGGGAAGGATACACTTTCTTTAAAAAATCTTTTATTTAAACCTCGTTAAGTACGTAACAAGCATTATAAGTTTGCAATTTTGTAACGACATTCACTGCACAAGAAGTAATTTTGACTTGTAGCCTTCAAACCAAACCAGTGAACTAATTTTAGCGTTCGATGATTTTATCTGTCGAAGGGTGCATTCCGGATTGCATATAACAATTCTGGATGTAGTGAGAATTAGATTTATTATAACCAATTGTTTAGGGATTTGTTAATCGGGAAAGATTTATTTACACATTTAAAATCATAGGTTCGTCATAAAGACCTAACATGAAAATTCCCATAATCAAAATGAAACCCACTCTTCGACAGACAAAGTGAGAGAGCCAACGCTAAAATTTGATCACTGATTTGGCCTGACATACACGTGAAAAAGTTAACTTTTTACCTAACACCATTCTGGTGCACTGTATGCGTTTACGATATTGCAGAATGCTGATAAATTTAATTAATGCAAGATTTTATAAAAGAACGCTTTACCGATTTTTTCTTACGACTTTTTCAGTTGACTGGGTCCCCTTAAGAGGGATAAGACAGCGAAATGAGTATTTTTTTCTTATTACAAGAATATCTGTCCCTTTCAGAAAATAAAATATATAAGTGATTTCCTCTATTCAGGCTGGACCCGACGTATTTTCTTGTGAATGACCCAACTATTTAGATCAACCGGTTGCTTCAAAATCGGATTTTATGTGATTCGCACTCTGGTGCGTGATCCACAGAATACTGCTTCAAAGATTGGCTTTTGCTAGATCTTATTTTCTTTTTAGTGACACCAGAAACCGTTCAAGTAGAGCAATTTGGCTTAAAGGCCATATTACAAAAAATGTATGTCTCAGATGCCAGTAGTATTGTGACATCTTATATATTTGTATCTAATTCCGCCGTGAGGATCTGTCGAAAAATTACTCTGCTCAAATCATACTCCGGTCGGTATTGAATATTCTGTAACTTGGTGAAAGGAAAAAAGAGTTACATAATAAAAATATAAAATTATATCGTTTCGAAATATGTCAATCGCGTAAAAATCTAAAGTTTGTAAATAGTTATGTGCGATGATACCGATTTACATAACCGATATTTGAGTAATGCTTTTTTATGACTAAATTGAGTAAATCTATAATATAATAATATCAATTATTCATGTAATATAGTACAAATATAGCTATTATAATATAAATTCTTCATATAGTCCGCCTCACAACTATTTATATTTTTCGTTAATCGTGAAGTAACTTTTAAATAAGTTAAATAATGTTGAGGATAAACATAGTCATTTTTCGAAAATCCTTTGTTCTAAACTAACATGGTTGATGAGCAGTAGCTCACAATTGATTGACTACTGCTTCGAATTTTGTACAATTATTTTTCTACATACATTTTTCTAACGCAAAGCGAACGCATACCTACTTCGGGTCTAGGCTTGATAATTTCGTGAAACGTGGAAAAGGATTCAAAAGAATTTTTTTCAAATCTTCCATTGGGGAGGACAATTTTTTTTAAGGAGTGATAATTTTTCATTAATCCACAATACAAAATCTAAAAATATTTTGCTTTTCTTAAGCGTTGGAAAAAAAACATAAAAAATCATAGGCTCGATTCGAGAGGTCAAGGGTCAGTTCCAGGTCGAATTAATATGAATTGCCCTATATTTCATAATACTTTATAAATTGGCCGTCTTAATGTCCATAATATGATATGACAGTAGCTTGATAAAGTGGCTAATTCAATCCGTGACCAACAACTGCACCATTAATCCAGCATCACTCTCCGGGAGATGGAGAGTTATGGAAGGACACTCAGATCGCTATCGACCAAGTCTTTCGTAACTCTTGCGCTGTAACAAGAAAAAAAACGCGATGCAGTCCAATGTGGCCGATACAGTCGCAGATTGTCGTGGTGGATGAAGAAAGAATGTCCAGCTGGACGAAGGAAGAATGTTGTTGATACACTATTGCTAATATACGAGAAAAGGTTGAGCATTTTTTCTGCTGCGTAGAAGAACTACACATCCCAAGGGAATCTGGCAGAGACGAGGTGTTATCACGGATAAATGATGAGACGCCAGACGGCACGTAATATGTCAATGAAAAAGATATTGAAGAAGACGAAGTGTATATCGTCATTGAGGATTATTATCAATTTAAAAAAATAAGAAATACGGTAGTCACCGTTCGAGTCCAACTAGGAACGTACTCACCTATCTGCATAGCGATAACAAAAATCGACGAGCATGTCATACGGCAGACGATACTCAAAAGTCCAATGGAAAAAGTGAAAAGAAGGAGGAAGACGAAGAAGAAGAGGGACAACTACGATGTGGTAAAGACACAGCGCAGTTACGCGACTCTCTGCATGATCGACGATAGGCGTCGTAAGAGAAGATAGAACTGGATAGAGCCAACAGGAGGAGCACTGAAGTCACGTGTGCTGTCTCCGATTTATGGATCGATAATATCCTTACGTAAAGTGTTTATGCATCGAGCGTACCATTAATATTCCGTTTTACCGAGCTTTTCGACGGGACTACCGCTTTCGCGATAAGAACATCGTAGATACGTCAGTATAGCAGTACCACTAGTAGTTATATTGCATTGAAAGACGTAACTATACGTGAAACTCTGGAATATCGACGTTCGGATATTTAAGGGTCACCTAAAAAAAATAATGAAAAAAAATGTATTGATAATACTCTTCTTTTGAAAAATTTATTTCACACCAAACTGGTGAACAAATTTTAATATTTGATTTCTTGTTTTATCTATCGAAGAGCGCATTTTGGATTGAATGTAGCGATTCTTAATGCAGTGGGAATTGTATTTACTGCAATCAATTTTTTAGTGAGCTTTTAATAATGATAGCCCGTAGAAAAATATTCTGATCAGACCGTATCACCCCTGGATATGTTTATACAGAGTTTCAGAATCATAATACTTGATATGTACTTCATGAGGTTCAAATGTATATATTTTTAAATGAACGGTATCATGGACACACCGAAAGAAATAGATACTACTCGCTAGTAAAAGTATACTATCGGATAGTATATTGGATGCTTCGTATAGAGATCACTCTCTGGAGTGCAACAGTTAGTATTATAGTAATGGTTAATATCTGATTGCACCAAGTACATTCCTTATAATACACATTATACCCCTTACACGGTACATTATACCTAATACACGGTACTATCCAAATACTACCCGATAGTATATATTATTTAGTATATCGGATATTAAAAATCTTAATATCTATTTCTTTCGGTGCAGAATTATTTTTTGCTTGTGATTGTTTTGAGGTACTTTAACCCTCTTAACTTAATTATTAAAATAATTACTGAACATTTCCGAACGGTATAAAAAAAATAAAACCTCGAAAGGGGTGAAATAGTACATTGTGCAGCAAGGGTCGAAAGTTGGTGATTGCAACGAGTGCGAGGTTTGCAGCCATCACACAAGACGCAAGCGCCAATCTTAGCCCGTGTTGCGCACTCTATTTTTTTGCAACAAGTGCATGAATAGTGGTGTTTTGAATAGTACTCTTGTGGAACAAACAGTGAAAAGTGAGTTACGGACTTTCCTACTTTACGATCCTACGGTTGAAAGAGAAACATCAGGGGCGGAAGTACAGGAATCACGAACTGCGCTTGCGCCTACCTATTGTTACAACACTGCTATGAAACTAGCCACTTTTGGCCTGCAAAACTGCCAGGAAAAGCACCGCTGGTCATACACGTGGTGCAAATAGTATATTACGCCTCTGGGCAGCGAAAGTAGACTATGTCCAACCGCGTGTAAGATTACGACCCGAGCCGAAGGCAAGGGTGGTAAACACGCGGTTGAGGATAGTCTACTTTCACTCCCGAGTGGCGTATACTATTTTTCACCATATCTGCAGCGGAAAGTTCGAATTACGTAAAACCTCTAGGACAGGAATTCGAACTTTCCGTGGAGGTATGGTGAAAAAACTTATTTCCACTATTGGTGAAAAATATTTCGTAAATCGATTGACCGAAGTCTTTATATCGGATGCTGTGGCAAAGTTTCATGGGTTGAAAAAAATTAAATGTCGCCACAATGGTGAGCGAGTAATATGATTCTAACAATCTTCATGAATGAATCTGCTACTGCGAATGACATCCAAATCTTATCAAAAGTTTTTAAAACTGTTGAAATAAACGAAGAGAGAAGGTACATTTTTTTTACCATTCAGGATAATTAGTATAATACAATTACAATTTTTGTTATAACAATTAAACTGGAACATGAAGCCCAACGAAAATAATAACGTACGCTATAAATTAGAATATCCATCATTAGAAATATGATAGTTTTCTCCTACCCGGATGATAATATTTATTATGTTGATAATCGAACTCGTAAACGGGAGATAGTAATTTGTTAAAATTGATTCATTTATTATGCGGTTAAATAACTTTTTAAAATTCAGATTCTTGATTATCGAATCTGTTGGGCCCGACGGAAGTGAAAAATCGTAGACAATATGTACATCGTATTTTAGGTATAGAGTAGATATAACGTTTTTGGCAGCTTCAGCTCCGATAGTCGCAATCACATTCGAATACATCTGGCGGATAAATAAAACATTTGCTCGGATAAAAGTAAAATCTATTCGACTCTTTATTGAATTCAAATAAATATGTTTCAGGGTCAACATAAAATTATGACAAATCAAATATATTGAATAATATAATACCAAAAATGTCCGGTACAGCTTCCCTCTAAGATATATTTTGCCCGAAAATATAATGCCAACAAAAGGATAAATCGTAACCACACTTGGAATATGTTTCCGTTTTATCGACCATTATAGATTTCGAATGCTAAATATACTATATCCCAAACACCTTATTTTTACTGTCGCGATTATCACACCGACCGCAGTCTAACCTTTAAAAAAATCCATATAAAAACGAGAAACGAGAAAGAAAGAATCTTTATTTATCACCGGCATAATACTATACGTTCTACGCTCGTTCTTATTATGTTGACTATCAAACTGGTATAGTGGGTATAAACAGTTACATAAACTATAAACTTGAATAGCTATTAGCCATGTAAGAAGTGATGTGTCGCTTTGTGGATCGATAGATAAACACGTGTCTGTAATTTCAGTGGTAGAAAAAAAAAATTAATCGAATCGCGTCGCATAAGCATCGACCATCAGTGATGCATGTTATTAAATACCGATTAATTATTAGGTTTAGAGCGATAAGCCTCGCGGCGAGTTCCGAGTTACTGTCTCTTTCATCTCCCCTCTGCTTTATCGAAAGAGAGAAGGAGACAGAAAAAGTCTTTGAAACGCCTACGCGATTTTCCCTTACGAACAGCACACGATACAAAAATCGGGCTGTCCCACGTCCGCGTACAGTAAAGTTGCCGATCGTCGTGTACGGAGATGTTCGCTACGCGGTGTGATCCAGGGTCGCCACCTCGACTCACCGATCCTTCTGGCTATCATTTTCTCAGGAAATTACTGGCCATCGTCACTGCGGCCTCGGTGTGGCGAACGTCGCGCTCATCGCGTTTGGAATAGCAAGCAACTGCAGGCGCAGCTGGCGCCAACAGCCGCGGGCTCAGAATGATCGTAAGCTGATAATCGCGTTTCCAGGACCTTCTGGATCGTGGCCGATTGTTTTCGACCGGTTGAACCTGATCAGTGTGAAGCGTGCTGCGAGCCGATGCTTTATATTCCCGAGACTTGCTCTAACCTCTCTTGCTTCTTAATAAATAATGCAGTAAATTATAACGCTTTACTTTCAACTCACTTCAGGTACTTGAAGTGATAGGTTATCGGTACAGAGTAATTAAATTGGTCATAGACTGAACACTATGCTATGGGATTAAAAAATTAAGAGCACCAAGCATTCACTTTACACTAATTCTCAAGCACAGTGTGAAAAATTCTTGTTAGAAAACTGGGCTGGTGACAACTTTTTGATGGTGTCGTTCATTAAAGTGTTCATTTTAACACTATTTGCGGTGTGCAATTGACACGAACGATTGCGTTAAATTTATTCTGGAGTCAAATTCAAGTATCATCACAGACATTACGATTTATTTCTTCATTCTACGTGCTACCGTGTTACCTTAAGGATGTGTGATACGTACAGTCCCACCAAAAGTGAGTTTCAGAAACAATTTCGATCACTTCCCGATGGGATAAAAATCGGAAAAAAATAATGCATATAATTATAATCCCAAAAAGTTATTAACAAATTGGTGAAAAAAACAATCGTTCAACAAACAATCAGTCAATTTAACTTTTTTTCTAATGAAAATGATATGTTAAATTATTTGAATGCATACGAATTTTTTCAGATTTTTTTTCTTTATTTTTATTTTTCAAAATGCGCGCGAAATAAAGAATTCTGGATATATGATCGGTATAAAACCATCTACTGCACTCAAGATTTTTTTGAATCGTCGTAACATGTGTATTATACTTAAGTATGTTGTAACGTCAGTGAAAGCAAATTCTAACACGTCCGTTGTTTTATTTAAGCACCACATCGAACATCGTCTCCCTGATATAAATATTTTAATCATATTCTTTTTTTTAGTGCCCATGGGTCTAAATTCAGACCAAATATTTACAGACCAACAAAAATGGCAGGTATCCTTTGGAAAGTGAAAAACATGTTTTCACACAATTGAATATATTGGACACTATGTATTCGAAAATGTTCTACGATATCATTCGAGTTATCAAATGCAGCTATAAATATCACCATTTATCGTGCACAAAACAATGATATTGGTTACAACAAAGAAATTTGATTTTCTACTTGTTAATCAGATGGAAAATATAAATGTCGGGTGTCACGCGTAAAAATCATGATGTTAAATTCGGATGATGAAGTGACGTATCCGAAGAAATACAATTCTTGAGCACGTTAAGACGACAATTCTTAAAAAAGTTCAAAGCTATTTTGAGATTGATCTGATGTCAAGAGTTGCGACTACAATTTGAGCGCAAGTCGTGACTTAGCTTTAGCATCTTCAATTCTCGAAAAGCGCTAAAATTAGTAAAGTCGTAGGATTTCTGTTCCACCCTGAAGTAATTTTCTCCTAACGCATCTCAAAAGTGACACTTTTTGACATGTATCAATTTAGAATTTTAATTTGATATGATTATTTTCAAGAGGAAAGTCTTGAGAATAGAAACATTTGCCTTAATTATAAATTCTGACAATTATCAGAACAATGTTAATAGCGCTTTCTTTCGGTAGCAAGTACTATTATTGAGGCAGTATCAGTTTAACCGTATACGGTTATAACCGGCTGTTTAAACAAGCGCGGGAGGACAGTCACAGCGGCGGCGTTGTGCCGATAATAGCAATTAACGCGATTATATCGTTCGATGTGTAATCGTTAATAATTCCCGATCCGGGGTAATTACCGGTGACGATTTATTACGAGTAATGGCGCGGATAACGACAGATCGCATGCCACACTCTGTTTTTATCTCCTTTTTATATTTATTTCTCTCTCTCTCTCTCTCTCGTTCTCTATTTCTTTCACAAACTCTAACACACATAGTATGCATCCGTTTCTCTCTCTCGCTCTGTCTATGTATTTCTCGCGACGCGTTGCGCTCGTTCGCGATAGCTTGTTACGTGGACGAGGACACATCTTGGCACTTTGCGCCCGAGGACTGCCTCGGCCTGAAGCAGGACTCGACTAGGTGTCCTTGCGCTTTAAATAAATGCGAAAACCCTGCGCGCACGTCGAGCGTATACCGTGCAGGCCATGTCCAATCGTGCATGCACGCATACGACAACCAAAACATAAATATGTGCGAACGCGTATAAAGAGACAGCTCCGCAGATGAGAGCGCGTGCGAGGAAGACGACGCAATGGGAAATACGTATGATTGGCCATGTGTGTATAAGTGCATCAGGCCACGCACGAATTATATGCATGTGTTTCGCGACAGGCTGGCTATCGTTATAGCTTACACACCTTACGTTCGTGTAGCAAGCGAAAGAGAAGGAAAGACAGAGATAGAGAGGACTCGAAGTTTTCTGTCCTCTAACGCCTACGCAGAACGCGCTTCGGAAACCCGTCGAGCTTCCACCTCTTGGATTCTGAAGTATCACGTACGCTATGCTTTACCTACACCATCACTTGGACGGTAAACATTGGCGAAACTAAACAATTTCTAGTATAAAAACACCGCATTTTAAAAATCTCATAAATCCGAGTCATACCGCATACAAATAATTATGAAAAATCTTTTTGAAATCTTAAAAATCAATTCAAAAAGTGGTCAAATTGATAAAATCGTCATATTTTCGATTTACCATAAAATCGTTATGAAATCGTCCGTCAAAAATTATGCTTGAATTGACCAGTAAATGTGACATCAAATTGATCTCAAATCCGGTTTGAAAATGTCGACGAAATTTCGTGTTAATGCAACTCAACAATGGCACTTTTTGACAAATGTCGATTTTAATCTCAATTTGACATAATTACTCGCGGAATCGCTTGTTGAAAATAACTAGGGTAAAAATTGTGAGCATTTTATCAGGCTGGATCTGGCACTAACAAGGCCCTGTTAGGGCCAGCTCAGCGCCCGGTCCGGGCCTGATTTGGAACTAATGTAACGCTAAAAATGTACTTCAAAACATAGCGTTAAAAAACCACCTTACAGAAACGTTACTACACTGATATGTAGACAGATTATTTGTTGAAACTAATAATAACATGCAGTATGTGTAATGATTGTATATTAAGGTGATGACGATATGGGCGACCGTGTTATTTTATTCAAACATGTACATTTTCTCGAAAGTACATGTATGAAACACTACTGAATTGAATCATTGTACTTTCATGAAAGTTTATTTATTCATCTTATCGATATTTAAAATTATTTATTTGTACAATACCATACAGCAATACTATCAGGTAAGGACGATCTTTAGCCGAACTATTTGTATATTTACGAGCCACACTTATTAGTCTTCCGCTTAGTCAGACTTTTCTCATACTGTAATTTTCACGCGGAACTGAAAACCTTTTTATATTACTCTAGCACCGCTCAACCTGCTTATCACTAAAAGCACACGTTGTAATCCCCCGAGGTTCCGTCGTCAATTGAAGACTATTGTAGAAGATCCGAGTTACCAAGAAAGGAATGGAAAAAGATGAAAAAGGGAAGCACCAGCTAGGATACAAAATCTAACACTAGTACCTAGGTAAATGCAAGGAAATAAGAGAAAGACAAGTAAAAGGCTACACTTTGGAGAGGCATGGGAGTCACGGTGTGCGTGGAAGTAAAATAAAAAGATACTAAGCGAAAATAACGAAGCGGACACATGAGTTAAGCGGCCAAAGAAGAAGAAGAAGAAGAAGTAGACAAGGAGGAGAAGAAGGAGCAAATCCCGAAGGAAGAGCCTGGGGCGAACCGATCGGTGCTCGTACCCGCACAGGCACACCCCAATTTTAATCAGGACCCGAAGTATGCAAGCGCGCTCGGGATGGATGCCTCCGAGCCTCGTTCTCTCCCACCCGAGAGAGCCTCTTACTACCGAGCGTTACGATGCATGTAATTTATTTTTATTGCCACCAATTTTTTTCCGACCCTCGATCGGCCGCTTCTTTCATTCTCATTCTCTCTCTCTCTTTCTCTCTTTCGCTCTTCTCTTCTCAGTCACTTTCTCCCACTACTAATTTCGGACCAGTTTCCTTCCTTCTTTTAAACTAAACGCTATAAGCTGCTACTGCTATCGCTCTTTGCGTCGGGATATTCGACACTGAAGCAATGACCCTACGATATTTAAGGCTGCTACAATAATGTCTGCTGACGATGGATTCGTTCTAGATTCACTGAAACCTTTATTTATATCGTCAACATTCATAACGCGAGTATCTGGTTCCAATGTCCGTTTTGTGTAGACTTAGAATAATTGGCTCATCACCGTTTTGATTGGTGTATTTATACCTGCATTTAATAGAAATGAACGGGGTTCAATTGTGGAACGAAAAAGGGGAAGAATTGGCTACCACGACTAATTTAAAAGTGTGATTCAATCCAGGCAAGCGATGAGCTAAGTTAATGATTGTTCGCCTAATAATTTATTGATTTGCTGATTGAAACAGACGATTTCTGGATAAAATGAAAATAATAAATCATTCAAATAAACAAATGCATTTGAGAAATTCGAGAGATGCAATTGTTCGCGTCCCATTAAAGAAAAAATCAAATAGTATATTGTACAACTGCATACAATCAACAAGGAATACAAAGAATAATCGAAATAAAATAAACGGAACCGGAAATCTAAAGTACGGTAAATGTTCTACGTAGCTATAATAATATAACATACTATAAATATGACGAGAAATCAAAATAATCAGTACAGACAAAATAATTCACTAGCCTGCAGTAACTTAAGCATAAAATGAAATCACACTATAATGAGTAGATTCTAGTATGATCTCAATTTTTGTTTGAAAATCATTGCATAGTCCCACTTAAATGTCTCAATATTTGTGGCATGATTCGAAAGTGATTGTCCTATATCCGCAATGATTCACACGAATCATTGAACATTTTTTGTAAAGTTATATTACCAGTTGTTGTTGGTGCTTGGGTCAAAAATGTGATAGGTAGTGAAGGTTATTCAGCTATTGGCGACCGGAAGGAATGAAACTGTCTTTTTTTCCCTTATACGTTTCAGCACTGATCAGAGTCCTCTTCAGTATTTTATTTTATGAAATTTTTAAATTATTTTTTATGGTAATATTAAGTGTTCTTTGGGTCACCGGGTTTTCTCCCCATGTGATGTTATTTATTTCCAGGTTAATTATAGTGCTGTATTGTGTATTTTTGTTGATTGACAAATTTTTTACGGCACTACATATTTTTGGAGTTAGCCAGGAAACAGGCAGACAACTCGCTAGGTTTCCTTTTCCTTTTCCGGAACGTAAAGGGGAAAAAGAAGATAGTTTCATTCGATCGCCAATAGCCGATAACCTGAACCACCTCTAATATTACCATTACAAATAAAATTTGACGTATTAATTATTCAGAGAAAAACCAATCTTGTCGAATTGAAAAAAAATTTCATAACTAATTTAAGCTGAAACTGATCGTAATGATTAGATTAAAAAAAAAAAAAAAAATACATAGAAATTTCGGAATTCAACAAATCTTGGTAAACACATCCTGTAGGATACATTTTTTTTTTCACTGAGAAAGTTTTCCGTTCTATCAAAGAAACCATCTAGGTGTCACCGAAAAATCATGAAAATTGAATGACGCTATGATTGCACAAACGAATTTTTTTTATGTCAGGCAAATACTACGGTGTCATATTATTGTCACGATCCTTCTTCTTTGGTTTTGTGGTCTGTCCAACTCAGCAGAGGCCACTCAAGCTGTATCAAATTTAACAATGAATTTGAATTGTATAAGTCAGGTTTAGGTTAGATTTTGGTGACTTGTATCAGATTTAACATTAAATTTGCATTGTTTAGGTTAGGTCTCGTTGAGCTTGTATCAAATTTATCATTAAATTTGAATTACTTAGTTTTAGGTTTAGCTTAGGTTTTGTTTAGGTTGTATCAGATTTAACATTAAATTTGAATGGTTTCGTTCAGATTATCTTAAAATAAAAATCGCCGGAGCATATATCGATGTAAATAAAGTGGATTCTGAGGGTAAAAAAAAATGAGGAACCTCCGCAAGGCAGGAAAATAAGGTAGTGAATGCAGGCGGGTTACGCGCTCGCACTTGTATTTCAAAGAAGGTGGACAAGATTTATTGTGCGACTGCAGGGCATATACTCGGCTCGGTATCCACAGTCTGAGAGATGAAGCGAGTAGAGGAGAAGGAGGAGATACGTAGAGAGTAGAGCAGTGCTGGTTTTGAGTTTGAGCCGCGGGGGTTATTGCAGTAAGCCTTCTCTTGGGGGTTCAAGAATATTACTATCCCCGGCCTACCCTACGCGTTCACTAACCCCGCATTTCGTTTTTTCTCCATCTCCTTCTGTTGCCGTTTCACGTGGCCTACCGAGTTTAGTGAGAATAATACGTGGAAAAGAGACGGAAAAAGGTCCCTCATCCCCTCCATTCGAGCCAAGTCACTTGGCTCGATCATACATGCGGAGGCGATCTTTTTAAAGGCGCCCCACTTAAAAGAACACGGTTTACGTTTATGGCCACTCATTCGGCGGAACGTGAGCGTTGCGCTATTCTACGGGGGCGAGGGCTCGAGGGTTTCGAGTGTGATAAGCAATAACGGCGGAGCGCACAACCCCGTGGAGCTCTGTATTGGCCCGAATTGTTGCCGTATGCTTGAAGCACTATCGAGCAAACCTGACCTCCTTTTTCGTAACTGAAAAATACACTAAATTCACGCACATAAATTTAATTAATATCCCGGTCTATGAGGCATTTTCATCCGATAAGTAATATTCATTCGCTTACGAGAGAATACACTCTTTGATTAATACAGTCAAATGATAAAAAATATGAAATTTGATATATATTGAGCTTTATAATTTGTTGTCATTTGATTGCTTTTGAATCTAACGATATAAATATGTAGAACACAAGCATCTTCAGAAATTACATGGTGCCTCAAAAATTACACTCTTTGAATAATACAGTCAAATGATAAAAAATATGAAATTTAATATATATTGAGCTTTATACTTTGTTTTCATTTGATTGCTTTCGAATCTAATGATTTAAATATGCATAACGCAAGCTTCTTTAGAAATTACATGATGTCTGAAAAATTACACTCTTTGAATAATACCGTCAAATGATAAAAAATATGAAATTTAATATATATTGAGCTTTATACTTTGTTTTCATTTGATTGCTTTCGAATCTAATGATATAAATATGCATAGCGCAAGCATCTATAGGAATTACATGATGTCTGAAAAACATTGGATTCTCATGAAATATTATGTACAATGTCCTCGGAATGTAATACCGCACCTCCTTTATCGTAACTGAAAAATTCACTAAACTCCCAAAAATAAATGTAATTAATATCCCGGTCCATGAGGCATTTTCATCCGATAAATAATATTCATTCGTTCAAGAGAGTATATACTCTTTAATTAATACAGTCGAATAATAAATAATATAAAATTTAATATATCTTGGGCTTTATACGTCTATTTCATTTGATTGCTTTCGAATTCAAAAAAAGAAAAAATAGACTCTCTACTTAATACAGTCAAATAATAAATGATATAAAATTTTATATATATTGAGCTCTATACTTTTTTTTCATTCGGTGCTTTTGAATTTAATAATATGAATATGCCGAACACAAGCATCTTTAGAAATTACATGATGTCTGAAAAACATTTGATATTCATGAAATGTTATGTAGAATATTCTCGGAATGTAATCCCGCACCAAAACCCACATGGAAGGGTGGGTTGTTAAACAAATGCACGACTTAGAGCCGATTTTTTAATTTATCGTTCATTTGACTAAAATAGAACATTTTTTTTATAGAAAATCATTTTCTAAATTAAAGAGAATACAACGTTCAATGGAAATTTGATGGAACACGTCATTGTAATTGGATAAATGTTTTCATTGGTCTAAATAAATTTTTTACTTTGATTGAATTAATGAAAGAAAGTTTCTCGGTGGGGCTATGAAAAAAATCTACTTAAATACTTCGTGTTACGTTGTTTCGGAAGTTTGCACGAATTCAAGTACCTTTAAATTTTGCGTCTACGGTTCAAATTCAATTCTGGACTTTCGTGTATTAATGGTGGATCTGCGATGAAAAAATAAACGTGAAGAGGACCGATTTATGGCTGTTTCCTGGCAGGAACAACCCGTTTCCAAGATTGTTTGAAAAAGCATGGTCGAGTTAGCTTAAAAAATGAATTCAAAATGTACATAAATGCACAATTTACAGCTTTTTAAAAAAATTCCTCCTTCATTCGACTGGAATTAGCCATTTCTTCATTATGTCCGGAAAATCATATCCTGAATAGAAGAGATTATAATGTTTGATTGCATTTTGATGCAACATGTCATCGGAATCGAATAAATATTCTCATTAGCCTAAATAAGAGTTTTACTTTATTCAAATCACTGAAATGAATTTTCTCGGTATAGTTACGAAAAAAATCAATTTATATACTTTCTATAACGTTGCTTCGGAAATGTGCCCAAATTTGAGTACTTTAAATTTGGTGTGCACGATTTGAGTTCCAATCTAGACTTTCGTGTCTTAGTGGCGGGTCTGCAATGAAATGAAAGTGAAGCAGAAGGATCTATGCTCGTATCTTGGCGGAAAAAACTCGACTCCAACATTGGCTGGAAAAGCACGATCGAGTTAAATGAAAAAACGAATTAAAAGTGTTGTAGATAAATGCACAATTTGGAGCCATTCCCAAATAGCTCGTTCATTCGAATCAAACCATTTCTTTATTATATCTGAAAAAATATTTTCTAAGTACAAGAGACTAAGATGTTTTACTTCATTTTGATGCAACATGTCATCGAGTGTCATAAGAGTTTCACTTTATTTGAATTAATGAAATAATATTTCTGGGTATGGCTATGAAAAAAATCTATTCAAATACTTTGTGTTACGTTGTTTTGGAAGTTTGCACGAATTCAAGTATCTTTAAATTTGGCGTGTACGCTTAAAGTTCTGTCTTGGACTTTCATGTCTTAGTGGCGGTTCTGCGACGAAAAAAAGTGACGTGGGAGGGTCTATGGCCGTTTCTTGGCGGAAACGACTCGATTTCAAGATTGGCTGGAAAAGCACGGTCGAGTTAGTTTAAAAAATGAATTAAAAGTGTAATCCGGCGGCTGATTGAGTGGGGCGCGTGCGAGGACGAATGGGGGCAGAGGGAACGACCGGGTAAAAAGAGCGAGAATGCTTCTGTCTCGCCTCATGATTCTCTCTCGCCCTCTGGGGGCAACCCACCCGGAAAAAGAAATTGTCTAATTAAACGATGGAGCACTTTAGACACGAACGAGCCTCGATTCTACCCATCTCAATGAATCCTTCAATTCCTATATTTCATCCTTGTTCGATCACTACTCGAGAATAATTGAAATAATTCAATCATCTTATTTTCACGTGGATTGTCAATTATAATTGAGATCAGATCTCATAATAAGGGCTAGGGGTCAAAATAGCGAATGACCAAAATAGCGAATGGCTAAAATAGCGGATTTAAAAATAAGGAACGTCTAAATTTAGAATGACCATAATTATGGAATTCGCTTTTTTAGCCATTTGCCATTTTTATCATTCGCTATTTTGATTGCATTTTAATAAGATGGGGGTCAAAATAGTGAATGGCTGAAATCGCGAAGTTCATAATAATGACCATGATAGATTCAGACGTTCCTAATTTCCAAATTCGTTATTTTAACCATTCACTATTTCGGTCATTCGCTATTTTAAATTCAACCCACAATAAGGTGAAGTCATTAGTAGAGTAAATCGATAATAATTGATAAATGGAAAATTTTCGCAAGGTTTTATTCCCACGCAAATAAAATTAAACAAACGATTTATTTACTAAAATGAAATGAGAAATGTACACAAATATTGATGAAATTATATGAAAATTTATAACACACGGTTTTTTCTTGACGATTAAATTGCTCTAAAAAAATTAGTGTACGTAATCGGAAAATCCATCAGATATATGTACACTGAGAGAAATAGATACTACCCGATAGTAAAAATATACTATCGAATAGTATATTGGATGCTTCGTATAGGGATCACTCTCTGGAGTGCAACAGTTAGTATAATTATAGGAATGGTTAATATCTGATTGTACCAAGTACATTCCGTATAATAAACCCCTTACAATACACACAATACACGGTACTATCCAAATACTACCCGATAGTATATAATATTTAGTATATCGGATATTAAAAATCTTAGTATCTATTTCTCTCAGTGTATGAAGTATCTAAGAAGTACAACAATATAGGCGATAAAAGTTTTGTTTAACTACAATAATAATCGTAGAATGTTTGCAGTGATAACACTGTATTTTCTTATTGAATTAAAGAATGAAACAAATGTACACACATATTCATAATAAAATGTGTTTTTACACGAACAAAATGTTATTTCATTGAAGGTTCAATTGCTGTAAAAGAATTTGTGTACGTAACTGAAAGACTTATCAGATGTACATGACGGATCTAAGAAGTACAACATTAGAAAGGATGCAAGTTTCGCACACCTCCAGTAAGCATAATAATAGCCTATACTATTGCTGAATTATAGACCCGACGCTAGTAAATAGCCGGATGCTTTGGTAAATAGACGGAAAGTGGATGGAGGAAAAGCATTCGGAGACTTAAGTTAACTAGCGCTGACGCATCTTTTGCAGAGATCAGTGAGGGTTCAGAGCGTGAGGAGAAGAAACGCGGTATGATAGCAAGGCGCCATCGCCAGGAACGGACGTGAGGAGGGAGGCGGAAAATTAGACTGCCGGGCTCGCGAGAGCGATTAAAGCTTAAACTGTGAGTCGATCTCGACGCCAGCAGCTTAGCCACGCTTTATTTAACGCGTGTTTAAAAGTAATAAAAGCCCGAAGAGACTCGAAATCCGCCCGTGGAATCCGCAATGCCAGCCGAAAGTCCACAGCACACGCATTAGTCTGACATTTTCGCTCAACTTTAACCAAGACCCTTTTCCTTATTCTATCCCCAATCCGAGCATAAGAAGCTAGAAGTATTGCATTCGAACTCACTCTCAACCGTCGCTAAAGCCGCATTGTCATTGTAGACTTAAAACCCCACTAAACTCAACCGCTAACTATACAAACGAACGATTATCGACAATTTCTGTTCAGTTTAAGATAGTTAAAACGATCCTGGAAGCTTATCGTCTCAGAATTGTTTATTTCTTTGGTATGTATATTCAGTCTTAAGGGGATCCAGTCATCTAAAATAAATCATGTAAAAAAAAATAAATGTCTCGATGATCCTTGCTTTTTTGAAATGTCACATTTGAGCCTCACTAAGTGCTCTTCGAGCATCATAACTTCGCAATTTTATAAAGATATACGGTGCACCAAATGGAGGGAGGAAAAGTGAAATTTTGTACTTGGAGTCTTTACACCAAGCCGGTGAACAAATTTTAGTATTCGATGTCTTATTTCATCTGTATAAGTACGATATGACATTGACATCAAGTAATAACTGTCGAATTAGTTGGACATACGATCTGTACGTCAGATGCAAGTTAATTAACGTTGTATTTCTCACAGAAGAAGCTGTGTAATGATGGAAAAAGACAAAACAGGATTGTGCAAGGTTCTAATTTATATCCTTGCTTAGAAAACATTAGATCAATTATCTGGAAAATAACTTCAAGTTTTTTTTTCGGAGATGATCAAAGCTTCGTAAAATTTGTGTCTACACAAATATTGATTTCAGTTTTCGTAACAGTTTGAAAATAATGATGAGGCCAACTTGGAACCCTTAATCAATTCTTTAATCGTTCACTTTAATATCGATGAGTGTCGAATATAAAGCTCCATGGATCAATCGATTTCTTCCGGTACCCCGAAAATTTCCTGTGCTACGGCAAACATTCATTTTTTTACAAAATAAAAAAAAACTTACATTTTGCATCACTCTATGCGATTGAATAAAAACGGCAGAGAAAATATGTATGTAATCTTTCTGCATGCCCCTCAAATATCCTGAACAGTAACTCAATTATCCACTGTAAAAAATGTTTGCTTGAAAATTAATATACCGGCATATAAAATTTCGATGCATATACCGTGTATTAATTTTCAGATCCATTCGTTATTGACAAAAAAAATATTGCTACGAAAAAAAAAGAAAATTCAATGTACGTGTGGTAAAATTGAAGTTAATTTATATTAAAATAAACGATTTTTTAAACGACGTTAGTAGAATTGTACATCAATTATACATTACACACTCGTTTTACAGAGATTTCTATAGCCATTTCCGTAAAAGCTTTCTTTACACATGTTGTAATTTTACCGTAAATTTATTTGACAAAGAAGGAGAGTGATGTAAAATCAAAGTTAACTCATATTGAAAATACGATTTGTATGGCGTATTTAGTATACTGTGCTTTACGTATTTTGTAACAAATTTAAAAGACTGTACATAATTAATAATCAGGTGTTATTGTATGCGACGATTGTTGGTCAAGTTTTATTATCGATGGAATTTTTGCGACGCACATCTCGGGTTTCAGACCATGATCACTAGATTCAAAGAGCGCGAAATTTGTTCGAGATAAAAATACGTCGATTGTAGCTGATTAAACAATTCATTTAATTAATTAAATACCCGAATTAAAATTTAGACTCTTGTCACGCAGGATACACGAAGGTTCCTCCATTCCTTTGACTGGCTCAAAACCTCAAAAAATGGCAGATATTACACAATTGGTGTAAACCAAGACTACTGTGGACTGAAACTATTATGTTTGAAACTCCAATTAATTTGTACAGAGTGAGGTGAGGTTTTTAGACCCTTGCATAGACCTCCAAAAGTGACATATTTTACCCATTTTCATTTAACGAAGGGTGATCGAAGGGCTTAAATTTCAACTCGGGATAGATTCATTGAACAGCTACAATCAACAACAACAACAACACTTGTAAGAAGATTCGTATTAGTGAAATTTGAATTAGGCTTCAGTTTCGCGGCGCATTGAATCTAGCGATCACGGTCTCAAACCCGAGATGAGCTTCGCAAAAATTCCATCGTAAATAAAACTTGACCGCCAATCGTCGCATGCAATAACACCTAATGTGAACACTCGGTTACAGCCTACACTGTTAAAAATTTTTGTATGAAAATTCATAAAATGTATATGAAGTTTTATGTACATACAGTATATGAAATTTCATATACAAGTATGTATAAATATTAAATTATTCGTATATTAAGAACAATGCAATATTTGTCATCATTTACACACAAACTTAAATTTGATATAACTTCGTATATTAAACGTTTTGTAAATCTAATAATATTTTCAACAGTGATATATTAATATTACAACAAAGTTTGTGAATTAACTTTTGCAATACACAGCTTATTAAATTTCAATGTCAGCTACGCATCAATTTCAACATTCAGGTATTGAAATTACAACAGAATTATAAAAATTTATATACATTATATATGAATTTGAATTTGGTATACCGCGTTTGTAAATTTGATATAACTTCGTATATTAAACGTGTTGTAAATTTAATAATATTTTCAACAGTAATATATTAATATTACAACAAAGTTTGTGAATCAACTTTTGCAATACACAGCTTATTAAATTTCAATGTCAGCTACATTAATTTCAACATACAGGTATAAAAATTAAAACAGAATTATAAAAATTTCTATACGTTATATATGAATTTGAATTTGGTATACCGCGTTTGTAAATTTGATATAACTTCGTATATTAAACGTGTTGTAAATTTAATAATATTTTTAACAGTGTATACACCGAGAAAAAGAATTGGTAATACCAATTCTTAATTAATATTGTTAATTAATAATGTTCGTGTAACGAACTTAGACGAATGGTACATCAATCTTACGTTATTTTCGTGTAGTGCATTTTTTGAACCCCTTTCTGTGAACGAGCTTCTGAGCTTCCTACACTGTGTAGTAATTTCTACTAATTTTTTTTTCACAGCGTATTTACCGAAAGGCCTATGCTCCTCTATTCCGGGACCTGCACTGCAATTCACGTGGCCGTAAAGAAATTCCCGTTTCTGCTGGTACTCGTGCTAAGCACAATGAAGGTGCAGAAGTGCACTTCTTCACCTTCATTGTATATGCCAAATGTCCACAAACAGATGGATTTGCTAAGGCAATTGTTAACCTGCCGTTTCGGCTGGTGGCAGTATTAACGCGAGCCAGCGGGTGGTCTACGATCCTTTTGCTTACGTACTATAGCCGTTCTTCGCAAGGCCCGGCCGGTGCAGCGCCGCCTAGTGTCCTTGCCCCTAAAACCCTAGGCCACCTCTCGGACGGGTCATAAATTTCATAGAATACAGCAAAATTCTCCTAAAATAAACATCGTTCTAGTTGAATAAACGGAAGTCCAGTCGATAATTAATCCGTAGAATTCCGCACTACCGGTTAATTTAGTAGAAAACGTGCGAGTCTCTATTGTATAAAATGAACAATCATATTTGATGGTCGGTACAGCCGAAAAAGTTATTTATTAGTTTTAACTAAATCGGCATATGAAAATTTCGTTTATTTGAAAAACGAAAAAAAAAACATATTTTTATTCGTGGGTGAAAAATATTTAGTAGATTTCAGCTACGAGCCTTATTTATTACAACTAAATGATTATTGTTTTTAAAATAAAACGTTTATTTTGCGATATTTGAATAAACGATTCGTTTACACAAATTATATATTTAATTGCTTGTTTATTTGAATTTATTAAAACTGCATTCAGTTAACAAGATATTTAATCTTGTTGAGTAAATATCGTCTTGATTTAATGAAACTATCCTATGATAATGTAAGCCCAAATACTTATTCATACCATATCGTCAAATCCTACTAACTAAATTTTTCATTAAATTTATTGTCGTACGAAATATTTATTAAAACTTGGTTTTAATATTCAATTGCTCTTATAAATGAATGTTCAAATAAAGCATAACCCCGATTTGTTTTTCTCATCTGAATTCTTTCGATTCAAATATATATTAAATACATAAAATCATTTATTTATTTGACTCAACTACGACATAATTACTTCAATTATACTGATTCTTTTGACGCAAATAATTCGGCTTTTTAATCAAGGAATGCAGTTACATCTCGCGACAAGTACATTTACAGTCGATGATATACACTGTCAGAAAAGACTAGAAGTTTTTATTCATAAACTCGTCAAGAAAATTTAATGTACAATTGCAATATAAAATTAAGGTACTTTTGCAATGAAAGTAGGGTAAATAAATAAAAAAGTTCCTTCACAGTTAAATTAGAGCGAATAATCGAAATTACTGTAACAAAAATAAATTTTACATCGCAATGTAAATACAAAATACAAAATCGGAACATAATAGTGCATATAAAACGTGCTGAAATGATTCATTTCGCATTATAATAATCCCAAAATGTTATTAACAAATTGGTGAAAAAAACAATTGTTTAACAAAAAATCAGTCAACCTAACTTTTTTTCTAATGAAAATGATACGTTAATTTATCTGAATGCATACGAATTTTTTCAGATTTTTTTCTTTATTTTGATTTTGATTTTTTTCGTTTTTAAAAATGTGCGCGAAATAACGAATTTTGGATATGTATTCGGCATAAAACCATCTACTATACTCAAGATTTTTTTGCAAAACGCATATCCAAAAATTGTTGAATTCTGCGCATTTTTCAAAATTAAAAAAAACCAAAATCAATATAAAGAAAAAAATCTGAAGAAATTCGTACGCATTTATATAAATTAACATATCATTTTCATTAGAAAAAAAGTTAGGTTGACTGATTGTTTGTTGAACAATTGTTTTTTTTTTTTCACCAATTTCTTAATAACACTTTGGGATTATTGTTATGCGAAATCAATCTTTTCAGCACGTTTTATATGCATTATTTTTTCCGAGTTTAATCCCATAGGAAAGTGATCGAAATTGTCTCTGAAACTCATTTTTGGCGGGACTGTACGTATCACACATCCCAAACCTCACTAATCTCGCGAGGACTGATCGTGAATAGTTGAGGTTACTATTCGATATAGTTAAGGCAACTTATTTTTGAGAGATTGTATACAGCAAATTGGAAACGTAGTTCTCACAACCAAACATTTCTTTCCGTGTATATAGGCTCGATAGCCAAAACACAAAACTTTTTTTTTGCAACGAAATGTTATTGAAACATAATAAATCTTTTCCTGGATGTAGGTGCGCAGCATCTGGTAACGATTCGCACCATCAGCAAGTTGAGTTCGTCGACTGGGACGATTGCCAATAAAGCGATTTAAGCCAGATGTGAGATGTACCCGCGCACTTTCCCACGTTTCCTTGGTACGGTGGACGAATCTTCGAGGAGGAGTTCTTTGCGTACCTTTCGAGAATAGGTACGTAGCTAATACGAAACACATGTTGAGGGCGTGCGACGACGCACCTGAGTACCGCGTTGGGGACCGTAAGTTTAAGGTCGTTCCGACGCATCGTCTGTTAGCATTGCTGTACACCTTCCGGCTCACAATTGCTGGTGGCCGGTTTTTAGGGATGGACCACCCTCTCCGCGTAGAACCTGCGATACTGCTCGGGTGATTCTAGGCACCTGAGCGTCCGGAACTCCACCACGTGTCGACCAGATGTGCGCATGCTTTTCTCCGTCGTTTCTTATTTGCCACTTTGCACCAAACGACTCTCGGCGCTCCGCTCGTGCTTCACTACAATCGTAAAGTGCACCGCAGGTAGCGAATATTATTTTCGATTCACAGTTTTATTACACGCGCTCAGGTACTTTGCCGGAAGAGCTGCTAGTCTTCTTCAGCACGTGTTTACGTATTGAGTGGAGAACTTACGTTGGAACTTGCCGAGATTTTTCACGGGGTATATATAATACAACTTTCTTGGATCTCTGACACTTTTGTTATTTCGCAGCGATTTAAAAAAATATTAATCTAAGTATAGAGAATATAGTAGATTCAAATAGTAGAATAAACGACGAAATATAAACAGTTGTTCTGGAGTTCAAATATGAGTTGAAAGCGGAAATTCAAAATTAATGACAAATGAGTTGAAGGACAATAAATCAATTCGAGTGGAATGGTTTAACTGAATTAGGTTTGGAGCATGCGATGAGAAAAATTATAGATATCGAAATTAACTGAACAACATTGAATATTCATATACATTTCGGAGACAATCGGACATAGCAAATGGATTGACCACGTCAAATTATTACAGCATTTAATAATACTAATAAATATAAAGAATATACGAACACACATACGTATTAAGTTTCCACTAACATAATTGATTATAAATGAAATAAAGAAGAATAAATTAATCTTGAAATTCGATTCCTTAAATTAAAAATTTAATGAATCTTTTGAGCTTACGGCAAATTTCTGTTTTGAATTTAATGTAGCAAAATATCTTTTACTGTTCAGTATGGGAATATAGCGATTGTTCATCTCGGAATCGCGATCTATGTTATCTTCGAAAGCAATTGAGATTATTTAACAATGAAAAAATGGATCCAAATGGCATTAATGCAAGCAAATCTCCACCAAATACAAAGGTACGATAATTTAAGATTTCGTTTCAATTTAGAAACTTTAGAAACTTTGTTATAACGAATCGTCAATAAAAATATATTCGGATACATTTTTCAGATATACAATTGCAAATAATTTCTAACTAACAATGATACGTTTTTTTTCCACTATTGATTGTCAATTGTTCGATTTTTTTACATGCAATTTCATTGCCTGGCAATGGAAATGTCTTCAAAAAAGTTTTTGAAATAAGTACATAATTCTAGTTAATTATTGCACGCTTCGAAATTTTTTGAAGATTAATATATTGCTTCTTACAGATACCGCAAATTGAATTTAGTTCAATATCAAAGGATTTTCTGGATATCATACATATTCCTGAAAATAAAAATATTTATATGATAAACACGACTTATAAAATTTTCTTTAATGCATTATGAATTATCTTCACACCATTCTTGTATATTAAATTCAATATACGCTATATCTGCAAACGAACTTGTATAAAACATATTGATTTTCATAATAAAACTTTTTACAGTGTGAGTGCACAAGCTAAAATTTTTTAATTAAAAAAAATGAATTACATGGATGAATTTTCTTTACAAAATAGCTTTAATATTCAATAGGAGCGATAATTCACAATCATACAGTAGAAAAAATTTTCAAGTGCATTCATATACTTTCATCGAAATTGTACTCGAACATACACACATATATCGCTAATATATAATATTTCTATTAACAAGCACCATTAAAAAAAAATAATAAAAAAATACAGAAGCTCATACATGCAAGTTAAATACAACAGAACCGCATCCATTTCCTGCATCTCATCACCAAAATTTCGACTGACCACTAAATCATTTTTGATACAAAGAAAAGATGTCAAAGGTAATTGCAGCAAATTTTCCCATTAGAGAATGGACATCAACGCTTTGCAGTTCGAGATGCTTCGGATTCATTAAAACGGAGTTAAAAGCCTTCCTGACGGACTTTACGAGACCACAAGAGCCAGCTTAAATTATTACGTTATATCGCCGCCGGCTCTAGAGATGCCGATGGCCCGATAGGTGGTGCTTCACTCAGTTTCTCTTCACGACGATGCTCAAGACGATTTAGCAATGAATTCAAAGGAAGCCGAAATGCAGTATTCACGTTCTCTCTGGAAGCAAAATAGTAGTAAGCAGTGCATATCGAGTTCGCAGGATACTCTTGGCTAATGAAAATCTCATCGATCAACAGCCGTTTGATTATTCGTTACTTATGTATGCTGTTTCAAGTTTATCGACTCGAACCAGGCATAGGTAATCATTGCAACGAATATTGAATATCTATGCGTGCCTCAATAGAGGCTGAGAGGGAAGATTCTGCGGAAGTGAGTACGACAACCATTAACATATATATACCCACACTATACCAAGATGTATCAAGCATTCTTTGTCAATCAGCCACCTTTTTCCTACCATTCCAGTTTTGCCCTATAATTAGTCATGTTAAAGTACCACCAAAAGCACCATGTGATTTTTTTGTTGCAGATTTTAAATCCAATATTTCCAAAATTGCCGTTTTTATTTATTTATTATTTTGGGAAACTTAAAGTTAATGATAAAAAATGTCTCCATATAAAAGTTGTAGTTTCATGGTAGCTATTGAATGGGATATTTTTTATATATTACACGTTCTGGGAATTCTGTTTATTTGGTAGATTTTTTTTTTTTTTATCAAGCAACGGATATTTTTTTTTGCTGTGAATATTACAAAGTATTCGTGAATGACGGACGATATCGCAAAAAATCGCCAGAGTGGGACGTATCGAGGTTTTATGGTAAAAAAAATAAAATAACATTACATCGTACGTAATCGACCTTATTCTACCGTATTTCATTCTTCTACTCCAGAACCTCGATCTGTGCTACTCTGGTGATCATTCTTGCTATATCGACAGTCATGGAGGATGATTCTGTACTTTTTAGGCGACAATAACATATCCGCCCAGAATAAAATATAATTACCTCATATTTCAGTAGTAAATCGGTGTTACCAGAACGTAAAAATTATTTTATACAACTCCGCGCGAGAAATAAAATTCCAACGTGCGAGAAACTTTTTCTTAATTCGTTCGATTTCAACATTCCGTTCGACTCGTGCTGCAAATTCACCCTTGTCAGAAAAAGTTTCATCGCACTCATATCGTAATATACTATAAAATGTTTAATTCAAAAGCTAACACAAATTTATAAATTTCATGCGACGAATATAATAATTAATTAATAATGAACACTAAGTTATCAAAATATCGTCACTTAAAGAAAAAAATCTGGCTATTTTTCAAATATTGGATTAGGTCATCTGTCAATGAAACAGAGTTCTTTTTTTGAAGGATGAAATTCCTTAATTCAATGTCACTACATTTAATTGAATTTCTCATCTTTCATTGAAAATATACTATTAGATCAATTATATTATTTCCTTGATTTGAAAGAAATGTTTCTTTTTCCCTCGTTGTAATAATTCACATGGAATGATTTTTAGTAGTACCTTGATATGATCGATAATGAGGCAGATCTGACATAATCGAAAAAATCGGCTGAATTGATAGAGAATGCTTCATATGCACAGAGATAGTGAAAAGGAAATTGAAGTTCTTTGAAAGCGTCGATAGGATCGAACAGAGTTGCCAGCAGAGAAACGAAGCTGCAGAACTCATCTATGCACTGACAAGTTACTATGTACCGATACCCGAGGCTCTAAAGCGCAGTGCTCGTTTTATCCTCTCAAACGAGCGACACATCTACCTCTCGATATATCTCGTTCGTGACTCATAGCTCACAGGCCGTGGAAAATTGTGTCGCCAGAGTCGTAAAAAGTATTTTAAAAACAGAACTTGTCTTGGCAATTTCTCAGGGCTCTTTGAATCAATTGACCAGTATCAGTGAATGATATTATAGTGTTTATGAATATATACTCGACGTTTCGTCGTGTATCTACGTATTAACACCTTCGTAGGTATGGAAGAAGATGTAATACGATAAGCGAATAAAATAAGCAGTCTTTATGGTGTAGCTTCGCTGTCAGCAATTTTTGGCAGTTTATCTTTGCGACGTTTTCAAATGTCACGTTGTCGCTTGTTCCGCGATGAGCTTCATGAATGGTCGTCTTAATTTCTAGCTATTTTTCAAGCTTAAGAGCAAATGGATGTTTTAGCAATTTCGAGGATTTTGTTCCTATGAACACTGCTGCTCTAAACGTGTGTGTGTATGTGACTATTTCGTTGGACGGTTCTTGAGATATAACCACCTGCGATTAAATTATAGTCAGTCGTCCCTAACCCACCTCTGACTTATGTGTCAAGCTAGCTGCTAAATTATGTAACGCCCCACGTAAATACTGTTCGTGTTTATACGAAGATGTCCTACCAGGTTCCAATGCTAAATCCCTGGAGCTCCATCTCTTCTTCTCTCACTCGACATGCAACACGTATCACGTAAACTTGTATTTCACATAATAAAAATGCTCATCTTTGGACGTAAAATTGTTAATTGACTGTTTAAAAAAAATCAGGAGGTGATTATAATGACTATCTTTCGATACTTACGAAGCGTTTTCTACTATAGTTGTACATTTATTTTCGATGATTCCCGGTCAAATTTTAAATGTTTCAAAACATTACGTTTATTATTTGGTTTATGTTCAAGTATTAAAAAAATCAATAATATTTTTGTTGCTTATGCAAAGAAGTTTTTATGGTACATACACTCCCGGAAAAGGTAATGGTACAGCCAACTATGAAGTGACAATTATTAAGTTTTAGTTCATGTAACTATTTGGTAGTTATGGTAATCGGAAATTTGGACGTACGAACTAAATATTAATATTTGTCACATTATAGTTACTAATAGCATAATTTCTTCTCAGTGCAACTTATTGTATATATACTGTACTGACTTGACGTTGGTTTTGGATTCCGTCTGGACCCTCAGATACGATTTGTAAAGACGGGTTTTATTATGCGTACAAGTATAGTATATATATTAGAATTTTTAATTTTTATATGCGTGTCGAGTAGCCTGTTTTTTTTTTCAGATTTTGTCAAACGAATCTGGATGAAATTTTACTGCTTATTTAAAACTCGGTGACAGGGATTACACAACAACATGTTTGTTCAGGTCTGTGCTAATTTGCATCGTAAAATATATGACATGCAAAGTATTATTTTTTTTCAGCATTACATATGTCGACTTTTACACTATTGATTTTTTCAAATATATCATAAATTTCACCGAACACAATGATATTTTTAATTATTATTCCACACTTTAGCTGTTCACATTTGTAAAAAAAAGTTGCTTCTTCCATATAAAAGACATTGGGGGATGGTAAGATATTGCTTATTGTTATGTTATACTGTTTCGATAAAAAATGAGTTCTGTTTATGAATTTTTTGAATTTTTCTTGTTCGTCTTGTTTAATATTTTTTAATTTTCATAGTAAATATATATATTTCATTTCATTTTTGTAATATATGTGGTATCACTTGTCGCATAGTTTTCGTCCTATCAACTGTGCAATTTGCAGTTACACGCACACTAATAATACCAATAACTATGTAAGTTCATTATAATACGATTTAATCTAATTCATTTGTCGTTGTAAACTATTTACTAGTGAAATACTTCGAGTAACTTTGAAAAGAGAGCACAAGTTCCATAAGTTATAAAATTTACAAGACCTTGCGTTAATTTTTATAAAATCTATAATCATTTATTAAAAGGTGTGATGTTGAATTTTTCTTCGCGGCTTTTTTATATTAACAATTAAACCGCAGCACCGAGTCTATTTTGGGTAAGGGCGTTAAGGTTCGATTGTAATTTGGATCCTAAAAATATGATCCTAGGAAATTTATATCAAAAGACGCAGTAGCGTTGCGACGTCAAGTATTACATATCACGTTAATATGTATTATTAATCCCTTAGTAATGCGATGTCCATAATTGCTCAGCTTCACCCAACGTTTGTTCAAGGAAGATTTTGATAAAAAATCTGAGACGTTGTACATAGAGCGTTAACAATGTTAACAATGTTCAGGATTTAATTAATGGATTAATTAATTAATGGAGAAATACACGCTAACACTACTCACTACCCTTAAAAGAAATATTAGACATTAAGAAATAAGTTAAGATGGATCGATTTCCAGAAGTTACATTTTTTCTACAGCCAAAATTTGAATTGGACTATCTCATATAGTGCAAAAAAAGTTCGACGTATTTCGAGCATTAGGCAAAAATAAAGAAAATTCTGAAAAGATCGCTCTAGTGTACCACTTATAAAACGATTAAGAGCTTCGTCGCAAAAAAATATTGATTGATGATATTATTATGGCAGAATAAATACAGCCATCCCAAAAAAAATCCCCTGAAATCTCACGTCAATAGAAAAAATCTACTCAACCCAGAAGATCAGCTGATGTGCTATCCGAAAAAAAGCGTGGATGTCGATGAATTATATCGATCTGAAGCACACAACGTCAATAACCGGTAGGTCGAGGCATTAAATAAACATGAGGTCACAGCTATGACCCCCATGACATCGGTTATGTTGTAACAAGTACGCGATGCGACAGAAGAAGAAGAACAAGACGAAGAAGAAGATGAGTGTAGCGTTTGCGCCCAAACGCGTCCGCCATTCTCCTACGCACAATGGGTTTGCTCCTCGCCCCCTTCACGACTCGCGGACACTCAGGTATACAAGCTATACCGATGCCAACAAATACCAGTGCAGTTTTCGTAAACTTATACAAGCGAGACACGCAATACTCATACCCATAAGGGCTACAAACAACTTTTTCTAAAAATAAGAAGCAACCTCTATTATCCAGGATGCGCACTATAAAAAATATTTGGAAAATTCATATACCATATAGTAATTTATATTAAGCCTGTCCAATAAATTTTTTACTTAATTCGCGTAGTAAATTCAATTCAATGTACCAAAGAAAATGAAAATTTAATGTACATGTGGCGAGAGTAATGTCAACTTATATTATCAAGAACACGACCTTATTATCGAATTTAGCAGAATTGTACATCTATCTTAAGTTAAGCTCGTGCAGTAAAATTTCTCACGTGAAAAAATCAAATATAAGTCAATATATATTCTCTGGACAAGAAAATGGACATATAGAATAACTATACACTATATTTTATTTATAGAAAATTTATATATAATTTGCTGATTTTATCAACCGATATATTCAATTTACATAAATTATATTGCACTTTAAATAATTTCTATAGAATCTTTATATGTATTGTATACAACATATAGAAAATGTATATGTCCATTTTCGTATACAGCTTCTATGTGGATCTTTATACATATAATTTTTATACAATCGTTATATAATTTTCTTACTTGGGTTCTATGACCGTTTCTGTAAATGCGATTCCTGCACATGTGTATTAATTTTTCTTTAAATATATTGGAACAGTGTATTCATGTGGAGAAACAACTTTTGAGTAAGGACATTGCCAATTTTTGCCTCAACAATTGCCTCAGGTTATAAAAAAAGGGTTCCTTACAAAGCATTGTGTCAGTATCCACAAATCCATATCTTCATTTATTTTTCCCTTACAATCGGTGTTTCAAAGGAAAAACTCCGTAACTCATCTTTCAAGAATAGAGAAATTGTACAAAAAGCACTTACAAGTATTCATAAAACCTAATAATTACGAATAATATTTAAGAAGATCAGAGAAAAGTGTTCGAATTCGCAGAAAATGCCACATATATTCATCATCACGGAACAACAATATTGGCAACAAAGTTACCAATTCTGACTAGTCTGACTTGCAAAAGAACTTGAAGGGCTCATCTCGTAGGTTGTAAAAAAAGGTTTTCTCATGCAGCGTTGCGTGGGTGTATAAAAATCCACCAACAGTTTACGAATGCCTCTTTGATCACGCTTCCCCTGGTATTTTCTATGGATGAGAAACCCCTTTCTCTGGATGGCCCACTAACGCCAACGCAACGTATAGTATAGATTTGTAACCAGAGAGGATGGATTCACACGCTCGGGACTGGACCATTTGCAGCGGGGAAGGGGTTTATGGGTACAGGGAGACAAGGTATTGCAGCTTGCATCAAAACGACACGAAAAAGAGCTACGTGCTCGCTTCGATTTCAACAGCCGAAATAGTTGCGCAACTAGAGATGTATACGACGAGGTCAAAGCAGTCTCGCCCGTGTGTTCCGGTGAGTATGTGTGTGAATGCGTGGTCCGATGTGTAAGCGAGTCCGACGAGAGTGGCTCAGCACCGATACATTCGTGCTTTAGGCCTAGAACTAGTCTCTCACGAGAGCCGAAAGTAGAGAAGCTGATATTTGAGAAGCAGATAAGGCTACGAGGCTTAAGACACCGCGCCTGTGAAATAAAACCTTACACTACCTGTATACCAGCAGCAGTTATAGTCAGAAGAAAAGTTCCACGGTAAAAGAGAATCTCCCGGCAAAAGTTCGAATGTGCCTCTGAAACGAATCCAGCGTCCAACCTAATCAGGATCTAATTTACGACTGAAGAAGAATATTAAACTCGCAAAAATATGAATGAAAAAGAACGAGTCACGAGGCCGCTAAATGGTACAAGTCTCGCTCGCAACTAAATTAAAAGAACAAGTCTGAAGCGATCGTAGAAAATGGTACAAGACAGGGGTATCCTTAATCGAAATCCTGCTGCTTCATTAACGTTCTCGCGGATATAAATTCCGTTGGCTTCGATTTTGTTGACAGGAGAATGCGAGAAGTAAGCCAAGAGCGCTCGGCGTTGAGGAAAGGAAGAGGGTGAAGAAGAAGGCGTCTTCTCTCGCACTGCGACAGATAGACACAGCGGTAGCCGAGCGCGAGACGTCGCAGCACACACGGCCAACAGACAGACAGACAGACAGACAATCTCGCCTCGTTTATCAGAGTGGCATTGTAAAAGCATCGTTGCGAGCCGCGCGACACCCTCTTTGTTGCTAACATTCAGAAGATCCTGGACTACTCAATCCTTTCTTTCATTCACTCGGCTCTTTTCATTTTTCTTCAAGGCGGGAGGCACAGACACACGCTCGCCGATTCACGTACTCATACACTTTCATTCGTCGTGACACACCCGCCAGGAAAAAGCTCCTTCTTTCTTCAGGTATATATATAAGAGTATACCTGTATCGTCGATACGTATGAAACTCACGTCCCTCTACCGAAACGTTACATTTCACATGGTGCACCGGAAGTGAAGGCACGCGGTTCCTTCTGTACAAGGCTACACCACTGGATGCGTGCGTGCATGCGTGCCGATGCTGTTGCTCTCCAGCAAACGAAACATAAGCGACAAGAAGAAGGTATCCAACCACGGGATGTCCGGATAGAATCTCTAAGACTCGAATTGTTATTATCTTCGCTACGGTCTCGATGGCTGTGACACACCTGTGACCCCGGAATATCCGGAGTCGTTTAAACCAACCCAACTATGGCTCCTTTCGCTTTTTAAAGCACAATACTATCGCCTAACGATATTCCAACCTAATCGACCAAGGAAATAGAATATTTATCATATTTTAAGAGATAATTTTGTAGAAGTTCTCGGTGTTTGCTTAAAAGTCTCGACGTTTTTGTGGATTCGTTGGTTTTCTTCTCCGCGAAGCTGCTGAGGACGCTTGAGGATCGGTGGTTTTTTTTTTATTTTTTTTTTTTTCTTCTGTCAATGTATACAAAAGTTATATAAATTGTATACGTATAAGTTGCACCTGTGTGTGTCAAAAGTGGGTCATTCGATTGCCATCGTATTTCACGAAGGAGTATCGAGTCTCCGAACATATCCATTCGAGTGTCTCGGGCATCTCTTTTTTTCGTTTTCTCTTTTCGTTGTCGCACGATCGATCAGGTATAAGAGCAGTTTCCAACCGTCGCTTTTACGCTTACCACTTGGTTTTTCACATTACCGTCTGATAGTCTATAATGCTACGGAGGAAAGATGCACTGTGAAAGAAAATTGAGGTGAAATTACTGCACAGTGTTGGAAGCTCGTTTACAGAAACGGGTATTGGAAATTTACTACACTGTAAAAATTTGTTTGATCCAAATTAATATATCGGTTGTGAAGCTCGGATGCATATACTGTATATTATATTCAGATGCATTCGTCATTGAGAAGTACAATATTCGTATATTAAAATGAAGATTACTCTACTTATGTACTGTAATTTGCAAATACCAGTGTCGTAGATTTGTTATACTATCCTCAAATTCACAATGAAAGTATATCAATATGGAAGTCGTATTCTCGATTCTTAAATCTCATATCGTCTTGTATTTTTAATTTCCTTGAATTTTTAACAGTGCATATGTGTCATTTTTTGCGAACTCGGACCCTGTCCATAGATCTTCTGAAATATTATTAATAACAAACTCTGTTTCATTAGTGCCTGAAAGTAATTTATGTGCATTCTTGGTACTTTTGAAAGAACAATTTTGGGGTTTTTTTCAAAGATCATTCGTAAGGGAACAATAAATAAAAATGTGATGTGCCATTCAGAACATAAAATAAAGCTTTGGAAGCAATATCAATTCAGACTCTGTTTTTATCTAAAAGTCATGGTTTCAAGTATTAAACACCTTGTTTCAAATCTCCAAACCTTACAAGGAACAGAATTTATATCTTATTTAATGCACATATTTGGTGAAGTATAAGCATTTAATATTTTTATATTTTTGAGCTGCTTGAAAACTGTCCGCTCATAATTCATTAATTTTTCTGTATATTCTACAACCATCCCGATATATTCTGCCAAATTTGAAGTAAGCTGGGCAGTGATCAACTAAATAATTTTGTCTTATTGGTAGAAACTCGAAGTGGCTCAGTTTGAGACATACCGAACAAATGCATTCCCAATCATAATCTAACCCTTCATTTTTATACCTTGCATTATTCTTATGCTATTTCTTCCTTTGAGCTTTAAGGGCACTTATACTTTAATAAAATACCTCAGATATTGGAAGAAAACGACCGTAAAAAGTCAATTATAAATGAGATCCGAGGTCAAAGAAGACATAACTAAATCAACTGGAGAACTCACGTTTTTTAATTGATCAATTGACCTAACCGCGGTTAGCCAATCCAACTGGTCTGTTGAGCAATTTGTCGCGCGGTATAAACAAGTAATCAACAGGGACACAAGGATTTCTTAACCTCATCCAAACAGAACCTTCGACATAGACAACCGAAATGTCAGAATGCATATATCAATAACGATATAAAAGTGAACCGTCGGTCTTCGCTTATAGAAAAAAAAAAAAATGTGAAATTTGAAAGAGTACGACGACCTGAACGGTGTGGCCGAGCGTGTTGCGAGTTCGACAAGCATCGAAGCGTGCGCCGTGTGTTTCGAGGGGGCCCGGGCTCCCGGAGCAGCACGCTATTATTTATTTCGTCTCGGGGTCAATGCATTATTCATGCGCGAATCCCTCGTCATTCATCCGCGCACGAATATGGAATTTCCTCGTAAATCCATCGCTCGTTTCGATATTGATAGCCGATGCGGAAATGCTGGATGAGCAGGCAGCCGCCGGCTACCTGCTCTCTCGACTGTCCGAAGCTGCTGCTGTTTCTGTTCCTGTATCCCCACTCCCTCTCCAAGCTATGTGTTGCTGCGTCTGTTGATGTTGCTGCTCCAGCTGATGCAGATACAGAACCGAATCAAAATTAACCACATGCACCAGGGGGGACATGGCTCCTGGTCTCGGATTCATTTACCCAAGCCCTCCAGGCTGTATACATATTTGTGTGTATTCCAACTGCAGCAACAGCAGCACTCCCAGAATAGCAAAACGCAAGCGGATCCAATGTTGTCAATCAGTAGTGACACCGTGGTGCTTTCCGTGTACCTGTAGGTCCACAGTCGCGTTTATTGGAGTGACAGTCGGATCAGTCCATGTCAGAAATTCTACTTGCAAAACTAACAAATTCGTTGTAGATTCTCGCTGATACTTCTACACAGCTGAGATTAAAAACTCTCCAGATACACTCTAAAAATCAAGCGTATTGCAGGCGTCTTATTTTCTATCTTTTACATTACTAGAGTTAACCGACACGGGCTCTTAAGCGCCCGAGTCGATTTACGGCAGTTTTGACATCTGACATAAACAGATAAATTTAATGCATGAACTTGGTCCTGATCTCAGTGTGTCTGACGACACCACCGACGAATCAGATTATGTTTTAACCGCTAATAATGAATTTCGCATTGATCATCCATGAACTTTTTAATATAGGACTAGGGTTAACCGACACGGGCGCTTAAGCGCCCGAGTCTCTTTACGGCAGTTTTGACATCTGACATAAACGAATAAATTCAATGCATGAACTTGGTCCTGATCTCAGTATGTCTGACGACACCACCGACGAATCAGAGTATGTCGTTTTGTTGCGTATACGATTTCAAGGTTTGTTTTCAATAAACTTGCAAGTATCGTTTATAGAACCATATTATCATCACTTTAACTATAAAACATTCTAAGCCTTCCTATACGCTTTTTATCGTGTGAAATCATTGAATCAACGATATGCTTCTCGCACAGTGTATCGTTTTTGAAATGATATGTCCTGGGTGGTTACCTGAAGAGTAGGCGGTAAAGTTCCCAATACGTATCCATAGTGTCTCAGGTTTACGGATGAACCGTTGCACAGAACGTTAGAGCGCACGGTGTACTGCGGATTCATGTTATACCTTTTTCATGACGACATCTTAAAAAAAACACAACAGAACACGATTCATAATTGTTTTCATTATATTTACATAATCTCGCCTCAAAAACAATCGTTGTTTCTTCAACATTTATTATCTCGTTTAGACTGTGGTACAAGAAATGCGTGCCAGTTTTGGCGAACCGTACATGACATTATCCACACCAAATTTGAAATACGGCCAGGAACATGTAATTCTATGTCTACGAATTCTTCGATAAAATCAACGAATAGAATAGTGAATCCTCGATTTTTTTCACGATTACATTCTAATCCACACCAAATTCGAAAGACGTTCAGGACATGTCATTCTATGTCTACGAATTCTTCGATAAAATCAACGAATAGAATAGTGAATTTTCGATTTTCTCACAATCACATTCTAAAAATCGAGAAAGTTGCCAAGCTGTAGTAATAATTTGCAGCATGTCGATTTTACCTATCATAGACATGTCTATGCAATTTGTGTTATTGGTCAAATAAATTAACACGCGAATCAAAAGTCGTATACATCTCGCGAAATAAAATAGTATGAAAAGAGTATTAGAATAGTATTAATACGGAAAGTAGGAGGAGTATGTCATATTGGAAATCATACTCCAATTATACTTATATTCAAATATTAAGTATGGGAAGATTATACGAAAAGATATTCGAGTATTAAGTATGAAATTAGTATACAAAGAGATATTCGAGTATGAAGTATGAAATTAGTATACGAAAACCAATCCCAGTATAAAGTACGAAATAAGTATACGAGGAGTTATTCGAGTATCAAGTATGATATGAGTATCCGAAAAGATATTCTAGTTTTAAGTATGAAATTAGTATACTAAGCGATATCCGAGTATGGAGTATGAAATTGGTGTACGAAATCATATTCGAGTATTAAGTATGAAATTGGTATACGAAAAGATATTTGAGTATTAAGTATGAAATTAGTATACAAAGAGATATTCGAATATAAAGTATGAAATTAGTAAACGAAGAAATGTAACATTAGAAATGAGTAATCTTTATTTATGAATTATGATGGAAGTATCAAAGTACAAAATTTATATTTTTCAAATTTTTACACATTTTCATACGTCAACAATACGGAGATTCCAGGAAAGTGGTTGCGTATTAGTTTGTTCGCTGTACCATTCAGGAACTTACCGATTCTGGGGATCTAAGCCAGGCTTAGATAAAGACTTTCTGTTCAGTAGTTTGATTTCGCGATGTGACATTTGAAGCCGGCTGCTAAATCAGTTTTGCTGCTCAGTTTCTAGAACGTGACCAGTGAAGCTGACTCGTGACCAGCTTGCGGTGAGTTCAAATTTTCACAAGAAAAAAAAAGCGTGTAAGTCATCGCGACACTGCTGTTTCAACTTGTTTTTGCCACCGGCGAGCATTATCGTCGGAATTCTCGTAAAATAATTAAGAGTGAGTCCCGCGCGTGCTGACTCCGGTAGCTAACGCTAACGCGCGACGACGCTATTTTAGAGAGTCGTAAAAGGGACATTAAAATCTCGGGTCCTCGTCTCTTCCACGCCCGCGGGGAGGATTTCGCTCTGAGGGCTATCTCGACAACGCAAACTTCCTCTTTTACTCACGACGCTACTCCGCGCGATTACAAATAGTCCCATCTGCCTTAGCAATCGCGATCAGCTGGCGCCAGGTTTTATCGACTCACGCGGAGAAAACCGTGAAGGCTAAAAGGTAGGACTTGCTCCAGTAAATCTTCATGTAATTTTTTGTATACAATAACACTAGGCGTAATATTGCAGGTCGTCAGAAGGAAAAAAAAACGTTCAGTAAACGATTGAATTATATTATGTCGATGAGTGTGTCGCTGTCCGAGAGTTCAGGCAAAGGTGAAGGAGGACATTTAATTGATGGTCGTTGAATCATCGAGGGAAGTGACTTACGCGCGGAATCAAGAGCTGGCACCGGTTAGAGAAAAACTAATACTCGAATGACGCACATTGACTTGTCGATACAGTGAACACGTATTCGGATATTGGACATTAATTGATGGGGGTTAAAAAATTCAAAGGTCGTCCGGACTCTATAACCTTGCTGATCTACATTTATCCTTGCTGCAAATAAATTATACATGCGATAGGAATAATTAATTATCACAGTCACAATTATACCAAATGATCCTGAATTGATTAAGACAAAATCATGTGTTCAATTGAAATACGATAATTATTAATATTTTGGTAATAATCATTCAATGGTTTTCCGTTTATCTGCATGGCGACAACGTTTTCGCTGGAACAACAAATCTTTCGCTATAATAATGATGAAATTGTATTATGTACTGGCATAGCAAAACAATTAGCAAGACAATTTGTTTAGCTGGAAAAACCATTTCTTACACTAGGGAAAAAATTTGTTGGGCTGGCAAAGAAAATTTGTTAAGCTAGCAAATAATTCAATGGCGTCACTATTTGAGCACAAGATTTGTTGGCGTGACAAAATCGTTTTCTTCGTTTGCCCGGAGAAAACTATTCTTGCACGGGTTTTTTACCAAGATATAAGGGTCAGCGAGAAGCTCGCAATCAATAACGAATTACATAGCCAATATGATAAGACACAACATAGCCAGAAGCGAATATGGCGCGATAAGTCGTGAAGTGGGCTGACTAGGTACAACGGCTTGGAAGTTGCAAGACTCGCTGCTGCGCCGCTGTTGCTTCCGAGTCTTGAGGCCCCGGGGCAAAGAACGAGTTTTGGTGACACCGAAAAAGGGGCCTTCGCCGCTTTCGGTGGTCCTATCGAGGCTCTCGAATGAGAAACCGTCGGTGCGGCTTAAGAGCGAAAGAGAAGAACTCGTAGAGAAAGTATACGTATTTGCTTGGACCTATGCAGGCACTATTTCCGTTTTCCATCGTGATGAAGCGTAGACGTAGACGTCAGATTATATTATACACTCGAATATATTTTTATTATTTTCTTAGTCGATTACACTCATTGAGTGGAAAGTATATTTTCATTGAGAGGGATTTGTACATTGAATACAAATTAATCAGTAAACATATTCACGGCCATGTGAAATTTACCATCTCAAACTGAAAACAAACATGGTGAAGTTGACCTCCCATGAAGTTTGATACGGCAAACCTAGAGACGAAGTTTTGCCACGTACGTTACAAGTTGGAACCAATGGATTGAATCAGCGCAGCTTTGGTATTTAGTCTACAAGGTTGAATCGAAGGAAAATCATGATATAATGAAATTATGATGCCGCTTTACATATGCTATTTTAGAAAAAAAAGCAGTTCGAAAATACAAATGATTTCATAGGTGAAAGTTTTATATCAGTCATATAATAGAATTTAACGATGCCAAGCTATTTTTAGATCTTCACTTTGTAGAATTCAAGTTACGCTGTCTAAATTGATTGTGCACTACTACATTCGTTACCGTGGGTGGGGGGTAAAAATAGCGAATGAAAAAAAAAGCGAATGGCTAAAATACCGAATTTAGAAATAAGGAACGTATCAATATAGAATCGCTATAATTATGAAATTCGATATGTCAAACATTTGCTATTTTTACCATGTGCTATTTTGATTGCATTTTAATAAAGTGGAGGTCAAAATAGTGAATGGCTGAAACAGCGAATATAATAATCATGGCCATTCTAGATTTAGATGTTTCTTATTTTGAAATTCACTATCTTAACCATCCACTATTTTGGTCATTCGCTATTTTGACCTCCCCGGCCTTTACCGTAGTTACTGTATTAACAAAAACTCGTATCCAAGTACAGCCTGTGGGCATAAACACTGTTTAATATTCCGCTATAAGAATGAATATCTCTTCATTGGAAGTTGTTATGCATAAATCGGTATATGAAATTTAATATACAAGTTTTATGGGAAATTGATTTGAAGTACATGAAACACGCTTACAAATCTGTGTTTGATATAAGTCTGCAATATTTGTTTATTATTGAATATTTAATTTAATATGCCAGTTTATGCCCAAAAACTTTAGATCTGTGTAGATGGATTTTCCAAATATTTCTGACAATAAACTTGAATTAAAAAATGTTTCAGCTCTCTTTGACTTATTGTGCGTTTTGAGTAGTATTATATTCACACGTTACACGGTTTTATATGGACAATTTCAATATCAATAAATCATTATAATTTTTAAGCTGCGCGGCCAATCAATCAATGTCCTTAATTCTGTCTTTATTTCTATCCGTACGCGCTAGTTTTCGGCTCATGCACCTATTTTATAAGACTGGTTTCATTCGGTCATTAATATAAAGATTATCGTGTCAAAGCGTAGTCTATATATAAACACTTTTTTCAATGCGAACGAAACGGTTCCTGATTGATTCCACTATTTGAACCAAACTGAACGTATAATAATGAATCCAATTTCATAAAATCATTTTAAGGATCCACAAACTTAGAAGAAACGCACCCGTTCCTGGTGAAAGTTTGGAGGTTAGATAGAAGTAGCTCCACGTCGCATACAAGTCGAGGAGTGGCAATACCAGAGAGACACGAAGAGAGGCTGATGTAGGGGAAAGTGGAGATATTGCCAAAAATCGAAAAGAAGGATAACGTACGAAGACTCTCTTGCTATATATTTTCCCCTGTTTCGCTCATTCAGCATGAAGAGAGTCGCGGTAGCAACTCGACGGCAAGTTGATCTTGTTACCTCCACAATCAAGTTTAACAATATTGTTCAAAAAACAAGATATTTTCCTTATCGATTCACAGTTAAACTGTTTCAAAGTCGATTGTCGTTTAAAGGCAGCTCATCGAACGGTATAAAATTTGACTAACTCAATAGTTAGCTCACAATTAGATGCACTTCAAAATAAGGTTATGAATTCGGGTCTATATAACGGTAGAAGAACAAATGCTGTTAAACTGTGCACCACACCCGAATAGATTTCTAGATGTCACCTCCGACTCTTTACTGCGAAACATCACACAAAACGCGCGTGTTCCTGATTTTCTGTAGCTGAAGAAGTAACCACGCGTAACGTACAAGTTGAGGAGTCGCGATATTATAGAGAAGCGAAGAAAAAAAAAACCCGCGTGGCTCAAAATCAAGATATTGCCAAAGAACGAAGAGAAGCGAAATGTACGAAGAACCTCTTACTCAATTTATTACCCTCTTTTTCATTTATTCGGCATTAAGAGTCTCGGTAGCGCCTCGATACCAAGTTAATCTTGTTTTCCCTACAATCAAATAGTCGTTCACAAATATCAGGTTCTTCTCAACTATTTAAAGTTTAACTGTTTCAAGGTCGATGACTGCTAAAGTCATCTCATCGACCGGTAAAAAATTTAACTGACTCTATGGAGTCAGTTGATTTTTTTAAGCAAACTATTGTTTGCTCACAATTAGAGGCACTTCAAAACAAGGTTATGAATTCGTGCCTATATAACGGTAGCAGAACAAACGCGTTAAGCTGTGCACCACACCCGAATAGATTCCTCGATCTCGCATCCGGATTCTTCACTGCGGAGCGTCACACAAAACTCGTGTGTTCCTGATGGTAGGTTGACTGTTCCGTAGCTGAAGAAGTAGCCGCGCGTACCGTACAAGTCAAGTAGTCGTGATACCACAGAGAGACGAAGAGAGAAAAGACCAGCGTGGCGGAGAGGCGAGATATTGCCGAAGAACGAAGAGAAGCGAAACGTACGAAGAGCCTCTTGCTTTATTTATCTGCCTCTTTCTCGCTCAACCAGCTACGAGGTTCTCTTTTCTTCGAGTCTCCCTCGGGTGAGCAAGGTCCCCGAAGACCGAGGCGTTATCTTTGATCGGGCATTGTCGCTCGCACTGGCTGACAGCTCTTGGATACACCGAAAGGGAAGGCAAGCGAAGGCACACACAAGCCGAGGCGAGCCAAGAGCTGTTCGGCACTGCACCCGGGCTTCTCTTATACCGCTGCTGAAGAAACACAACGTATACCAGCTACCGGGAGATTGGGTTCCGAGCAAAAGCGACTCAGCTCCCTGGTGAAGATCCATGAGATCAGGAGATGAGCTCGAGCGGTAGAAGCAATGCGGGAACACTGGCCTGTGGTGCTCCGTCCGGAACGGCGCGTTCAGGACGGAGTGCGGACGCCCGTCGACCGCGGCCCGTCGAGATCGCCACGGGGATGTCGTGTTTCGCTCGCGCGCCATCCAATCCTCAGTTGTAAGGTACCTATACCACTTGGCGAAGGTCCTCTTCTCGATCGAAACCTGCTACTGAGCACCGAGTCCATGCCGCCGGTGCCCGTCACATCCTCCCTGCATCGACAAGTTGCTTACTTCACCAACCTACCGCAGATTCTACAATTACTCCATGTCTTTCTGCAAACTCACTTTGGGTTCTTGCACTTTCACTGGCAATCCCTTCCTTCCATATAGCCAACGGTCGGTTGGAAGAGTTATTATATATTTGAAATTTGACAATTGGACTTCTTGAGTCTTCAGCAAAGTTGGCTGTCATAATTGTGTATTCCCCAAAAATATGGAATAGATGACCGCTTGTACTTGCACTGGGAATTCCTCGATTTCATATAGCCATATGTCTGTTAAAAGAGTGATCATATGTCAGAGTCTTGACGATTGGACCTTGTTGAGTTTTCAAAAAAGTTGGCTGTCAGGATTGTGTGTTTTCTGAATATATAGAATAGTTTACTTGCACATTTACTGGGAGTTTTATCTTTCATATGGCGTAATGTCTGTTGAAAGAGTATCACTGGGAAATCTATATTACATATACATGAATATCTGTTGAAAGAGTTATTATATATCAGACTTCACAGTTGGACTTGTTAAGTCTTTCGAAACGTTCACTGTCAAGTCCTCTAAAAATGTAGAATATACCTTAGGGTGTCGCAAAAAAAATTTTTTTTTTTTTAATTTCTCGGTTGTCGATTGGAAAGTTGACATGCATGCAGAAATGCATTTCTCTGGAAGGGAGGCTCTGTAGCTAATTTTTTAGAGGTCGCTCACGTGAGATTTGTATTTTAATTTCTATTGAAACGTAAAGAATGTATTAAATTTACAGTATAGTATTCATTTTGAAAAAATTCATTTAATAAGCCTTACCATCGGTCATAGTCGATTGCTACCAATAATTTAAACATGTACGAGCAGTATAGTCCGCCTAAACGTGAGATTCAGAGCGAATTTTGTACAGTTCTCCATGCGTTAAAAATTTCAAAAAATTAAGCATATGTAAGATGCTGAAAAAATTGATTTGATATAATAATAATTCCTAGATGTTACTAACAAATTAATGAAAAAAAATTTGTATAATCATTTATCCGTAAACATAACTTTTTTTTCAATTTAAAATTAATGTCGCATGAGCGACCTCTAAAAAATTAGCTACAGAGCTCCCCTTCCACCACGACGTATTTGTGCATATATTTCAACTTTTCCATCAACAGCCGAGAATTTTTTATTGGGACAGCCTAATGTACTTTCTGCACTTTTGCTGAGAATTATCGTTTCCACATAACCAAACGTTTGCTGATACAGTTATTTGTATCAGAGACTTGATAGTTGGACTTGTTGAGTCTTCAAAAAAGTTCCAAAATATAGAAAGATGAGAGGATAATATGACTATACTGACCGATCGTTCCATTACGTAGTAAGAATGTTTGTGGGAAAAATAACGAACTTGGAATGAAAACAAATGAATGATTAAATTGTGAACCCTTTGAAACTTATCAAAACTTGCTTTGAAGTTTAGTTTTAATGATGCAATATTGAAGGTTCCATGACTCTCATTAAACTTACTTTTCAGGCATTCTACAATTTCACTCAAACAATAATTTTTTTTACATATGTTTTTGTGTGTAAGTGGACTGTGTGTGTGTTGGGATTTGCGAGGCCATCGACCGAGTTCCTTCAGCCTTCAAACAAAAATCTTGACAAAAATTGATTCAAAAGATGGAAGAGCACGTACGCCCTCTTTGGGTCCAGGCTTGAAAATTTTTATATGTGCCGAACAATAAAAAAAAATTTTTTACTGTCCCTTCAAAGTTCGCATAATAACATAACGAATCACCGACCAGATCTCAAAGGTCGTGGACCAAACCTAGATCAATGCGAATTGCCCCATATATGTATTCACTACATGAAAAAATAGCGATCAATACTAAAATTTAAGTGGTTTAATGGTAAATTTTTTAATAAAATTAACGGGACACGGCCTCTTTAAATCTCGTGTAGAAATAGAGTAATTTAGACCTCTTTCTCGTTGTTTTAAAAAGAGGCCATTTGAGATTTTTTATGAAGCTTTTGCGTACTACATAAGCCATATTTTACGCGATATGCGGCGGAGTTTAACTGCAGCTGGGAATGCCGTGAACCGTGCTTCTCGTGTTTATGTACAACACGAGATTCACAGTATGTGTCTACTGTAAGCAACAAAGCTACTATGCACCAGGAACAGCGATGTGCGTAACTGCGCTATCCCGCGACCTGGCCATTCCGAGACAGTACAGCAGGGTTGTATATTATTCGCCATCGTATACGCGCCACCTTTCGCTCCCTGAAACGTGAGGGACTCTATGGGGAACTACGCCTTTCCTCTGTATACGCATCTCTCTTCTTCTTCTCTCGCGCTTTACCTTTGCCTTTGTATACGAACAAGATGCTCTTGCCGCTAGTACTCGTTTCCCATATACTCTACGACCCTTTGAATACCTCACGAAAGCAAATATCGAGTCAATACACCGACGCATTTTGCTCTACCTTACGGTAAGGTGAAGACGTACGAACACTAAAGTAAAATGGTTGCACCATTATGCAAATAATCGGCATTCCTCATTCTTTGAACTGATAATTATCCCGCAATAAAAATCGGTCTGGTGCCGCTTTGTACTGTGACAATACATTCATACGCGCGGCTATTACGAAGAAAGCAGCACCAGGATTACTATCGAATTCGGGAGGCTCCGGCAATTACCGAAACCTCGCGAAAATCGATAGAGATCCTCGGAGCACTTCGAAATTGAGTTCTCTCTTCCTCGAGCCGTCGACGGTGACGCATTGAATAATAGAGTGCATTGAATATTTGTGTAATAGTTTCCTCTTTAAAAAATACTTGACGATATCATACGATGATTATATTGACCTGAGGGGAACTACGGAATTACTCCTATTAATGAAATAAGTATTTTTGTATTATCGATTACATTGAAGGATTGTATTTGAGGTTAATGAGACATTTTGAGAAGTAAACTGAATTGTTATAATGATAACCATAAAAATTTCGACTGTTCTGAGTCTCGTTATATTTATTACATTATATTTATATTATTACGTTATATTTATGTGGGATTTATTTGCGACAGTGTGCAGATATTAAGGCTATAATAATTTAATCAACTTAAAATTCCTGTCCGTGAAACAGATCATAATAAAGCAGAAGGAATATTTTCATACTGTTGTTTTTTTTAAATAAATAAAATCGATTAATAAAATACAAGAAAAGAATTCAATAATATAATAACACATCAATAATAAATCATCACAGTACCTACATTGATTTTTACTCTACATATTTGTATTAATATTCGCATTTGGAAAATGATGTTGGATTTCACCAATTATAAATAAAATGTTCTCATACTTAACCGATTTAGCGGTGATCAAAGTTGGATGTATAATTATTCTGCAAATAGCTCAACAGACATAAACCTTTAATCATGTCTATAAAATTGCAAAAGAACGATTTTGTCGCGTGAAACATATTCATATTACTACTTGATTCGATATCGTTTCACACACACTTTCCTATTTACATTTCCCTGGCTAGCATCTCTAGCTAGCACCGGGCAATGATAAATTGAACTTTTCTTAATTAACACAAGTTTTCTGATGGAATAAGCTGAAACTAATTTTCATCTGCGAATTGCGCAACGGACGTAAGAATTGTTAAGCGTTTGCATAGACGCCTCTAAAAAATGGGATTCTGGCTCAATTGATGTTTTTTTTGTTCGCTTGCTTCCGAGGTCTGCTCTACGTGTGTCAGTTTTTGTTTGTCGCTTTACGACGGAGTTGTTGGTTCGGCTCGACATTACGAAGCTGTCTAGCCCAGCGGGTGGCGATACCCCCAGAGCTCTCGCGCATCTCAAGATTTATGTCTGCTCCCGAGGCTCGCTGCTCTACGTGGCCTACGCTCTTTCGCAATAAGAGCCGCGCTTTAATTGGCAGTAGCCACTTTTCAATAGCAGCGCTCGGTGAGGTAGCGGGATCAACGTGGGTACCTTTCTGCTACGTTATATAGTGTCTACTATGTAGCAGGTATAAGATTGGCGATAATGAGCGAAATTCACGATAACGATACGACAATATCTAGGCCATTCTCGCAATCTTTTTCATCAGTAGTCATAAAACACCTTGAAAAAATTAAATGCTACCCGTTAAAATCATCTTTCTGAGTGTGGAGGGTCACATAAGAAATGTGGACTTACCAGTGACAGCCGATTTATCGTTTTCGTCCAAGACGATGAGATCCAGAGATGACTTTAGAAGAGACAAAGATCGGAGAGCGAAACCGTGAGAGAGAAAAATAGCAGTGGGGGGGGGGGGGGGGGGGGGGTCAGGGAGCGAGACCGGTGTGTAATTAGCCTTTTGTAACTCGTCCATTAATCACAGTAGATCTGCCCGTGTGTAGACGTCTGCCGGTCGCGTGGAGACCCACAGCCTCATCGATTTTAGAATGTAAACGATACTATATATACGCATCATCTCGTTAGGGCAAAGAAAATTAATTGGGCAACGATTATTAATGTTTACACTGTAATAGAAATATTGGATGGTGATAAAGTACGTTGGAGTAAAGGATATGGATGATCGTTGGTCGATACCGATAAGGACGATGATAGAGGTGAAGATAGAGACGGATAGGTAGATAGAAAAGGTCTCGGATAGAATTCAAAGCTTGGGATCTCCGCTTTCGCCCTCGCAATTGGAAAACTATCACGCCGGATAGTCACCGCATGATTTTCTTTTTTCCTACGGCTCGTAAACGTTAACGAAGGACGCCTGGGAATTTTCCGCAGTGTGGCCGAGCACCAGTAGTCCGGCTTTGCTCACCGTGCGGTTTCACGCAGTGGCCATCGAGAAATCTAGAAATGCACTCGGAGCGAGAGACCGAGAGAATAGATCGGCAGAGGAATCGGTAGAAGAAAGAACGAGAGAGAAGCTCGTGGATTTTTCTCACACGCGGCGTGCGTCTGCAATAACGAAATGCCCCCAGGGTAAGGTATCGATCGGCTGCACCGTGCCGGATAGCCGCAACCGATCTACCGCACGACCAACGACGAGCCTCGCAACTTGGAATTATCCCGATGTCCCTTGATTGATGTGATTGTCGTTAGACGTTGTTAGAGAAAACCGGTATTCGTTACGTCCGGCGAGAGAGCAGCAGCCACAGGTTCTATCGAGTAGCAGTCCGGCGCACCACGTATCGATCGTCCAACCGATTTGATCCTCCCCGAGTCACCACCGCACAACAAACTTCAAATACGATCCAACGAGGCTTCAAAGTACGTCGAAACATGCAGTTGAACAAAAATAGTCGATAGTAGTCAAACGAGGATTTATATATCTATAGGAGGAACCTTAGTTTAAATGAGTCCAAACCGATTTTCTATATGAAAAACGATGTATCTTTTCATCTACGATATAATATGCAGCAGCCTTCAAAACCTCTTTCATGCATGTACACAGAGACATAGATGTTTGGAAAACATGTGTTCTATAAACGGTTTTCAGTTAAGGACATTGATTGCTCGTTTTACAGCTACCGATCGAACGATCTAGGATACGTTTTCTCGCGTTCGACCCCTTGGACATCGCCAGATGATACATTCAACTTTCTACATGTGCATTACGACTGAAGTTTCACCTAACCTATGGTAGCAATGCCGATTTACCGGGACGCTATTTGAAGTTACAAGTATCTCGTTAGTGGACTGAATATTACAAGTCTGTTGAAGTCCGCCAAGATCAGAAGGCTGAAGCAGACATTCCAAGCTGAAGTTGGACACGAAAATTTCCAACTTCACGATGCCGCCGCTCAAGTGTCCTTCAAACAGCTCATAATACCGGTTACGTTCATTATGCAATCTTACCGATCGACGCTCGTCGATCTTCACTCTCTCACTCTTGGCAAGCATCGGCTTGATGGTCACCGATATGACCGTTTAAATGACTGAACGACTGACGTTGAATCTAAAAAGGAGGTACTTCCTTGTGGCGTCGTAAATCATAAGGAATTACCGATCATAATAGGTGTCCGTGTAATTGAAGAACGATCACGGAATGTGACGTTCGGAATCGGCAAATGCTGTCAGTCTCTGATAAAGGGTACGAAGCTTTATCGAGCGAATTTATTATCGGGAGCATATAGCAGAGGATCGAGCGAGTTGCAGCGATGCGAGGCGAACGAATTCGCGCGCACCGAGTACGTAATCGATATCGACGTGGCTGGTACACGCTGAGCAAGTACGTATACCTCATCGCGGAGGTATACGTACGCCGACGAATCGAACTGGAGACGGCCGATTGGCTTTCGAAGCACGATCTGACCTAAAACCGAGCACGGCACAGTTCGACGTTCGATTCGCTTCTCTCTGCCGCACCCGTCCCGCGTCTCTGTCGTTACCGCTGGCGTTCGACACGTTCATATACCGCCCAAGTCCGCGTCGAGACGGAATATGAGCCATGTGATCTTGTAGTACGTATGACTGAAACGTATGACACATAGGAAGGGATTACAGCTGAGTATCGTGAGCCACTCTGCTGATCGGTTTCTTCATGGCTCTTGCTTGACTCGAGATATCTCGTCATTTAGAAAAACGTTGATTTCACTCGAGCGTCGCGGCGGTCTCGTCCCAGGGCTGCGGAATGGTGACATGCTGTACACCGCCGCATATACCAACGACGTGAGCGCGCGCGTGTCGCCGATCGCCGCTTGCATTGTACCCCACATACCGATCGCGACGTCCCGTATATCCCGTTAACGAGCCTGCGACGACTACCGTTTCATCGCCTCGCATGTATGTATCGCGTACGCGCATCAGCACGACGGGCCTATCGTTCTCATCACCTCGTCGCGTCTCACCCGACATCAGCATTTCAACTGATACCGATGTGGCGACTGCAAACATATTTTATCGGTGTCGAAAAAGTTCTTGAACGTCAAGCGTGAGAAGTCCCTGCAAAAATGTGCGGCACGCCGTGCCAATTTAGGAAGCATTGTATTTAACAATTTCCTATGCTTGCTTACAATGAGTCATGTGTAATGTTTTGTTATAGTTCGAGTCATTTATTTCACATTCTTCATGGATACTCGGGTGAAAAAGAATGGCAAACATTAAAGATCAGGTGAATGTCGAGTGTGTAATTTAATTTGTTTAAGAAATTATTATATTGATGATTTTGTCACAGATTTTTATTTCATTGACTTCATATTAGCCAAGTAGTATTTTAAAATTATTTTTTTTGGATAAGGTATAGAAAGTTTTTTTGGTTAATTGGGCTTAGTAGATTTTGATTTACGGGAAGGAATAAGAATATTACTAGATATTCAATATTTGATTTGTGAATTTAGACTGACTCTCAAATGCTGAGCTTGAGTGACGCCCCCTGTATCTGTCACGAAATATTACTGCATTTGGAAGGAGTTTATTTTTATAGCAAATTTCCTGATGATTGATTTCTAATGTAGTAAAGTTGAGATAAGTTTTCACGATCTAATAAACGCATAACTCTCTGTTTGCGTAATTAAAAAAGTGGCTTGGATTGCAAAGTAAAACACTTCTCTTAAGAAACGTATTTTTGCAATTTATTTCGGATTTCGCCTGACGGTGAAATCCAGATTCAAAAATCATATTTTTATGGTTTTAGTACTGGACTCAAAAACTTTGCAAATTAACACCACTACATAATTCGATCATGACCGCACATTTCTTAATAAATTTTCCACAATCCTAGACTACTGTTTTTTTCCTATGGCTACAAGTCTTAATCCCAATTATGCAACAACTAATATGTGTCCTCAGCAAACCAAGGGCAAGAACCCACTGCAGCAACCTCCAGACTCTCAAAGGGATTTAAATCCAGCCTCATTACAAAACCGGTTTGAGTGTTCAAAAAAAGTTCCAAGACCATTGTATCCCATTCTCCTCTTTTTTGAAAAACTTTGACCGTTCTATTAGGTAAACCGATCGGTCAAGCGATACCCGGACATCAATCCGCGCGATATCACCAAAAGCACCAAGGATCAAAACCTAGACGCGGTGATCAAAATCCGAGGGTCGGAAGTAACGGCATTGCGAAGGGAGACACAGCAGTAGGATTATAAAATATCCGCGGTAGCTGAATGGTGGAAGGGCACGGAGATATGTACACAAGGAAAGACCGGAGGACCGAGATCGAAGCGGGTAGCGCACGTACCTTCTTCGTATGCACCCGATTGCCGAGTCCCGCTCCCCATACACACATTTATACTGTGGACAAGCTTGAGGGGGTTGGGTTGGTCGGTGTGTTGGCGCGAGACTGCACTTGTGGTCTCGCACACGCGTGAGAGTGCGAGCGAGAGAAAAGGCTCACGACGTTGGTCCCAGCGATCCGCGCCGCACCGAGAATGCGGTTATGATAATGCAATGGCCACCGTGCTACGCAAGGATTCTCCGGACTCTTCCTCCTGTGAGAGAGTGCAGCGTCCCGCTGACTCTCCAAAGACCTACCTCTCGATCACGATTTCTACACGTAGCCACCGCGTACACTTGTCAGACACTAACAACTCGCGACTTATTATACCTCTCTACCTTTGTATAAGGTATAAGATAGCATTTACCCATATTCAACACGCGATTATGGATATATCCTATGCATTAATACCGGCCAAAGTTGCAATTGTTTTGGTTCGTGTCGTAACCTTAGCGGACAGTAGCAGTGCCGTATAAAACGTTCACGAATCGACGCCAGGGTGGCACACGATTCCGTCGTGACCCTCCCGGAAATAAATACCATCCAGGCCATTAAACATCAAGCGTGCCGGAGATTCTGATTCGGGTTTCGGTTTATCTCGCTCTTTCTTGGATCCTCGAAGGTTTCTAGCTCGATTCGAGATAGGAAAATTGAGGAGAACGGCAAAGGGAGGCATTATACCCCATGTCTGGCGATATAAGACACCGCAAGACCAAGGGAAGAGCCGTTCGAGCGAGAAAGAATGAGACAGCCGGGGACAAACGGAGAGGAAAGTCCGTCCGAAGACTGAGTAACCTCCGAGCCACTGGGTGGTTTTTAAATAATTCCACTATTTCCATGCATATTGCAGGAAACAATTACAAGTGTAATTGCTAATAGAAGATTCCAGACGAGGCCAGGTTTATCTGCTCAGTGCCACTTGGGTTCAGGGCTCGTACTCAACTTTCTCTCTTTCCCTTTCTCTCTTTACCCTCCTATTATCGCCCTTATCTCTTTCTTGAGCTTTTTCTCTCTCGTTCGCTGAGAAATCTCAGGCGTTGCCGAGTTACGCGCCTTCAGTTTCCTTACTCAAGCCTCAGACAAATCTTTACCCACGCGACCTTTCCACAACCGTCGAATGAAAAAGAGACCGAGATTCTTTACCCTTGCCAGCATGAATTGCCTGGACAGATCAACACGAGCTATTAAGACTGTTTTATAGACAATTCATAGACCTTGTTGCGTAATCCTTTTCCTGGGGGGCATCGTCATCCTGGAAGGATTAAAATGAGATGTTAAAATGCAAGCAGACACAATTTTTTAAGCCCTTCAAGTGATGTTGAATCTTAAACTCTAAATATTCTTTCAGAGTCTTAATAATTCGAAGTTCTCGGTTGACCTTATTAGACGTCTCCTTAAAAAAATGACACCGACATTTTTTCGAAAAATCAGGAATACGTGTGGCACATAATATACATGTACTTTTGTATTACACTTTTCTTATATCTTACCGATATATTAATTATTATGGAAACAAGACTTGTCGATAATCCAGCGTGACTTTTTGGAGTATAAAGTCGCACGCAGAATATGGTATAGACTTTTCAAATGATGGATTCGATCTTCATTATCGATTCTCTCCCCGACCTTACCAAGACCCCTGCCCAAATTCTGCCGTGGAAAGCTTGCCTATACTCTTGACCAGACTATTTTCTTCCTTCCATGCGTGTCAAAAAATTCGTTACTAGTGTAATATTCTATTCTCTGTAAAGCGAAGTAAAATTAGCAGAATAAAAAAAAATCGGCTTTCAAAGAACAAAGGCTGCAGTTAATGAGGAGAACTAGTGTGTTAACGGCAAAGGTTCCGCTTTGTAGTGGGTACAGTAAACGAGGGAAAAATTAGAGTTTTTTATTCAAGTGGAGAAGGGAAAGAAGGCTTGGAGAGCGGCGGTGCGGAGCAAAGCGAACGGCGGTATCGTTGACGGCTCGCGTCATGGTAGCTTTGTGGTCTCGACACCGCGCTTTATAACGATATATCGATATCAGGTTTCCTCGGTAACGGGGAAACGAACAGGGCTAGACTGGAGAGAAGTCTCGTTCTTTTACTCTGGAAACTGGTAAGAGCAAAGAACGTCGAGGCGCGTGCAGCTCGGCGACGGCGTCACTGGCGACGGGTAAAAGCGAAGGCGAAGCAACGACAACGACGATGGTCCGTTGTGTAGTATAAGGGCAGGCAGGAAGTTGGGCGGGCGGATGAGAGCGAGTCAGAGCTAGCTTCAACGAGCCAGAGCGAGAAGGGAAAAAATCAAGCAAATTGGTATGCAGCACACAACAACCAAGCGAGAGGGATAGAGGGGAACGCGGGGCTGATGGTTGTGCTGGGAAGCGGGGGTGCGGGTTAGGCCAGCCGTACAGAAGCAGCAGCAGCAGCAGCAGCAGCAGCAGCAGCAGCAGTCGTAGCAAGCAGTAGTGGTAGCAAGGGGTTCCTACTCCAGAGGGTGCGGGATCAATACTCTCTCGTCTTCTTCTCTTCTTCCTGCTCCACGTACCCGCTTCTTCTACTTTTTTCTTTGCACTCTCTAAAAACAAGAATCTTCTACTTCGTATTCCTTTCTGTTTCACGGATGAAATTTTTAACGGGGCATATCCAAAGGATTTTTCGAAATAATTTGAGTTTGCAAGTTCTCCATCTGCTGTCATCTGTTCTCCAGGATCGTAATCATTGGTCGTGTGATGTTTCAAATATTGCACGGAGAGAATGGGTTAACTTGGAGGCACAATCATTGATGCCATGCAACTTGCCTCGTGTTGTATTGAAAATTAATCTTGTAGATGTTACGATGGTTATTTTCATAGAGGTTGCCTCGTGGTATATGAAAAAGTAATTATGTAAGATAAGGTTACGGTGCTTAGTTTTAAAGAGGTTATTCTTGCAGTAGCACCTCGATTATTCGAACCTCGATCAACGGAAATTATCCGAACGATGAATTAGCTCATCCGAACGCTCAATTATCCGAAAGTTGGCAACGAAAACTACATTTCTACATTGTTGTTCTTGAGACAGGTCTCGAGTAGCTTCAGAGGTAGAAATAATGTAGTCCTGTGTAGCTTTTCAAATAGCTACGAAACTTTAAGCCACCAACAAATGCGTTAGAGCCGTTCGCCAATTAAAAATTAACGAATTTTTGAAAAAAGATATGACTAAAGCATTCAACGTTTCTCAGATGCTTAATATATATTTTTTACCGTTACGGGGACCAAGTCACCTGAAAAATATTAACAATTTTTTTTTAATATTTGATTTGGATTATATATTTCGTGGAATACATTCTGAGCAATTTTTAGACCGAACCTCCAAGAAATACAAAAATTACAGGCATTTGACGGATTTTGTAAATGTGGAATAACATGTTCTGGCGATATTTCACGTTCAAGCTACGTAAATAAAAATACAACAATCGTGTGACTTGCGCCACCGGTATACAATAAAAAAGTGGAATGTGCGGTCGATTATTATCGATCAAAAACAAAAAGATGCACTTCTGATTTTCGCCACTGGCGCATGCATCGGAATTATCATGTGTATGCCATGGACGCAGCGGTGTTTATTTTATGTTGTAAATGCCGGTCTACTAAGTGTTGCAAAATAAATTGCCAATTTTCGTGTACATACTGCATCACAAGTATGACAACGCACGTAAACAAAAACGTTCACTTTTTTTTACACTTTTTTGTTTATAGTGCGGGAAAAGTTTTTAGAAGTGAAATGAAGTGCTGAGAGATGACCGGTGTCATGAATAAACTCTCAGCGAAACGTCAAAAGAACTCTCAAGCATATTCCGTTAAAGTGTCAATTTATTCAATTATTCTTAACCGAGAAATTAATTAACTATTATCCAAATTGTATATATTTTTAATAAATGGAAAAAATGATTAACAGTTCAAATATTTTTTTTTATAGACCGTCAAAGTAAGGAAAAATATTAGAAATGATGTGGCATGGAAGAAATGTCAATGAGAAAATTCAGTCTGTAGCAATCTGAAGTTTATTCTTCAAACCCCTACATTTCTCTTCGGTTGTCGTAAACTTTAGACCAAACCGAATGGCAGAAAATAAGTTTTGATGGATCATTGTGATCCTAAGAGAAGGCATTCCGAATTCTATATAGGATTTCGGGCTACAGTAAAAATTGAATTAATCACAGGTCAAGTATGGTAACTTTTTGAAAAATTATAATTTTTTAACATATTAAAATTGATAACTGTATTTTACAGCATCGGCATGAAAAAATCCCGTATTCAATCCAGAATGACTTCTCTCAGTAACAAGATGATCCATCAAAATCCAATTTCTGCCATTCGGTTTGATCTGAATGAAAAAAGTTACACTTTTTCCCATAATCTTATAGTGCACGATATCACTGCACATTGCACAATTATCGTGCTTGAGGTATACTGTAAGTGGTTTAAATCGATTTTGTTTGTGAACAGTATGGGTATTTTTTAATTAATGTTTTATATTGGCATTTTTCAGCTGACTTGGTCTCCTTAAGATAAATGCAGAAATTCCATATAGATATATATAATGTTTCCACATTGAAAAATGTTGCCCCAAAAAACTAAGTTTCGATTATCCGTAATTTTAATTAACCGAAATCTCAGTTACCATTGGTTCGGAAAATTGAGGTTCAACTGTACAAGTAAACAAGATTCAACTGATACTCAGACTGACCCTTTGCTAATTCCCGGCTTGGTAGCGTCGACTAATTAGAATAGGTGATGCAAGCATTCGGTGATATCCGCATCAATAAGTGTCGTAAATGCCTCAACAAACATCAAAAGCATTTAAAAGATTATTCTCTCAACCAATAATTCAACTTCCTGTACCATAAAAAACCAAGAATATTTATGTAACTTGCAGCAAGATTCAGAAGAAAAAGAATCTGATAACTCATGCCTCGTCGTTCCGTTGAAAACTGGTGTTAGGTGCAGCGCACAACGTCACAAAAACATTCAGCATCACCTGTTCTTACACCGAGAAGACTATTCCTCCCAATTCGTGAAAACAATGGACTGTGTAGCTTGGCCGCTGGTCCACACGACCAGCGAATCCCGAATTGCGGCTTGCGACAGAAGCAGACCAGTGTTACCACACGTACCCAACATTTCCCGAAGCCGACTCGCTAATATAATTAGGATATTCACACGGGAAGCTTGCACACCGAAGCCACCGACGGATTAACGAGGCGTATCCTCCGGGAATGTCGAGACCGTGCCGAGTGTCGAGTTCCCCCTTCGAAATACCCGCAACAATATCCTACAAGCCTTTCTCTCCCGTCAGCCACGGAGCAAAGGGGTTGAAAATTCGCAGCGGCCCCCAAAACTTCTATATCATTACGCTAAAGAGATCATTAACTACCCTTGCGAATATTCGCTCGCATTTTATTGTCTAGCTACTGCAATACTCTTTTCGTTGGAATTTTCGTCTTTTGTACATAGATAATTGACTGTAGCCGATGTCACGCATGAAAATGCATAGGATGAATACGTTGGATTCAAAAGTTCAAGACGGGAAAAGTGCCAGATTATTGCTGAAGATGGTGGGGGACGTTGGACAGGGTTTGAAGAGAAAGTCAGGGACAGAATAACTGCTTGGTCGGTCACGTACCGGGTTAATGCAGCGTGGAGGAAAGTCTCTGGCTTTATTAAGTCGTTTCGTCAAAGAGCGCGTAAGAACGCCGGACCTCCACCACGATCACCACCGTGAGGACGAAGGGTTCAGAGAAATTAAGTGCGGAGCCTCTAAGTCGATCTTACAGTAAAACTTTTAAACAATTTTTAGAACGAATTGTAAGGTTGAAGAATTTCATTTTTAAGGATATTATTATCTTGATATAGAAATGAGTAGACTAAGATCGAATTGAAAGGACTTATGAATATTAACAGTGGAATAGGTTCCCTATGGAATAGGGAAACGCCGGATCGCCACCAACGGTTTGAAAAAATCAAGTGCGGAGTCTGTGAGTCAATTTTACAGTAAAACTATTGAACAATTTTCAGCATTAATTGTACGGTTAAACAATTTAATTCTTAAGAATATTGTGATCGTCTGACAAAAATTCGTAGATTTAGAGGGTATTGAAATGATATATAAATATTAACAATGAAATATGTGCCAATTTGAGAATTGGGGTATGTTTTTAATAATTGTTGCGTTCTTTATTTGAGCCGAGACATTTAGGAGACAATATTTGCTTGTGACTTATAAGGGCGTATCTCAGAAGCCTTTAACTTTCGTGTAACGCAACGTCAGTTCAGGCGCAATACGATAGTAACTTGCACAGGATGAATTCCGTGAGTATTATACCTTCGTAAGATGTACGAGACATAACCTATTTGAAAAAAAAAAATTTATAATGCACGAAGCAGCTGTTTTATTCTGGTTGAAATGCGGGTATTATCAACATTTCCGCGTGTCTCTGAGTATCACGTCACGTCGTATGGATATGGGCCTCCAGAAAAATAAGACAAAATTCATCACCTTCTAGTGAGGTGTAATGGACATAATGTACGTAATCGTGATGGCCAAATACACTGAGAGAAAAGCATATCGTTGATTCAACGATTCCACATGACAAAAAGCATATAGAAAGGCTTGCAATGTTTTACAGTTGAAGTGATGATAATATTGTTCAATAAATAATACTTGCAAATTTATTGAAAACAATCGTTGAAATCGTATTTCAACGATTGTTTTCATATTTGATGAAACAAAACGACATATTTGAAACTATTAGAATAGTTTTTGAAACTATTATGGTTAATGGTTGATCCAACTATTTTCTTATATTTGCTATAACCATAAAACATAGTCGTTTGTCCTGGCAATTATACATTATAGTTAGATTATCGTCGGACTAACTATTTTTATTATTAAATTACGATATTTTTGTCTGAGTTACATGTTCGAAAATTTAGTAGGTAGCATGTGAACGTATGTCACTCGATTTTAATAGTGAACCTGACATCCACGGTTATATGGTTCAGGAATATGAATTCAGCCTAATTGAGCTGAGTGAATTGAAAGCACATGAAGGTAGATTCTTCTTTAGTCGTTGGAAATTGACATATTGCTGCGTGGAAAATAAACGTTAGGTTTTTCGCATCGTTATCATGCCAATCTAATCAATTAAGATGATGAAATTACATCTGAGGACGTTACCGTTATCAGGAATTACATATGTCCAGATGTGCGAAACCGTTCCACGAGAAACTATTTTCTTCGGAAATGTCAGGTTTATAAATTGCCGTGATAAATTTAAAATATTACTCTTCCTAAATTATACAGATTACATTTTAAGTCAGTAGAGTGATTATCCGTCACATTTTTCATGTTCTGTATAAAATTTGACTAATTTTGGATAATGATAATTAACCATTGGAACGAATAAGTCTATACCTTCCAATGGCTCATTTATTAAGGAGTAAAGTTTTAAGAAGTTGAACACTTTTAAAAACTTTATTTCAGTACTAAAATACTGTGGAGATAGTTCGGACAATTAATATGAACCAACTTAATTATTTTCAGCAAAAAATTATATTTTAATTTTTTTTAATACGGGCACCCTGTATAAGATGACTTATCCATGAACAAATATTGCTTTTTGAAGGTCTTAGAATGGGTTGAAATTATTGATGCCTCTGCGCTCCTAAGCTACATTTTTATTCTTTTAGGCCGTAAAAGTTGAAAGTTTGTGAGATACGGCCATAAATTAAATCCAGTCAATTAATAAGTGTAACTGGAACCCGTGTAAAAAGATGCAGATGGGAAAAGTGGATGGTTTATGATCGTAGCTTGTGAATATTGACATGTTTTTGCTAGAGATCGTTTCTCACGCTTTTTTATCCATAGCAGTGCTCTATAGTATTGCCTAAATTGATTGTCAAAAAAGGTTAAAAGTAAGAACCTCGCCCATCGCATCCTCATTATTAAAGAAAAAACAAATGCCGTTACACATGGTTGCGAAACATCATTCCAAACGACTGACATCACACTTTGATTAGATAAAATTTTTTGTCTGAATTGCGGATGCCTTGCGAAATCCAGAGTGAAAAAGTAAATTTTTTTGTAAATTTAAAATCACGTAAAGTGCGAACCACTTTATCGATTTTGTTCAATTTCAATATCGAACAATACTGAAGAAAAAAATCTGAAAAATTTCTTATGCATTCAAATAAATAAACATATCATTTTCATAAGAAAAAAAGTTAGGTTGTCTGATTGTTCGTTGAACAATTGTTTTTTCCACCACATTGTTAATAACATTTTGGTATTACTATTATGCGAAATCAATATTTTCAGCACGTTCGATATGCATTATTTTTTCCGATTGTTATCCTATCGGGAAGTGATCGAAATTGTCTCGGAAACTCACTTTTGGCGGGACTGTTCGTATCATACATTCTTGATCGGACTTTTCCTACAAATTATTTGCGAAATAAAGTTGATAATTTATTTGTATGTGTGAAATCCTAGTTCCTTGTAACCCAAAGACGCTTTGAAAAAAAAAACAAAAGGCAACCGCAGATTATCTTATTTTCTAGCTCATCCGAGCTGCTTATGGTGCGAACGATTTTGAAATTCCGCTGAAAAAGAAGCGAGGCCCACTTGGATGAAAACGTCACTTCTCATTAGCATTAAGACAATCAGTGTGAAAGATTGGAAGCCGCCGGGCGATATCCTGTTGGTTGACCCGGCGTCACCACAACGGAAGTCGTTTGACGACGGAAAAGGCGAACTGCCGCTTAGACCGACAAATATAATTCCATTGCGAAACAATAAGCCAACAGCGCGAATGCAGTCCAATGATGACTAGGTATATGATGAGACGGGTTCACGGCTGCCGGTGAAGGGGTTGCCACTTCCGGTACTACATATCTCATCGATCAAGGTCATGCTTCTACATTTTTGCTGTAGAATAATTCCGCGCAAAAAATAGTATGATAACAGTATCATTATACTGTAGAAATTTAGAGTATGAAGAATATATGTATTGGCCGAGATCTTACCCTAATTATATGCTCACTAAGTTAATGTTTCTGCAAAATTAAAGTAAACCTTTTTATTGAAATCGAAGAAATATTCCGTTGAAATCAATGAAAAAAATATCAAGCCATCCATTTCTTTGCCTCCAATGAAATCTGTTCCCTCGGTGTACTTATTTTCAAGTATTAAGAATGAAGTGAGTTTACGCAAAATGTTTGAGTATCGAATATTTTTCAATTAAAAATATTAATTTTAAATCGGAATTCATTATTTCGACGGTCCAATGAAAAAAGTACTCGAATATTTTTTTCGTACATTTGTTCCATACTTAATACTTGAATATAAGTATAATTAGAGTATAATTCCGATCAATACAACGCACTCCTCGTACTTTCGTTTTTTATACTATTGAAATATTCTATTAATAATTTTTTTTTGCGCCCGAGTTTACTATTTGATACACTATGTACCCTAAGTTTTATAGCTTCAAGATTTATCTGTACTGCATTCTCTGGAAATTCAAAAAATTATAGAGACGACAGTTGGCTGACGATCGATTCAGAGAGAAAAGTCCACCGCATTGGGCCTGTATTGTATTCCTGCCAAGGGAAAAGATGTGCAGAGACAAATCTATGGTTATGGGGATTAGATCAGTGCAATAAATAATAATAATAATTGGCCGTACGTGTTCCCTGAAGGAGGCGTTACGATTAGGCAAACCCATCTTTGCTTGTAGGGTAGGACGTGAATTTTTGGGGTAGCTACAGCGCTTTTTTGTGCTCTGTCCCAAATACCCCTGATATGGAGTATTTGTGATGATTTACTTTCCTAAAATTTCATCTAAGTAAACTGACTTCTACTCAATGTTCAAAATGCAATAAAATTCCCAAGTAAAAGTTGAAGCTGAAAGGAGTTTCTGCATTTTGCGACAAGAAAAATGTGGATGACATCAGTGATGACATGGAGCATATTGATTTTTGATTAAAATTATGTCAAGAAGTTATTGGTAAGTTAGTTCAATAATGTATTCTACGAAATTTAATCAAACTTACATATTATGAATGCAACGAATTCCTAGTTTTTCCGTATGTGTATCAGTTTGGATAGGATCGTTGATGTTTATTTTTATGCTGAATTTTTTTTCGAAAAGTTGCTCACTTTATATATGTATTTAATGAAAATTATTCTGAAGTTATTCTCGTAAATAGGAAAGGTATTTTGCCGTACCTATGAAATAATGCAAAAATCAATAATCTTATCTCGTGAAAATAAAGTTTTTCGAAATTTGTCACTACTCAACTAGAAACTTGTTGACATTTTTGTCCAGAATTAAATTATTCCGTAGAAGGTTTACGAATTTTTCTCACATATATCTCACTTATAAAATTAAGAAAGATTGTAGGGCGAAGCGCATATAGCTGAAAGCTAATAAACTTAACTAACTAACTAACTATATCTCGAAGTTACAAATGTTTGGAAAATATGTAAGAGCCCAAAAAATCCAATGGAAATCCGATGTACTTTGGATGGCAGAATTGAGGCGAGGGCTAAATATGAAAATAATAATTTTATTTTTTGAGTATATTTTCATTTACTTATTTGTAAACGATCTGTCGGGCGTAAATCGCAAAATTCGTCCGGACCCGAAATAATGACCATCCTAATGTTACATATGGGCCATTTAATCGGTAGTAGGACAGATTTTGGGCGAGGATCAATTAAAGGTACTGACAATATTTTTTTACCAACATAAAATTCCATAAAAAATAAACAAAACAAAAAGCCAGCTGCAACTTTTACAGTCCCTTTATTTTAGATGACGCCCAAACAATTGTTGTGATTAGAAATGTATACTGTGACATAAATCTTATTTAATAAATCGAATCTGTGAGAAAATAAATTGAATTATTTATTTAAAAAATTCTCAGAAATCAGCCTTGTATCTGCCCATTCTGATATTCACGGGGTTATTTTTGGTTTTCAATGCCCAATTTATGTACATTTTTTCAGAATTTTAAAAAGTGTCGAAAGTTCTATTGTGAAAGATTTAAGAAACAAAAAAATATGGAAATATGGATAAATTCTGAAAAAAATTAAGTGACATTTTTTCGGTATCCCAGATAAACATATGTCGCTAAAAATCGAATCCAATAGGGCGAGGGTCAGACCCTGCTCGAATTCATCTGGAATGACCCATATACAAAAATATATGTGACATATACAACTTTTCGGACGATAATATAACAAAAATATATTTTTCATTTTTTTATGTATCCAAGATATATTTCACTCGAATATATTTTGGGATATATATCCCAAAGTATATCGGAATTATAGTATTTTTCGAACAAAATATATGTCATATATTTGAATAATATTTTTCAGTATATTTTGGTTGTATTTATTTCCATGCGAGCTATCCCGCTACTGGAGGAATAGCCCATACGCAAAAAATTGTAACATTTTCCTATGCTATGCCTTACAACAGAGATTCACGGTCAATGACTGAAGCATTTACCTTCCATGTACTTGTCAATTTTATCGTAAAATACCCCAGCGAGTTTCGTTCAGTTTCGTGAAAAGCTGCCATGAGCTCTAGCAACTTACAACCTAGGTCGTTCACGTGGTATCCGACGACAAAAAGGTCCTGCTCACGCTGGCTAGATATTATGAATTCTTATTTAACCGAAGAGGTAAAATATTAGATAGTCGGGTGGTCTCTACGTATATAGCGGGTCCACCAAATGGCCATAAATAAGATTTCACCGCGTAATACGTAATATCGCGTGCCACTCTGCGCTCGTCCTACTACCCTCCCCATTGTACTTTTATCTTTATTCATTTCGCATAGTTTTATCGTTGAGCCAAAGTTCCAACGCTCGTCCCATGGCTTTCCACGTTCTCCCGGTGCTTGGACGTCCTCGTGGGCCATCAGGGAGTTCAGACCGCACCGTACCTCGTCGCCGCATTTACAAACGCGTGTTTCGTTCTTTATCTTTATTTGTTGCTCTGCCGCTGACTCTGTCTCCTACTCGATTTGCTCTAAGGTGAATGGCGCACTTACTGACCCTGTCAGAAACGGGGTTTTACGCACGCTCCGCGCGCATAAATTGTATTTTCACACCGTGTGAAACGAAATTTTTTACGATACTCATGCGATAAGTGTTTTCTTAACCCGTGTGATTGCAACACTCACATTCAGCTCCTGCTGCAATCACGAGAGTTGAGAAAAAGTTTCCCGCACGAGTTTGGCACAAAACGAAATTTAACAAGTGCGAAAAGTGAGATTTTACGCACCTGGAGCGAAGCGTTCGAGAAGTAGACGATTCCTCGCAATAGATAGAATAAAGTACTATAATATGTGGCGTAAACATGGCTTAGGCAATGTAAAAAGCAGATTATAAGCAAATGGAGAGCCTAATTTCTAATTGACCATTTAGCAATATTTGGCAATCTCTACAAAGCAATATTTGTAGAGAACAAGTCCTCTATACATGGTGCTTGCATAAAAAAATCATATTATAATTTTTAACTGTAAATAATTTATTTGGTGCAAATTTGTTGTCAGAATTAACTTGTGTGAAACTTGTGTGATTGCAGCCCTCGCTTCGTTCGGGCAGCAAGCCTCACGCTCGTCGCAATCGCAAACTTTCGGCCCTTGTTGCACAATATACTATTATCTGTGATGCGAATTTAGAAATTCGACATTCCTGAATCTGACGACTGAACACACTTCAACCCAAAAAAAACCGCTTCGAACAATCGCACATATCTAGATATAACTCGCGATAAGAGTACCGTGCTAAAATATAATTTAATCATCTCACCAGACCAGTTTGGCAGGATAACCATGAGAAGATCCTGACATTTGTTTTCCACCCGTCAACATCGATTCATTCTCTAGGACGTTAATGATTTCCGCATGTGAACTAGGATGAAAATGTATAACAATGGATATTCAAAAGAAATTTTGATAATTGCGTAATTCATTTTTTGTAAATTACTATCGCATTCCGCAGTGAACTTACATGAAAGCTAAAGGCTTGTAAGCTACACCAATATATTCGAAGACAATGAAGTTATATGATCATCATTAGAATGAACCAAATTGACTGCATTAATGCACACTCCAATTTGGTTGTATAATTTGCTAGCCGAACTATTTTGGTCTCCCTCCCCTTTCATAGATACCAAGAGTGGGGGGCTGAACGGGTACATTTGTCGAAGAGTCAGCACAAACGTGGTATAAGATTCTAAAGTGGCACAAGGTAATGTCAGATGATGATAACCAATATAAGAATTTAAAAAAAACAATTTGAATGCGATCGACCTTCCACATACCTCGATTTCTCTACAAATACGCGTCAAATTTTTTAAGTAAGTCCGTCGACGAGAAAACTGCGACCGGCAACAGCTATGTGGTCGATCGCGTCTAAAGTATCTCCTTCTTTTTCGATTTTTTTATTGGTTATCACCATCCGACGTTAGCTTGTTCCGTTCAAGGGTCATATACCACGTCTGTGCTGACTGTTCGATGACTATACCCGTTCAGCCCCCCACTCGTGGTATCCATGAGAGGGGAGGTAGACCAAAATAGTTCGGCTAGCAAATTATACAACCAAATTGATGTACGCGTAATCGCAATCATTACCAACATGATATGCAATCGTTTATCTTTCGGTTAATTTTACTTTCAAACTTTCGAAATCAATATGTATGTTACGTAATCAAGGTTATCCAACTTCGTGCGTGAAGGGCCTACTTGTTAGACGCTTGGCTTCGCATGCGATAAATCGCACTTCTCGCACTCGTGAAATAAAATTGTACACGAAACTCATGCGAGAAACTTGTTCTCAACTCGATTGATTGCAACACTCATCTTCGGCTTGTACTGCAAACTCACTCTCGTCACAAAAAGTTTTATCGCAATCATATCGTTATCTACCCTATCCAACTCCATGCGAGAAGTGCTTACTTCTCACACGCTTCGCTTTGCGTGCGAGAAACCGCACTTCTCGCACTCGTGGAATCAAGAGACGTGGTAGCGTCGCGACGCCGAGTGTTGAAAAGAGAAAAAAATTTCATGTTGAAAAATGCCCACCGACTTTTTTCAAACTGCTTTGAAATTGTATACGAAACTCATGCGAAAAACTTTTTTTCCATTCGTGTGATTGCAGCACTCCTCTTCGGCTCGTGTTACAAATTCACCCGCGTTAGAAAAAGTTTAATTGCACTTGTATCGTAATTTACTATTATAGCATCGAATCGTAGTCTTCATAATTAAATCTGCTCCGTTCATGTTTTCTATTTTAAAGGAATTTATTTTTTACCAGTAAGCTAATCAAACATTGTCAAAAAAACCAGAAGCTCAGATACTGGGCACTCGGTCGGAATACCGAGCAGTAAAAACAAAACACCAAATTATAAAATATCCGATAAATGTAACATAGAAACTATAAGTAAATTTTACTGAAAAATATTTAATGCATATGTTTAAGTATATGTACGGGAATTTTTGAAAAATTTCGCTGTGCAAAGTAAGCGTCTGTGTGAGAAACCCGATGTTACTTTGTCAGAGGCTGACGTGCAGAAGAGGTGACGAAGCGAGAACAGAATCGCGCGCGCACAGAAACGGCTAACGAGGCATCATTCAGACTTGGTATTGCGCGACGGCGGGGAAAGGCGTTGCGACGCCCTCGAGCTAGGACCAATGTATATTTTCCTACCTCTGACTTCTGCTATGCGACACGACAACCCGGCGACCCTCCACCCGTTGCGTGTGTCACACTGCTGTGAAAATTCGCATAAATATGCAAACTCGTGCTCCCTGGAGAATGTAGGACCAACCGAAAAAAAATGTTCCATTCGATACCTGAATATATATATACTATACACGTAGTGTGCATGTATATCGTTACGACTATGTTCCCGTCACTCATTCGACCGGTGTAGTTACTAAGAGGCAAGACCGTTGTTTTTTTTTATTCAGAGATTGACTTCTACATGCTACTCTTATTTTGATTTTGTCTATATTACTATCTATACGATAAGAATTATTTTTTAAAGGCGAAAAAAAAAATCCTCAATTTTGTGCCATCGACTTTTCTTTCACTGCAAAAAAGGGAATTATCAATTTGATTGGTATGGCGTGAATATGTTTGTCTCTATTAATCCAATGTTTTCGGAAACGATTCAAGATACCTTAATAGAATTTGGTATGCAGATTCACTGTATATCGTAACTAGTGTCTTTTATTTATAGATACCATCCATTCGGTACAAGTGACAGAAGAATAAATTATTTTTATAAAGTTTTTGAGAATATAAATTTAACAGATTCTCACAGATACCGTAGATTTATGTAATCAATACTGACCGCCCCACAACAAAGGATTTGCTATATTTATTTGCCCGATAGTAACAATATTTTCGGGTTCTCGACTTTACATTCTTGAGCCAATATACTTTTTAAAAATAAACAATACGTTTCAGGCAATTCCGATAAATATTCGAGAATAATTTTAAACTGTTTCTTCAAGATAAGTATCTTTCTATTAATTACTAAAAAAATATTTCAATTATTTCTTGCAGTCGCTAGATGAATGTAAAATGTACACTTTGTCCACCCCTTGTAAACTGTATAATATGGATGAATCTCATGCAGTGTATCAGAAAGTACATAACTATTTTGTAATTCCGTTAATTGTAGTGCATCAAAACATTGCATAAAAGTTGCAAAAATTGAGTATTCATGTGTCTAGCATGGAACCTAGAATCGAGCTCTAATAATTATTACGAGAAAACAATATTTTAAAACCATGACCACATGATATACAAGTAACAGTTGATTGGAAAATGGTATTTCAAAATAACGAAAAATGCCAAAGTTCGATTTTGTAAAATTTTTAAGGTGTGAAAAGTGTTGCATTTTTTCAACACTCACATGTCTCAATAACAATTGTCATCGAGATATTGCGGTGGAGCTTTGCGAGTAATATTATTACCGCTACTTTGCTATTTTGCGGTTGCTGCCGTTTTTTTCAGTATGGTTATAGTAGCTGTGGCAGCAGCCAGCCGGCTAGTCAACTGCGTGCGTGCCTGCGCATAACTTTGAGGTGCCGTACGCTTTATCGCTCTCTCGCGCGCTTATACCTGTCCCACTTACCTAGCATGCCGCGCGCGCCCCCTGCCGTCGCGTTTTTTTGTCTGCTCTGCGGGCTCCTTATCTCTGTTTCTCGGCGGTCGGGCTTCTGCAAATCCTTCCTTGTCTTCCGGAATACCCTCCAAGTGCCCCTTCGAGATTAAGGCTGCTGGCGGTCAAAGAATGACTCGAGGTTTAAACTCATCTTCTCTTGATTCCCACTACCTTCGTTTTGTACCGTATAGACTACGCATTTGATTCCCGTTTGCATGAGTGAAGTTCAAAGTAGCGAATGAACAAAATAGCGAATTTCAAAATAATGGACATTCAGGTGAAGGTCAAAATAGCGAATGGCCACAATAGCGAAGGGCTCAAATAATAGCGAATTATATGATGATAGCCACTTTGAATTCAGACGTTCATTATTCAAATTCTTTTATTACGCATTTACTACTTTGACCCTTGGTACCAGGCCATTCAAGATTGAAACGTTAATTATATTCAAATTCAGTATCTGAGCCATTCGCTATTTTGACTTTAATCTTATTAATATGCAATCCAAATAGGGAATTTCATAATCAGAGATGTCAGCGTCCGTTACTTTTATACACACACTTTTTTGTATATCCTATAATTTGTTTATTATTAAACGATTAGTGAACGTGGGTTACACGTCGTATAACTCAATGTTTTAATCTTATATAAATTTATTATAACACATTGTTGGCAATGAATTTTATGAAAAAAAAAATGTTTGAAAGAAAATGTAAGGAATAACGAGTAACGTTGAAAGTAGCGATCGGTACTTTTGTTCGTAAATTTATTTTTTACGGTTTACACCTAGTATGGTTCAGAATAACATATTTTCAATTATATTATAAAAAATATATTATTCGGTGTCGTACTAAGTGTAGAAAGGTTACGTAAATGACAAAATGTCGACTTCATTTTTGTTTTTTTCTTTCTGTAAATCGGTCATGAGAGACTTCAACAACGAACATTTGCTGCTCAACAGTTTTATTCTTGACGTTATAATTCGAAAGTTATAATTTACAAAAATTTTCTTTTATAATGCTGACTGAATTTTGTACTTTATATTTGAAACTCCTGTATAGTATCGTTTTCACAGTGTCGTTGAATTTACATTTTTCTGGCCGGTTTCTTATAAACATTGTTGGTGCATTGAAAAGGCTTTTTTCAATTATGCCTCTTTAGAAAAGCATGGACGATGTTATTCAGAATAATTACAGTCTAGTTTTGTCATAGATTTTTTCCAATTAATTAAAAAATAATTCTCGTAGAAGTATGAGATCTCATAAAATATAACGTATCACACACTAAACGTACTGATGAAACTATTTTCAATCTACTCACAAGTTGTGAAAATAATACCCTCTTGATGAATCGTTTTAAATTATTGAGTTTTCTTGTACAAGGACCCAGCTTATAAGCTGTGCACTTCTTGCTGATTACCAAATTGGTAGAACAATAGAGTGAATCCGAAACTGAGCAATCTATTTATTGTATGACCTCCGAACGTTTCCATTTCTGATTACGTGCGTGACCCAGAAAATCCTACCGTCCAGTGCATTCAATGCCTGATCAGTAAACAATGTTTCTGACTGTTGTGTCTTTTTGCTAAAAATGAAGATGATTGTTTCAATTTGTTGAAAGATTTAAAAAAATATATAATCAACAATCATGATAAGGACATATGTAAAAATGAATGATTGTGTAGTATTAAACATGACGATAAAATCTTGCGGGCCATGTAAATAAAATTGTTTTCTAAAATCGCTGTAATAAACTAAACTTGGGTGGGCAACTTATAATGGCAAACTTAAAAAAACCCAAAACTAGGGTGGGCTTTTCGAAAGGCTTAAAATATATTGATATGAAGGGCTAGAAAGGAAAAAGTGTTTTTTGTAAGTACTAGTTCAAATCCTTTTCCAGGCTCTAATTGTTCCGAATTTCGATTAAGATGATAGTTCCTTAGACACTGGAACTTTTTTCATATCGAGGAAAGGAATGTAAGCATTTTAGAAAAATGAATGTAGTTTCAGAGAAAAAAAACTTTATTTTATTATAAAAAGCGCCGAATAATGGACAAAACAAATATTTTCATTGAAATTATCGTTGAAAATCATAAGTTGTATTTTACTCACGTTAAAAAAATGAATATTGATTATTTTGAACGTTCTGTTACAGCTAGAATATGGATCTTAGAAATCTGGAAAACTTTATAGATTCTTGAATGAGTTGAAATAACATGTATACAAATTATTCGCATTTTTTGTGTAAATAAGAAACCTGTTTGTTCGGCTTTAAGAATTTCGCCTCATATATAAGATTAATTGCATTATTATCGAGATCCTCACTTAGTCTCTCCACGCACGAAGTAAAGTATAAAAATTAATAAATAATATTAATTTAAAAATCTCAAACCATAGAGATAACGACTTGGATACCGAAAATCGTCGATATATTGTTTTGTACCTTGAAAACTAATAACACCTCACAGGAAAATTTTTGTTTTTTGCGTGAAATTTTGTTTTTTGTACGTTTTTATGTCGGGCCACTCAAGATGATTCAAAACCTCAAGAAAAGTAATTCAGAAAAAATTTCCGGATGTATGGATGTGCATGTGTGTGTTCATGAGTGTATTTGTAGTTTTGTAGTATTTGTAGTTTTTAACAAATCTACCTCTATGAGGAGCCCAAAATAAATAATAAATGTCTTCCTCGTAGAGGTGGATTTGTTAAAAATTGAAATTTTAAAATATCCTCTTTACAGCTGTCTGCACATTTTGTATGAGGAAGCAATGTGCAAAGTTCTACTTTGCATCTTTTTTTCTCTCTTTAATTGTGCATATTGTGTGCAGCTATGAAACACTGTTTAAACACCCTTACATCGCATTTTGATTAAGTACAATTTTTTATCTTACTCTCTTAAGGTGGCTGACCAGTGGCACTTTGTGTTAGATACAATTAAAAAAAAATATATATTACATAATTTAGGTGCTTAACTTTGCTACTGTATTTCAATACTGTTTCGATAATTTTCTTTTTGCGCAGGTTCCTTGACAATTTAGCTAACACCAAGACGAGACAATGGTCCATTCGTAAGTTAAATTATCGATCGCCTAAAATAAATGAGAAAACGAGCGAGGCAGTCGAGATTCTCGTCTTATGTCGCATCAACAGTGTGAGTGCAGATGATTGGCGAACGAGCGTGCCGGCAGCAGGGTTGAAACGGCTGAGGGAAGGAAAACGAGAGCCTCGACACGCACGCACATTCTCCTTCCCAAAACGTAGTTAATCGTCGGATGCCGAGCATACCTGTGAACTTGGCGAAGGGTTGCGGCTTCACTCCCGGTAATGACTCCAAGGGCTATCATTTTCCAAATCCTTGCGGTTCCGGGATAATGCCTGAGGCTGCGGCACACCTGATACAGATAATCTGTCCAAGTAGCTTCACTCTCGACTCTTTTAACATTTATCCTCTCACTCTTCGAGAACTCGCACCTGATTCTCTTTCGCTGCATAACGAGATTCGAGGATAACATTTACGACCTATAATGCGGAGTTCAAAGATATGTATTCGTGATATGAATTTATTTTCCACAAAAAACTTCTAGCACCTTAATTTAATAAGTAAATTAACTGAGCACTGGAAAAAAACTAATTTTGTAATAAATTATTCAAGTTATATACAGTTCATTCTAATAGTGTAATAGTTATAATTACTGTAATTATAATATAGATATATAAATTGTAAATTTAGACGTAAAAATGAATAGTCATTGATTTTAGTATTCTTTATATTATAAATATATAGTATTAACTATAGTAGTACGTTTTGAACTTTACTTGTACATATACACATATCTACACATTGACTTTTTTGTGCTCATGATATGCATAAGATTGTTTCTTTCTGCCGAAAAATAGAACAATCATTTACATACTATTATTACTATATATCTGTTATTTTTATACCTATATGCAATCCGAATCTCAGAGTAAACAAATTAATAAATCAATATTCCTGTGAAACAATTCAAATATAAGATTATATTTTCTTCATCATTGTTAAATATTTGGGGAATCACACATACACGTTATGAAAATTTTATTTTCCATATTGCAGTTAGCATAATAACCTATATTACAAAAATGCCAATATTTATCATAGATACAATGTGTTCCGAATAAAAATAGTGGTTAAAATTCTTGAGAATGTGAGTGTAGGTGTGGATCGTAAGAGAGTAGGTATAATCGACACGCCTTGATTAGATACTTGATTGTTCGCCTACGCGCTCACGAGCCATCATTTACTTAGAGGATGAGGCCCAGAGTTTGGGCTTTTCGTATAGCGATTAGGGGTCATTAGGAGCATCGGTGTGTCCCTGCGCCTACTCCTCCCAAGCTTAACCGTATGAGGTGTATCGTGTGTTTGAAGCGTGGCGTGTGGAGCTTGGCTCAATTCCAGCCGGGCGTTTCAACGTTTTTAGGCCCGCGGGACCTACACGTCGGTGTGGAAGGGATAGCCTCTCATGCACGGGCCTCATCGCAACGTGTTATTACACGTCTGGCTGTGCGACGAGAGACCTGCGTCGACAAAGAAGCGAAAAGAACGACTGCACCAACGCGACCAGAAAATTCAAACGCTCAAGGCACTTGCAGATCCCGTGTCGGACCCAAAACTCACCACTGGGCCCTTAATAAAAACTCATAATCGCCGGAAGAGCCCTGAAAGCGTTACAGATAAATTGGCCTCACGAACAACATCATCAGGGCTGATATTAATTCAAGGTATGAACTAAAGTGTCAACACAAATAAATTCGAGATGTGAGAAAAAAAAATGACGCAGCGATTAATCATAACTATCGATTGAGTTTATTCTATAATAACGTAGAAAACTTGAAAAGTAGGTGAGACGTTTTTACCTCCGGTCACGAGCTTATTACCTCGAGGGGTCGATCGTTTTCGCGTACGTATGTAGTGGAGTGCCTAAAAAGAGTTAAATGTCGGAGGTACCGTGGAGCTCGGGGGCAAACGTCGATTATACTCTTGGAAAAAAGGGTGTCGGCCACTTGACTCAAGTTGTTAGGCTACACAGATGAGGATACCTCTGTAAGGAGCTCAGCTATATAGTTCCTTGACGGTTTCTAAGAAACCAACGAGTATACCTTTAGATAATGTGTTCACGAGCTGTTCGCATGTAACGCGACCCAAATTATCTAATGATTAACAGTTCGGGCCTTCAGTTGGCCTGAGGTGATCCTCTTTTTGAGAAAAAATTGAGGAAACTTTTTTAAAGTAAAGAATGACCTCAGAGAGAAGGCCGGTTGAAGTAATACATTGTAAGTGGAAAAAAGGCTATAGGAAAAAATCGCCTTATGAGCGGCAAAAACAGGGGCGTTTGTACAGATTACGACTATGTCCGAACTCAACTTGGCTCGTTCAACTGTAAAAACAGGAAAACTTGACACAGTAACAATTGGACACGAAAAACTTGATCCGGCACAACTCGACACCGCAGAACTTGAATCGATACAATCCAACACAACACAACTCGACACGCCCAAAAATTAAGCAGATAAAACTAGGCCCGATATGACTTGACATGACTTGATATGACTTGATATGACTTGACAGCACAACTCGGCCAAGCAGATTTTGACCCGGCACAACTCAACACAGAGAATCGGCCTTGTAGATGGGCTTTGGTACAATTCTACACGGTCTCAATTCAACACGCGTCATATTCGATACTCATGATAGCAAAGTTTGTCGAAAAGATCGTGTGTGTCCTTGTAAAGTCCTTGTATGTCTGTACTGTAGTCTTTATAGTGAAAATATTGCCCTAATTGTTTGCGGCGTCAGCGACACTAACCTGTATTCCAATAATTAAATATGGCGCATTTCGAACTGTATCAAAGCGCGTCTTCAAAGGTTCTCTGTGTCGAGTTGTGCCGATTGAAGTTCTGCTGGGCCAAGTTGTCCTGTTTCGAGTTGTGCCGGTTCAAGTTTTGCTGGGCCGAGTTGTCCTGTGTCGAGTTGTGCCGGGTTAAGTTCAGCTTTGAGCTGAGTTGTGCTGTGTCGAGTTGTATCAGACCGATTTTTGCGATGTCGAGTTGTGCCAGGTCAAGTTTTTCAGCGTCGAATTGTTACTGTGTCGAGTTTTTCTGTGTACAGTTGCACGGTCCAAGTTGAGTACGGACCCAATCGTAATCTGTAAAAACACGGTACAGCCGAAACAGGAACCACATGCGTGTGAAAATACACGTGTGAGTGTATGGCACAAATCACGAATTATCATTTTCAAAAGCGACCGTATATTTGACTATTTCAATAGTCGATGTAAAGTTTGACGTTACATACCTCGTGAATCTAACTCCAAAAACCGCTTGTTCTGTAGCATAGTCCGTCAAATTCCTGATGTATGTGTACTAGAAATTTGACTTTGGACTCACCAGCAATTTTATGTTTTGCGAAATGAATAATTTACCTTTCATTTACCCATACAAAAAGATGATATAAATATAAAATCACGATATTCTTTATCTTCCTTAAAATTCTTTTTTTCATTCTTTATACTAGCGTCCGTATCTCTCAGCCTGCTGCCATGATATGTTATAGTATTCTTTTTTGTAAATATATCTTAGAAATTAAGTTTGGCTGTGTGCTTTACGGTACAATCATCGTGATATTAGGCTACGTGTTTGCTGCGGACGTTTTCTGTCTCTTCGCATTTGTAATTGGGCATGTACCCATACTAAATAAATAAATAAATAAATAAATAAATAAACGACGTACACTTCATTTGGGAAATAATTACGCATCGTTGATCTCCGAGTCCGATAGGAAAATCGTGTTACAGTCTTTCAAAAGTCGCATTCTAACAGCAGTAAGAAAGAAAATAATCAAGTACATGTATCTCAAGAAAAAGGCTGGTTCAATTAACAAAGTCTGAGGAAAAACAAAAGTTCAAGGAAAAGATCAGCGAACGAGAGGTAAAAAAAGGAAGCACGTGCATGTGAAGATATATGTGTGAGTGGACGGCAGGAATCCCGAACTATCATTTTTAAAGGCAACCGCAATATTTGACAGCTACATCAGTGTGGTTATCTGGATGAAATGTTTGACAATTGTCTTGAAGGTGCTTTAGCCGTTTTGTGGTAAATCAAATTTCTTTGGTTACTTCGACGAATGACGGCTTGACTATTTATTTATTCATTTTTTTTTACGTTCCACCCTGATCAGGGCCTTTTCAGAAATGTATTTTCATGTCAGAGTTGTAATCGACTACTTTTGTTGTTTCTATTCATGTAACTTTCTTCTTTGTTTTTTTTAAAAAATATCATGCTAATCGCGCTCACCGGTCTTTTAAGTTAGGTCTGCGTCTGTTCTGAATGATTTTTCTTGATTTTTTGTGATATTCACTGCACTGACATTCTATTATTAACTTTTATCATCACCGCAGAGTCCAGTCAGTATGGAGTCACATGTTTAACTTTCCAAATGATTGACATTCCATGCCTCGTGAATCTCACCTAAAAAGGCTTTTCGTAGCTCAGTTTATCAAAGTACTAACGCATAGGCGGTACCCCACATTCATGAGGAATTCCCATTCTACGTTTTGCTTAACAAACAACCATTGTTGCATTTCGCAATCGTCAAGAACATCAAGGATAACATCGCTTACAAAAATGATGATTAATGATGTACGATAGTTACAGTCCCGCCAATAGTGAGTTTCAGAGACGATTTCGATCACTTCCCGATGGGATCAAAATCGGAAAAAAAAATCGATATTAAACGTGCCGGAAAGATTGATTTCCCATAATAATAATCCCAAAATGTTATTAACAAATTGGTGAAAAAAACAATTATTCAAAAAATAAACAGTCGAACTATATTTTTTTTATGAAAATAATATGGCAATTTTTTTTAATGCGTCCGAATTTTTCCAGATTTTTTTCTTTATTGTGATTTTGATTTGTTTTATTTTCAAAAATGCGCAGAATGTAACAAATTTTGGATATGCGTTTTGCAAAAAATCTTGAGTGTAGGAGATGGTTTTATGCCGAACACATATCTAAAATATGTTATTTCGCGCACATTTTCGGAAGTAAAAAAAATCAAAATCAAACTAAAGAAAAAAATTTTGAAAATTCATACGCATTCAAATGAATCAACATATCATTTTCATTTGAAAAAAAAGCTAGGTTGACTGATTGTTGAACAATTGTTTTTTTTTTCAAAAATTTGTTAATAACATTTTGGAATTATTACTATGCAAAATTAATCTTTTCCGCACGTTTAATATCGATTACTTTTTTTCCGATTTTTATCCCATCGGGAAGTGATCGAAATTGTCTCTGAAACTCACTAGTGGCGGGACTGTACCTATCATACATCTTTAAAAACCAAATCGCATTTTATATTTTGTAACTAATGAAGCTATGTTTCTAGGAAAACAAACGCCCAAAAAAAAAAAAAATCATACACGAAGTAAAAAAGGAAGCTCATTCGTGTAGAGACATGTGTGTTTGTGAATGGCAAAAATCGGGTCCGATCGATTTCAAAAGCGACCGCAATATTTGACAGCTACAACAGCGTGGTCGTGGTTCTGGCGCACCACCTGTTTCCCCAACGGTCGACCCTACGAGAGAATTTCCTCTCACTCCTGCAAAACCGCCTACCCTTGGTACGCCGTATAACCATCCCGATATATCTGGAAGCGACGACGACGACGACCCTCGTGCAAAAGCTCGCGTGAAGGCACGAAAGGGGAAAGGGAGGGTTTCGGAGAGAATCGCGTGTTGCGAAACCAAGTCCGCGGGTTTCTCTCTGCACCATGCCGGCAGACATGCCGCCAATAAGTGAACATCGGTCGCGTTCTACACCCTCGCTTTGCTTTCGGCTTCTCGTCTCCGCAAACTCGACCGCGCCTGTATCCTACTCCCTCTCACTTTCACTCCACAAAGTCTCTGTATGTGGCCCGACATGGTGCGGTTTTGCGCCGCATACAACCCACATTTACCCTTCGACATTCACGCAAATGTTTAGGAAACCCACCATTATCGTGGTGACAGGAACAATTTTCCGTAATATGTCATGCCTCTATCGAATGAACTTCGTATACATATATTCTGTGAACTGCTGATGTTCGAAGTGAAGAGAGTGCAGTTATCTGTCACTCTAAGTTACCTCTGGACTCCATACCTTATATATACCGGTGATTGTAGGCGTTTTTCAACATCCCTCATGAAAGCAACTTTACGATGGTACAGACGCATTCTCGACAAAAGATAGACATGCACAGTGATTTATATCTGCGTGTACGTCAACGGACTTCATCGCACTAATCAACAACATTTCGAATTTATTAGAAATTTTTGAAATCCTTTATGTAATCCAATGCTTTTTGTAATGGTGTGACCGTTGAAATATGGTAAATGTATAATGGAATTATCGGTAGTATTATGATTTTTTGTGTACAGTAAAAATCTCACCTGTGTGTTTTCGTCCATAGCAGGAAACAAATCTCTCCTAAACGTTTATCATTATTAAGCAATAGGAAATACACATTTCCCATTGCAAACATTTATACAACGTATGTACACACATACGTTGTATAAATGCTTAATCTAATTCATTTATTTAAGGAAAAGGGATATTTATTTAAGCGTGGTGTTATTGAACGTCTCTTTTATCATAGAGATATTCACTTTATGCGGCAAATTCTATGACATTATGTGGAAAAAAATTTAGCTTTTACCCACGGACATAGTTCACATAATTTTATGAAGCTGTAAGATTTTCAAAGCCTTAGAAACAATTCATAGAGTAACAAAAAAAGTGCATACATTTCTACTTACTGACGTTTCATTTTAGGCTACTTTACAAAAATAATCTTGGTCTGCCGAGAATTGTCGCTTCTTCATTGACCTTACACAATGAGATAATTGTAGAGATTACATCGAGAAATACGACGTTTAAACACCATGAGTACTGTTAGTTTGGTCGTCACAACATCTTTAATTGAGTGGATATGCGAATGTTGTAAGTTATCAGCTGCCAACTTTGATACAATAATTCTGAATAATGTTGTACAATAAGTGGAAAGTACCTAATAAGAAAGCACTAAAAAATATGAGAAGAAATATAAAGATAACGCATTACACATTTTTTTTGTTATTGACGCTGTAAAAAGAGCCTTACCCGGAGAAAATGACTAGAAAAATTGAAAAATCCCTGTGATCGAGGTGAATTTACGAGCGATGATGGAGGGTGACCAACGCAGGGCGGCGAGGGTCGAGGGGTTGGGATTATTTATCTTAACCCGGTCCGATTGAGGATCGAGTGGCCGCGAGAGGGTCGTGTAAAATTCTTACGAGGCGTCACGTATTAGGAAGGACGACGGAGCGACGGAATGGAAGGAGGCAGGCGATATATTGGCATACCTAAGGAAAAAGAATTTTTCTCCCATCCCTTAAGTCCGTCTTGCTGCTGCTGCTGCTGCTGCGGATCGTGAGCATTGGCATGAGATGCGTGCTCGTCCGTCCATCTATTCGTCCCAGGTCCATGGCAGCATCCGAGGCTGTACACTGTTGGTCCGATGAATGAAAGGACAGACAGACCTGAGGAAAGGAGTGCAGTGCTCAATTGCGAGGCGTGTCGAAGGGTCCTGGTGATAGATGTCCTTTTGGCGTTGGAATGCACGCAGCTCCTGGGGCAGCAGCTCGTGAAGGAATCTTCTTCTCTCTTTCACTCTTTCTGTGTCGACGAGAGGACCTTCTTGCTATCTCCCACGAGTATATCACATCATCTTCTCACTTTTATATCCAGTGGTGCACCGTTATCGACCCTAATCAATGAGACACAATTGACACGGCGTGACCCTTTCAACTCAACCTCCAACGATGAATTTCATTCATTGCATAAGGTGATGAATTTCTGGAACAAAACGGACTACATATCATCATGGAACACAATCTTTGGAGGCTTTGTTGGAGGTCAAGGAACATAGAGGTAGATGGAAGAGTAAAGACTGTGCAAAGATGACAACAATTGAAATCCAAAATGCATTTTGTATTTTGAAAGTCATTAGGCAATGCATACCTTCAAATTCGATAAAAAGTCATGTTCCAATCGTTATTGATAGCGTTTTATAGCAGTTATAGAAGAAAATTCAAAAATATGGTATGAAGGTGACCTGGGATTTATTTTAATAGCTGATATTAAAACAATTTATAGCTTATACATGCAGCTGTATCTACTATACACGATGAGAAACATTGACATATCATATGTATATACTAAACAGATCTAGAAAACGTTTGAGAAAAAACATCCTTACGCACAAAATGCCGTTCGTGATGTTTTATGAGAAAAAGGCGCTTTTCATGGCAGAGTCTAATCTAGCACGATTGTAGCACTAGTGAAGCACTCTAATCAATATGACACAATCGTTACGGCCTGACCCTTTCAACTCAACCTCCAACGATGAATTTCATTCATTGTACACGGTGATGAATTTCCGGAACAAAATGGACTATCTGGTGGAACACATTCTTCGGAGGTTTCATTGGAGGTGAAAGAGCATAGAGGTAGATGAAAGAATAACGACTGTGTGCGCGGACGAGATCGAGAGACTGCTGGGTCGTGCGTAGCCTACGTATTGAATGAGAAGTGGTGGCCTTCATGTAACACACGATAGACAGCCATGAAAACAAAACGGTGTTAGTCAGCTCTCGGTGGCCGTAAACTCGAAATATGTCAAAGATATAATAAAACAATTAGCCATAAAACATAACGACCCTCGTGTGTTGTAGCGGCGCACATGTCTAGAGGCGGTGTAGATGTTCGCAAATGGAGAACCGCGACGAAGCGAACGCCGTGAAGTGCTGGAAACTCGCCCGCGTCCCTCAAGAGAGACAAAGCTGAGGCATGAAGTGAATGAAGGCAAGGCTTGAAAAAGAAATCAACGGGACAATGAAATCTTTTGTCTCTAGCACCAAGATGGGCACTCACAATCGTAAAACCCACCTCACAGGTCACTACGGTCATAGCTACCTGAGAGTCATGTCAATCACTCACACATTTATACTCTTTGGCGAAGAGATCAACGGTTCCAATGTTCGCAATTATTTTTCATCGGTTCAATTATTCTGTCGAAATAGACAAAGATGAATGGAAGTATTCACTTGTCATTAACTCTTAACTAACCCTGGTGCCCGAGGGTCGAGAAAAAAAATGGCTTCGTGCAGTGAGGAGCGGTGACAATATTGAATACAAGATAGATGACATCGTCCCGAATGTATTTTGGCTACTTTTTTTAACCTTCACTCAACTCGTTAACTAGATAAGAGTTTTAAGTAAAAATACATGAACTCTGAATGAATAAGGCAACAATAAATTTTCGTAGACCTGCAAATATTTTTGTCAAGCACGATTATTTAAACATTCACACAAGCGAACCCAACATCTCAAAGTTCCCTTGTTCTCGTGAAGTAAAATCTACTGCATGTACATCATCGATTTGTAAAATAATAAACTACTCACTTTGTATATAGAAAAATTCTCCTCGGTCGTGAGGACATTTGAATACATCAATTTTTCATCAAGGTACGTAACGTCAATGCGGTGAAAAAAAATACACATTGAAGAGACACGAGCACGGCTCGACATGCTTCCTGGTTCACGACACCAAATAGAAGTTGCGCAGTTTGAATTGTCATCATCAAACTCTAAGCGTTATGGCTTTACTGCCTTGGCTGTCTACAGTGTCTACCTACGCGCATTACTCGCCAGCCGTGCTACGTAACATTGACTCGCATGTACAGAAACGTCTTAAATGAGCGAGCAAAGCAGTTAGGCAAGATGATACTATTAATTTTTTCCATCGTGAGTGGCACTCGTGCGTGGCGCCCTTTTCTGTTCCAGGTTCAATGTCAACCCCCTCACGACAGGGTTTTTCCTGCCATTCCACTGAGCGAGGAATTTGCGTCGTATACCGAAGGGAAAAGCATCATAGCTGTAAGAAGATGGGGGACGAGAGAGAGAGAGAGAAAGAAAATACCAAAGAATTTCGCCAAGATTCACGGGCAAGACGGTAGCAGTCTTTTGAAATAGTCGAGGGACGCGCCGGTCGTTTGCGTTACACCGACTAAACAGCCCTCTCGCTTATTAACTCGACGAACGACGCGATCGTTATGTCTCGAGTTTGATAATATAAGCTCAGCTGCTTTTGTTCCTTCCACTGTGAAGCGGCGCCTGCTCCACCAACTTCCAGTCTCCTCTACCACCAAAAATCTAGTTACTGCCAACTTTAAATCGTCCAAGTAATTACCCGTCATTACTATCCGGAGATACCACATGGTGAAGTTCTAAAACTCTTCCTGCACCCACTTTTTTTCGTATGCATACATAATTCATATTGTAGCTAATTTATGAACTACGATCCCATATACGACGGATTCGATTTTTAAAGCTACCCTTGAACACTTATTTCGGTAATCGGATAGACATTATTTCCAGACTGCTTAAAGAATATCGTGTTACAGCCGATGTTATTGTAAAACAAAGAAAAAAATATATAATTCTTATTGATGTACTAAGACATAACGACTTTTCAGGAGACAACATTCTATCATCAACACAACTGAGAAGGGGAAGCGTGGGTGCAAGACACGAACGAACACTCGCTCGAGTGCGTATTCGTTTGAGTTGGTAGAGACGAGTCCTCGAGTCTGGAAGCACCCACGCTCTTCCGTCATATATAGTACAGGATTACATCTTCATCTCCGAGTTTTTACGGCGTAGTTTGTAAGTGCAACGGCCGAAAATAGTGAGAATAAGTTGGCTACGTAGAAGGAAGAAGGGAGAGAATTAAGAAAAAAATAGGGGCGGAGAAAATTCGAGGTTAGAGGATCTTCTGATTTATGTATAGTGGTCGCAACAATACTACGAACTATGACCACGTATGTTTTGGTCTTGCTCAAAAGGTGAGAGCCAGCAAAGGTGTGGCCAGCGCCTTACGATGAATGAACGCGTCGTACAGCCCGGAGGCTTGGCCTCTTCTTCACGCTGTTTGCCATATTGCACTTTGCTTCAACTTGGTCGTCTTCGCTCGATCGACAAACAATCCTCAGCATGAGATTCGATAGAGAAAGAAGCGAGGTTCAAGTGACGAAGACACTTGAAAAAACGAGAAGATCGGCTGGTGGCTGTGTTACAAATAGAATAAAACATCTTAGACATTCTACGAGCAAAGTGCGTGTCATCGGAAGAGCGTCTCCGAGATCGTACTCATCCTTCTTGTAATCGAAACATTATTTCGCGTTGTCATCGTGGCGCGGGCGTGCGCCACGTCAAACTGATTCGATGTCGGGGATACAACGGTTGTATGGTAGGAACTGTAGCTGTCCAGAGGAAGGTGAATGGACCGGATGGCTAATAGATTATGTCTCGTGTCAAAACATAAAATTTGAATAACAGAAGACTACAGCAGTGTGATTTAGTCGAATGTAATGTTGCCCTGTTGGCGCCCTGAAGGCACTGCGTTGGTGAATGAATTTTGGTTTGATTGATCAGTGTTTGATTGTTCGGTACAGACAAAAGGTAGAATCGCAGTTGAAGAAAAGCAACGAGCTGAATGAATGGAAAGTAAACTTGTTGGTGAAGGCGAGAGTTTCAGTTGATGACCGTTGTACTTTTCCTTTCAAGAACATTCATACGTAAAGTGGACAAGAAAATTAGCCGGACTTAATTTACGGTACAATCATTCCATCTCTAATTCTATGATCATGACACAAGCAATTGTAAATCTAGCTCAATAAATTTAAGCAAAATTATGGTAACTTAAGGAATATTTCTATCATATGACTATTGGTGAATAAAGAAGGCTGCGGTCGTTTGGTCTTTTGCAGTAATGAGTCTTACTTGATGACTGATGAAGCTTCGCTTTTAGGAACATCTAGACAGAACAAGAATCGGAAAATCAGCCAGACTTAATTCGTGACACCAACATTCCTTCTACGTTCTGATAATCACCACACAACCGATTGTAGATCCGGATCAGGTCATTTAAAGTAAAAAATTATGGTGGCGTAATGAATATTTCGATCATCATATGACGGCTGGTAAGTAAAGAATACTGGGGTCGTTTGGCCTTTCGCAGGAATGACTGAGCCGAGTGGCGAGGAGTAGGCGTTACCCGCGGGTGGTACAGGCGGATGTAAGAAGAGAGAAGACGCTAAGGAAAAGAGGGTTGAGCGCAGGAGGTGGCGCTGGAGTTATAGGCGCGCAAGCCCGTTCGGACGAACGCGACGAAACCGCAAATTAAATTAGCGAGTCGCGGAACGACGTTGAGAGCGCAAGAAAGCGTTGGCTGACCGCTGTTAAAGCCGGCTTAATTACCAATTAGCCAATAAAAAGCCACTGTACCCAACGCGACTCTTGGGCATTATGGGCCTCGCTCGGAAGCGCGCGCGCCCTTCAACCCGTGAAGAGAGAGAGAGAGAGAGTCCCCCCTATGCCTACACGATCGCGCCCCAAGAAAAACGAGCCTGTATAATTATAACGTCGCAAAACAGCAGACACGCTGCTAAAAGGCTCTTCTCCTCGTCGGCACTCATGGGATATCGTCGCTGAGTCCCTCGCTCACTACCGAGTCTCCTCTTTTACCGCGCTTTCTTGTTCCATCGTCTCGTTTCTTCCGGCTCCCTGCTACGCTTTATTCGTCTGCTGATCATACAAGTACCGATAAGCCAAGTCACTCCGTTCTCGTTTCTGCTGGTGATGCACAACTCTTCGTCATAAAATCGAGGGAGAAGGGTGTAACTCTACGCGTTACCAGTCCTCCCTTCCCATAAGCCCCTTACTCAATGCAGCCCAGCTCCACACCTAATATATGTTTTAGTTATATAATTTTTATTTTGCCATCGCCTACGCTTCGTTTCGGGGAGATAATGCTCAAACGCTATGCTTAGGCTCTAGAGCTAGAGGAGGAGGGACTCAAGCATCTCAGCAGGAGTCCGGACCTCTCTCGGGACTTCCATCCGTCTCTACATGCATTATTTCGACGACCTACCTCGCTACCCCGACACCCACGTCGTTTCCGGTCGCGGACACCCCTCCCTTCTCTTCCTATCTGTGCACGAATGCACACACGTTCGTAAAGAAGATGCGGCACAAAGGGGCACGAATGAAAACAAAAGTGTACGGAGAAAGAGCGAGAGAAATAGTTGGTTGAGGTCCTGATAATTGCCGTGCTCTCCAACTGTTATTATTAAGCCGATATTTTACCGAGGGGACACATGTTCGCGCATATAATTTGCCAAAGCCTCTCTAATTATGGGTTTGTGGCGCCCGCGCGCCTCGTGTACGCAGACGTCGAGCTCAAACTTTGGCTCTGATGGTTGCGAATTTTGCGCGACGATAGACAGAACGAGAGAGAAAAGGCAGAAGAAAGGTGCGAGCGGATACGAGCTGTGCAGGACCGAATATCTGCTGTGGATGTACAAGAAAGGACAAGAGAAAGAATGGAGAGAGAAAAGAGTTGAGAAAAAGGGCGAGGCACTCTCGAGACTCTGCTCGATTCGCCTACGCGTCAAACAACGCGCGTTCTTCTTCAATCTTCACTCCTTCCTTCTTTATTATTAGGCTGAGACATCCTTTTTAGAATTATTTTGACTTCACCATCATCTTCATCTGAGACACTTCTCGGAGCTACGTTTCCTTTCATTGATTTTTTTTTTCACATGTAGGAATCGAGGACAAGAGAAAGGGGTCAGAGAGGGTCACGAAACCCAAGTGGCGGACTCAACCTCGACAATCAATTGGCTTTGGGACATCAATTGAGTGACCAAGATTATTCGGAAGAATAGAATCGAGATAAGGAAGAATCTGCACGACTAAGAAGGATGAATTTCTCAGGCACCAATGGAAAATGCAGGAGGCTATTGTACACTTTGAAAGATTCCTAGTTTCTCGTCCTGCAGATTGGAACTATCGTATCTAATATCAATATCGCCTGTACCAAGCACTTTCATTTCTCTAGAGCAAGGATATTGTCTTCTGCAGCGTTGTAAATGATAGTTTAGTGTTGGAAAATCGAAGAATCAGTTGTGGAGGTCATGGGCGGGGTCGGATGGACCAGTTGTTGTGTGGTTATGGGTGCGCAGACCTTTTGGACCCCGGCAGCGTTGAACGAGGACTTGATTGACGTGTACATAATGACAAACTGCAGTGGAAGGAACGAAAAAATCTTCATGCCTTTTTCAACGTTACTTCCCATTTAATTTCTGACTAACCGTTCTTTCATGATCATCTGTACGAGATGATCTAGAGATGGATCGTTTTGATTAATTGAATATTCAGACAGTTTCATATTGCGACGTAATTCCATCTCAATAGAATTCGGGAAAACAGACGATCAAAAGCGCATAGACTAATCAGTTGAAGTGGTGATGGACTGAAATAGTACAGTGAGAGTCGGTATTTCATCGAATTAGACCTATGTTCACCTTGCAGTAGCCACTGTCAAATTTTATCCATAACGTTAGGACAAAGCACTTTCTGACGTAGTATGTATTTTGTAGTATACACGTGAATACGTCCGGAAGCTGCGGTCCTCACGCCATTCACCCTTAAGGCCCATAAGGACTTTGCTGCAAGTCATAAGCCAACAATAGTACAAATAAAAACAAGACCCGAGCCTGTGCGGGGATCCACTCGAGAAGAACTACCGTGAAGATCGAGCTGGAGTGGAAGCGAAGCATCTTCTTAAGCGGAAATTTAGTCTGGCTAGGTAGAAACCAGTCTACCCTCGTTAAGTCGGATTCACACCGAATTCACTGCTAACGTTCAATCAAACATTACACCACCTCCTCGAATGCCACCCATAACAACGAAGTTACAGTAGCCATGTATTTTGATGAAGTTTTGTATCCAGGACACAGCAAGAAGTTTACCCGTGAAGAAATCTTATCAGGGTTTTGGAAGGGCCCTGATTAATTTTCCCTAATTATATTAGGAGACTTATGTGGAAGCCTTATAGGGTTTCCTAAAGGACGGTCACGCTTTTGTTTTACGGGGCCTTCAAAGGCTAAATATTAGGGGTCTTTGAATACTGGCCTATAAAGTCCTTACTAAAATAATAAAGAAATTTAATTAAAAAATATATATTTGTTATTATTTAGTTGAGTAATGCTGCACTTTTAATGAGATATTCCGTCGTTCTCCACACGATGGTACATATTAATCACTGAAAAAACATATTAATTTTTTTTCTACATTGACGGGAATCGAACCTAGAGCCATCCTGATGGTTTAATTGCGCTGCGCCTTAGCTCTCTCAGCCATTCAAATAATATGAATATGCAATTTTCTTGTCTATTTGAATGACTATAATATGATATATGAAATAAAATTAATGTAATATACTTAGAACTTGATAGATTTACATGACTTCCTCTGATGTGTAAAAATAAAAGCACATTCAGTAATTTTTTTACAGAAATTGGTTATATCGAATAGAGTTGATTTATTGTTTACGCGAATTATTTCGTTTGCAACTAAGTGCGTGACTGTCTGACTGTCCTGAGGGCCAGTATTAGAATGGGTGACCACCTGTCTGACTTTGGTGGTCATTGGTTGGATAGATGACCACCAATTTTGCCATGGAAACCTCGGATTGCCATATAAGACCCTTATCTGGCAAATTTATTATTGATTTGTTTACTTGGTGCCATGTTTGAACCTGACTGGGCCTTTAAGTGATTACACCCAGAGAAATGGGTCTGATGAGTTTATTTGAATCAATTACGTGGTGTATTTGGAATGAATGAAATCTCATTTTAGCCAAATAGAGTCTGTTTCGGTTGAATAAAATACTATTAGGCCGGTCATAAAATAAATTATTTATTTAATAGCCAGCCTAATAGGATTTTATTTGATCGAAATAAACTTGATTTTATGTAAATAAAATTTCATCTGATCGAAATAAAATTTCATCTGATCGAAACAAAACTTCATCTGATCGAAATAAAATTTCATCTGATTGAAATAAAATTTCATCTGATCGAAATAAAATTTCATCTGATCGAAATAAAATTTCATCTGATCGAAATAAAATTTCATCTGATCGAAATAAACTCTATCTGATCTGAATAAAATTTTATTTATCTAAAATACACCCTGCAATTAGCTCAAATAAACCCTTCAAACCCATTTCTCTGGGTGTACCCTATTAAATCCTTCGCCATGGAAACCTAGAAATACCTTATCAGGGCCCCAATTGGGAGTGATATGGACAACCCTTTCAGGGCGTCCACATTGAAGCCCGAAGAGGCCCAAGTTTATCTCAGGGCATCTTTAATAATTTTCTTCACGGGTAGTTTTATCTGCAGCCTTACGTAAAAGCAATTTGGTGGTATGGAGTACACGACAAAACGGAGGGTAGCCGCGGCTTTTATGCCATTCAGCTTTAAAACCTATAAGGACTCTTCTTCAAGCCACGAGTCAACAACAGTATAAATAATAACAAGACCCCGAGGCCGTGCGGGAATCCACTCCAGAGGCACCACCGTGAGGATCAAGTTGGAGTGGAAGCGAAGCATCGTTTTAAGCGGAAACTTGGTCTGGCCACAAGTTTACCCTCGTTGAGTCGAATTCACACTTCAATCAAGCATTACACCACTTCCTTGAATACCACCCACAACAACAATGAAACGGTAGCTGAGTATCTTGATGCAGTTTTGCATCCAGGAATTAGCAGGGAAATTCTAATGATTCCCTACAGGTCCTGTCTCTTTTTGTGGATGAGGTTTGAACCAAAGCAAGCAACGATGATACCCTCACCCGGTGTGCGTACGTATGCCATAAGTAACGTATTGGATTGTCCGATAGAAACTATACGGCACTAAGTTTAGCTGCAGCAAAAGAACTGGCTACTAAATGCATCGGGCGTGCAGGTATTGCCATCATTGCTATGGTCCCAGGAGCAACAAGCCCACCCACAACGCACGATCTCCGCGAGTGCTTCGCTACCGGTATTGAATCCGGCGCATTGTTTTTGCCCCTCCCGGTCATGCGAGCCCCCTTGCGGCACGGATTATTTGCATCGGTTGAGTTCTGTAGCCCCGCGGTGCAGAAGCTACTGACCGGCAACGCCGAGTCTCACGGCTATATGCGCGCATCGCAATCCACCACTATTCTATACCAGCAGCGACCGGCTATTTAGCTCGAAAGCTATTTTCACCACGAAATTGCGAGACTAAATTTTCTGAAGTGAGTAAGAGGCCTGACTGAATAAAAATAAAACCTGATTCGTTAGTTTAGGAAATTTCTTTTAAATGTTCATGATGTTTTGAAATCATGGTGTTTATTTTTTTAATTAAAAATGTCGTCCTGTCAGAAGGAAATAATCTTAACTCAAAAAAAGGAGTAGTATTATTTGCTTTCAAACACGTTAGAAAGAATCTTTGACCAGGTTAAAATTTTTCCTGAAGTTCAGATAATAATTTCAATTGAATCGGTATTGAACAACACAATCGATTACGATGATAGTCATGTCATAATCATCACTAGGGTCAGCTAATATATTCATAGCCAGTTTTACAAGAAAGAGGCATGTAACATATATATCTCTGCGCTCCGAATAAATGTACCTCAATAGAAATTTTTCTATCACAGAACTTATAAAAATGCCACTTTGTTAGAGTAAAACATTTTTCACCGTCCATATACTTAAATTTTTATCAATCTATTTTCATTAATTAAAATATTGTAATATCCTGAAAAACAAATTTTACTGCGAAAAATTCTGCGTTTTTCGTTCATAAAAGAGCCGAGCTGGCTGTGTTGTCCACAGAGTAATTTCTATTTTATAGTTATCAATTCGATTCTGTATGACTACATTCTGTGAGTGTAAATGTGAAAAGTCACGCGGGTCACATATCGAATCCTATACTGATTGCTAGATTTAGGGCGCATGAACCAAAGCCTAACATTCACGTGTGCGAATTTAATTATGCTTTTTTAATATAAACATCCCGTTTTTTTGCTGACTCTGCGTTGGTTTTTACGACTATCTCTGTTTCCTTGATATTTACGAGATTTTCAGATTTCAGCTCAATATACTTCAATAGACATTTTTACTTAAATAATAACGAACTTCCATAATTTTATTCATAAAATGGTAACCGTCCCTGAATTCAGTTCTTTTAATCTCCTTACGTACATTCTTCAAACAGAATTAACATTTTAGTTCGATAATGTTTAACCTGTCGAAGTGGTGCGTATTATACACGGAGAAACCGATTTTACTATGCCAGCAAATCTTGGGCTCGAATAGTGTAAAATAAACCACATTGTGATATTTGACGGCCTAACAATATTTTCGCTCGTCCAACAAATTGTTTTCCCAGCTCAATTAATATTGTGCTAGACTATCACATAATACAATGCTTCCATTATTTCAGCAAAAGATAAACTTGGTCCAGAAAAACCGTTTCCTCCGTGTATAAATTATATTAAACTAACATTATTAGATGAAACTTTAAATCCAGCTAATGAAATTCGCAGTACAGTAGCAAATAGGAAGTACGAGAACAAGTGATAGAAGCAAAAGGAATAGAGAAGAAGAGGAGTATGTATGTCTAAAAGCAATAGGCGGAGAAGGTAGAAAGATGAAGAAGGGCAGACTGCCGTCCGGGGTAATGGTACCTAATACGGGCACGTAACTATACTATACGCGGTGCTGGTGGTACAGCGCGCGCTCGAGAGAAGAAGGTATAGTTTATAGTGATTACATGGGGTCAGGTCCCGGCAATAAACCATCTCATGGTGGCCATGGTGGCGGAGCAACTGCGTTCGGCTGAGGGCCCGCGTACCATCATCGTCATTGCCAGCAGCTCGCCAGTATAACGCATCTCGTGAGGGGGGCTTCAAGCCGACGAGCTTCGGACGCGCCTACGCACTGTGTTCGAAGCGAACCGTGTGCCAAAGCAAAGCTAATTCAAAAAGGCAAAAGGACGATAAGGTGTAACGTTCCAAGAGTAAAAAGAGCGCCGCGCTTGGCTCTTACGTTGATGAAAGAGTGGAAGAGACCTAACATGGATCATTGTGCGTGAAAGAAAGAAGGAGAGAGACCAAGAGATAAAATGAAAATGAAGGGGAGAAGAAAGCCGCAACACCGGGAGCCATCCTACTGGAATTTTAATAGTGATTATAGTGTTTATATATGATAACGCAAAGTGAGGGTAGGGTGGATCCCGCTTCGATCCACAAACCAGAGAAGGGTTCACTCTCATCCTCGAGTGGTCAGTAAGGCGGACAATTAAATGATGAATGATGGTTGAAACGTTTTGTTGCTGCACTGAAGAATGATAGCTCTCTATTAGGCAATTATCTGGATGTAGTCAGCGAATTCTCGTTGAAACAAACCAACACTTTTGAAAGCTACCGGGCGAAATATTCTCACGTGGTGTCCCTCAGGAATCCAGGAAGAAAGAGCCATGTCTCTCTGGCGGAGGTTGTGAAGCCCGCTCGTCACCGCACTGACAGCCCCTTCTATTATCGCTCTCGCTTCTGCAGATGAACGCACGCCCGTTCGCCGCTTTTAATAGTTCGACCACTTGGATCGTCAGCGAAACCAACGGGCACCGACTATTACATGTACCTATTCGTCCCGGTAGCCACAATGCACCGCGTGACGTTATTGCCTCGCGTCTTGCGAATGTATTAATAAAATTTATTAGCTGGCGTAAGTGCGCGGACGTACCGCTTAATGGATTTTGAAGCAACGCCGCGCACCATCTTCCCTTCCCCTTCTTGCTCAACTTCACGCTTTGGACGACGTTGCTGGAGCCTCTGAGCCGACCCTGTCGACGAGTGGAATAAAGGTTTTAGGGCTGCTCAAAGAATTGCTGAATTTCCTTGTTTATATCACATTTTGTAATTGTCGGCCCTATTTTTATTACAAATATATTTCTTCATGATCTATATTATTATTCTCTAGTTAAAACATAAATCCTTCAACCACTCTACGTTGATAGATATATAGATAGATATAGATATAATAAGTAAAATATGCTACTCTTGAAGGTTTATTCAAGAGCCTCGAAACCTCATCTTACTCAGTATGACCTAATTGTATGTCCAAACATAAGAATTTCAATCCGCAAAAGTCTCCGTTTACGCCAATGGAATAATACCCGCCGTTTATGGAGGTTTTAAAGTGTACCAAACGAATGGAGGTCTACCAGATTTAGGTTTTAAAGGGGGTCCAAATCGCAACTTGGTTTTTGATCAATTTTTCTGCTAAGAAAAGAAGAGGTGAAAAATGGTCTTCCGTACCAAAGTAAGTGACTCCACGGTCCGAAAGACAGTGATTACGCTTGGCTCGCATTGTGCACCAAGTCATAACTTGCGATTCGTTATTGAGCCTGCAGTCCGGTAGTCTTCCCTCTGGCATGCTCTGTGCTTCTCCACCTACTGAGTCTTGATCTTGCGTCAGCTACGTAGGCTTCAAAACGTGTCTCGTCGAGAGGTGCAAGTTCCACGATCACAGGAGTGAAGGGAGCCTCAAGACCGCCCAGCTGTTACCTTCCTCCGTGTCTCTCCACACGCTGTAATCAACTTGATTTAACTCGTTCACCCTTAACATTTATTGCTTTCAATGTACAGTCTATTGATAGTAATAATCACATTTGATTGTCGAATCCACACATCGTATTTGGATACGGTTTTTGGTAAATCCTTTGTGTGTGTGTGTGTGTCTGTGTCGAAAAACCGTTGACAAGTTGAAAGAGAACGAGGAACAACTTGGAGGTCAGACCGAGAAGAGCTGCGGAACGTCTGGACCTACATCAGCCCAGGGCTTGACCACCGGCAATGCGAGACGAGACATGAGACCATGAAGAGAGTCGGTCGGAACGAACCGGAGCCCGCGCTTCATCGCTTGCACGTCTCCGTGAAAGCCTTCACGTCGATTTATTGCCTCGCTGAGAACATCCACCGCAGCTGTATATACTCTATTTCCAGCTCTTGAAGTACTCCATGTTTATGTCCTGCTTATAAGATATTTGAGGTCCGCAAAACTTTCATAGTTTTGCAGTGCATCGTATATAGAGATTGTCTACATCTGAACCGCAGTCAACTGAGCACATTTTCAAGAAAATTTCAGCATCGGAAAATTTATCCTAAGTCATCGTCGCCTTTTTTACATACCCTTGGAAACAAATAAACGATACTGTCATATAAATTTGATTACGTCAACTAATTCAAGTGATTAGTGTATATTCTCATTAAAGAGTGTAGTTCAGCTGTGCATCCGGAAAATAGAAATTAATAACCAAGATATCCAAGACAGATGCATCTACGATCAATCAAACGGACATTTTCAATGATCAAGCACATTTAACAAATTTGGAACGGTAATAACAATGATAACTGAAAGTGGCCGAACTCTTGATGCTCTCATTCTAAGGTTTTTACATTCCTTCATGTGTGATTTTCTCCCGACTTACAGTCGACAGTTTGTTCACTTCAACCCAGATGATAAACACGGAATAGAACCCTACTCGAAAGGTCGATTCTCGATATCCTTATTGGACTCAACGAAAGATGCAAGATAGAAAGAGTAGCAGTCCAGCGGGGGTGGACAGATAATCCGACTATTAGAGGTGTCCCCGGGAGATTCCAAGGGTCGTAGTGGACCGTCGATGGATCGCGACTAGGGTCACCGACGATAGGAAGCCGGGGTTAGGTCCGTTACGCTGAGAGGGTAAACTGGGCAGCGCCCCAATTTGTCCTAACAGGCGTCCTACACGTTTTTTTTCTTCTCCAACTCCTTATCCCTAAGCAGGTTCTTCGTTCGAATCACCGGCACCCGGGATGATCAGAGGATCGGCAAGGAGGACCAGAACAGATATTACCAAGAAACGAGTCTCCTTCGTCAACCGGGCAAACCAAATCTCTTTTATTCACCGTTAGCATCGATAACAAATCAAAAAAAATCTAAAAGACGTCTAGACACCAAGAAAACACCGCCAATCAAGACGCGATGTGACCACAGATTTTGCACTTTCGAATCTACTCCGCCATTAAGGAATCAAGCAGCTGAGCCGGGAATGCAAGACATCTTATCGATCAACAGCACTTTGAATAGATTAATTATCGATCAGTTTAATTAAGTTAGCCATCAATACGATTCGTAGTTCAATCTTCTTGTTAATTCTCCTGCAGGTGAGAAAACGAGGTATGCTAAAAAGGTTTAACAACTCGTCGAAGCATTCAAATAACTGATGTCATCGAGCAGCTCCTCCACGGAATGAATTCTTCTACCAGGAAAGGTAACCTACAATTATAGTTCCGCTATTTTGCATTCAACCATTTAGAAGATCCACATACAAAAAAAATATAAATGGCTACTTTCCGGCCATCATTGTCAGTTTAACCGAGAGCAGCATGATCCTTTTTGCCCGGACATACATTCAATGGAAAAACGAAAAAGGAATCAATGATTCGATTCCATGCTTTAGTTAGAAGGACAGAGGAGGATACAAAGTTGCACATTAATTGTCTACCCGGTCATGCGTGCCATGTATGCCAATCATAGTTCAATCATCTTGTACATTTTTTCAGGAGAGCAACGATTTTACAGGATGGTTTCCTCTACGAGGAAGGGCAAAACCCACAATTATAGGCCAGCTATTTTGCGCCCAGTCGTTTACAAAGATGTAGATACGAAAATAAAATAAATGGCTACTGTCCGGTCGTCATTGTCAATTTAGCCGAGAGCAGCATGATCCTCTTTGCCTGGGTATACTTCAATGGAAAAAAAAAAGAGGAATCAATGGTACTGTAGGGCACACCCCGCGGCGCCGGTTCGATTCCACGCTTTAGTTATACAGGACAGAGAGGGACACAGAGCTGACGCTCGGTCCCCGGTGATTAATGATTTAGCCAATCAGATATAACCGTGCGCGAAGAGAGAGAGAGAGAGAGAGAGAGAGACCGGGATGGATGTATTGAGTGGGTACCCAGAGCCGGTAGCAACATTGCCAGAGCAGAAGAGCTAAGCGAGAAAGAGGAAGCGGGATGACTCGCGTGTGTGCCACTGTCACTGGCATGTACACGTCGATCCGGCGGAGAGTCGCACGTACGGATCAGTAATATTGTTCTGGTACGCGGGTGGGTTTTGTTGCCAGCTTGCGAGGACGATAGTGTTCGTTCGACAGGCTGCTGTCGAAACCCGCGTGACGAAATAGAGGAGCCCCCGCGGCAACACAACTAGCGAACCCGAGTAGCACTGTGGGTAGCGCCTCACCTTCACGTATAGTGTGTATTGTGACGGACGTGCATACCGATCGCTCCTCGCACGGGAATACGAGTGGACCAATGGTTTACCGGCAGTCCGAGGCTCGGCGGGTACACATTCCAACAATCACCCGTGTTACTCGCGTTAAAAAAATACCATGCCACTCTGGATAGAGAGAATGCCGGTACACGCGACGAAATATCACGATGACAAATGGCAATCGTCGTAAATTGATGTGCGACGACCGGCTACTGTATCCGACGTTGCTAGCGTCAAACGACTCAAATAAATCGGTGTTTAAATTCACGCTCTTAATGCCTGTCGAAATATCTCTATAATTATGATAGAGTCCGATCAAATTTGAATTCCATAGTCGACCTTTCAGGTTGAACGCCTTCGAGTGATCTATATTAATCGAAATTGATGCCGATCAGGATATACCGATATGCGAATTATTGACGGAAATTAAATAAAAGCTCGTGAGATTGGCGATTTCGGTGGATTGTTTCAACTGACATTCCGAAGAAATTAGGGGATGGACGGGTTGGAGAGGCTGTTAAGAGTTTTGTTATAGGTAAGCGATATTAAATGGTCAGTCTGGTTACGCCGAGATCGTCCGTCCCACTCCTTTGCTCTTGTACGGTGCTTTTCGTACCTCTGCACCGGGCAAAACGGAGAAGACTGCGAACCGCGCGCCGCAGCAGCATATAATCTCGCTGGTTATTAATGGCGATGGTTTGGGAAACTGCTACCGGGCAGAAGCTTCCCCTCTGCTTCTCTCTGCCCCGCTCAATCACTCTCTCTTTCTTTTTTTGCCAGCGCGCTCCTTCTTTCACTCTTAGCGCGTCGTGGCTATCTTTTCGCTTTTTTTTTTCGTCTTTTTCTTCGTCTTCTTCTTGGTTTTCTCTGGCTTCTTCGCCATCGTCAGTCTCTGCCTTGGCGGCTCTCGCTCTCTTTTTATCTCAATAAAACTGCATTCCATTCGGCGTTAGGTCTACAGTAGAAGCTGGAGTGCACACTGCACAAGCTAAACGGCCACTGCTTTAATTATCTGAGCAAAGGTCTCAAGCTCGCCTCCGGGTTAATCACCTTCGAGCCTCAGTCTCTCTACCGATCGTTTCATTATGTACCAACAGAGTACAGCTAACCTTGCAAACGACTCAACATCATCACTCATTCATATTTATTTGCAAATATCGATGTATATGTATTGCTTGTCATATTCTGTTTTCCGGGAATACAGGGTCGCTCTACTATGTATTGCTCGAAATAATGACGAAATTATATAGTAATTAGAGAATCAATTCAGTATTTAAAAAAAAAAACCTATTTTCAGCATTCGAAAGAATTTAACGTTATTTCAAACCTCAAGCGGAAAAAAATGGTTGAGAAAATTGTGATTTCAATTTGCTGTACCTGAGCTTTACGAAATTAACTGCAACCACTGATAAAATCATTTATTGTGGATAGTTATGACTTCAACAATGATGTGTTCAATACTTCAGTGGTGTCCTTACTGACTAGCACAATTTATGGCAGACTTGATTGTATCATTACTATGAACAATATCACGACTAACATGAACATGTAATGTGATGTTTAATCCTCCATCGTCGAGAGGTTCTCAAGCAGAATACTTAGATGGTCGTGTCAACCAATCGATCAGGTAAGATTGCAATTTATTTGGCTGTGTAATATGGGTTACTTACTAATGAATCTTAGTGCAACCAATTCTTTTTTTTTTATAATTAAGCTGAGCTGCAAGTGAATTGGGTTATGTTTTTGGTTGTGTCAACTGTTATACCCACAGGGTGGTCGATTTAACATATATTATATTTATCGGGATCGTTTGCCAATAAAGGGTAACTTTCAAGTGAATTCGTTAGTTTGGAAGATTTATTTTAACAAATTACAATCTAGCGTTGTACAATACCGAGCTCTGCTCGATTAAATTACTTGTGGGCGAGTATGGCCCAAGACCGACTGGTCACCTTGATGCTCGATTGAAGACTGTCTTTGAAGTGCAGCGGCTGGCTGCAATACACAAAAATTGCTGATTTTGCTCTTGTTCTGATTTGCCATCGGCTAGCCACAATGAAATCACGTCAGTCGACCGTGCTGTGTTGACAAGCCAGCGTAAGTCGAGTGACCGTTGTGCAATTGTTACAATTACAAGAATTTCACACAAATTCTCGGCACAACACAACCAATATATTTGATGTACCAATTAACTATTTTCTCTTTGCTGCAATGGATATAACGTTGTAGAATATAAATTCAAAGAAACAGAGCATCACTTAGCTGTCAAAGCACTTTTAATGGGCTCACGGAACCACAAGGGTCAGCAGCCGCGGAGGGTTTAGCGTGAAAGTAGTGCGAAGGGCTCAGCCAGCATCAGATCTTCTCATCCGAGAAGCCCTCGTAAATCGGGAAAAGGGCTCGCGGCTCGCGCCGATGACCTCAGCGAGCGATAAAAGAAAGCGGCAAGTTCATTTAACAGGCCATAAAGTAAAGAAGCATCGTTGCCCGGGTCGCGGCACCTCCTAGTCCAGTAGGGACAAGAGGATTTTCGGAGTGGGTGAAACAAAATCTTGTTCAAGATAGAGTGCAAGAGGAATAAAGGAAGGAAGAAAGAAAGGAAAGCAGGAGAATCGAAGCGAGACGGGTGGGTTAAGGGTGACGGGGTTATCGTCGATCTGCAGCTACGGGCAACAGCACGAATTCGGCTTATCGTGCTCGGAAGAGATGTCCCTTCACCTCGCACAGCCTTCCTCGACGACCTCAATGGGATCGACGAGACATAGCGAGAAAGAAAGGCTCCTGCTGCTTCACTAAATCTCGGTATTGACAGGGTATTTGATACAGGAATTGGCATTGCCGGGTGCGAAGCTATAGAAAGACAGCAGGAGTCTACTAAGCTCATTAGACAATGAGGAAGTTGATTAGCAAAAGGGGAAATGGAGTATTAAAGTTCTCACAGACGGGACGGAAAAAAGAAAGAGTGTGGGAGAGAGACGCTGGAAGAGAGTTTGGGGGAGAAACGAGCTTCGGCGACCCGTGAGTATTCTAGTTAATGGGATACTTTGTTAGCTCCGTGTATATCCTGGGGGATCGTACCGGATTAATACTTTCTCGTTCGAAACTTCACGCGACTTTACCCGCGAATCGCAGAAGGATGTATATACACAGAAGCATCAGAAGTCCGTTTTATATCGCAATATACAGAACTGGGTTATCTGGGACGGAACTATACTATCTTTTACCATAATGATTTTTCTGTGATTGTGATAAAGAAAACTTGAAGCCGTTTCATTGTTTATATTTAGATATTTTTCTTCTGCTTTCTCCTGGAGAAAGCTTTACTTCCAGAGAAAAAAAATTCACGTTCCAGTGGTGGGATACTTCGAATTGTTAAAAATATTTTTTTTTAATCTGAAGAAAATTTTCTGTATAAAAAATAAAGTATTAGTCATGGTGATTACTGGTAGTGATCTGAAACACAAAATTCATACTGATTATTGTTTATTAATAAAATGATACAATTTTATTAATAAACAACAAAATGGAAGACTATAGAAGAAAGTAAAAAAATTATGTCCTTTTTGATTAAAAATTACGCAAAAAAAGAAATTGTTATTTACAAATTATTCTGTTACCTGACAGAACCTTTGATGCATAGAATAACGTGTCGAAATTTCAGTCTGATTGGTTCAATAGATTTTTAAATCGATATGACCAATCGAAAAAAAAATCCTTTCCAGAAAAACGCATCTGAAGTTTGAGTAACAGAATCCATGTACACACTTTATACACCGAAAAAAGAATTGGTAATACCAATCCAATCTGCGGTTACGAGTAACGAAAGAAATATTTGGTTGATTGGAAGAAATATTCCTTTCAATTAACGAAAGATTTCTTCCGCCACGCTTTAAAAAAAATATTCGGTTGATTGGAACGAATATTTCTTCCAGCCAACCAAATATTTTTTCCAACCGTAACCGCAGATTCGGTTGGTATTACCAATTCTTTTTTTGGTTTACTTAGACTAATCAGCTGTGCCTGGTGCATACACTAAAGCTTCAGTTTCTTCATCTCGTTTTTCGAATCTTTAATCGCTCTGCAACTCGAACGATTCTTTCAAGCTCACACACCAGACGACACCCTTAAAGGTCAATGGAATTAAGCTTTCGAACGCTCATTAAATGATATATTAAAAATCATGGCAAATAACGCTAAGGTTTACTGCCATCACGGACGTGCGAAATGATGCATTTCAGTTCGAAAGTAGTAAACTCGAGGCGAAAGAGCTATATACAGCGCATAGGTGGTGTACACAGGTAGACGGCATATACATAAAGTTCACACGTACCCGAAGTGAAACGTTCGGCCGTAAAGCCGAGGGGTTCTGAGCTCGGCGGATCTTCCCGAGTGGCATTCCACGTTACGCTCGTAGGTCACGAGGCATTCGCACGTCGTTGCTCACGGTGTATATCCGCGGCTAGTTTGCGAGCGTTATGGCGTTGGCTCGGTGAGAGAGATCAGCGTCAAACATTTCGCCGCGATTTTCTGCTCGGTACGCGCACTGATTGTGACTACCGATTTTCCGCCTTGCCGATTCTGGCAATTCCGCTGTGGCCCTGGACTCGGATATTTCGCCAGTGTTCGACGATTCATCTGACCGCTTTCACAGAAATTCTCAGCAATTTTGTATATGTTTCTCAAGCTCATCGCGCACTTCCGATCCACGTCGCTGAGTTCCGATGCTTCCAGAGTGTGTGCGATGCGATCAAAATCGTCTTACGATCTGCCCAGGAACCCCATCGATCGTTCTGCTTCTACAGATCTTGCTTCGTAAAAGCACTTGGAGTGTGAAAATGCAGATACGCAAAATGGCTCCGTTTTATCGTTTTGCCATTTTGGTATCGAGTGCACTGACGATCTCCAATTACGTTTTATTTTTACATCGCTTCAGGAGGTTGGTGGTATTTCGTATCTGAAAAATGGTTGTTTGGGCGTGATGATGAACTGTATACAGCCGAGTGACTGATGCACTGAGTGCAGTTGCACTATGCGCTTACCAGGCTTCGTGATAGATGCACTATGCAGTTACCAGGCTTTGTGGTAGATGCAAGGAAGGATTTTCCGCAGTGCCAATGTTTTGAAGGTGCGATACTGATTGCCAATCAAGATGCCCACCTCGCTAGAGTCTGATTCAGCAATAAAGTTGATCAATCAACGGCTGAAATCATCTTACGATCTACCGCGTCGCCTCATCGATTATTCTGCTTACCCAGACTCTCCCTGCGCAAAAGCACTTAGCGGGTGAAAATTGGGATGCGCTAAATGGCTCTGTTTCATATTTGTCCCGAGCTGCAATCGAATGCAGTGAATATCCCCAATTATGTTTCATTTTCACGTCGCTCCAGAAGTTTACTGAAATTTCGGATCTAAAACATATTCATTCAGACGCGATTTTGAACTGTATACAGCGCAGAGACTGATGCGCTGAATACAGTCGCACTATGCAGTTACCGGGCTTGGTGATAGATAGGGAAAAAAAATTTCCGCGACGCTAATATTACGTTGGTGCAACGACAGTGGCAGTGATTGCCGATCAGTATGCCCATCTCGCTAAAGTCGAATTCAGCAACAAAGTTGATCAATCAGCGTTCGAAATAATCTTACAATCTGCCTAAGAGCCTCATCAAATGTTCTGCTACCCCAGATTCTTGCGCAAGCTCTTAGAGTGTGAAAATGCGGATACGCAAAATGGCTGTGTTGCTTTTCTGTGCGATTTTGCAATCGAACACTCTGACGATCCCCAATTACGTTTTATTTTTACATCGCTTCAAGAGGTCGGTGTTATTCCGAATCTAAAAAATATTTGTTTGGACGTGATGTTGAGCTGCATACAGCCCAGAAACTGATGCACTGAATGCAGTTGCACTATGTGGTTACCAGGCATTGTGATAGATGGGGAGAAGGATTTTCCGCAGCGGCAATGCTTCGTTGGTGCGACGAGAGCGACACTGATTGCCAATCAATATGCCCATCTCGCTAGAGTCTAATTCAGCAACAATGTTGATCAATCAGTACGCGGTCCGCTCGGTGAGAGCATGGACGACAGGACGAACGGCGCTGAACGTTGGAAATGCACCACGATCCTCTGCCACTACGTCCGGCACTGCTTCTCTTGCTCGTTGTATATACTCCTGTGTTCGTAACATACTGTCTATGCAGAGAGTACACGATTCCTTCGTACTGTATCCCTGCATGTGTGTACGTACCACCGTGTTACGTTCCCGGTTACTCGGCTACCTGCAACCGCGTGACAACAAGCAATCTAACGAACGCCTTTGTACACGATCGATACTCCCACAATTCGAGTGATGCATGCAGTATCACAACAAATTATTAGATGGTCGACCCGTAATTCTTTTTGAATCTTCGCTGTAAGAATTTAAGAGTTTAATTGAAAACGGTAAAATGGTAAAGTAAAACGGAATACATGTTCTATTCGAGCGCGAATTTCGAGTGAATTTCATGAGCATCTTTTTTTTGCCTTCGTGATTTATTTATATTTATCTAACCTGCAGTATATTTTATTTTTATATATTGAGGCAAGGAACTAAAGTGCTCCACTCTAAACTGAGAACTTGAATTTGAATAATAATTGTGACAAAACATATTAATGGGTGAGTTGAAACAAAAATGATTGAAAACACAGACGTTTTCGTTTTGTGGTTACTTTCATCTATGGTTTCATATTACATTTTTTATATTTCAGGATCATTAAACGAAAAGTTCTGTAGAAGTTATCCGAAGCAGAACATGCGAAATTATATGCGCTGTAAAAAGAAACCGAAACATGTGATCACAAAGGAAAACTTTTAATCCTTTGTAAAATAACTTTTTACAAGTCTTTTCTTCATAAGTTCAGTAAATAAATGAATTAAGCAAAGTGAATTAATTAATAATTCGTGGTCAATGTTTTCACAAATATTTCTCTTATTGTGAAATACCTAAATTTAAACCTTAATTGCTCTCGGCAAAGCTATAGTCAAGAATCTCAAAACCATTCTGATCAGAAAAGTTGAGAGCCCTGACGGTTGTGATTAATGCTCACTGGTGTATACGTCTCTATCACGGTCTACAAAGTATACCAAATTATGTTCCACTTTATGTAGATAACTGATTCATCGCTTTCCTAGAGTAACGAATGAGGCTATGAGAAGGCAGTTTTCTTCACACAATATACCAGATAAATACAAGGCGTCCCTACAAGGGTATGCTAGCGGGACCGGAAAGAATCACGAGGGATAGACATAGACAAATGCTGGACTTCCGACGCGGTTGCCGTCCACCCAAAGGGTCACTGGCATTTATTATGGGACCCCATAGTGTCCACGTGAGAGTTTGACGCTAGGACAAATACACACATGCGTGGACATACATATATATGCAAAGATTCGGTAGGCCTCGAAGAACCGGCCTAGTAAGATGTATGCGAAACGGAAGCCACCGTACCCGGAAGCTATTATTGCCCCTCTAATTTCTTTACGATCACAATGCCATTGGTCACGCTCCAGCGCTTCTCAGTGCTTTACCGCTTCGCTCCGCGGACCAAAGACTCGATATACAGTACCATTCGATAGTTATTTCCCGTGCAGCTGGATACTCGGCCGCTCTCAGACCCAGAGACCTCTTATCTCCACTTGGCTCAGTCCTGAACCGCAGTTGCCACGGATATACGCAACTACGCAGTGTGATCGTTCTCCGAAGGTCCATAAAAACAAGTGAGTCGTGGGCAACAACTGGCGCATACAATTATGCGTTTGCCCGAAAGAATGAAAAAATCTGGTAATAGTCTCAGTGAATTCCTTCGGAAGGTTCGACCCGATATTCCAACAGGACAAGGAGGAATTCAAACAGTGAGGCATATCTCAGAGTTGGGACGTTGTAGTGGCGGAGGGGGCGAAGGGGGAGAAGGAGAAACTGATTAACTGCGAGAGAAAGAGGAGAGATGAGATGATCGCGAGGTGGGACGAGAAGACACGGAGGAGTCTTTTCTGTTCACGAAGAAAAAGAGAGGAAGCCAGAAACAGAAGAGAGGAAAGGATAGGGAGGAGAGAAAGATAAAGAAAGCAGAACGATAGCAGAGTCGCGACTGCAAACTGGTGAGAGTAGATGAGAGGAGAGCGAGGCTGCTGGTAGTTGTATAGTGGCAGATAGGAACGAGTGGCTCCAGGCACAATGAGCCTATCAGATTATATTTCTATTTTCGACACGCGGCCTATCGCGCAATCCCATCTCCGGTCGCTGCTACCGCGACGTCGTGGCTTCACCCGCACAACTACTACCGGCAATAGCCTCATGGACAAGTCCCTACTATCATCAACACATCCATTCGCGCCGCGATTTTCTCCTCACGGCCAACAACCGGACAGCCAGACAGACCAGCAGCAACTCACCATCATACACATCATCGTAAACGGAAAGGATCACTGAGCAATGAGCATCACGTAGGTAAAGACGGACCGATCCGAGGACGTACCACGCTCTTGCCGCTGACACGGAAGGTATCACAGGGCCTCCGGCTCCCTTGATGCTGAATCTTACGCTCGGGCTTCTGCTGGTAGCGTACGTGCTGCGTATTATAGATTATAAGACCTCTCAGGTACACATGTACTCTTACAGCGACAGTGCAAATTATGAGTGAATACATGGAAAGCAGAATGCATATGGGTGCGGAATTCGATACCCCTTGGCTTCGATTTGGTCGTTATCTCATTCAATTACCTCTACGCATCGAGAAGTTGCTATCAGATATGAGTGAATTGAAGAATGTTTAGAAAATTGTCCTTCAATCGAATTGTGACAGTTCTTATTTTTTATCTCAGTCACTGTTGCGATCATTTGAGGAGATGTGGAAAACAGTTTAGACTTGACGCTTTCAGAAAAGAAAAAATAATGGTATTCTTTATTTCATATCGGAAATTGCAACAAAATCCTACCATAACATCTGCTCTCTGCTCGAATAATAACACTTGAAAAATTATGCATTTTTTCATCTAAAAAAACATTAAAAAATAATTCGGTCATTTCACGGTTGCGGACAACCAAAAAAATATTCGTATCATTTATTTCTAATAAGGAATTGAAGCAAGGTTGTACCATTTCACAACAATTTTCCCTATTGTAGTGAAACCACGATCAGAAATCATACAAGCTGTACATTCATTCCCCGTTAACCCTGGCAGGCATTTTGCATGCGAGTGCAAATAATATTATTTCCGCGCTTATTGAGGCGGTCAATAAGTCATAAGTGATGGAAAGCTAGATGTGGCTATTTTTGTACAATAAAGTACAAGTCATGCGGAAATGTATTAAGCAGCTAAGCAGCTGAAATATAGGATTGAAGATCTGCATCTGTTAGTTGAAGGTTTAAGCAAAATTATACCATGTCATAGCACTTTTCTGTACTTTGTTGAAATCCGCCACTCGACGAAAGAATATTGACATGTAATCTCAATCGTCACTCAAGTGGTGACATTTCAAAAAATATGCATGCTTTCATTCTAAAAAATATTCCAAAACGAACCAATGATTTAACGATTACCACCAGGAACAGTAGTTTCATGTCATACTACTGTTTCCTACAGTCTTAAGCCTACGCCTAGAGCCCATACAAGCTGTAATTACGTTCCTCTTTTACACCGGTAGGCATATTGCATGCAAGAGTACAAACAGCAATATTCAGCGATTAAAATAACGCCTGTTTAATGTTATCTACACGGAAAGGAAAAATTAGCTGCCGCAACCGAAAATGTGTCGACACAACCAATCGATCATTCTATTTCTCTTACAACTCAAATTATAGTGCCAATTATTTGAATTGTAGTGGCCCCAATTTGAATCATAATTTCAACGATTTAAATGAAAGATCCCACTATTGGGCTGCTTAGGCTAACTGATCTTCTAAAAACTAACTGTGAATAGTTAGAGTGACTATTCGATATGGTTTGGATTACTAATTTTCAAGATATTTTGTACAGCAAGTGGAAAACATAATTGTCGAAAACAAACTCCAAGGTTTATATTGAATAAGTTATGCCTTTTTCCGTTTTAAATCGATTAAAAAATAAATCAATGACTTCACGGTTACGAACAACCAAAAAAATCTTTGTATCAACAATATCTGATAACAGATAAAAGCAAAATCGTACCATATTATACCACTTTTCCCTACTGTCTTGAACCCCCGACCGGACCACATACGAGCTGTGAGTTGGTTCTCCGTTTACACCGGTAGGCATATTGCATCCAAGTGCACGAATAGCAATATTCAGCGAGTTAAATAACGCCCATCTACGATGGTAGCTACCGCAGCATTTACCAAACCCCCGACAATTGACGATCGCGTATAGTCTTATGGTCTCGGTAGTACGCAGATAAATCTCAACTCCTGAGGCTACCATCATCGTGTAGAGTCTCCACAGCAAGAGGATGCACCTCGCCACTCGCGACGTTTCGGTTTTCTCGTGTCTCGAGGGCCGCAAAGGACCCGCAAGCGATTCGTGCTGTGTGCAGCTCCCGCATCGACTTCTGCGCTTCGCTTCAACATTGCCTCCAACATCTACCTACCAACCTGCCCTCGTCTACATCCTCCTTCGCCATGCAATGCTGCTGGTGCACATATGAGACGTCGGGATTGCAGCAAGTTGACGTCGACCAGATGAGACGAAAAAATCGAGCGAGAAGAGAAAGAGAGAAAACAAGATGGAAGAAAAGGAGGCAGAGAAGACGGAGCCTTGTGCCTTGAGGCGATCCAGCTTCTTCTGCACCCACCGTTCATCTTGATGATCGTCTTGCATCCTCTCTCGACTCTTGAGAGCTTCACACGGCGAGCTCCTCGCTTTTGCGTGAAAAACTTTGCTCACGTTCACTCTCGAATATGGAATATACACCGGTTGGATTACTATGCTGAGAGGAGTATTAGTTATTGACAGATTATCTTCCTCAGGCCAATCCGTCATCACCAACTGCAGCGATAACGCGGTATTATGACTAAATTCAAACACCTGGGGTTTCTGATAAATACGCACTTATCGATTTATTTTTATTTTAATTTTTTTTTACTAGTCATGATAAAATGTAACGTGTAAATTGAAGAATTGGTTGTTTTGTTTTTCTTATTATTTAAATTTTTATATCATGTGATAAAAAATGATTCCAAATATCATACAAAATGTGGAAATACACCGCCGCTTTTGGAAATAATTAATGATGAATATGTAACTGATGATATAACATTGGAAATTGTAATTATATTTTACATAGGCAGTTTCTGGAAAATATAAAGAATACGCTCATTTTCTTCTTTTATTTAAAATAAATTTAATATTAAATTGAGAGGCATATCATACCATATGCCGAATAGGAATCCATCGTTATTCACGTGTTTGTCCAGTATTTTCTAAATGGAGTTTTGTGAAAAAAATTCTCAATGTTTTATGATTTATGATTGAATTTTGATATCTACAATTAATCGAACTTTGTGTTTGTTCATTTCACGATTTACTGTGACCTAGCTTCGTTGCACTACATTTCATGAAAAGAAGGAGAAAAAGTAAAAATAATCACAAGACAATAATCATCTGTAATACCACGAGAGCTTCGAAATTATCGTATATTTCCCGATATGTTCGTTGCGAACAAATGAACGAGTCAAGCTTCGCAGGTTAAAAAATCACGAGCGCGTAGCGCGAGTGATTTTTCTGAAAAACTGGACGAGCTCATTTGTGTGCAGGTAACCTTGAGGGAAATATCAGATCAATTTCGAAGCTCGAGTGGTATTCGGGGGATTATTTTTTCCATCCAAATTGCGACCAATGAAATTGCACCATGAGACGAAAATTACGATTTATGTGTAATAAAACCGTTCGATTGTCACAAGTGAATTCAATCTGTCCATTTGACAGATGGTTAACGCAGTTGAATGATTTATTGTTTTGTATATATAGCAACAGACAAAATTATCAAAAAATAATCAGTATAATTTCGTGTAGATTGTACCACGTGACGTCGAATGGTGTAATTATATTGGTCGAAATTTGGATGGGAAAAATAATCATCATTCTTATGTTCAACACATTTTTCTTTGTAGAAGTTGAGATATACAATTAGTACCATACATAATGAATTATAAGGAAGCTATGCATATTTCAGTTTGACTAAAGACGTCTGCATCTCCAGACTGAAAGTAAGCAAGAATAGCCAAGACAAAATATGTCTCTCACATCAAAACTTAGACACAGCAAACAGCCAACCAGCAAATACCCAGTATAATACACAAGATGAGCTCTGACTCGTCATCAACATGAACCCGCTATAGGATTTGCCCAGGAGCGAGCATATTCCAAGCACTCTTTTCTGGAAGCCCCTGTATATGATGGACGAACGAACAGACGTGTACCCACGACAGTGTAAAATTACCGCGTCAAAAACAATTACGTTACGGATGAACGGATAGTGGCCGGGTTGGCGAATACTTGCAATTCCTCCACCGGGTGTGCTTTCATAAGCAACGAATGGTAAGCACGTGAGTTTCCCTGCCCATTAAAGTAAGCAGCCCAGTTTCTAACATCCTTAGAATCGCGACCGTGATTTTCTCTGATTCAAAAATGTGTTATATCATAAAACTGAGAGCAAAAATCCTTTAACCTTTCGCGTACATGCTATGATGTCCATCCGGTCGGATGACGCGTATATGCGTCATGACATGATGCGGTTCTATAGCCGCTATAATTAAGCGAGCTTTGATTATGGAAAAAACATCAATTCTGCTTGAAATGTGATATCGAGACTTCAATTTGTACCTTAATTAATTTGTTTCTATCAATCGATTGAAAGTTGTCGTTTTTGAAAAACCATAACTTCTTGGCCCCGACTTCGTCACTAGACTTTGAGCATCTTATTTTTTTGAAACAAAAATTTTCAGAGTATCTACGGAATTTTGAACGGGGGATTTTTGATTATTATGTTTTAGATTTTATTATTAACAAAATACACAATTTCACTATCGTCGCAGCGATATTGGTGCACCATAAGATTATGGGAAAAGGTGTAACTTTTCTCATTTGTCATTAGACGAATTTCATCATGTGCATTAGATCAAACTGAATAACAGAAAATGGGCTTTGGACGATCATTTTGTTGCTCGGAGAAGGCATTTCGGATCGAATGTAGGATTCCTTTTCTTATGCTGTAAAACGAAGTTATTAATTTCGATTAGCAAAACTAATTTTATTAGAGTTATTGAGTATGTAGTCCACATAATATAGAATCCAAATACAAAATTGACAAAAAAATAGTTAACAAATTTTTTTTTCAGTCTACTTAGTTCTCTTAATGTAACTACAAAAATCTTCACCTACACTGAGAGAAAAATCTGGTAATTCTGAAAATAATATAGTTGGACTGACGATAATCTAACTACAAACTGCAGTTTCCAGGAGACACGTCTATATTTTATGGTTATCCCAAATATAAGAAAATAGTTGGATGAACCATTTATATAATTTCCAGGAAAGCTGTCTATATTTTATGGTTATAGCAAATATATTTATAGTAGCAATCATCAAAATGATAATAGTTTCAAAAACTATTCTAATAGTTTCAAATATACCGTTTTGTTGCACATACGATTGCAACGTTTGTTGCCAATAACCTTGCAAGTATCTCTTATTGAACCATATTATTATAGCATGAACCATAAAAAACTGCAAGCCTTCGAATATTCGTTTTACCGTATGAAATTTTAGATAATTGATATGCTTTTCCCTCAGTGTAGACGAATAAAATATACTTATCACTGAATAGTTACCAGAATTATCTAAGTTTCACTCAGTACAAACGGGTTGTTGTATAGACCAACGAAAACTGAGTCCGTCCAACCACTCCATGAGTGTGCCCAACACATTTATTTCCTTTGTGTGGTAGTAGGCACTGGGGTAGAGCCGACTACAAGATAAAAAAAACCAGTATGTCCACTCAACAAATGGCAATTTTCTAAACAGTGTCTGTAATATCGACGGATGAATCATAATCTTCGCGCGTTCAGGTCCAGCACGATCATAGGAAGGATTTAGAGACAATTGCGAACTGCCAGAACCATTTTTATGGTTTACATCCGAACGTGGAGGCTGCTAGCGCAATATCAAAAATAGCTGCAGTGGTACGAAGATCATATCGACGACTGTTGGATTACTCGGGGTGCATGAAGAAAAAAAGGTCAGTTGGGACAACTCCCGTTTCGTGAGTTGGCTACAAACGAATTGCAGAACCATGCACTTAGTACTTATAACCATTTTGTGAGTTGTCACAACGAATAAGTGGTTGTACTAAATTACACACCAGTCTTTATATAGACTCACGAAACGCTAATTGCTAATTGCACTTTTTGAGTGTGCCGAACTCATTTCCTTCCTTCGCATTAGACCAGTTTAAGAAATGGTGATATTCTTAAATTTCGTTGCTCATTGATATTTCTGAAACTTGATGCAAAAAAAATGTTTTAGGCAAAAGCGATGTCTGTAAGAAAATATTAAGTAGTACCTATATTAAGCACACGGCAAAGATGCTACAATTTGCAATTTTCGATAGGTCGTAGCACCCAACCGCAGGATGTGATAGCTTTTTAAGAGTAAATAAAAAATGTTTAACCCCCAAGACGATGCGATATATTTGATGATGTTTCATCGTAATGAATAAATTACAAATTTAATTCTGAAAATACCGAAATTTGAAAAATTCTGGCACTGCCGTCTACAATCTTTGTTAAACCAACAACAACAAAATCATGCGGATGCTACGGTGTGCGCGACATTATTCAGAACCGCCTCTTCCTTGCGCGGTTCGAAAAAACACAAATGTATCATATCCAGATCAGATTTAAAAAAATCTTTCTTTCAGGAAGTATGTTTCTGTCCTTTTCTAATGATCTTAATACGCTACATTTTTACCGTGCAAAAAAAAGCGTCGCTGAATATTGTCGCACATACCGCAGCTTCCGCGCGACTTATTTTGTTGTGACTGAAATAAAGATTGTAGATGAAAGCGCCACAATTTCGAAATTTCGGTATTTACAATATTAAATTTGGAAAATATTCAATACGATAAAGCGAAACAAAAAAATTGTCTTGAAGCTGCTATCGCCGTTTTGTGGTAAATCAAATTTCTTTAGTTGCTTCGGCGAATGACGGCCTTCATACGCCGTAGGAACCAGAGAAATTTGATCAACACAATAAAAAATCGCATCGTCTTGGAGCCGCACAAGATCTTTTATTTTCTATTAAGCGACGAATACTGCGTGCAATTTGGCTCTACGATCTTTTTGAAAATTGCGAATTGTGGCGTTTTTTCATATTCTTTAATAATTCAAGCGTCAAGAAACAGTGCTGAATTTTTCTATTACGGACATCACCTTTGGCAAAAAGTTGTCTTTTGCATCAAATTTCAAGAACTCGGATGAGCAACGAAATTGAAAAATATCAGATTTTTTAAAACCCGTCTGAGAAAACGGTTTTACTATGCCAGCAAATCGTTTGTTAAAATAGTGACAACATTGCGTTATCTGCTAATCTAACAAACAATTTTGTGGTACTAGAAAAAAAATTATTTTTGTAGCAAAAAAATATGTTAATCGAGCAAAAAAAAATTGTTAACCTAGGAGATAACGGAATGTTATTACTATTTTAACAAAAGATTTACTGGCATAGCAAAACCGTTTTTTCCGTGATACTTCGCATGATACTGGCCGCTAGAGTAGAGTCGTCGACAAAAAAAACCATTATTTCCACTCAACAAATGCCAATTTCCTAAACAGTGTCCGCAATATCAACGAATGAATGATAAGCTTCGCCCGTTTAAGTCCAGCACGATCATAGAAAGGATTTAGAGGCAATTGCGAACTGGCAGGACAGTTGTGGGGCGTACAACCGAACGTGAAGGCTGCCAGTGCATTATCGAAAAGGGCTGCAGTGGTACACCGATCATATCAACGACTGTTGGGTGACTCGGGGTGGTAGTGGGCGCTGGGGTAGAGTCCCGGCGAGTGGAGGGTACCGAGGGGGAACCGTAGCAATAGGTCGCGAGTGAAACGGTGCGGCTGTGCAGCCGCCGGTCTAGTTGTCGAGCGCCCTGTGTGGAAACTGGAAAGGGGTCCAATCAATCAGCCGCAAATCAGTATGCACGGCACGTACGCCTAATGCCGCCACTCTTTCATCATATTCATTTGATCGCGAGCGGAGAGGAGCCGCCCGAAGTGCCCGCACGTACGTACTGCGATGGCTGTTACTCCGGAGCGGCTCCGACAATAATCGTGTCGCTTCACGCCGTTTCCGATCCTCTCTCGGGTCTCTAAGGAACGTCACGAGACGTAAGGCGGATCATGCCGTCTTGCCGTGATCTGGCTGTGATACACTTTCGACACTCCTTCGGCGCATTCCAACACTCACGTTGTTACGTATGTTGGCCTCTTTAATTTTATTTTGCCGGAAGGAGAATGGAAGGTTCGATTAAATATACACGACCATAGTGACACTCTAAACATAGTTTAATTAAATTAATATCTGTTCCTCAATTACTTGATCGCACGTGTCATTACATTGATTTTTTTGCCATCAAAATTTCGACCAATAGAATTGCAACATTCGATGATACGTGGTACGAGCTAGACGAAATTATACTGATAATTTTTTGATAATTTTGTCTGTTGCTATGTATACAAAACAAGAGATTATTCAGCTGCGTTAACCGTCTGTCAAACGGACAGATTGAATTCAATTGTGATAGTCGAAGCATTTTATCAAACATAAACCGTGAGTTGCGTCTCATGGTGCAATTCCATTGGTCGCAATTTAGATGGGAAGAATAATTCCCCGAATACCACTCGAGCTTTGAAATAAATCTGATATTTCGAAGCTCTTGTGGTATTACAAATGAGTATTTTACCATTTTGCTTTCTCATAGAGGAAGCTTTGTTTTCGTGAAATTTTTTTTTTCGAGATTTTGATATCAGGACACTCAGAATAGTCCAAAAGGTCGAGAAAAGTGGTTTAGAAAAAATGTCCCGCATGTATGTATGTGTGTATGACTGTGTATGTGTGTATGTATATGCAGGGGTCTGAAATTTAAATCACCTTTTACTCGAGAACCGTTCAAGTGATTGAGCTAAAATTTGACACACATATAAAGCAGTAGTTTGTCTTTGATTATTGCCATTTTCTACAAAATATAAACATATAAATATTTTTTTCAATGTTTTTAAATGTATTTTAGTTCCAATTAATAACATCGTGTAAGTCCCAGCATTCAATTTTTAAAAAAAAGTAGAACCTTGCAAATTGCTTCCTCATTATTTTTCGCTTTCTACAAAGCTACCTCTATGAGGAAGTATGTTGATCAATTTTGGCTTCCTCATAGAGGAAGCTTTGTAGAAAGCGAAAAATAATGAGGAAGCAATTTGCAAGGTTCTACTTTGTAGGCTTGTTTATACTCGGAAGACATTTTTATAAAAATTCAACGTGACGTAAATTTTTTACCGCTCGACCGATTTGTGTTAAATTGTTACTCAAAAAGTGGTTAATGATAGTCCATATGTAAACTAAATTGGAACCCGATACCTAGTAATTTGCATGAGCAAGCTCGAATAAGATTTTTCAAATAATTCAAAATGCCATAAAATTTAAACCACTCGACCGATTGGTGTCAAATTTGTACCAAATATCATTTTAAATGGTCGTCTAAGTGTGAAAAAAATAAGATAAATCTGTGGAAATTTCCGAATTTTTTTTTCGTGAAAGCTTTTTCTTCTTTTTGTTCACCCTAATCGAAATTTTCCGACATTTCAACAGTTCATTAGACTAAAATCTGAATTGGAAATTAATAATCGTAAAATCATATCGGCAATTGCAGCCGGATATCGCAGAATTTGCATGAGTTTGCAAATACTCATGCAGAATTTGCATGAGTATTTGCAGACATTATTGAAAAAATTAAAATTGTAATAAAATCAGAACGATTCGACAGATCTCGCGAAATTTGGTAAACATAATGCTTTACGGGTAATCCATTCATATACCAAATTTTAGCCCGGCGCGTCTTCAATTGTGTAAGTTATAGCGTGAAAACGATTTTTTCAAAATTTTTAAAATGCAATACGAAAAAAAAATTTCAATCGATTCCCGTCAAATACAATCCCAAACTTTATTATATAATAACCTCCTTGAGTGCCAAATTATAAGAAAATCTGTAGAAAATTACGATGGTTATCGTGCGTACAAGGAAATCTGCGCATACACACGCACACGCACACACACACACACACACACACACACACACACACACACACACACACACACACACACACACACACACATGTCGTAAAAACCATTTTTCTTGATGTTTTAGACCATTTTACGTATCCTGACATGAAAATCTTGAAAAACAATTCCACGAAAACAAAGCTTTCTCCATGAGGAAGCAAAATAGTTCAAGTTCGAGTAATACTTTTTTTTTAAATCGAGCTTTCTTCGAGCCTTTAGTGAGATGTAGCCCCTTGAGCGTTGCAACAAGTTTAAAAAAAGTGAAACGCTTACACCGACGAGCCGAGTAAGAATTAAAATAGTTTCCACTTATCAAAATTTTCAATAATTTTTTACTTGCTAGTTTGTCGTATTTTTTTAAGTGTAAAATTTTACATGTACGATGATGAGACAATTCTACTCTCATGATTTATAATCGACCTCCTTAAAAGGGTTAATATTGGAAAGTAAAGAGTGAAGCTAGGTGCGAAACGTTCGCCGTTCTGAGCTGTTGCCTGAGTTTATGTACCAGCAAAGCGCTAAACACGTACGCCGCTCAGCAGATTACCGTCCCAACCAGACGCAAGGTCTTAGTACATGCGGGGCAAATACGTCTTTGGCTTGGACGCGGCAGACAAGATCGAGATGGCAGCAGCCAGCGAGACTCGGACAAATACGTAATCCGGATTATCGGGGATCCGCTTAGCGTGTACCGCGGACACTTGCGTCGCGCAACGATACCCTAGAACGATAGTCCAATACCTTCTGCATGTAACTCAACTTATGCGGTGCGTGTACATATTTCTTTTCTTCTCAATTTTTTTTTTTTTTCGTACGGTGCGCACGCAGTGTGTGTCTTTTTCCCTCTCCCTCGGCGATCGCTGCTTCGTCCGGGTTTCTTTTTCTGTATTATTTCCAAATGTGCGGAGTATCAGCCCATAATTATTCTGCGAGTGATTTATAGAAGCGGTGAATCAGAATAATTTCGAGTCATCGTGACTGTCATTTGGTTAATCGAAGCGTCCGACTGATCGACAGAATCCGAAGTTGTGAATCATAGGTATATATAGACTGACGGGATTAAGCGTAATATAAATGATAGCTCGCGAAAAGACCATTAATGACATACCAGAAAATGATTTTATTTCCGCGTTCACTGAGGTGGTTGACCCTTGAATAATAAGTTATAAGTGGTGGAAAGCTACACGTGACACTTTTTGTACGATAAAGTACAACAATTAATATGGAAATTTATTACTGAAAAGCTAAAATAAGGCGTTTGAAAAATGAGTTGATTTTAGGAATTATGATAACAAATTTGAATATTGTTATTCAATTCACCGAAAATCAATAATGTTTATCTTGCGGTTTATATCATGTATATATGTTTAATATAATGTTTTATAAAACTTTATTATATTTTATTTATTTTCATATTGAAATATTACGTACAAGTGAATGATTTTGCTCATAATAAAAATTTATAAAATATTTTTCGGTTAAAACCCATCTGTTTCATAATTGAATTTATCGCTTAGAAATTACATATTTTAAATAATTAGATATCAAATTTAACTAAATATTTACCAAGCATAATAGTACTTTTATATTAAATATGGATTTTTTTAACGCGTTTAATATACCCCCTATCAATTTTACATCGTACTTGTACAATAAATTAAATATACCGGTTCATGCAATGAGAACTGCCGACGAAAATATATTAATTTTCATAATTAATTTTTTTACAGTGAAAGTAAGAAAATAATTGTATCGGCAATGTTCTCTTTTTTCAAACTTTCGTTTTGGTAACTTTTAGCTTTCACTTTGTCCGTTGATACTCGGACTAACATTTATTATGGCCACTATTTTTTATAATACGTTACATATATATTTTTATAATACGTTACATATATATTTTTATAATTATTAGTATTTAATTTTATTCATGTCTAATATGGGTCAAGTTGAACCAACGGTTGTCGCCTTATATATATGAATCCAATTCATGAGAATGCTAAAAAGTCATTAGTGCATAAATAGGTAAACCAATTGGTTAGATACAAAACTCGCAGGCCAATGATTTAAATCTTTTTCCATCCAAAAGTTACTCATTGAAAATTAGTAATGAATTTTATATTTTCAACTTATATGATTGCAGTTAATGCCAAAGTTTATTAGTGAAATATTACTTATTTTTATTACAAAATACCTTACAATATTCTCTAGATGCGTTGCAATTTATTTAAAAACTATCGTCAGTAGTAACACATGGAAAAAGAAATATTTTAAACATGTCCTACATATCTAAATAGGAACTCTAAGAAAAATGGTAATCTCGCTGAAGCGCGAGAAAATAATATTATAGCAAAGTTGCCTAGACAATCCGTTGGGTCACTGAATAACTTGTTCGCCTTATCAAATAAGTTAGTCCACCAAGGTAAACCCATTTTCCGCCGCTGTCGTAAGTCCAGTCAACTATCAATCACAGTGCAATAAAAGATGGAATAAAAAACTTCCAATATCGAAGTAACGGAAGCTGCTCATTTCAGTAACCCCAAAAAGATTGATTATGAAAACGTAGCCTCGTTAATCTCTCCGTGAAGTGAAACAAGTCAAAATTGGTATTGCAAAGTGGTGTTGCATGGGGCCATCGTCTCGGGAGTCGAGAAATGGCGGCCGTCTGAAAATTGATGGAGGCTTAATGAAGTCGCGGATGGCGATCAGAGTGTCTCGGCGTAGCGTGAAGCCAATGAAAAACGGGTGCGTACCCGAGGCAATGAGAGGACGGAGGAAGTGATCGCGTGATGCGGGGGTTTGCGGTAACGGCGGTGTTGGCGTGGTATGAGGGAGTTCCAATTTAAGCCGTGCCCACGGTGCAAAAATGCTTGGGAAGATCGTCGGCGTAAAGCCGGTGGCCGGACCGCCGCCGCCACCGCCGCGCGTTCGGGCTGCCTCGGTTCATTAACTGGAAACCCAATAGCGGTTGTTTGCATTGGCAGACGGCGAGAGTCCGTCCGGGGCATCGAAATTGCGAGCCATATTGCATACGAGAGCCCGCGCGCCGCCAATAGCGTCTGGCACGGCCCTCTCGGAGTTGCTCGCTCGTTATTGACAACGAGGGAACCGTCCGCGCACACCGGATCGCACGCGCCCCCCGCGCACCCGCTTCTCTTGCCGATGTCTACTTGCCGCTGCTCTATACCATTGCTACACTTGGCCCAATAGTGCTGTCCTCCTTTTGATAGCACTACGTCGCATCGAGTTCGACGACTTCATTATCGATAGTTCCGGTCCCCTTCCTCCGCAAGCCCCGCCGCGCGGCCACCGGCTTAATCGTTTTATTTTTCGGTCCGCTCGAGCGGACAATTTCGTCGCCATTATTCTTCTACTCTTTGCATCCTCCTCCAGTCGTCAAATAGGGCATGTCGATTATATAACGATATATTTCGTTATCTAGTTTCTCTACTTTCATCTATTGGAGCAGGGCTTAAGAGGACAATTTTCGAAGAAAACAATACATGGAGAAAAAAGGGTAGTTGGGAGAAATATTATTTCATAACTTGGATAGAACGATTAATGACTATAACTATTGAAGCAACGAATAAGTTGTTGTCTCAACTTGATAACGTGTGGTTACAGAGGGATTAACGAGAAGTGAGTTCGTGGATTGCTTTTTGTAGTGTAGGGTAGAGGTACCATTTGTGGCCATCTTAGTACCGTATGTGGCCATCGACTTGATCCATTTGTGGTCATACCTATTGCATGTAAATGACAGTTCTGGCCATGAATGGTGTAAACGGCTTTGAACCTAATTTATTAAGCAATACGGCATTTTAAGCATTGAATATTCAACGTTAAGTTTGCTTTGATTATTGTAGAATAAACTCATTTAGTAATTTCTGTATATTAAAGTAATGATGAATTGATCAATACATTTTTTGTGTGGCCACTAATGGTACGTCTACCCTAATTGATCTGTTGAGACCACAGTGGTGAAAAAATAGATGCCAATGGTGTCGGTTGCCCTTGTAATCCCTTATTTGGTTGATTGAAAATCGAATCTTCGGCAAGTCACGTGACTCCCGGTTTTCAGGTAAGATGTGACACTGTACGTTCACGGAGAAATCGAATGAGTTGAGCACATGAGCACACACAAGAAGTGGTTGCACGTACCAACTTACAGTTAGTCCATATAACCACTCGTTTGTAAATTGGGACAATCACTTATGCGGTGTATTAACTCACAAAATGGTTATAGGCACTACGATGATCGTCTCAGTAGCTTGTTCATAGCTAACGCATAAAATCGGAGTGGTCCTAACTAACTGTTTGTCTTCGTGTTCCATTGAATTTATTATTCATCAACGAAGTCAGGATTCTAGCTCCTTATTATATCCTTGTTACCTTTTTAAATGCAGCAATATTTTGCGTGTTAAAAGGCAGCGATATACCTCTGGGAATTTGGGCGCCCAATATTAAACGCCTATAGAACTGTCTCTTTTTTACTTTTTATTTTCCTGAACGAACGGCTTCGTGTTCTAAATAGCCAGCGGCTCAGCATATTTTCGCCCTACTTACGCACATTCTTTTAAAATTTAAGTTATCTCTACCGAGTAGTTTAGGAAAAAATAGGTTCCAAAATTTTGAACTTTGATGAGAAAAGTGCCACTGCCTCTTTAAGCTGGGGTTGCGTGCGAGGCAAACAAACCTGTGTGACAACTACATTTATAATTTGCTGTATACAATCTCTCAAAAATTAGTTGCCTTAATCATATCCAATAGTAATCTCAACTATTCACGATTAGTCCTCGCGAGATTAGTGAGGTTAACCAATCCAATCGTTGCGACTACCACTCGAATTATTGGGACTACCATTCGAATCGTCTTTACCGTTGGCACTATCATTTGAGTTGTAAGGGAAATAGAATAATCGATTGGTTGTGTCACCTCATTTTTTGGTTATGGTAACTAATAATCTTTTCTTTTCGTGTGGGTACAAGAGTTTTACGGAGAGTTTGTTGAGTTGCCTAGAACAATGGTGGCGGAACGATATGCGAGGTTCGCAGTTAATACACAATTACGGTGAGACCCGGTCGGCATATAGCGCGTGACAGACCGCGGGCGTACCGCCCTGTCAAAATAGATAACGCTCGGGGTAAGTCACCCCAAAGTTAAAATCGCACCCCTGCTGCGAAGCCGCATGCGATGCGCCCGCGCGTTGCTACTCACGTCGACTCCCGCTACTTCTCTGCGTTATTATAATACCTATACGATACTGACGTCGACGCATCGCCACCCTTCCATACGCTAGACCACTGGATGTGTACGTCATCCATTCACTTTCGGTTAACGTCGACAAAGGGGTGGACTGAAGGTTGTAAAGCGGGGAGCGGATAGTACCGCGTACTTTGGTCTGATATTCGTGTGACTAACGGTTATGTTTACAAATACATGACGCCTAATATCTAACAACAATGAGAGTCAAATTGGTGGGAATTTTTTTAGATCAAACTTCTACAAGCGTTTTACGTAATCGAACAAAAGGTTTGCTGAAAAATGCCTTGAGACTCCGCTTGTAGACGAACAGTTTTAGAAGTCTCGCATTAGCTATTCCGATGATTCGTCAGTCGACATCATTTTTGTCACTTAAGCGATCAGGAAATGCCGCATTTCTGCAGATTCGCGGTGAATATATGGGGCACTTTTTCATTCCAGTCGGTTTCGAGTTGGGTCTGACTCTTGACCCTTACAAGTGGCTCCGCACTTTTTTTATATGATTGGTATAACTGTAAAGAGCAAATTAATTGATTTGAATTATTTTTTCCACGTTTTAAATCACCTTTCATTTTTTTAAACAAATTATCGAACGACATATCTTGAAAATCGGGAGAAATTCAGAAAAAAACTTCTTTCGGCCAGGGAAAAAATAGAAAAAATATTAATCTCATTATGTGTATTAGCTAAAAAAAATTCTCAAATGCAACATATGAGAGATTCTTCTCAAAATTTTTCCTCTTGAGCTAAAACCGTCACGCGGTTTCGGAGGGACTGAAATATGTAAAGCAAAGAGTACTGCGTTCTTTTGTCTGATAGCCATGTGTATATCAGCTATGTTGACAAATTAATGACTCCTAATGTCGAATCACAATAAGAGCCGCACTGATGCAATTTTTTAATAGATCAATCATCTTTAAGCTATTTACAAAATCGAACAAAAGGTTAGCCGGTAATTGCCTTGAAACTTCTGCTGTGCTCTGAAATTTTTAGCTGTCTTGGTTTGGTTACTCAGGTAGATTAGGCGGTCTATTTTTTAAAAAATGTCACAAATTCTAGAGTCAAAAGTTCATTATATATAAATTCGCTATGTCAGTCGTCCGCAATTTTCACCACTATCTTATTAAAATGCGATCAAAATAGCGAATGGCTAGAATAGTGAATTCAACAGTGATGCATGGTCGTCCTAGACCCAGATGTTAGTTACTTTGTAGTTCGCTAGTTTAGCCATTCGCTATTCTTACCCATACTCATCTTGGGTATGACCCTTGACTCTTCTAATTGGCTCCACTTTTTTTAAATACAATTGACTATATAATCTCAAGAGCACTAATTCGTAAAAAATTATACATTTTGATTTATCTCCAATTTTTTTTAAACAAGTTATTATGTTTTTAAATATACCACCCGCAGAAAAATAGTTAGACAGAAATGACTACATGTCTTTTTTGGAATCTAGGATAATTAAAAAAATATATTTCGCTACAAATCCAAGATTCGATTACCTTTGTGCCTTGCGACACCTTCTCTTATTATATACTCCATATGGGATGGACAAATAATAATGCCGAGCAGAACTGTGCAGTTGCAAGTACAGTACAAAGCAGTTGATGAATGTGTCTTTAAAATTATAGCATCTCTCTGCTGAATCTGTAGACAATATCAAATACCATAAAATATTAACCGGGCAAAATCAAACGAAAGCATACAATTTAGTGTAGTTATTCTTTATTTTTATGGCGAGAACGATCCTTGTAGTGACATAAAAATTATATTAACCATTTTATTATGTAGTGTTTTTAAATAAGACACAGAAAGTTATCAGAGTCTAGAAAAAATACATACAAGTCATATTAGTGCTCGCAAGTAATATTATGATCAGACTAATATTGGAAACAATAGAAAAGATCGATCAGACGAGGCCAAAATATCAGCAATATTCTTGACGCATTTTCATAGAGACTAGTCGTTGTAGTAACGGTGATGCGGCATACCACGTCAAGGAGTACAATGTCGCGTGACGAGGGGATGTTTGCGTACGCCCAACAACCCTTTCATTACACCGCTCTGGACCGGTTGACTCTAACTATCCACGGCGACGTGACGACATTAGCGGAACCTCGTGTCGCTAAATGCCTAGGGGAATGACTAATCCTCGTTACCTACACTCGGCTCACGATTCTTGGGTTGAAATTTTTTTCGAATCGATCCGATTCCCAGTTATGTCTTGTAACGCGCGTAAAAAATACAGTATGGAGAAAGTCTGGCTAGTGGGGAATATTGAAGTAGTTTGGCTTAAGATTGTATTTCATTCTTTCTATCCACATTATTAAAAAAAAAAAACAAGTGATGATCAATATCGCTACCAAACACCGTTTGAAATAACTTGCATAATATTGCAATTAGGTGCAATTGTTTTGGCCCACTTGTGGAACTTCGGCGAAAGCCAGAGCGAAAAATAATTCTTTTTGGAAAATCCAAGATCTCATAAAATACCAACTACCTTACCGATTCTGCCTAAATTGGATTCCAAACAGTATTGAATGTATCTTCAGTTATTAAGAACTATTGAGCTAAATCGGCTAACGTTCCAGGAAAATAGAGCGGTAAGATGAATTTGAAAAAAAAAAAAAATCACAATCATGTAGAATCCTTGCCTTTACCGACCTTACCGAAATTTAATATTACAAATTTATTATGAAAAATTTATTCACTAAACCCTTGAACTATTATGAAAGGTTATGGACTTTAATATTTGAAATGATTAATTCAGATATTCAACAATATTATGGATAAAGCGTCTGGAAGACGATCTTTAGCCAAACTATTTTAATGATCACTGGCCGATTTTCTAAGCTATCCGTTTAGTCAGACATTTTCCATATTGTATTTTTCACGTAGGAACTTAAAAATCTCCTTCTCTATGACGATACACCGTAACGATATGCACAAAAAAAGTATAATTATAAAAACTCAGTTCTTATGCACCGAGCAAGGAACTGAGACACAGTAATTATACATCTTACATCAAAACTCGGTAAGAAAAAAAACACTTGACAATGATGAAGAACATGCTAATGTACTCATTGATTTTTTTCATACCGATTTATTAGTATTATCGTTTGCAAATATAATGTCTTCGCTCGAGCATCGAGATACTTTATTCTGGAGCCATATGTTACGAGTCATTACAATATCGATAGTAATTACAGTTCGAGCTAACCATTCATCTTCACAACTGCCAATCACCATCTTATATTCCTATGATTTTGCTTGTGTGACGTTATTTTCCGCAGGCAGATAAGATCTTAATAATGGAGTCAGTAGCGACTAGAGAAGGAGATTAACTGGAGTCCGTGCGAAGTGGAAGCTAAAAAGGCAAATGAAGTTGCTGCAAGAAATGTCGTGCATTCGACTGAGAGAGAAATCCTTGCTAACTTGGATGCGATCGCGAGCATCTCGAAAACTGTATCTCATTCATACTTTAGTATCCAAAGTAGTCATTTACACGCTCTGTGAGGAGCATGAACGAAGGAGGAAGATAACAGCATCTTAACAGTGAGCTACGAGCTAGTATGGCTTGAAACAGCCAATAGGGCTAGACGTTGTATGTACATGCGCCCCAAGCACTCGTCAGTACGAGAGAGATAGACTCTGCTATTATAATAGATATGTTCAGCATGCAAACGTTGTGTTCCGTTGTGTACATATACACGCTTAAGGCAGTCTCAGCAGCAGCATCGAAGTATAACTACTTAACGTACGAGTGGTAGGGGTTTGAATTCAGGATCGGCTTAACAGATCTTCGTACCTTGTACAAAATCGTATTGCAGAGCTTTGCATTTTTTTTTTCGCTCTTTACTGACAGGAATATCGTTGATAAAAATGTGTGAATTTTCAATAATTTTCTGGAAATGATGGGAGAGTTGTCACTCGTTTCTCCTTTAAATTATAGTTTTTACCACCTGCTCATCACATACGAAGTATTTTACACAATTTTATTTAGATGCTGAAGTGTAATGAATCACATAGTTAGGAATGGACCTAATTTTCAAGTTAAGCTAAATTCAAAGTAAAACTTTGTACAAATTAATGAACTAACGTAATCTGATACATATTTATAATATTTTCGATGGCTAATAATTTAAGCGCACAGCTTGCTTTAATTACCGGAAATTGCAAAACCGCAGAAATTACAATAATAGACAGGGCAAAAACTTGAATTGTAAAATAAACCAAAATATAAAAATTCCGTGTCGTTTGTTTAAAAAATCACCCTTTTTGTTTATTTAATTTTGGTTTATTGAAATTTTGCGCTGCGAATTGTAAGTAAGTTAAAAAATATGTGTCAAAATTTGTATCGTCAAAATTTAAAAATTCGCTGAATAAGATTCCTGGAATGCGAAATTTTACGGTTTAAAAAAACGCGTTTCTGCTTAGCACCAAAAATGGCAGTATACGGAACGTGCACTGGCTCGTAGTTCTTTAGGTAATGCTTTCGAATTTCTCCATTAATACGTCAGAAGCCAATTCTCAAGGTGATGAATTCATTTTATCAGTAAAACAAAGATACAAAGTGAAACATTCTACATTGTTTCTTAATCAATTTTCATCTTTCGCGAAGCCACTTCTATACATCTATGATTTTCATTACATTTGAAAAACTCAAAATTATAGAAATTTAAGTTATCGAAAAAATTAAATTTAGTAACAAATTTTTGAAAACGGAAATTTATAAAAAAATTTAAAATCGCATAAAATTCGAACCACTTTACAAATTATCACCAAACTCAATACCAAAGGTCGCATTATTTTTTTCAATTTTAATACGAATTCTCAGTCCGATAGCTACCAATTCGTTCGAGCTCGAGCTTTTACGTACTTTTTTTTTTAAATTCACTATGAAAATTAAATGCGTTAAGCGATTCTCATAAAATTTATATCAATTGATATACTGAACATGTTTTTTGAATTCGGGCTAATTCACTTGAATAATTTACAAGTTACAGTTATATAATTTTTTACCTTTTATCATACGCACACCTACATACACACAGTCATTTCCGATAACGTTTCAGACCATTCTTAGTGTATTGACATAAAAAACTCGATTATTTCGAGTTGTGTTCCGAAATCAGAGCTTTCTTTATGAAGAAGCAAAAAAAGCAACATCGTCTTTATTTACTTAATCTTCATCACTCAAGAAACAACGGTGAAAAGAGAGAGGGTTTAACCTAGAAGCTTGGGTGCAGCATATGAAGGAATAATCCAATATTAGATTGGATTATTTCATCCAATAATCCTTGGAATAATAATTTTTTTATCATTTCTTGGAATTATAATATTATTATTATTCTAAATCAATAGATTTTTATTCGATCCTGCAATAAATTCCCAAAGGACCAGAAACACACAAAAGTTCAAAAAAAAAGGTATGGTTGAGAAAGAGTACAGAGTAACGAAGAAAATGATGAAATACAGAATAAAGCAAACTGTAAGAAAAGCGCAATAAAAAGAAAAAGACAATATAAAATGGAGTCCGTTGAGAATTAGAAGATTAGCCCTAGTGATGCCGCACAAGATTACAATTCTCGTCTTTCCAATTGACAGGACCTAGTCAAGGCACTTTCTCGACTTGCGAACATTGCGCCCTTCGTTTGTTTATATCGTCTTGTCTCGTCGCTTCGAGAAATTACACCACTCGTCATATTCGATAATATATATGCATGCATATATATGCATAAATCCTACAATTCGACTTTGAAGAAAGATTTATTCCAGCTTGTAAAAGAATTCAAACATTTATTAGAACTGTTTAAGATTATACAATGATTTTTAAACGTATTAAAAAACAAAAACGACGAATTTTAACAAATGCTGTGTAATATAATACACAATATTTAATACTTTCGGTTCCTGATTTTCATCATTCTCATCTTCTTTTTCCTCCATAACTCCGTATTCAAAAAATCTCTCAATATTGTTGAAATGTCGTTATGCCGAGATCTTAATACATTGAACGATATCAAATGAGCATCTTGTATCTCGAGTTTCTTTTCACGCCTGTAGAAAGAAATCGAACTTCATTTGTTCACGAGACGATTTATTGACGACATAATCTCTCGAATCGTATTGTCTTTCTTGAGGACATCACTAATTAACCCTGATTTTCTGCTACTCTTAGCACAGGTTCAGGGCTAATCATGTGCATGAAAGCCTCTGTGTGCAGAACGAGATGAAAAAATATTTAACAGAATACATAATCGTACATGAAGAATTTCTTATAGAAATATTTTGTCGCGTTCATGAAAGTACGAAACAAACATTAATATTAAACCATTCGCCACTTTCGCCGAATGCAGCATCGATGGAAACGTGAAACAGAATGGCTACGACTGATTTAAATTTGCACATTTCAAGGTAACTTGCAATACTGGTCAGACAGAAGAGTCTGAGGTTTGAACAGTAGCAGGAAGGGCGGTGAGGGACAATCCTTGAGCATGGCTAGGGAAGCGTCGACGGCGTTGGCGTTGGCACGGGTGGGGGGCAGCTCGTCCGGACGAAGAGAGTAAGCGTATAGGTCAGGGGGGCTGGCGGCGGCAGGGGTGCTTACTACTTACCATACTCCCGATATAGCAAAGTCCCGCGTTACTCCTGCCGGCACTGTGCGCCGCTCAACTCGCCGGTCGGATAGTAGTCGCTAGCGCACGGTTCTCAACAGAGCCGCGGCGAGAGAGCGGATCGCACATAGCCAGGATTCGCGCGTTCAGGAAGAAAATATAAGACAAGAGCGCATGACTCTATTCGATCACGATTGCCCCCAAGAGACACTACGGAAGTTGCAATACGAAAAGAAAAAAAATATAGAGAGAGCGAGAGAGATTTACAATAGATATATGTATATATATATAAATATAAATATATATATGTATCTATAGCTAGCTGGATAATAAAACTTATCGATGGTAACTAGAAATACAAGAAAAATAGTATTAATCAGTGGTAATTTTGGTGATATGAAAAAAAAAAGTTCGAAAGGAGAGCGAAGCAAGTATAAATGGAGGAATATAACTGTACGGAGTAGCTCCGCAAGTGCGATATGTTGGTAGCTGAGTCAAGAAGTTTGTGAGATCCGCCGGTTCGCGGTGCGGGTCACGTGGGATCTGCTGAACATGCACCGGCGATCAAATGGAGTGGGGTGACGTGTTGTGGGAGGGGGAAAGGGGGGGGGGGTGCAGGAACAGAAACGAAGTACCGAAAGAGGGGGCAAGGGGAATTCGGTCAACGAACAAAAAGAAGAAGAGGAAGAAGAGGAAGGCTAAGATGATGACGAAGCAGAGAAAGAGCCAATGGAGGAAGTGGACTCTCATGACTGAATCGCACCTGAGAACCACGTGGGGTACGTTCCGAGTATTCAGCATATATTTCATTGAGTGAAAATTTTATAGTTTATATTCGTACTGAATCTTTTTATGACATTTATATCCGAACATTTAAACAAGAATTTACTACGGAGGCGACAAACGAAAACAAAAAGGTTTTTTATTCACGCGATGCGATAACGAGTTTCGGGTTTATAACGATGAAATTGTTGAAAAAGTTTTAATAGAGTGTTGAACATTTCGGAGATATTTTTCACGCGGAATGGGCATTTATTGCGCGTGTTTTCAACGACACTGGTGCTCGGATACTTTACGGCTTGTAATACATTCGCCGCACAACTTGGCACGCTGGCTAATTGAGCCCATATATCGAGATAAAGTCACATGCTTTATCGAGCCATCCATAACAAGAGGAGAAGCAGTCTCTGAGTTTTAACGCCGATGAGACGGTCCATTAAACACGAGATACCCAAGCGGCGAACGCTTGGCTCCTGCATACACTCCCGACCCGAGGATTCACGCCGACACTCCAATTGACTATACTCTGCGCATGCGTATTTTAGTCTCATTCGATTTCGCATTCGATCGCGCACGTGGAATTACTACCGACTAGCGCACGTGCGTTCATTCAGAATTTTCACTCACACACTCGTTGTATTTCATCGATAATTGTGATCATTTATGAATTTTATTTAACTCCTATGAATATAGAATTAAAATTTCATACGTAATTCAGTATTTCGGAAAATGAATTAATCAATTTCAATTTTAAAAGAAAAACTTGAAAATCTATATTTGATAAAATTAAATATTTTTTACCTATGTTGATAGCTGTAAATACTTTTTATTGCTGAGAATGATTTATAGGACATATTATGAAGTCAGCGGTAATTTTACAGTTGAGTACAATTATAAGTTCGTGATGGATTTTCATATATAATTCTCAACGTCTTGTTAAAAGTTTAGCAGGCGAATGATGTTTTTTAATGTGATATAACTATAGGAAATTTCGTCATTCGAGTGCAATGCACATTTTAAGAAATGAACACCATTTTTTGTATGGGCTACTACATAATCGAGACACTCGAACCTATAGTTATAACTATTTGAAGGGTAAAAATCATGAATACTGTGAAAGTAATGAAACTTTGCAGGCGACTTTCTGGAAATGTACATTCAACACTTTTCCGTTACTGGGATTGTTAAAAGTGCCTAAATTTTGATCATTTTTGTAAGTAATTCTCAGCAAAGAAAATTGATGACATAACATACTCACATTATTAGCAAATGAAGTTGTATCGTTTGAATAACTAATAGCAAACATTCTGTTTTTCAGAAAACTTATTATTTTTAAGGTGCACTTGGTTTACTTATTTAGTCATTTTTTTATATGTTGAATTTTATAGCAGTAACAAAGTGCTTCTGACCTGTTAGCAATTCAGTTATGAACTGGGACAATTCGTGCTTCAAAAATAATTTGCAATAACTCGTGGCTTAATTCAAAGAAGGTGGAAATCCTTTTTACAAATATATGGAGGGTGAAAACCGAATATTAACCTCTACCCGAGTAAAAACAATTATATCAAATTATGATCATAAATTGCTATATCTCGAAAAGTGCAATTGTTGAGACGCATTAGAACAAAAAATCTTTAAAATGTTCAAAGCGATTTTGAGATCGATTATTGATAGCAAGTTCTTTTTACTCATTTGAGCGCAATTTGTGACTACATTTTGGCAACATTGAATCTCAAACAGCACTCAATTTATTAAAATCGGAAAATTTTCGAACTACAGTAGAATCGTTCTAAGAAGTTGCTAAGCTCAAGTTCCAAACCGCGCTCTAATTAGGCTCTATCCTTTAATTAGACTCCATCCTCTAATTAAGCTGGTCAACGTGATATCAAATCGATCTCAAATTCGCTTTACGTTTTATCAATTGTAATTTATGACTTAAGTCCATTCGTGATTTAAATTTGACATAATCATACAATAATTATTCTTCCGTGGGTACGGTCAGAAAATGTCATGAACCCTATGAATTAGTAAATCAGACATTCGCGTCTGTTCATGTACTTATGCACACATCCTCAAGATTTCTAGTAAAAAATACAAATTTAGATGGAAAATTGAACCCCGTAGAATACATATGGTCAGAAGAGAAAGAAATAATAAGTCGAGCGGGAAACGTTGCGTTGCGGTGGTAAATTCAATTGGTAGCGTGAATAACGACTAACAAACCGCAGTTATATAATAAAAAGCAATGCAGTGGGACATGAATTAATTTTGGTTGGCGCCCTGCGCAACACGGTCCCTTCGGTTTTGCTCTCGCTCACTCGTTTGCCCTCCCTTCATCCTCATTCCTCCGAGCAGCATCAAGCTCTCGCACCCTCGCCCTCGTACTCCCTGAATTTTCCTGCAGCGCGGGGTTGTCTCTCTTTCTCCCAACTGGAACACTACCAAAATTCAATAAAGTTGAACGAGAACGAGAACGAAAGAGCCCTTCGTCTCTGCCTTTCTCGCGCTTAGCATCGTTTCTTCGTGGGGGGAGTTTGCGCGTCAGAGTCATCGCGGAGATCCGGTGCATACATTAGAGGGCCACAGAGAACGGTGGATATACTAGCTAGCGAACAAAGGGATCGCACCGAGGCACGTACTGTAAGACGATTAAGGCTGGCAGATAAGCAGTTTCTTTCTCTATTTTTTTTTTGTGACTTCCCTTTTGACCTCAACCCTCTGTTAGTCACTATCTAGTCTAGTACTTTTGCTATATGAATTATTATCTTAAAAACAGAGCTGTAATCGTCATATCAGTTTAAGCAAAATTGTTTCGTAAATAATTTTTTTAATACTCCCTTGGCACGTTTTAGAAGTTTGCTGCTCAGTATTTCTCATCTTTCTTACCGTGTAGTTTTTCTCGGTGGACCGGGAACTGGGTCTTGTTTCCTCTTATACTGTAATCTCATTACGTCCACAAGTCAATGTCGTATTTATAAATGCATACATATACATATTAAATTATTTTTCCCTTCTCTTTTATTCTTGTTTTCTGCTTGCATTGTTGATTACACTTGGCACACCGACTACTGTTTGCACGCGATGGCTTCTAACCACCGCACTTTGTAATTGGGCATTGCTCGTTTTTAAATGAATAAATAATTTCAGAATAAAGTTTTTTGTAGGATCTCTCCAAGAGGATTTAATTTTTTTTTGTAGCTTCTCTTTTGAGATCAGTTCAAAGATCGTAAAAAGTAGCAAATGATCGATTTAAAAAAATCGACCAATTCTATATGATAAACTAGATTGTAAGCGGTAGTAAATGATCGATGAAAAAAAAAGATGATTTTACAACTTTCTCCCCATTGATAACATACGCAGAACTCAAAACCAATTAACGTTCATTCTGACTCTACTCTTAGAGGAACAATCAATTACAGTTATTTAAATTGTGCTCAAGCTAGAGATATTTCAGATGATGCTGGCAGGCTTAATTAATTCGACCACAATGCTTACCTTTCAACTGATCCACTTGTATGCTGAAGTTCAGTTGAAACTTTGCAGTTTGCATTATACGAATTAAATTGAATGCAGCAATTTTTGGAAAAAAATTATAATATTTGAGTGATATTCTAAATTTTTTCCGGATGTAATACCGGCCCGTTATCGGAATAGCGCTTGTGACAAACATTTTAGTATGATGACTTTTAATTCACGCAACTTAGCGAGTTAAAATTTTGTATTATTCTTATTAGGTTCAGAAATAAAAACAAGATGGCAACTGATTTCAATCAAATTGAGCCCGTGGACTCAGGTCTTTTCCGCACGAACCGTCAAGACGATATCTTAATTCATTATAGAGCTATAAAAGATTTTTTTTTTGTTATTTATGACAATAAAAATCTCAAAATATACCTAATTTTCTATATGGAAACAGAACGAAAAAATTACTCATTTTTCGATAGAAATTGATTATTTAATTGTTCCAATTTGTTAATCAAAGTAACGGATCATTTTTTTCTATTGCCGATGATTTCGTTTCTTAAGCTATTTTAGCAACAAATCTGCTTTAAAAATATATTTAATCATTGATCATACAATATAAATACATTTTTAATCAACCCAAGATGATATCATGCACATAATTATGAGTTTTCAATAATTCATATGGTTTTTCCTACCAAATATCAGACGAAGATATGGCCTTCAAATTTTCGGTGCTCTTTTTTTCTTGATTAGATTTCCTATACTAAAATAAAAAGGAATCCCAAATTTGAGACTTGTGCTCATAATTCCTGAAGGGAATCTCCTACTTTGGATTTCAATTGAAAATTCAAATTTTTTATTTCAACGTCTCACCGGAACCGAAAACTTTTGAAAAGGTCTCTTTTATGTCTAACTCACGTCTTCTTTTCCAACATTTTTTTTTCGATAAGATCAGGAAATTTGTCTAAGAATAACCAAATTTCAACTTGTATTTTCCAAAAGTCAATCCATGACAATGAAATAACGAAAAATTCATAATGAAATGGGTAAAGTTTGTTAAAATTTAATATCGTTGGTTCGTTGGTAAAGGTTTTGAGTTATTAGATTGAGGATGAAATTCTCTGGATATTTTTATCATTTGAATTACCCAGGGATGAAAAATTATGAGTTTACGCCTCTAATTTATTGTTTTTCGATTGTCTAAAATTGAGTTTTGAAGAGCACAAGTTAAAAAGTTGGTATTCTTAGGCAAGTTTTCAGAATTAAAAAAAAAATTCCAAAAAAAATCGTGGGTAAAGCATCAAAAGCATCGATATTTAAAATAATTTTTTTTCCTTTTCTACTTTGAAAATGTCCTCGAATGTAAACATACATATATTCTGTCGAAAAATATGTAAAAGAAGGCGTTAAAATTTAAAGTAAAAATTCCCATTCCAAAACTACAGGAGACGATTCTCTTCGGAAAAGATGAGCAAAAATGTTCAAGTTTGTGCTATTTCTCTATTTCAATATAGTGAATCGGATCCTGAAAAAAAGAAAACTAAAAATTTGACAGCTATAATTTCATCAGCTAATCGTTGAAATAACCGATATAATAGATACGAGATACATAGTCAAATTGTCCCTTCAAAAGTACAAGCATAATAGTCCTTCTACTAGACGCTGAAAGACTTTAATTGTAAATAAATTGTCAGGTGCAAGAAGTTGACAAAAAAATCATTAAGTATATGTACAAACGCAAAAAATGTAGAGGCTCTACTTAAAACCATTCACCGCCGTTGCGCAATCCTGCGAAGTTGACGGCTCGACGTTTGAACGGTAGCCCGGAGGGTCGCAGCAGTAGCAACAACTCGGGCACCGGCTGACAGTACACAATATTCCAATAACTTCAATTACCGGGACACGGCAGCGGTGCGGTTGTTACTCTCCGCGTCATCGTGGTTTGTACCGTAGCAATATATACATATAGTTTGGAGGCTTTGAGTGGTTATGCCGTTTGCGGTAAATGTGGTGTTGCTTGACACTCCCCTCGTCGTCTACTGTGGAAAGAGATTCTCGCTCAGAGAAGCTACCGCTGTTTCGCTTCATACAGCTCACTCCTCGTCACTCATATCTTTGCCACTTAAATATTTTTCGATATATACTCGCATGTCACATTTCTCCTTCTGCACATCTATATATACATAGGGGAGTGTGGGGCAAAGTGGGCCACTCCCATATTTCAATTAAAAACGCGTTTTTACAGTACAATCCAGTTGAATTATCCAATAGACGACGTTTTTATATCTATTTTGAGTGTTTAAATCGACAAAATCTAAAAATAAAAATATCGAAAACGGGGCAAAGTGAGCCACGCGCATATTTTTTTTTAAATACGTTTCTACAACTCAATTTAATGAGGAAACGAAAGAGAAACTTCAGAAGATATCAACTTAACGAAATCTTACCTAGCATTTGAAATTTACTTTTACAAAAACAACTTTCGAAATTTTTTCATTTTCGAAGCAATCTGAAATTGTAAGTAGGTACTATAATATCTTTCCTATTTATAAAAGTCGCACGTATAATTACATCAACTTGAAAAATTATTGTTCATTTTAATACTTGGCGTCGCGACGCTACCGCGTCTCTTGATTACATTCCATCATAGACTCCCGAATTTAGGGAAGTGGCCCACTTTGCCCTGCATACATTTTTCTTGTCGATTTTCTAAATCTAGTATTGGAATTGATTTCTCGGGTGAAAAGCAGTAACAATACACTTTGGGTATCGCGATAAAGCGATTTTTTGTGTATGCCTTGCACTTTGCTAATGCTCTCCTACAAATAAACGGAGAAGATGTTTTAGATGACTGTTCTATTTTGCTCCCGATGATATTTTTTTCTCCGAAATATCAAAATTAATCAACAAAACAATTGCCATTAAAATATAATTAACGGTGATGATCTTCGGTAGCACCCAGTTGGTAAAATCATACATTTCTAAATTCGGGAAAGTGGTCCACCTTGCCTCAATTTTTTATTTTTTATTTTTATTTTGCCAACGCTCAAAATCGACTATTGGAATCGAGCTTCTGGGTCAAAAGCAGCAACAATACACTTCGAGTTTCGTAATAAAGTCATTTTTTTCTTAGGTGGCCCACTTTGCCCCACACTCTCCTATATATATATATATATATACACACACATATCTACTGTTGGGGATCCGAATTGGCTTTAGGTCTGTCAGCAGGACGCGACGCCAGCGGCAAGGGTGCCCTTTTAAACAAGTGCTTCTTAATAAAGCATTGAGGCGCAAAACCACCCTCGAAAATTCGCCGACGCGCTCTCAGAGCTCATAGTTCCCTTGCAGCGAGTCCTCAATCCCTACGACGCCTCGGGGCTGCGGTTCGCACCCCGCAAATACTCGGCACTAATACGTACCTACGTACGAACTCTGTACTGCGACGCGGGTACCACAACGACGACGACTCGTCGAGGGCTTTCGCCCAGTCAGTCAACCAACCCTGTTCTCTTCGTTATTTCGTTAAATTTTGGAAAGAAAATGTAGTCTCCACGGAGTCGGAGAGACGCGCAGCTGAAACTCTGAGGGTCCTGGGGAATGAGGGGGCGAATAAATCGGGTTCCAGTTCCACTGGAAAATCCCTCGTGGAGGCAATTCTACTGGGACCTCTTTCATGTCAAATGGTTCCTTTGAAACAGCGGAATTTTATGTAAAAATAATAATGAGAAGCAACTGCAATATTGATCATAAAGGTACGAGGAAATACACGTAAGCTGGATACAGACGTGTTCCACCATCTTGTTCCGCGAGTTTAGTGGAATCGGGGTCAAGTTCCTCTTAAAAATTGCGCCTGGAGTCAAGGACATTGAAAACTCGGCTGCGTCGAATGGTTCCTTTGAAACGGCGAAATTGCATATACGAATTTCAAAAAAGAGAGACACTGAAATATTTTTTTAAATTAAAGAGTTGAAAATAAGATAAAATACTGTGGTTTTTCTTAAAAATTACTGGTTTTTGGAACCAACCGAGACATTCGACCACAACAGTTTTTCTTATTTTATTTTTAAAATTAAATTTCCTAAAGAAAATGTATTCTCTTCGGAGTTGGAAAGGCACGTAGCTGAATCGGACTCTGAGGGTTCTAGGGAATAAGTCTGTGTTCCTGAGGGGCCGGAAAAATCGGGTTCCAGTTATCGAGAAAGTCCCTTGAGTCAAGACCACTGGGACTCCCTCAACGGCAAAGAGTTCTTTAGACACGACAAAATATTGCATAAAGACAAAAGTGAAAAGCATCTGTCATATTTATCAGAAAAAGTAAATAAAAATTAGCTAAGAAATCGTCGTTCTCTCTCGGGAATCGATAAGACGATTCCACGTACAGCAATTCGCTGTAGCGAAACTTGAAAAAAAAGACTGTACACGTTGCCCCGGGGACGGATCTCAAATGGATCTGGGGTTGGCCAGGCGGCAGTGTATATACCACTATAGATGTACGACGTGACCCCTTGTCGCGCGTCCTACTCGAAATTTCGCTCGACTAGCGCTTTTTTCAACATTTATTTGACAGCTGTCGGCCGCAACGCGTACGTTTTACCCTTATAGCTGCTGTAGTGCGATCGCGGTACTGCGAGGCCTGCTGTCTTCGACTTTTGTCTCGAGGGTCGACTTTCTCTCGCTCTCTCTATATGTTCTCACCCCAGCCGCACGTGTATTAATCTCGCGACGTACGCATGAAGCAGAAAAAGTGCTTCTTCTGAATTGTGGTAAAAAAATTCAAGAGTCAACAGACAACGATGCTTATATGCGACTCTAAGAAGAAAATTTAAAACAATGTCTATAATTTTGATGTCTAATCGATATCAAATTAATTTAGATTATTTTTCTTATCCAAATTTCGACCAATAGAATTTCACCATTCGACGTCACGTGGTACAACCTACACGGAATTATACTGATATTTTTGATAATTTTGTCTGTTGCTATATAAACAAAACAAAAGATCATTCAGCCGCGTTAACCATCTGTCAAACTGACAGATTGAATTCAATTGTGACAGTCGAAGGATTTTATCAAACATAAACCGTAAGTTTCGTCTCATGGTGCAATTCCATTGGTCGCAATTTGGATGGGAAAAATAATCCCCCAAATATCACTCGGCTTCGAAATTAATCCGATAATTTCGAAGCTCTTGTGGTAATACAAATGATTATTTGTCCATTTTTCTGTAATTTGCTGTAAATTTAATTGTAACTACACTGTGAAATAAATCTACTTGAAATTCGATGTGTACGTATATAATTCACTTTAATATAACTGCAAAGGTACATTAGTTTTCAAAATTTTCTTTTTTTCTTTGCGAAAGTATCTTTATTTTATATCACAATTGAACATTGAATTTAACTAACGAGCTTGTGCATAAAACTTTTCATTTTTTTTTCTGACATAGTGAAGCTTCATCGATTTCTTTTTAATACTCAGAAAACTTTTTTTTCTTAATTAATTTAGTATGATCACGAAAAGTTCTGCTTAGTGCATTTAAGATAGCTTCAACAAGAGTTGAGTATTTTTTCAGGAAAAACAATAAAAATGTCTTAGTATTTCATCTTTCTTAACATAGCTCATTGTATACGTCTTGAAAATTGCATTGCTAAATAAATCAGAAAACATACTACAATTATGACGGAAGTGGTCAATGTTGTGTTTTCCGTTCGCTCTCACTTCCCTCAAGGTCGAACTAATAAATATTTTCGTTAATTAATAACTATCAATTTTATTCTAGGTTGAAGACACATGCACAGTGATCCATGAGTGCTACTGCCAATAAATGCAATTATCTGAGATCAACAAAGATGTATGACCTTATTTGACTCATGTAGAGGACTGCAGCAGCGCTAATGAACGTAAAATAACTTTGTCCTCAGCAAAGGAAAACCATTCTTCATAAACAAAGCCATGGCACATCGAAGATCGAAGATCAAAATATCGAAAACTGAAATCACCCGTGCAAAAACTTGGCTGGGGCTCTAACTTGGCCCTTTCTAGTTTGCCCCAGCCCTGTTAGAGGCCGGAAATGGAAATTGAATCACGGCCACACGAGACTGGTCTCCGTTCAAAGTTCAGGGCGTTGTTATGTTAGAGCCTGTAAAGGCTGTCCTATCGAGCCCCTACGAAAATAATTTAAAAAATGAATCAAAACGATTATTTCGTGCTAATTAGATCGATCAATCTGGTATTTTTAATTAGGTATTACATCTCCTTCTACGTTACAGTACATATCGATTACTGAAAGCAAACATATTTATATTTTTACACTTTGACAGAAATTGAATCTGGAACCCTTGAGATAGTGTTATTGCGCTCCATCTCAGCTCACTCGGCCATTCAGATCATATGATTGTACTTTTTTTTTTCTTTGTTCTATTTGAATAACTGCAATATGAAATATAAAATAAAATAAATTAATTGTAGTCCGCATTTTGTAGATTAATATCATTACATCTGACATGGTCAAAATAAAACGGCATTCACTTATTTTTTATGGCTATCATTTATATCGGATTTTGCATCGTTATTGCTATCGATGAATACATTGCATAGATAAGGTACTGCGCGAATTAGTTCAGTAGTATTTGAGTAGATGACCACCTGACCATTGAAGGGTCAATCGGATAGGAGACCGCATGGCTGACTCTATCAGTACTTGGTTGGGTGACCGCGTAGTTCATCCTGGCGGTCAATATTAAGATGGATAACCACCTGGCTGACTCTGGTCGTCAACACTTAGATGGGTAACCAATTTTTAAGGAACTGTTTACGGGTTCTAGTAAGGCCCTTGCTTGGCATTGTTATCGTGGCACCCCTGAGAAAATATAAACGCGGCCTACAGAGGCTCGCTTATTACTAGGGCCCTTTGCGGATGGTCCGATTTTGGCCCGATTTTAGCCCGGAATGGTATAAGGGAAGCCTTTATGGGTTGTAACGTGGCCCTAGTATGGAATCCCTATTGTGGAAGCCCTGACAAAAACGAACGAGGCCCTATACTTTTTCACGGCCGCCCGATTGAATTTCCGCACGGGACTGAGGCAAAAATAGTGTCACGTACAGTCACGAATTACATGAACATGCAAATATCATGTTCAAATATCATATCATCAGGCCAATGAAAAGAAAAGAATGCGAGCGAACTTAGCACGTAACTGCTAGACACTTTAAAAGGCATGACTATAAAAATATTTACTGAAAATGCAAAAAACTGCATTCGATGTCAACAGAAAGTAAGAGTGTATTCGGTATTCCGTAACTGACCGAATAACTGATACCTAGTGTCCAGATCTCACGCCATCTAGTTCCCTTGGCTCGTCATAACCAGTAGATGTGCGGACGTGCCAGCGAGGGCGTTCCACTGTAAAAAGAGAAATCACGCTCTGACGGTAAACCGGTGAGAGTACCGAGAAGCAATCGTCAAAGCCTGAGAACTTTGTCAATTAGAAGCCAACAATTAGTCGTTTGTCCGAAGGATATCGAGAGAGCCACGCGAGACTCTCGTAGCTCGTCGCTTTCCGAGTGATAGGTAATAACTAATAACGGATCGCGTACGTAGTTACCGCAGTTGTAAATGGGGAGACACTCTTTCCTCCGCGCAGTCGACTCGTATTCACGTATACAGCACGCACGTTAACTATCTCTCGTATAGGTGAGTAGATAGTGGCGGCAAGACACGCAGGTTAGCTATAGGTACACATACTAGGTGCAGGTATGTCGGGGAACTCCAGAAGCCCGTTAATCCCGTATTACACTTGCGAACGCCGAGGATAATCGCTTCCTCCGGTTTTCTCGTTCAGCGCTGCAAATTACGTTGCCTTGCGAATATCGATAACTCAATTCTCTTTCTCCTCCATGACAACACAGATTTTCCAGTTATTATATCGCCAACTGCAATAATTATCTCAGATTCTGTTCTCACACACGAGTTTTCGTCTCCGCTTGAAAATACTGTTTTATTAAATGCGGAACGCGTGCCCTCGTCGCTGAAGAATCTCTGATCGGCTGGCGCGTGCGAGTCACGTAGTCTCACAGTATATCGTGCAATATCGATGCGATTTTTACCTCGTTACCGGAGTCGTTTCGATAGATATACATGAGACAGCGGCGACGGCGACTGGACGATAAAAATCGTCGAGAATGTTGCTCTCATGGTATTGCGTATGATAGCGAACGAGTGAATATTTTTCAATGTACATATATATATATATTGAATATATATATATTGAAGTAGGGCTAGCGGCGAAAGCCTACTTTCCGGGCTTCGAGCTCATCGCACTGCAGTCGCGGCTCGTTCTCGTTTCGTGCGTCGTCACAGTAGTCAATGCGCGCGAGAGATCCGGACAGATTCCTCCGATTGGTTGTATAGGAGCGCGCGGCACCGGACGCACGCCGGACGCGATCGTGATGAAAAAGTCGCGCGATCGCTTGGCTCACCGCGACTTACTCGCGTACGTGAGTTACGTGACGCCTTCGACCGGCTCTAGACCGCACTGGCGGCGGTAGTCTTCGACGTTTATCGATGTAGTCTCGTTCGCGATGCGTTCACTGGGGATTCGAACGACACCGATCTTCGTACGGAGACTTTGTATCCTTGCGCGCTTTCCCTTTGCATCCTACATTACTATTATCTTGCTGTGCACTATGGGATGCGTGGAAATTGATCCCTGCGACAAGCACCGACGAAAATACTTATTCTTCGAATATTTCTTACTTTGGGTGACTAGACGGACCATCAACAGGGAAGGTCCGGGTCGGAGGTCCACTAAAAAAGTCATAAGAAAAAAATTCTGAGAATAATGTTTTTTTTAAATCTTATATTAAAATCTCATTATTTATATAATGAGCGTTATAATTCCGCAATTTCGTAAAGAATTATAATGAATGCCCCAGACTGATATGATCTAAAATATGAAATTTTTCACTTGTCGTACCATTGAAACCAGGCTCGTGAATAAATTTTAGTGTTCAAGGATGTATGATACATAGAGTCCCGCCAAAAGTGAGTTTCAGAGACAATTTCGATCACTTCCCGATGGGATAAAAATCGGAGAAAAAATAATGGATATTAAACGTGTTGAAAAGATTGATTACGCATGATTATAATCCCAAAATGTTATTAACAAATTGGTGAAAAAAACAATTGTTCAACAAACAATCAGTCAACCTAACTTTTTTCCTAATGAAAATGATATGTTAATTTATTTGAATGCATACGAATCTTTTCAGATTTTTTTCTTTATTTTGATTTTGATTTTTTTTATTTTGAAAAATATGCAGAATATAACAAATTTTGGATATGCGTTTTGCAAAAAAATCTTGAGTGTAGTAGATGGTTTTATACCTCGTTTAATTGACGATTATTTGCTGCAACCACCTGCTATTTTCTTATTGTTTGTGTACTTTTTTCCAGCTTTGGTCCTTATGGGATTTTATATTCCAGGATCCCAATGAATACTACTACTACATTAAATAAGTAGACATCACTATCTATATATTGAATAGATGTTATGATGCTTCGACGATGCCAGCCTTTAATATTTTTATTTCGATGGAAGTTTGGCAAATCGTAACTTGGGTCTGAGTCGAAAGATGCCGAAGATTCCGTTGTTATCGATATTCCTGTATAGGAAAATCAAACATTTGGAATCTATTTATTTTTGTCCCTTCAAATTGCTTCATCAATTCGTAAATTGAACTCTAGGTATCCAGCCTAGTGCGTTACCGATTACGCCACCGTGGCAATCGATAACGCGCTCTATTCAACACATCTATTCAAAATATACATACTCCGCCAAAGTCAAAGAAGAATAAATATCACTATTTATAATTTGTTCTTTTATACGATACCTTAAGCTTGGGGTGTATAATTTGTTTCATTAATTAAACGAAGAAAAATGTTTTCTCATTCTCTCATTTTTAGCTGTTTATTAACTTCTATAGATAATATACAACAGATAATTTATCGCAGAGATAATCTGTCCGTCGAATATTTTCTTGATACTAAAAATTGTCAGGGAACCACGTGATGGTCAAGTAATTTTTGTAAATGCGCTATTTTGATTCTAAACGATACAAACGTGTATTACAGCTGATTTCCGCAAGGCTTCCAAATTCGCAGAGAGATCGGATGAAGTGTAGAGTCTTGCGGAGCCTAAGGCGAGGAAACGTTCGAGTAGATCGTCTAGGTTGAGGAAGAGAGCGGAAGGAACGGCGTAAAGTCGAAATCGCTTGGGACCCCCGAAGATCGGCAATTTTCGAGACGGTCGCCAGGCATAATCATGATATTTATCCCTAATGAAATTAGTCGTGCTCCTCGAAACACATGGAATAGACGTCGTACCGTGAAATTACTATAATGGTCGCGGGCGAGGGCCGTCAAAATCTATCCGGGAATTCGGACAAACGATCGGCCTCACGTACGATACACACCTACAAAATACACCCTCGTACCCTCTTAGCCCCTGCACTTACACCATCCTACGCTGTACTATAATTCTATAATAACGATTTGGTCTCGCAGCAAGGCAGGCAGTTCAAGGAGGCCTCCGTCCTATTCCGCACAGAACGAGCGCCTACCAAGCACACAGTTTTGCCAGTTTTTTGCCAGGAATTCAAAATTACGGTCGTAAAAAGGCGATTTCAGCCGAGAGAGGCCAGGCTATAGCAAATTAGAAGATTTGACCCCCCCGGGCTGACCAAGTTCTTGAACGTTCTGACCAAAACTGTGGACGACTTGCCCTCACCAACCATTATTAATGCTTTCTTACTTCCTCATAGACGAAATCTTGTATTATTCTGTTTTTATTTGATTTCAAGGGCACTGTTCGGCTTGAAAGGCGAAAAGTTGAATTTAGATTTAAGCATTTTTCCAAATTAAACCTACACAATTTCAGTTTTTGTTTACTGACATTTGTGCATAAAAATATGATTTTTTTTTAAATATCGTTTTCAATAGTTTTTTATTATAATATTTTTGTATCGCATAAGAATACGGGCCCGGCATAAAAAGAAGTCCAGGAGGATTCTAAAACTTTAAGAAATTAAAAAAAATCGAAGATTTACCTTCCGGACTTACGAAAATCAATTTAGGGTCAATCAGCCTGTGAATGGACGTGGACCAGTGAATAGACGTTTTTCATAAGAATATGTGCCCAAAAAAGTCCGATCACTTAACTTTTCCGGCTGCTTAACTGACCATTCGCTGTTCGGTTTACCCTATTTTACTTGAAATGTCCACGGAACTGTTTAGTTTCGTATTGACTGGAGGTTATTCGTTACGCAGTCTAGTCGGATGTGCGTACACATAGGGTCCCTGATCCTTTCTTAAAAGGATCTAGATGGATCCTAAGTTTTCCAGACTTCAGAAAATCAATCTATTTCACTTGAAACATTCGCGAACTGTTCGATTTTTTATTGTCTGCGGGTTATTCGTTATAAGCGCATTTAAACCAGATCTGCGTATTCGGTCCCTAATTCATTTATAAAGAGATCTAAGACAATTGAAGGCTTTCAACCAAAAAAAATCAAGTCTGCAATTTCCGGGCTCCCCAAAATCAATTTATTTCACTTGAAACGTCTGCAAACTGTTTAATTTTGTTATTGTCTGTAGGTTATTTGTTACAAGCACATTCTAACCGGATGTTAGTATCGGATACTCGAACCTTTCATAAATAGCTTTAGGACGATTCTAAAACTTCCATTAAGAGGTCTACAGGGATTCAAATGCTTCAAGCAATCCAACCAAAATAATAAAAAAATGTAAAGCGGAACCATTTCCGGACTTCCGAAAATCAATTAACTTCACGCAAAATATCTGCAGAATTGTTTTATTTTTTATTGTCTGTAGCTTCTTCGGTTTCCAAAACTTTGTGTAATTTATCTTTTAAAAACATCGCAATTTCCGGACTCCCAAAAAACAATTTATTTCACTTGAAACGTCTGCAAACTGTTTAATTTTGTTATTGTCTGTAAGCTATTAGTTACAAGCGCATTCTAACCGGATGTGCGTATGGGGTACCTGATCCGCGAGCCCGAACGTACGCGACTCGTCGCACTCGGGGACCCGCAGCCATGAAGCCCAGCGGGCTCGCTCCACTGGAAACAATTGCTGCCTCCGGGCATCATTTACATCATAAGCAATCATAATGATCGAATTTTCGGCGAACGAACGATGATCCAATGAGTGGAACGACTAGGGGGAGCCAATTCAGAAGTGGGTACCCACTTACCGACGGCTACGTTGTAGAGAGCCACCTCGTTGTATGAGACAGAGTGAGACCTTCCTTCCTCTCCTATCCACCCTCCACCCGCTATGTTCATACTCTTATTCGGCCTCTCTCTTCTCTCCGCTGTCCCGTCGATGACGCGAACTCCTTCGTTATATAGCTTGAGGCTACCTGCGCCAGTTTATACCAACTGGCACCCACCCTGGAGCTGTAGACCACTTCTCCCAGTGTTCTCTTTTACACTCAAACTATCGTTCAGATCTATCGTGCTCGCGCTCCTTCACGCATCATCGAATACGAAGAAGCACGGCTTTCGAGAAAGGTAATCGCTGTAAAAAGTGCTTGAAGCTAGTAGTCGTTTCGCTTGTGCCCCCTGGCTCGTAATACCTCGTTAAGTACTAGACCATGGCTTCCTGCAACCAATTTTACCTCGCTCCTTGTCCCTTGCGTCGTTTGTTTCTGTCAATCATTGCTGCATTTAATAATCTGCACGGCGAACAAATATTGACAGTGTCAACAATATTTTCCATTTGGCTTACTCAAGCTTTTCAGTTTTAGATGTAACAGCTTATTAAGAAAATGGTATCGACGGTGCATTTAATGACGCTTTTATTCTTGTTGTTGTGACGAAGAAACGACCTTAACCTGAAGAACAATACTTTGAAAGCTTCAACGGTGCCCTGGAGAGTATGAATTGTAATGCTGATGCCTATAAGCGTAACTGGTATACTCGTCAATTTTGGTAGTGTACTTCATACTCAACATTATTTTTCCTTCGAATGTAAGAACATACGAATTGAAATGCATTCTGTTACCACAACTGATATATACTCAATTAGCCAAAGAAAGTCGCTGCAACTAACTTTGTGTGAATTGGCAAACCGCAGTTTGGTTGACCAGTTTCGCTTGTGTCCCCTGGTTCGAAATACCTCGTTAAGTACTAGACCATGGCTTCCTGCAACCAATTTTACCTCGCTCTTGTCCCTTGCGTCGTTTCATTCTGTCAATCATTGCTGCATTCAATAATCTGCTCGGGAAACAAATATTGACCGTGTCAACAATATCTTCGGTTTGTTTTACTCAAGCTTTTGAGTATTAGATGCAACAGCTTATAAAAAAAAATTGTACTTTGCATTTAATAAGGCTTTTATTCTTGTTCTTGTGACGAAGAAACGAGCTTAACCTGAAGAACAATATTTTATAAGCTTCAACCATGCCCTGAAGAACATGAATTGCAATGGTCATGCCTATAAGCGTAATTGGTATATTCGTCAATTTTGGTAGTGTATGTCATGCTCAATATTAGTTTTTCTTTAAATGAGATGTATACTCAGCATCTTATTATATGAATCAGATTATTAACGTAGAAATACTTTTAACGCAAAATTTGCAAAATCACTAATGTCTCTGTATAAAATCACTTAATCCTCAATCGACCTATTATACTAACAGCAGAAATAGGTTACAGAAAACCTCTGATACATGTTATCACATTTCGTTCCATCATACATACTTTGCGGTATTTGACTAGAATCAGAAATTTTAAAGTATCCTCGTCGGACGACTTATCTCATGATCTGCACTTCTTTCTTAAAGTTGACAGGCTTCTGAAAAATTCGTAGAGGGTTAAATTTTAGTCTACAGTTCAGATCAGCTTCTATCCAGGATCTATTTGGAATACAGGGTATGATCCAAGTCAGACGTAACGCTGAACTAGCTCTACTTTGTACAGATATCATGTTATTCAACGTTTCTATTGTTATTCCATCCAGTTCGAAGCATTGATTCTTCGACATTGAGTCAGCCACAGAAACAGTAAAACCGGCTGGTGTTTTCTACTCCACCGATGCTGCTATTCTCAGTCTCTTCTCGAATCCCTTGTATTGTATCTTTGCCAGTTTTACCCTGAAGAGTACGCGCGTGGTATACATAGAAAACACAGACACAATGATAAAGACGCGGGCGCGCACACGCACGCACCTTGTCTTATTCTCCAGAGCGCGCACATTCGGTCTGCCCCCGCATCAGTATGCGGACCACGAACTCTCTGCCTCCCCCGTTTCACGTGCCCCACCCTTTTCCCATCTCGCTCACGGCCTCTCAGTTTCTCCTCTTGCTTGCTTGTATACGGCCCCTACAGAAACGTAGGCCCTTTCCAAGAGAGTGTTTCCACCGACCGTAATGCCGAAACAGTATTGATTGCAGTCGGGAGGCCGTTCTCTAGCTTAACACTACCTATACCCATTCGGTCGCCAATACAGCTACAGCTTTGCACCACGAACACCCAAAATGTCCACTAGCCTGCAACGTATCATAGATAACCCTCATCCTCGAAAGTTCTACCACAAACCTAACCATTAGTTTCCCCTGAGCTGACCCTTTCTTTCGCTTTGGTCAATATTGTATTGTCAAATCTTATGTAACAAGCAATATATGAAAAACGTCAGGACCCAAACTCGTGATATCATTAGATTCATCAGTATTTCGTGTATCAGAGGGCGTTGTGAGTGGAACCCCAAGCGAATTTCCTCTTGGAACTTCGCTAGAGGGTAGTAACGAGGTAACAATGACCTTTGAGGGTCGACGAGAGCGAAAGCAGAGGAGGAACACGCGAAGGGATGCGGGGGCGGCTTGTGTAACCACAGATCCTCCTTTCGGAAGATAGGGTTGGCCTATCCTGGCGCGCTAGATAATTAGACGGGTAATCGAGAGCCCTCACGAGTTTCCAAGTATTACCTAGTCGGCAGAACTCAGGCTCAGCACCTATCTAATGGCAACGAGACGACCATAGTGAACTCTCGTGAAAGAGAGACTCGACGTTCCTTGGTCGAGAGGACGTCGTTTTCACATTACCTCGAAATCGGTCCTTCCTCCGAGTCATCTTATCGCAGAATCTTTATTGCTGACCATTTCCATCGTCGGGATGTAGAGGACTGTATTGCTTTTCGTATCCAGCAAAGTACCTAATAAAATGCTCGTCTATTGCTACACCCAAATTATTAAGCGACAGTCCACGAGTCCTTTTTAAATGAAAAGGACTGCTGTATCTATTACAGAATTCTGAATCATGATGGCGCCTATAGACATTTCTAAAAGCAACTCATATTTCTTAATTTCCCACTAGGAACAACTTCCCGTGAAGAAAATGATTAGGGATGCCCTAAGATAAACTAGGGCCCTTTCAGGCTTTAATGTGGTCATCCTATAAGGGTTTTCCATATCACTCACAAGTAGGGCCCTGATAAGGTTTTTCTAGGTTTTCATGGCGAAGGATTTGATAGGGTAATTACTTAAGGGCCCAGTCAGGCTTCATCATGGCATAAAGTAAACAAATCAATAATAAATTTGCTAGATAAGGGTCTTATATGGCAATCCGAGGTTTCTAAGGCAAAATTGGTGGTCATCTATCCAACTAATGACCGCCAATGTCAGCCAGGTGGTCACCCATTCTAATACTGGCCCTCAGGTCAGGCAGACAGTCACGCACCTAGATACACACGAACTAATTCGTGCGAACAATAAAACAACTCTAATCGATATAACAAATTTCTGTAAAAATTACTGAATGTGCTTTTATTTTCACACATCAGACGCAGTGATGTAATAACAAATATATATTTTTTGATTAAATTTCTTCATTATTTTAATAGGGCAGCCCTTAAAGCCCCCCAATATTAAGCCTTTAAAGGCTTCGGAAAAAAAGCCTGACCGTCCTTTAGAAAACCCTATAAGGCTTACACATAAGGCCCTTAATATAATTCGGGAAAATTAATCAGGGCCTTGGCAAAACCGTGATTAGATTTCTTCACGGGTTATATGTTTCTAATACCTCACAATTTTTCCCAGCCTAAAAATAAAATCATTTTTAGCACAGACGGAATCGCAAATCAATCTTTGACGTGATAAAGTGAAGAAGCAAAACTCTCGATGCCATCAGTGAACGATTTCCCATAGATTGCACATAAAACGTCAGATAGGGCGAGAAAGTTACCAGAACCCATGGTGTACCCGTGTGACTCTCAAGCTTTTTCAGGGGTTTGGTGACATAATGAGGCAGATCGATTGCCGGATACATAATCATAACAATACCGAGACGCCCCTCTGCGACCAGCGCGACTCTCGCGTCCGTGTGCCTAACACAATTGATAGACGACTGGAATTTCAGAAGAAAACGGGAAAAACTGGGGTGGCTGCGGAACGTTGTTCCACTGCGGATAGATGTCACGAGGGTGAGCGAGGTATAGATTCTGGATCGAGAAGTGGCACACGCACTAGGGGCCGCTGCAGGAGACGCCGAAGAGGGTCAGCTTTTCGCGTCAAGCGACTTATTAGCCAGCAATGTGATCTATTTGCCCTGTACGCGCATAAAGAACCAACCATAGCATTATTGTACCACTATGTTACGAGCGAAGGGCATATTATTGGCCAACGGGGACCTCTGGTTAGCTCCGCCGTACGATACGGACAATATACATACATAGATACTACAATACTGCAATACAGCTAATAACGCAATAGAACGCTCTCGCAATCGCGTTTCCTTCGCAAAAGAACCCCAATCCAGGACTAGGGTAATTTTCCTTTCATTCCAGATATTGCTCTATTATTTTCTACCTACTGAAAATTTATTGCCGATACACTCTGTCCAACTTCTTGAGACCTTTCTCTTTATAAGATCGAGAATGTCGCCGCGTGACAAGGAAATAATTGGCGCTGTAGAATTTATCGGAGTGACCTAACTGGTTCGCTCTCTTGGTGCACGAACCTCTTGTCTCGAATTCCACGAGGAACCTGCGCCTCCTCGAGGGTCTCTTAGGAATTCCTTGCAAGGCAAACGGACAAGCATTGGACACCTCACGTATACCAAAAGTTCCTGGCAGCCCTCTACCCACTATTCTGTATATATATACGCATGATGCTTGGCTTATTAGATCCGCAAAGGCTGTTGAAAGTTATACATGAGGTAAAATGTCTTGGATGCCATATTCGTCAGAGAAACAACGAATCTTGAATATTTTGTGAATCAGAATCGATTTCCGTTGTAGAAATTTTATAATAATATTCAGACATTCGTTTTTCGAGAGAAACAGTTGTAATTTTTTACAGTTATTAAAATGTAAAAGAAAGCGAGCATTTCTACTTGTTTTAACGCTCATGATTATTCGGATTGAAAAAAAGTTTGAGTGAGCCCGTAGGCCGTATACGTTGATGCGAATGCCGACAACAGAAACAGGATGCCTGACGCTATGGCCTCCATTCGTGGGTCTCTCGATTCCATTGTCGGTTTTGGTGTCACTTGTCATGCCAGAAGGCATTGTTTAGCATAGCGCGGGTTCGGCCTATGCGTCGTCCCGCTCTGACTCACGTCATCGGTTTCCGTGAACACCACCTCACCTCTTTTGCACGTTACCACTGCAATCTACCTACACCTTTTACGTGTCTAGGCATTTTATCTTGATCGCTACCTAATTCAATTGATATTGTGTATAAATATAAATGTTTAAAATAATTCATTCACCTACATTGAAGATTATTTTTTCGTATATGAATATTATAGCAAGAAATAACCAGAATGCTGGATAATTTTCGGAGTTTATAAGGGATATCTACAAGTTGAGCTCAACGTTGATGCAAGTACCTAATTATTTTTACAAATCCAAAATTGATCTATTACCTTTCAATGGGACTTATTGACTTAAAGACTATAGAAATAAGATTATGCAACAGTACGTATAAAATCTTCAATATAGGTGCAAAATATCATTCGAAAAGAGCAATAAAAAGAAATTTTATGAATGATTTTTATTTCAATCCTATCGGTGCATTATTTCTTCTATCTTCAACATATACAGTATAAAAGCATCGATTGACTAAAATTCAAAAGAAGGTCTGCTATTTTTTCTATGCGGGATATACGAGACGAATTTCATTTTCATATCTTACGAAATATTACAAGAAATTCTGTCAAAAAGTAACTGCGTTGAAACAATTTTCTTACATCAGGAAGGCGGTCGATTGATCAGGAATTTCAAGATGAACATTTCTATATTTGTACATATTGTTGATCCAAGTAGAATATCAAATTGCAACGTTGCGAATTGCAAAATTGCAAAGCTAATTCAGTTCTCCATTAAAGGATATGCTTTACGTCACCTCGAAACGAAAATCATATTTGCAGTAAAGGAAGGTCCGAAAAAAAGATACTGTTAATCAATTCACGTTTACCAGGTAGTTTTTCTTATCGAGTTGGAAAACATCATACGTACAATCACAACGCCATTTTATTTTCATAATTTTCATATGACATGACCTCATTTTGCAGTCGGCGAAAAAAATATTCGCGATAGAATGGCGTACCTATAGACACGACCTGTAGAAGCAACTGTAGAAACGCTTTTGGAAAATCCATACCCGGGTCAGAGCGTCGTCGTGGAACGTACGTACGGGATTTCGCTGTGGCAGAGCACAATGGCGCGTTCTGGAATAAGGCTCGAGAAGAGCGGCGGTAGCGAAGGCTTGGAAAGCGAAAAGAGTGAGACAGTGGAGAGCTCTAACTGCCGGGAAATGGAGAGTGTGCGAGAGGAAGCGATGGAAGGTGCAAGAAGGGGGAAGGAAGGAAGGAGGTAGATAGCGAGCGAGAGAGCCAGCGAGCTTGCGGCGGTCCTTGCCCCGTGTACGTGCTCCGAGTGTCAAAAGCTTCTGGCATGACATGGGAGCTGAGCCGAGCTCCGTAGGCGAGCCACGAACTCGGGGATGACGGTAGACCAAGGTCTCTGCCGATCGATAAACACTCTTAACTGAAACACACAGTACGTATACGCGATCAACTTTGCATGGTGATTGCGACCCGGCTGAGCATAGATCGTCTGCAATCGTTGTGAAGAGCAACACGACGTACTTTTGTGTATCAAACCTAACCGATATTCCATGGCAGGTTGCCCTCACTTCCGATAAATTCGGACATCCTCGTACCATTTGCCCATACGTTCTTAAACAACTGCCTGGGCTTCCGATCAATAAACGCCACTCTTAACTGAAACGCACAGTACGTACACACGATCAAGTTAGCCGATCGATAAACACTCTCGACTGAAACGCACAGTACGTACATGCGATCAAGTTAGCCGATCGATGAAGACCCTTTACTGAAATACGCAATACGTATAAGCGATCAACTTTGCATGGTGATTGCGACCCGGCTGAGCATAGATCGTCTGCAATCGTTGTGAAGAGCAGCACGACATCCTTTCATGTATCAAACGTAACCGATATTCCATGGCGGATTGCCCTCACTTCCAATAAATTCAGAAATCTTCGTACAAATGGTACCACACACTAGACTCACACTGGACTCACAGCTACCGACCAATGAACACTCTTAACTGAAAGACACAATACGTATTTACGATCAAGTTTGCCGATCAATAAACACTCTCAACTGAAACGCACAATACGCATACAGGATTAACTTTGACAATTGATAAACACGCTTAACGAAAACACACAGTAGGTATATGTGATCAACTTTGATGATTGACAAACACTCTTCACTGAAACATACAGTATGTATACGTGATCAAGCTTGCCCGCTAATTTCGATTCGACTGACAAAATCGTCGTCAATCGTTGTGGAGAACCACGCGACTTACTGTTGTATACCAAAATTAACGGACATTCTATGGCAGATTACCCTCACTTCCAATAAATTTAGAAACCTTCGTACGATTAACTCATCCGTTATCAAAGAGCCACTCGAACTTGCAGCTGCATTTTCTTATCATGTCCCAAACCACGCACAAGCGCCGCACGTTCCAAGGAGATTGCGTTAAAAAAATCGTTTTTCCCTACGACCCTACAGACTGATGACGAACCGCACAAACAGCACTCGCGGCTACATCGTGCATGTTCGAATGTATACAGGGAGATGTTGATGGGGTGGACTGTGACGGAGGTGTCGGTAGATCTCTATCTCCAGCCCCATCGACTGCTCTCTCTCGTCCTGACGCGCCCGGCTCTTGGGAAGCGTGAAATGAAATTTGACAGATCGAAGCAACGACTCTGCTCCGGCACTGACTACTCTATGCATCCGTTCCACCCATATACCTCCCCCGAATTGTCTTTTTCTCTTCGTATCCCTCGCGCCCCCTTCAAACGTATCTACCCATCTATCCATCTATCTATCTACCATCACTGGCCTCAATCCACACGCACCTAGTTCCTCCATCAAGTTGTTATACAAGCGTACAGAGGGATCTCAGTTTTTCTATTCACGTATCGTCGTATCTGTGATGTAGCTATCAAAACCTGAATGTTTCCAAAATGGCGTTGGATCGGCAGGACCAACGGATTTCTGGCAACGCCCGCGTAGCCTACGGACCCAACATGTCTACCAGCACGAAAGGACTTGCAGCTTCCTTTCCATCTCTTCTTTTGTAGACATATACCTCACGTGGGTTCCACATAAGCTCACACACCGTCACACGAGCTCGCCCTTCGTCCACGTTTTCGCGCGCACCCCATTTTATACAATTCTCTTTTATCTGTTACTTCGGCGCGTTTCACTAGCCCGCCGCTTACATTCCCTCGGGGCGTCCCGTTCGTTCGCCGAACGCGAGGCTCCTTAGTTCCAACCCGACACCTTTTTACAAATACATCACACGCCCTTCTGCTCTCCCCGCGCTGTTGCTCTACTACTCCCTGTCGCCCTTCGCCAATTCCATCCCACTCTGTCTCACTTGCTGGTATTATTTAGTGGGTGCTACATTTGCCTAAGCACATCAAATGCTCAGGGCCACTCGGCCCTCGGTTCGCTGGGCAGGTACTTAAGCCATCTCGTAGCAGCCACTGTACAACATTGCGAGTGTTGCCCTTTATTGAAGCTCCACTTTCAACCTCTATGTGCTGTAGATAACGACAGTGGGGTCCCAAACCGCCGGAGGCCATTTTAGGAGCTACTCGCCCAATACGTGTAGCCTAGCGTGTACACGCAAAGCTCTCCATGACATTTGGACCATCGTTTTAGGTTCACAGTATCTGTAAAGTCGTCAGAATAAAGTTGATCGGTGCGGGAGACTTGGGATAGTGTGAACGAGAAACGAACATAATCTGTGCGATCAAAGTGCGTGAGGCGATAGCTGAATCCGATCGTCACCTTCATCATTGGAGACGTCTGACCAAACTTCATGGGGCACGTATTGTACAGGACATTTGATCGAGCGACAGCTGTCCCCGAGCACTGGAAACCAAATTATATCCTCAAAGGATCGTTGATCTCTATTTAGATGTTATCTTCACTATGTGCGATGCGAAGCGTTGCACCCTGAAACCCTCATTTCGAATCCCGTACCATTTCATCTCCGACACCATCAACACCTATGTCCCTAGGCAGCAAAACTTTAATGTTTCCTTCAAACAATCTTGATAGCATCTAATAGGATATGTAACACGAAACTGTTGCGTAATCGTTTGGATAGTTGTGAATATTTCAAAATGAAAATATAACTACAAACGCAATTTTCGATTGATGAATACCGGAATAGAGAAACAAATACTGAAATTCAAACGTTTTATCCTCTGATCATTTTATGAGAATTTTAAGAGGCAGTAAAGCTTCATTTTATCTCTGCCCTTGACGAATGCACACGAGCTGCATTCCGCAGCCGTGTGCATCTATAGGGGCTTGGCACGTATCATGACCGCTGCACTCTATTATCATATGTACATTAGAAATAGGTACTTACATTTTTTTTGCGTGGTCATCTCAGTTGTGAATAATAAAATGCTACAGCAGTATATTAAGGTCGTCTACGAGGAGTAGCTTTATTTCTTTTTCTTACTTTGTCCTGTAAAGTTACAGTTACAGCAGATTCTTTTTTTCCGTATTGCATTGTTCTAATCCGTGATTGTGTTCACCGAGACTTCATCGATCTCCGCTTTAGCACACACCACGCGTGCCCTCCGGACTCGGCTTCATCTACTATGTTTTTCTTTGATTAATCGAGCCTCCGGAGCTCAATGACAAGAGATAAAAGTGATTCGTTGACGTAACCGGGACGCAAAATATATTACAGCTAGCATCGTCGTCGTCCTCGACGTCGTCTTCATGAAATAGCAGTCGCGACGGGATAAGAAAAACTGCGTAGAGGCATAATTCACGATGCATCATTTATGAGAGAGTGGATGGTTGAAAAACAAGACGGCGGTCTCTTCGCGGGGCGTCGCGTAATTAGTGCGTAGCAATAACGACGGCATAACGCCATGTTCCAGATAAAAAGTCTTGTGGTATTTCGTCTTCTTAGCCTGGAAGCTCTCTCACTAGCCTTTCCTACAAGGAAAAAAAAATTCTCATTCGAGCGATCAGTGTGAGGAACTTCCCGGACTCGATGAAGAAGTCAGGGTGGATGAAGTCGAGATTCCTTGGGTCGCCCGTTGAATGCGGCGAATTCCTCGGGTGCCGAGTTCACCGCCACTGAATCGGTTAATTATCCGAAGATATTTTTCGCTCTCTCCGACCCCTTGTCCTGAATGCTCGTTGCGCACCCGCGGGAACTGAGCCTAAGGGGTTAGCGATGAACTTGCGGACTACGCGAGCGGTATAATGAAGCGTTGGAACCCCTTTTACCCGAACAAGTCGTCGCCTCTGCTTTGGATATATTTTATTGGACCGCCGTGCCGTTTCAGCCAAGTCTCTCTCGTTTCTCGCGGCTTTATTATCGCCGCGGCGATGTGCCCTTCACCCTTTCTTCGTTCCCTCCGAAAGCTCCCCCGGATTGCCCGAGCTGTCCTGGCATTTCTCGCTTCGGGATCAGCCCTTCCTCACGCCCAGCTGCGCTGCGATCACCCGCACGTACTGGTGCCCCCCACAAAAGCCTCGTGTTATGCAGTGACACTCAACGAACCGTGACATCGTGCACGAGTTGACGAATAAATACAAGGGTTAAACGCTAAACCATACCTCTTATATTTTCGCGCTCGTAAGCAGCGACAAGGGCTCGCACACGCTGTGATATGCTGCGTCCAATTCATACGACCCTCGTCTCAATAACACCCCCGTCGATCGGCCATCGCTCAAACCATTCTTCATTGTGGCTATCCTAGTTCAATAAAGACGTCTTCATGACTTACAGCCATTGACATCCGGATCCGTAGCTTATTGTATTGGTCACCCCATATCTATCAATATACGTCGAATCAGTGATACGTTTTCGCAGATAGTTTTATTTAATTCAGAAATATTGCATTTTTATAGGTGGGACATTGGCTTTTGCAAAAAAATCGAAAGTTTTGTTAATCAGTAAACACATATAACGCGAAGTAAAAATTGAAAGTTTCGAAAAAAAACACAAATTTGAATATGATAATTGTTTAACGATTTTTCCAACTTCGTTGTACAGCTGATAAGATCGTTTGAGAACCATAAGAACCTTTTAACTGTAGGAGATTAAAACTATAACGCGCGCCCTAATCCTGTAATATCTCATGCTGTCTTGCGGGATTCATCGCTCACTCGCGGCTCGTTCTCCCTATTTAGAGGATCATATATTATACCATTCTCATCGTTGGATCAACCCCTTGCCAAATAGCAATATACCCCTTGGCGTTGAGAGTCGAATTATCGATATACCGCTAAGCCGCTGGCTTTATCATTTCGTCTTCAATACAGCCGCATTGACCACATTCTTCACCTTAATTCCTCCATTCGAAACAAGCCTATCCATAATAAAATCCGCGATTCATCTTGATGGACGATCGAGGATAGTTCACGTTCAGCTGTACCTACAAAATGCACGGCAACTCCGTTCGGTGTCCTCCCACAGTCTCTCACACCCTTTCACCACATTTCGGAGCTCTGGCGAGATGGTAACCAGCATCGTCTCAGCGCAGCCATCGGCATCTGTTCGCGAAGGAATTACGACGTAACTTTGTCTCCTAAGATAACGTTCTCTCGGTGTCTCTGGCGACGAGTCGCTGCTAGTGCTCCTGCTGCCGGTGAGTGGTGCACGCGGTATGTCTGTAAGGTGTAAGCGAGAGGCAAACTGTAATAGAGAGAGAGGGAGCGAAGGCTCTCGCGAGCACAGGAGTGTGTATGATGTGTGGGTGGTGAGACTGCAGAGCCAGTGCTGGGGCTCGAGTTTCCATTGGGGTGGTTCTTGCGGCGATATAGAGAGCGAGAGCCCGCGCGATTTCGCCGTCTCACTCTTGCACTATACCTTGGTGTCTCCGGATGGAGGTGCGGAGGGTGGTTGCGCGGGGTTTGCACGTAGACCTCTTTGCCCCGTCTATATCACGCGCTCTCCTTTCTCTCCTCTCTGGTAATGTATTGGCTCGGTCTCACTCTCGTTCACTATGAGTTCGGTCTCGCTCACGGTGAGCTCGTCGGGGTTGCTTCCTCGGTCCCTGGCTGGCTATGGGCGTCGCGCGTCGCAGCCGCACTAGCAACCCCTCCCGCCGCCGCCGCCGCCGCTACCGCCGCCATCACCCCTGGTACACCCGTAGCCGCAGTCGCGTCGGCAGACCCCAGCGAGACATACAGCATACCCACTATCACCCACAGATAGTGCGGTTCGGTCTCTCCGCGTGGCTATGGGGTGTCGCGGGCTCATACATATTCAGCGGATGCATCACCCGACCTCTACCTCTCGACGCTCATCTATTGACCCGACTTCCCACAGGGACAACTCTGTTGAACACCCGACGATACTTTCACCGGTACCCTCCATGGAACTCGAATTACAGGCCAGTTTTCGAGTCCGATTGATGTTTAGGCGTTTTATCAAAACCCGAAAGCGCCGCTGGGACCTGCTCCAACGACCTCTCACTACACTACTGCCCTCCCTACACCCCCCCTCCCGCCCCTCACTCTTCCTGGAAGCTCCAGCCACCTCGCACACTGATATATATACTCCTCTCGGTGTTACTCTCCGAACTCCAGCACGCGCGCTCTCATCCAAACTCGTCAACCTTGTTTTCTACTTTCCATTCCGTTTCTAGGATACCCTGGTATACTCTGTTTTTCACCACGAAATTTCTATACTGTACACTGTAGTTAGGAATGCGTGAAAGGAAATTTGGTTTTCTAGGTTTTAGGTTTGTTTGATGGGTTTTAGTAATTTCTGTCTCATCGAGGGATGAGTCGGCTGCTGATAACTACAATAGAATTTACGTGCATTTGTGGATGTAGAACCTTGCGTATTGATTCTGAATATCACATGACAAGCATAGTGTGAAATTATGCATTTTTCTGGAATAAATGCGTACTTATTGTTTCTGATTCATCGAACCTGATATTTGTTGTCCTTTGAAATTATCGTTGACAACAGGCTACAAACCCAATGTGTAAGTTCTCCCTCTCTTAGTAGAAAAAAACCTTGACTTGTTAGAGTATAACTATTCCTATGCAAAAATCTAACATAGGAAACATAGACGTCAACGTCCATTACAAGTTTTTTGTTGTTGTTGAATGTTCCGAATTCTTGGAAAAGGGGAAGTCTCTTTACAAACAACATGAAACATTGTTTAGCGAACGTGATTAATTGATACCATCAAAACTTCGGAAGTAGAAAAAAAAGAAACAGACATTTGCACCATCATGTAGAAAAAAACTAAAAATCTCAGTTATATAAAGGTGGAATTTTTCGCCGTGGTTGAGGCCTTATATACACTTGCATCGGGCGAAAAAACGTCATTTTCATGATTTTATTTCGACAAGAAAATATATGTTTATTGAATAACTGTAAACTGCATCCACTAGTACACATGTTCATGTATTTGTACAAAGTTTTTCATCCAAAAATTTCTTAAAATGGCGGAACTCCAGCTGTATTCCAGTAGCACCTTTTTTTGAGCATCAGTTGCGGTGGGCATGATAATTGAGAACGGTTTATCCGAAAATCAGATCTCAAAAAGATTACAGTAGTATATTGCATTGGCTTGGGCCTGGACCAAGGATTAGTAAAAATTTTCATTTTTGAAAAAATGGCGACACTTCTAACAAAAAATTCATTTTTTATGGTGCTAAATTTACGGTTTTTTGGTAACAATTTTATTTTTCAACAAAATTTAAAATCCTTCGTCCAGGCCATAGCTATTATTGTAATAATTAAGTGGTATAAATTTGGTTCGGATCGGATTAATAGTTTTTTTTAGTAATCGTGCCCACCGCAAAGGTATTTTTTTTAAAAGGCGTTTCTGAGATAATCGCGTTTAAAGAGCTGCATGCTAAACGACCGCGCACACCAAGCGATCGGTTGAAATGCGTAGAGTTACAAATCTAATGCTACAATTCATGAAATTTGGTGAGAATATTCTTCAGACATTGTACTGAAAAAATATGTAATAAAAAAATTTCGATTTTTCCACTCATCACAAATGTATATAAGCTCTTAAATTATGTTTTTCATAATGTTACAAGCTTTAATATGCTTAATAGGAACACGGTTTAATTTTGACAATATTGAAGTATTTTTTTTTTTTGCAGGTTCTAGACTTGCTCATATTATATATATGTATCTCCATTAAAAAAGTGTGTCAAGTCGATCTGATTTCCCTGAACTTACATGATAAGAAGAAAACGATTCTTAAAAAGATCCGAGCTTGAACATAATTTTTTCTATTTTCTATTCCTAATTCATACGCCTTTTGTAAACGACATCGTGTAAAACTTGTGGACTCCTCAATCTTTATTTCTTCATGTTCCACATCTCCGCACAAGACACATTTACTGGTCGATCAAAAAGTCATTAGCACTCGGCAAATGGAAAGTATAGTACGAAAAGTATAGGATAAAGATTCCCAGTCTAATGAAGATTTAAGTGGTAGAACAAACTCGTTAATCACGAGTTCTTGGGTCATGTAGGAAGATGATGCTCGAGCACCGAAAATCCGGTGGTTGGTGCGATCGAATTTCTCAGCTAGAAGCTCATTATCACACACGAAGTATACCTACATTCTACATTTTATAATACGGTTATAAGCTAACGTCTTGGTCTCGATAATTCAGGTTGTATAATTGGTCCACCAGTTGGAGGGCTGGAAGTACGGATTCAATAATTTACATAACAATTCAGGTCCGGTTAAAACGACACGTAATTGATATAAATATGCTCGCTCGACGACGGGAGCGAAAGAGAGAAAAAGAGAAAGAAATACAGACGGACGGTAGACCGTGGCTGCGGGCTTCATGGGTATACCCATGAACTGCCCCGCCGACTGCGGCTCTGCGCGCATAACTTAGCATAAATAATAAATAATATCGTGAACACGTGCCGGCGTTGAAGCGCGTGCGTCATTAATAGCCCAGCTATATGCTTGTGACGCGACGTTTCAACATATCTGCATCAATATGCGGATGCAAAGGAAACATCAAGTACGCAGGTACTGCCAGTCCTGATATTAGTAGTTGTAGTCGTAGTGATATAAGGATTAGTATTGCTGATATACAGCTACATGTATGTATACATATATAGTGAACTGTACTATTCCGATTTCTCTGAGTGCATGTGGGTTATTCGACCGAGTATCGGACAAGCACATGTCCCTTAAATTTTTATTGCTCTTTTTTTTCATGATTCGATTCACTATACTGAAATTAAGAGAATATCCAAATTAAAGATCATTTACTCATCAACAAAAGATTTCAAATTTGGGTTTTCTCTTTATTTCAGTATCGTAAATCGTCTGGCTTAGTTTTCAACTGATAAATTTTACTTGAAATTTTTACGTCCCACCGAATTTGATCATAAAAATTCAAAGTACTATTTTTTGTCGAAAATTTTGTGAAAAAAATATTTGTGTTCAAACACGACGACGTTTGCAGGGTCAAAAAGTTGGAAAACGATTTTCGATACTTTCCCGACTTCATTTTTTTGATTGATTTTTTCGATAAGTTCAGAAAATTTGCCTATAAGAATAGTCAATTCTTAACTTGTGCTTTCCAAAATTTTACCCCTGAGAATAAAAAGACAAATCTCGTAATAAAATTAATAGAGTATAAGGGTATATGGTAAGTACGGTTGATTCGTTAGTAGAGGTTTCAAGTTATTTGATTGCGAATAAAATTCTTTGGGTATTCTAATCATTTGGAAAAATTCAAATGATTAAATTTGATTTACTTCGAATAAAAAATTCAAAACAAGTGGGATAATCACCGAAAAGGGTAACCATTTTTTCAACTTTTTGACCTTGAAAGTATCAGCGAGTGTTTGAGGACAATTCGGAAAATTTTGAAAAAAATTGTACTTAGGATTTTTCTGATCAATTTTGGTGAGAGGTCAATATTTAAAGTAAAAATGTTCGGTAGAAAACTAAAGTAGGTGATTCCCTTTGGGAATGAAGAACAGAACATTCAGATTTGGGCTTATCATAATTTCAGTATGGTAAATTGAATCATTGAAATAAAAGAGTACGAAAAATTTAAAGGCCATATATAATTTATTATTATTTTTCATCATTTATATAGATCAATATCATATATCGCGACAAAAATCATATATTCAATTTGTCTTTATTTCACTCATAAAAATCATAATAGCAACTGTCGACTATAAAGTAACAACTGTTACTTCTTAGTCCATGCATCTGTTTCCGGATTTCCTATTACTATGTCAGTAATTAAGTAAGTTAAGTGGTAAATAGTTCTATAGCTCTTATTTGGTGGTAATCATTTGATAGTCGTGGCGACTATAGAAAATTAATTTTGTAGCAAATAAAAATGTCTGCTTGTTACTTTATAGTCATTAATACCTTAATTTTTTCTCAGTGTGTATAGATTTGTAGAAATGTAAAAATTAGTATTGACGGTACACAGCTACAAGAATGTATACATACATATATATATTCATAGAAATGTAAGGAGTAGTATTAACGATGCACAGCTAAATGTGTATGTAGGAAATGTGGTATCTACTGTTGCATGTATATAGAGTACAATGTACACCAAGTACGCAGGTAATGTGCCAGCTCTTATGTTGCAAATCCGGTAGTCAGTCACAGTAATCCTTTTGCGCTCGGTTCTTCGGGTTCACCGACATCCCTTTCTATATAATGCCTGCCTGACTGCTGAGCACCTCTCTACTTACGTGACTGCATCGATTTATGCATTTCGAAGAGCACTTTTGGATTTAAGGTCCTGTTAACGTCTCCTTTAAACGTCAGACCGGACACCCAGTATGTATATCCCAGCTCCGTAATGACCAGCACACACTCTCATGTTATTATTCTATCATAGCGCCAACTCGTCCCAACTACACTCATCGACATTATCCGACGAAGAAAATATTTTTTCAAAGATTTACAGTGGCCACTCATCTCATGGCCACAAAAATTGAGGTATTCGGAAGAAAGAAAGTGTCTGAGCTTGTTCATGGAACTTTTAAACTGTTTGATCACATCCTAGTACAGTTAAAACCTCATTTTTAACTGGAGTGGGACTTCAATTCAGTTATTGACATACTCGTTACTTATTTTTTCGTTTTCAATTGTTTTATTCAAAAATTGAAAATGTATAGACATATACTTACATATTACTTTTTTTTCGTTTTCTATTGTTTGATTTAAAAAAAAAAAGAGAATCCATAGACATTTTATCTATAACTTTAGAGTATTTGCTACAAATCTTCCGTAGGAACTTTTTTTACAGTTGGGCAGCTTTAATCTATTGAATCGAATATTGAAAACGACCACACATATTCCTTTATAAGCTAAAAAAATGAGAAAAATAATTTGCACATTTTTTTATAATTCTATGGCAGATAGATATTACGCAGAAAAATTAATTTTTTTTTTCTACTATTACAAATTCTTATTTTTTATAATTTATCATTATTTTTTCATCTTCTTGTGGCATTTTTCAAATGAGCTCATAAGGAAAGAAATTACAATAGACATTTTTTGAAAATCATTGATATACCCCTATTTATCAAATCTATAGACAAATAGCATGCGTTTATATAAGCAATTGAACAGTTGTAATTTAGATCTCAACCGATCGTAAATGTGCCAGCGTTTGCAAATCATAAAAAATTTCATATTTATCAACGAGACCAACTTTGCGAAAAAACTGTACCCGGAATCTCACGACCAATAAAAAAGGAAAAGATATTCCCGATTTCAATTGCAATACAATTGAACGACACATTTTTCACGAAAGAAAAAATTTCTCCGTGAACCTCACCCTAAAGAAAAAATGAACGAATGAAGCAATAAGCATGGTGCAAGGTAGAGGAAGTTCCTCATGGGTACACATGATACATCTTTTCGATCCAATAAAAAAAAATCAAAATAGAGTCAATGTTCATGGAATGAATGTGAGCGTGACAAGTCGAGCGAAACGATCGTGATTCGGTGGTAGCTGAATCTAGCTTTATTGCGACGAAACCGGAATGAATTTGTAATAAAATATATTCACATTTTCTAACCAAAATGATAAAAAATTCGTGGCAACTATTGATATCAAGCTATTCATGGAATCTATCAACAAATAGCGCGAGTTTATTAGTAATTGGATGATGCAAATTTACATCTTGACCGATCATAAGTGTACTGGCGATTACAAATCATACCCGATGTAAAATTTACTTAAAACACCCGTTGTTGAGGACATGGGTAACATGTGCTACTTTCAAAGGTTTTACAAAGCCTAAAAACCACGTCTCACTGTGTACAACCTAATTGGAGGTCCTAACAGAAGTAGCTTAGACTACTCTAGTCTCCGTTTACTCTGATTAGGTAATATCCGCCATTTTCGGTTTATACCCGGAACCACCACACTTAGGTTTTAACGACGGTCTAAATTTTAATTTTCGTAAAAAATCAAATATTCATTAACAGGACCAATTCCGCAAAACGCTGTAATAGGAACCGCATCACCAATAGAATGGGAAAAGAGATTCGCAACATCAATTACGATGCAACCGTCCGGTACATTTTTCACAAAAGGGTCAATGCAAAACCATAAATTTCCCCAGTGAACATCCGATAACTCCGTCTGAAGAGCGAATTTTTCATTTCTTCGTGAAGCAATTAACATGATGCAAAGTGGAGGAAGGTCTTCATGTGGTAGACTCTAGAGATACATCTCCCCGATCCAATAAGAAAATCAAAATAGAGTTAATGTTCACGGAACGAGTCCGAGCGTGGCAAGCCGAGCGAAACGATCGTGATTCGGTGGTAGCTGAGGCTAGCTCAGTGGCGACGAGGCGCTAATGACTAATGAGAGCGTGGCGAAGTGAGTGCCCAACAGCAGCAGCAACAGCAGCGATTGGCCCCTCGGTCGCATTCGCGTGTTACCGAATAGCGATGCTAATCTTGTCGCGGTCCGTGGATACTCGGAACGCACCGGGCTCTGCGTGTCTCGTGCCCATCCAGCACTTCTTCCAGCAGCACTTGGACTTGCAGTTTCAACGGGGAATCACTGTATATTACGCATGGGACCCGGGAGACCAGCAGCCGGCTACCCAAGTCGGGTCTGCCCAGGAGCATGCAACTGACCCAACCACCCAGACAGCTTTAGCTCCTAATACCTTTTATCGCGAATTAAGATGTTGTCGGGGTGCGCGTGCTGTTGCTCCCTGCTGCTGTTGCTCCTGCTGCTGGCTACGTCGTATGTTTGTCAACCTGCCTCTCGCTTTTCTAGCTCCTCTTTCCATCTCCCAATTCAAAATACCTTTGGCTTATTATCGCCTTAGTCTTATTGGCCTTGCCGCCCATCCGACGTCCAGTTTACCTCTAGATCGACGACGCAGATATATGTGTTGACGTTCTAGGTTTTTTTGTTTTGATAGAGCTGTTTACAGTAGCGATGCAAAGTGAAAAATGGTCAATAGATATACAAATGCATTAAACCGGACTGTCGGTTAAAAACTCACCTGGCCAGCAGGTTACTGATATGGCGCTTACTGGAATGGTTAGAATGGACTTTTTACTCACTCTGGTGATTTGTACATCAAGATTTTTGTTTCCTGTATCAAAAGAAACAGGTTTCCGGAAAAGAACCAGTCTTAAATTGTTGTACAGCTGCTGGGAGATTATTCGTGTTTTAGTATTTTTGTTTAATTTGAAATGCGTTTGTTGGAGAAATTTTGTATGAATACAATGTTTATGAGAAAACTAAGATTATTGAAAGATCTTAATTTTGGGCAGTGTTCTTATGTAATGTTGTTTTCAACAAATAGTGGAAATCCCACTCTAAGTGCTATAAACCGTAAAATTCAAAACTGTTCATCATCAACTGTTAATTACCACTTGTCATGATATATACGAATGAAAATAAAGAAGACTGTGGGCGAGCATGCGCTTGTTCGACGTTTTTATAGTTACTAATGTAAGACTTTCAATTTTTTACATTGAGTGTAGCTCAATAAAAAAATCGGATACGATAGCCCAAATCGGATTTACATAAATATTATTTTTAAACCTTAATATCTTGACAACGCTTCTATAAATCGAGCGGAAATTCGACAGACAGACGCGGCACTTATATTTTTTGCTTGTAATAATTAATTTAGAAAATTAAAAAATTAACTGAAATACATCATTTAACTTGGAAAATCTATGCACACTTAAGCCGTCGCAGTTTGTTCGACGCAACTGAACAGTTCATTAAAAATGAAAAAATGTTGAACGACACTCAGAATTGACTTTCTGACGAATCTGTAAAGAGGTTTTCTTAATATTTGGGGAATGAAACATTGATATCCGAAATCACGAGATCTTCGAACGGTGCAGTCTTCATTTTCGACAAAGACGAGTTACAACTCAGCAATAACAGATTAAAATTTGGTAAAGATTGATTAAGGGGTTCTTGAGTCTTATAGCAATTCGAATTTCACAAGTTTAAACCGTTTTTTTATCAATGCATCGAGAAAAATAAACTGAACCCTTAGATATATACGTTATACTTGTGCAACAATATTTGTTAACAAATCCGTTTAAATAAAACGACTTAGACGATTTGATTTTATGGAAATTCCGTTTCCTAACATTCCAAAATCACGCCTTGCATATTGCCCCCTTGTGTTCCACGGTCTCAGAGCTTTTTCTGTGCGGAATTCAAATTTGGTCAACATAATTTAAACATAAGCCAAAGTAGATAAGCAAAGCACAATGAGTGCAACTTTTTCTCAGACCTTATGAAAAACCTTATTGATATCTGGCGCTACTACGTAATCTACACATTACCGTGATGAGTAGCGAAAAAAAACAGTTTATTATTAACAGCCCTACCGTTAATCTCTCGTCTTCTACTCCGTTTCACGCAACTTCACTCGTATTTGACATAAAAGTACACCCCACGTGTTGCAGAGAATACTAGACCCAAGCTACAATCTACATGAAGAAATAACTCGATAAAACGCATAAAAGTGAAGTACGAGTGGGCATGAAAAAGTTTCAAGTTTAAGATAAATATTCAGCAGGGTGTATCGTCGTGTCCGTCTCGACAAACGGCTCGCTCGGCCTGTTACGACGATGGGCCATCGTTACTCGTTGCCAAGTGCCTTTTTCCACCGTTTCTGCAACAAATCGTACCTCTTTCTCTACCTCCCGCGTCTACTATCTACGGAAGTTGCTCCCTGTAGGCGCGGAAAGGGTACACGCTGCATAGCGCGGATTTGTGATATACGATCGACCGTTACTTCCTAGCACCCCGTAAATAAAGGCTCGGAGAGCTTGCGCGTTTGCGTACTGCCAGTAAACATTCAATAAACGGCCTCGAAATCGTCGGCGTTTACGCGACCAGCAAGGGAACCGCGTCGGTCTTCACGACATGCTTGCGGGCTGTTCTGAACGTTTCGGCACTCCAGCTATTCACCGTCACACGCCGCCGCAGCTTAAACGCAGTTACTTATAGTATGTAATATATTGTACGTGTTGGCGAAAACCCGGTAGCCAAGTATCTCCACCTCCTCTTTTTGCACGGCTTTCTTATTTGCTGCAGAGGAGGGCGGGGTCATTTAACACGATTTCGTTCTGAATCCTCTTTGCTACCGGTCAGCCACGCGACACGAGCATTTGAAAAGAATCTGACTAAAAACTAGGTATCTCGGATTGGACTAAGCACTTTAGTTCTTTAAGTCTAAACTGTCATGTGAGATCAAAAGAGCAGACGGACTGAGATAACAGTTCAGTCATTCGAGTGAAGAAACGTCGTGAGTTCTTGTCGGAATGATTTTGCTTTACGTAAGTATTCGGATCATTATTTTTTTTGGTGTGACTCGAAAAAAGCAGGTCACGATAAAAAGTAAAATGTCACATTTTAAAATGAAATAACAATCATACGCACGATGTGATAGGTAATTGCATTCGAACTAAGAATCCGTTATTTCTTATAGTTAAATAAATCATGATGTGAAAAATCTAAGCTCATACGAGAATTCTGGCGTTTTCTGGCATTTTAGTTTTCGTCCATCTTACTGCTGCAACACTTCCCAATCCGAAAGACAGTGTTTTTTATTATTGAAAAACACATATTTTCACTCACATATTGATTTTTCCCTTTTTGAAATCATTAATCCTGCATCCAGACGATTCCGAGGAGGAAATCGTGAAATCGTAATAAATTGATACCATAAATCAATTGAAAACCTTCAAGACAGTCCCGGGAAAATCTTTAAAAACGACTATTACTTTACTTAGAAGCAATTTTTTCTCATGATGTTTTCAACATTATCAAGTCCACAGCAAAATCAACAAGCAGAACTGAGACCGTAAACAATAATTGCCGAATTCGCCCGCGCTCTGTGCCATTTCACCCCGATCACCTTTACGGAGTCACTCTGACTGTCTGTGTACGGACATATCTCATGTATGTGTATAGGGCGGTCCCCGTAACTTAGGATAATGGTTTCTCAGCAGTTTCTGCCTATCGGTTATCGTTTCGGCGTCCTTCGGCAATGTCGCACCGAGGCCGGAGCGCGGAATCGTCTTTGCATCGTTTTGCGGCACGTCTGGAGCTCCTGTTTGCGAGCGCGTTGAGCCAGCGATCGACGAACTCCTCTCCCCCATCCCCTCAGAGTCTTGACCATATACACGCCCGGGAAGTGCTCGTGTCTGCGCGAGCGCGCTCTGAAATATGCCGCGCGCGTTGTGAGTTAGTTTAATATGCAAATGGCAAAAGATAACGGGTCCGATCGGAGTGAAGACTGGAGAAGCTGCTAAGTCGTGATTCCGGTAGCCGTGTCTATACCCCCCTGTACCAACAGCAGCAAAAGCAGCATCAGCAGCACGCCACAGTCATACCACGATCCTTTATTTTGCCGCGCGTTCCTGGCGCGGTCCTCACGCTCTCCCGATCAACCAAGTGCTTTCTGGCTAGCGCTGTTCATCTCGAACGTCCGAGTCTATATAGTTATACTAGCTATACGGGGATGCGCCGGTGAGACCGGACTGTGCGATTCTCCACCACACTCACCTCCGTCGTTCCCGTCCCTCTGTCCCTCAACCACGCTCTCGCTTTCGCTCACTGAATTGAGAGATAAGAAGCCCACGCTTAGCCCCCCGTGAACGCTTCCAGGGACGCATCGGCAAACTAGCAGAAATTATGGAGATACTCTTCCGAGCATCTCCATAATTAGCGTACCAAAGTACAAATTCTGTTTTTCTTCATTTGAAATATATTACACTTGCCTTCATAAAGACATACATAAATGAAGCAATAATCTTTCGTTATCTTATTGATTCAATTAGTTATTATCATGCCCACTTAGATGTGATCGTAGAATACATCAATGCGACATCTGGATTATAGTGCAGTAGCAACGAAACGATTGTATACAATAAACTTACGTTACACGTTTGTAAGCTGTAAATATATTTCATTCTACCTCGAATCTCACTAAGAATTTGATATCTTCAAATATTATAATGGCATGACTTGCGACTTAAATTATGAGAAGAAGTTAAACATTAAGTTATGAAACTAAGAGGGTGGGTCCTTGAGACGTAATGCCAATGATTCAAACATTGCAAGAAACCAAATATAATATCCACCGATGGCTCTGCACATCCCTGAGAAGAGTTAATCCCGTAATGGTTCGTCGAAGATGCGAGCGTGTCGTGCGGAGGTGTATCTTCTCTCGTCCATCCAGTGGTGCAGCTACCGGCAGAGGAGAACGAAGCACGTACGACGGTTCTATACATACTCGAGCACCCGACTGACCAGCAAAGAGCTTCTTTACTCTGGCGCGTATCGGTGGGTGTAGAGTGAGAGAAAGAGCGAGAGAGAGATGTAGTCGCAAGGAAGCGTGATCAACGCTTGGAAGGTGCTGAAAAGCGAAGAAGTAGTTGTCCCATGGTGAAAGAGGGGAACCGACCCCCACGATGTTCTATCTTAGTACCCAAGAATTTCTCCAGTGTTTGTGTCTGTACTTGTTTGCTATAGTTGTCCCTGGTGTAGATACCAGTTGTGTTGGTGGATATGCGCTCGTCACAGTCACGCAGCCAGGCTTACCTACGTATGTGCCCATAGCCGTGCAAGGTTATCGAGTCGTGGGCGCGAGTGTAAGTGCGCACACCAGAGGGGGTTGGTATAGCCGAGATGGGTAAGCGCTTCATTAGGCCGCGAGAGCTCCCTAATTACACACGGCCTCATTAGCGGCTCCTGGCCCCCCTGTTCCCCTCTCCTCCGCTGCCCATCTCGCTTCTGCTCTTGACTCATGGCTCTTAGCCGTCCTCTGTGGAGCCTCACCAGGCGCTGGTCGTCCCGACGTAGATATACCTACCTACCTTCTTCATACGTCCTATCTCTCACTTTCCTTTCACGGCACGGCACGCCACACTGCACGTTTTACGGATCGTGAGACGAGAAAACGAGCGAGCGCGAGAGGGACAGTCACTTACCAGCAGCCGGAGAAGCCACAACCGTGTTTATCACCTAGCAACTGCAAACGACCAGACTACGATCGTAACAACACCGTATGTTTCGCAGGATTTCGTTTAAACTCACCTGGGCACATGCTGACGAAGCGATAGTTTGAGTATCGGAGGCTTCGTGATTTATCTAAATAGGTTAGGGGCCAGGAAGAAGCAGGATGTTGTTCAGACAGGATTGGGATTGAATGGTGACGTTGTGGAAAGTCATGTACACAATGTGGAACCTGCAGTGGTGACACGGAGCGTCAATGCGTACTTGATGGGAGGAGAGGCTCATTAGTAATGCATTTAAAAGCTGGGACGGGCTATAACTACCCTAGTGAACGGAGGAACCCTTCCGTTCGAAGGCTTAACCACTGCCAGTACGAATGTCCTGAAACTCCGAGGATCGCGGCCGACCCAATAGCAAAGCACTATCGAAAGACCCGCGCGCAACCCCCGCACACTCTCGGTCGACTAAAAGGGGTGCGAAACCTTCTAACAGCCACCCTTGTGCGTTGAAACACCCTCGTTGGTCTTAAATATCCCTCGAGGCTTCGTTAAAATCACCTCGACGGCACGGTCCTCCAACCGGATATAAAGATGGCATCTAGACGACCAGAACAGCCATAGTCGACTGCTCTCTCAAAGTTTTTTATCGCCTTTGGATTAATTTTAATAGATCCAAGTCCAACATGGTGACAGTTTCATTAAATTCATTAGGGCAATGAAGTATGCTCTAAATATTCACAATATCGTCGCAGTACCCAGTTTATTTTTGGATGCATACTAAATATTTATAAGCGTACTTTCAATCCTAATCCCAAAATAGGATATATGCAATTCGGATTTATTGAATTTACCTAAACAAATGTTCTGTCAAATGCAATGAATGAATGGATAGTTGGAATCGTATCATTGAGATTACAGTCGCAGTTCTCATTTCTGAGCAACTCCAGTCTTTATTGAATAATGGAAGTGTTTTACCAATTTTCCCCATATAATTCCACCGAAATTCCATATTATATACTTTGGAGCTGTAGATGGTGCAGAAACTTTTTAATTTGAAGCAGAACAAGATTCTCTTCAAAAGTTAACACGAATGGTATCGATTCCGCGAAATCGATCCGGTTCCTCTGGCTGTAGGTCTTCGGAGATTCGTCGGCGATCCAGAAGCCGCTGGCACCATGAGTTTCTTTTGCCCGAGGGATACAGAGAGAAAGAATCACGATGTCGGCCGATCGATGCGCGTTCTTCGAAGAATTCCCTTAGGGATCGACGATTGTCGTTTCTGCTACGGATGCATGAATGTGACGGAATCAACTGGTTTGGTCTACGCGCAGGAGTCCTCAGTCGATCGGCTGATCGCGACGTCCAAGGACGAATGATGCGGAGCTTCGTTGGTACACCTGGTACACGTATTCGATGAAGCGATGCGCGCGGACGTTCTCTGATTGATGCGTGTCGTCCTCCGTCGAGTTCTCGGTCCCGATCCCGCTCCCTCGGTCGGTGCGTCTCGTCGGCGACGTTGAGGGCTTGAATGGGATCTGCGCGGGTCTAGCCAGGGGACCAACGAACCAGGAGAAGCCAGCACCAGTCGACGCCGTGCGTCCCATCGCCGGAAACGGTCCATCACGTGACCACGTGACCACGTGACGGTCCAGCCTTTGTTCGGCGCGATCATTAGTCTGTCAATATGCCCAAACGACGCTCTGCGCCGCTATACGGTCCGCCCGCCCGCCCTATACCTATCTACCTGCACAATGCGCCCATTGTCTTGCTTGCGTGCGTATTATACACCCCCATTATGCGCGTAGGCGCGTGCACGAGCGCGAGCACGAGCCCCGCGAATCGCGAGTTTGTTCCCTAGCTAGTATCCTCTCCTCTCCTATGGGTGGCTGGGTGCGTGCGTGCTCAACGTGCCAAGCAACTCGTACACACGCGTTTCGCACTGTTCCCTACATCTCCCTGCATACCCAAGCGTACCTTCGTTGGTTCAGTCTGAATTACCGTGAAATGTTTGCACGATAACGGAAATTCGATTGCCGTCGCAGGCACTGAGAAAGATTTTATCCGTGGACGGAAGAAGGATGTAGTGATCATGTAGGAAAAGTCAATGTTGGTCTGGAATGTTGTAAGAAGTGCTGCTTTATGAAACGTTGACCAACAGGATCAATTGCAGACCAAATGTATTCGAATTCTTATATTTTACTGGGCTTATCTATGGATAAAAGTAGATATATTCAGATCTATGTAGTTTAGGTCTAAATTTTGATGAGATTACATATAGCCCGCACTCTAATCTGCACTAGTGTCCAGTCGATAAACTTTGCAATGATTCAAAATCCTATTTCACTCTAATAATCTAGAATTTTTATAAGATTAGATTTTCGTTCTCTTTAAGAAGATTTTGTTCTTCCAATCGTAAGGATTCTCGATTTTGTTACATTTTATGAAAAGTCTAAGTTGATCTGCAATGATGTATGAAGTGATGTTTTATGAAACGCTAACTCACTGAATCAATCGCAGGTCAAATGTATTTCCATCTTAATATCTTACAGAGCTTACTCAAAAATTTGAATAGATATATTCTGACCTATCCCATGCAGAAATTGTGACAGGGACCTAGCTGGATCCTGACAGGTATTTCCATCTTGCGACCGGATTCCGGTCGATCATCAGATCGGATTCCAGACATGGAATGTAACGCGTGAAAACTGGATTCCGATCGGGATCTCGAATCCGATCTGGGATCCGATCTGATGTCTGACGAGATCTCCGTCGAAAAATGGAAATACCAGGCTGGATCCCGGTGGGTCCCGGTCAAAGTTTAAAAAATTAAATTTAATGAATACATAAATTACTTACGAATGTAGAGCTTTATTCTAAATTCTAATGACTTGCAAAAATGCGGCCTTAATAAAAGATCACAGTTCTTGTGTTGAGCGACGAGTATCTTAGTTTTGGAGAATGATGAAATATATTAACACGTGTGTAGGTGAATATAATGTTATCTAGAAATGTGCATAATACCAAACTTACGTAAATATGTATCAAAACTAGATCATTTATGATAGTTAATAGCTATCAAATATATTGCCGTTATGGGAAGAAAACTACTTGACGGCAATGATTAGTTAGTAAACTTTTTATTCTTGAGAAAAAGTTTTCTGAGTGTTTATTGTACAAAATTTTACGTTACAAAAGGTTAAGTAAAAATAGTTCCGCGGAAATTGTTTCCTAACGAGAAGACGTTTCAGGGTCTATGAAGAATCTAAGCAGGGTCCGTGGTAGGGCAACCTTGATTCTCGGATAAAATTTTTAGTAGCTTCGTGCCAATTCTTCTAGCATACTTGGTGACGAAACGGTATCGCGTCTCTTGATAAATCCTAGCGCACGGTAATACTGCTCACCGTGGAGAACTGGGGCCTGATCTGGTATCCATTCTGATTCCAAATCGCTTGTCCCTTTCAGGATAATTCTAGCAATGCCTGATCAATCATAAGCTGTCATCCAATGCGGAACCGGGGATCGATTCGTGATCTATTCAGATTCGAAGTACGATAACCCATTTAGCAAAACTCGAATCAATCTCGACTAGAATCTAGTCTCAAACTAGGACTTCCAGAATTCTACATGAGATGTAGTTTCAGTCAAACGTTCTATTACTGATATTCTGCATTCCATTCTGCAGTACTGTCCAGCCGGTTAACTTTCCCATAGTTGTGTCGTCATGGAATATGGCAAAAACTTCCATAGTAGATTTTCCCAACACAGAAATCAACAAATGTAAGTGTAACACTTCTATGGACAGAGATAATGTGTGTAGAAGGCACAACTTTAGCAAGGGAGATATCACCCGTAAATCACTTTCAAGTTCATTGGGTAATCCAACGGTGTTAATGTTCCAGCGTAACCAGAGATTTTCCGTGCGTTCAATGTGCTCCCGGCTGTGAAAGTGGCGAGGAAGCGCGGGTACGAGGATCTTTCACTGATCCTGGAAGCGCTTCACCCCCTTGAAGCTTTCGTCGGGAGTGTAGTTGACGCGTATGTTGTCGGAGAAACTCGCTGGTGGGTTGGCGACGATAGGCTCTCTCTCGCTATACCGAACCGTTGTGCTATGTGTCTGCGACGCTACCGACAACGACGTCGACAGACCTCGAGAGAGCATCAAGACAGAGGCAGAAGGGCGGAGTGCACTAAATCCAGATATATGATGCGCGCCCGTGACATGCAAATCTGCCCAAAGCCTGGAGCCATTACATTTTCAAATCTTTAAAGTCTGTTTAGACAGCCGCCCTGCCAGCTCTCTTGTCTCCCTCCGTGTAGACCTTTGCCGACGCGTTCCCGATATCGGGCACGCTCCGCACTTGCCTCACCCGCGTTTAATCGTTCCCGCGGAGCTCTAACTAATATCGTTTGCTACAAGCTCACATCCAGCCCGTTTATCCACTGGCAATCACGTTCGCTCTCGAACAGACGTCTGCGTTGCTAAACGATATTAGAAAAACTAAGGAACCGGGTAGAACTAGAATTCTATTTGAACTAATGTGGAATTTGAGCGAATGACATATCGACTCCTAAGAGGATTCATGTTGAATTTATAATTGGATATAATCAGATAAGATGTGATAATCCTAGTGAAGAATCTGATCTCCAACATGGCCGCTCTTCGGGCACTTAATGAACTATTTTAGTATAAGGAAGAACTGAAGGATTACCATTAGCCAGGTTTCGATAGAAATGTTAAAGGTCGATATATTAGATGAATGGTCACGGTAGATTTCCACATCGCAGTTCTGCGTGATTCTTTTATTACCTCTTCATAGATTTCAAGCGATAGAAATTCAAAGATCACTTCAGTAAGAAAATTATCGTAAAGTGTACACTAGAGTGTGCCAAGAATAAGCGACATTTTGTCCTTGCTCTCCGCCAAAAATATCGTAGAATACATCTTAGTAATGATTCTGTCAAAAGCGGAGCTCATAATTTTGATCCTTAGAGGTCCATCATCGCGTTTGAAGTTTTTCCATTTAAGTAGCACAGGAAAGTAATTTTTTCCATTGTTTCTCCCTGCAACCTATGAAGAATTTTTTTTTTCATAAAATCAATACTACATCTTATGAATTATTATTTTGAATTATTAAATTTTGAATATAAAATCTCGTTAAGTCGAATTTCTATCTTCAACATTTGATTTATTACAGAGCCTTGAAATTTTTTATGTTGTTAATTTTCCGTGTTTTTTATTTACATTTTTTAGCTAATCTATTGAAGTTAGGACAAAAAGTTGAAGGAAAATTTTGTCGTCCGTCTAACGCACTACAAAAAAGTTACTAACGAGTTTTTCGTATCGTCGATATTTACAAAGTTAAAGGCCAAAAAGTTATGGTTCTTGTATTCTTAACTGTCATTAAGTGAACTACCGATCTTAATACAAAAAAGTCAATAGAAATTTATTAGAACATTGAATTTTCTACAAAATCCGGGTGAAATTTTATGTATCTCTAACGGTTTGAAGTTACAGACTCATTGAATCTTATTTTGATGGTTTTTTACGCATATCCTAAAAAAATTTCAAGGCTCGGTAATAAATCAAATATTGAAGATGAAAATTCGACGCAACAAGATTTTTCGTTCGAAATTTAATGATTCATAATGCGTACTCATCGATTTAATGAAAAAAAAAAGTTCTTCTTAGATTGCATGGAGAAAGAATGGAAATAAATCACTCCCTTGTGTTATTCAAATGGGGAAAACTGAAACGCGATGACGGACCTCTGAGAATTAAAATTATGAGCCCCACTTTTGACAGGATCTTTACCAAGACGTATTCTACGATATTTTGGGCGGATAGCAAAGAAAAAATTCTATTCGCATCTACATAGCTACCTAGCCTTCTTCACGAAGTTACCAGTGAATACCGATATATGGTACGATTGATGCGACTTCTTTCTGTCGAATGCGAGTATTCACTCGGTCCCAGAGAATCTGTGCTGTGAGTTGGTAATACAACTGGTAGTCGGGTAGTCGGAAGTCGTGTCGAGCTTCTTAGGTGATCCGGCAAAACCTGGAGGTTCGCGGTTGATCCGGAGAACTCGGCTGACTACTGACACTCATCGTTGGTAAGTCGATCGTGTGAGCCGGTAGCGATCGAGTATCGAGCGTCGAATACGTACATATATACCTGCAACATCTTATCGAATGCGTTCCCAAGTTCGATGGTGCTTCGACGAAGTCACTTGATCGCAGCCCTGGAGAAATATGACTGTAGTAGTGATTGTTGTGAATTCGCATTGGATTGTGGGAAATCATTGCGATCGGAATCGAGCACCCCTGGGATCTCTGCCGGTGAGATGGGAGCCCTTCCTCCCTCCCATCACCGGTGTACGTGATCCAGGATTGATGCGAAAGGCCCGCGGAGACGAGTTTTTGTTGAGGAGCTCGCTCCAGCTCGTCCAGCAACCCGGAGCTACCAGCTCGTCGAGTATATTTCGTTCTGGGCCCAGAGCGGGCCTTTCGACTGTCTCGGGATTCGTGCGGTGTGGTCAACGCCAGGTCCTTTCCTCCAGGCTCCACCCGGAGCCCAGCTTGCGTTTTATAGCTGGGCCAATTAATGCTCGATAAAAAGTAAAGGGACTCGAGGGTGGTCGACACTCGACATCAGCCGGGTCTATGTACCTGTGCACCCCTTTTCCCCGTGCAGTCTTTCCCGCACTGCTTCGCATCCGTAGTTTTTTCCACATCAATCCACCTTCACGTGTAGTTGTCCGGTTGTATGTTTGCCCGCTCCAACCCCTTCACTCCCCGTTAAGCTGTTTCACATTTTTTTCCGCAACGTCTCTGGAGCGATTCACCCTAATAAGAATAACGATCGATGTGGCTTTGGGCTTTGAAACGGCGTGAGACGAGTGTTCTAAGCGAGAATCGATCGAGAAAAAGCATTGAGCGCGGTGGGCCGTTTTTGCCAGTTTCAATCCAAGTCGTTTGACTCGATGTTGCGTCTCGTTTAACCATCAACACTGACGGCCCTTCTACTCGCTAAAACTCATTTTCTCTTCTTGTGTACCATGTGCTCTTCAAGGATCTTGCTTCCATGGCCACGACAGCCGAATGCGAAATCGTTGGCGGTCGTTCGTATGTGGTCCTCTTCGATCTTTGCAAAGTAACAATGAAAATACTCTTCACTTGTAAACATTCTAATAATGAATAATCATTTAAGTATTTCATCTTTCAAAGAATCATGAAATAACATGAAACATGAAACAAAATCTTACATTTAAGCCCCATTGAATTCATAACAAGCGTTATAATTTTGCAATTTTTTCAATACATACCATGCAACACAATGGGGGGGGGGGGGGGGGGGGGAGTAAAAATTATAGATCTTACATGTCGTAGCTTTTAGACCGAACCGTATAACAAAGTATACGGTTATAGTATTCGAAGTCTTATATTGTCTGTCGAAGAGTACATTCTTTATGACAAAGCTACAATTTTAAATATGTAAACAAATCTTTCTATATCAAAAATTCAGTAAATAATTGCATTGTCCATCTAGAATCATTAGTTTTCACAAAATATTCAATGTTACACTTGCACGAAAAAATATTCCTGCCCTCGTGTCGTAATATTCTATTTCGTAATACGTGTATGAACATGGTGCTTCTGATGCCAATCTCACAGGGTGAAAGTGGATAATATAACGGTTGCATTATTTTTTACCCTTGAACGTTCCTTTTTCAAACCAAGGGACGAAAATATCCAAACCTACCTTTTCACCATTCACCCCGCAAAACTACTATTTATGCACTTATTACAACAACAAAAAATAGTGTGCAACACGGGTCAAGTTTAGCAATTGCAGCTCATGTGATTGAAGCTCGCTTTGCTTACACAAGCAAACCTGATATTGGTACAATCACAACCTTTTCGCCCTTGTTCCACAATTTACTAAATTGACCCGTCAATATAACTTCTTGCAGATTTATGATTTCATCCACTGGGTTTCTATATGTTTAAGAGATTAAGGACCTTTATTTCTTTTTTAATTACATAATTTAATTTTTAAGACTCACGTTCTTAAATTCCTTCACTACTCAAATTACTATAATCGAAAAAATTGACACTTGGAGAGGCCCGAAAGTAACACGGCTCAGTTGTAACAAAGAATTTTTAAAATACTTGCAAGACCGGAGGTTTTCCGTACTTGGCAGTTCATTATTTCAGGTACAAAAACTACTTCTGATAAAAATTGCACAGCTAAAATAGCTTTCGCAGAAATTTAACAAGCAATAAACGAACAATCGCATAAAAAAATTGAATTTTTAGGTTCGTTGTAAAAGTTGACTGGCGAATAGAGGTCAAGCCCATTTTAATAACTTATTGTAATTTCAGTAAATTTCATATTTTTCTGATCTGATGAAACGGTATTTATGCATTCGTTTATATTATAAAATATAGAATAACATAGACGATACATTCCTGCCCATATAAATATGATAACGATTATCAATGAGGTATTCTCATGTTATGAATGATGAAGTTTATATAACGATAAGTACGTATTACAAAATTGTTACTTCTGACCTCTACACTTGTCCCCAGCACCGGTTACAATCGACCCAAAATCACTCAAAATCTTCTAAGATAAGTAACTGGACTTAAGAGGAGTTTTAAATAACATTCAACCATTCCGATAATGGAAAAATTTAATTGATTACACGAAAGTTAGCACATCATCATCAACTGTATACGTGAAGGCTAGCCACTCTGAATTTCCGTTAAAAAAATCGAATCTGATATTTGTTACTTTCGGCCCCGGTCTCCTCTATTCTAAATTTGGATTACTAAAACGAAATTATTATCGCTGCGGTCTTCACCGCAGTTCTAAATCTGATCAATTGAATAAAGAGCCACAACGATGCATCTGGGTGAAAAGATGAATTAAAGAATGCAGTTACTTCATTCTAAATGTAGCGAGACACGCGGATGCAAAACTCACATCAAGGGAGGAGCCGGCCTGACCCTAGTAGCATTGAATTTGCATTAAAGAACTCACCCAATATTTTAGCATAAATTATCATATCGCTTTTTTACTTTCTCATCACATACAGAGTATGTAAAAGAGAAAGTATTGCAATCCAAAAAAAAATCGACTTCAAGATTTTAATGGAAATACATGTTTTGAGTGTCCTAGATGCCAAAAAACACATTAACTCATTTCTGTCCGTCCTTCCGTCCGTCCGTCTGTCTGTCTGTCTGTCTGTCTGTCTGTCTGGCGTCTGTATGTGCCGTCCGAAAACACAATAACTTTTGAAAAAATCTGTGGACCGCAAAGAAATGTGGTGTCCACTTTCTGCATCTAAATCCTAGTTCTGGTATTGAAACCCAATCCAAAATCTCCACTATTTCTGGTACTTTACCTGAAATGTAAAAAAATAAAAATAAAATATGTTATTCATTTTTGATGCTTTTGATTCAATAAGCAGTGAACAACAAGTGATTCATTATAGTGAAGACTTTGTTGTCTTTTTAGTTACTCACATGACATTTCTGAAACCATCCTCAATGAGAAATTTCTATTGTGAAATATGGATTGCCTTACAGTTCTACTAAAAAAGTAAAAAGACTGCTATCAATGATCTTGAGTAGTTTTCAGGGAGAAATACACTATAAATATTCACATAAAATATTATATATAAAAAAGTGCATAGACAGAAAAGATTTAAGGTTAAGTTAATACTCATGATGTTAGACTATAAACACTGATACATCCATAGTTTTTATCGCTCGCATAGCATTTCATATGAATTCTAAATCCTGCGGCGACCTCATATACGCCATAATATGCGAAACCTTTGGTATATGAATAACAAATATAAACCGACTTGTCAAACTATCGCAGTGCTGACAATAACACCAACAAACAAAAAAAAGAGAGATGTGGCGTGAAGGCGCGATCATAACGTGCACGTCCTCGAGAGGGCGGGTCGTAGCTTGAATTTGAATTGACAAATGCGTTCTTAATAAATTATAGAGTGAGATGTAGATTACAATTGAAAAAACAATAAAAATACAGATAAAAATAAAAATTAGAAAACAATTAAAATAAAAATAAAAATTAATAAAAGTTAAAAAACATTTTTAAGTAAAAAAACAATCTATTGTCTCAAATTTATACAATTACAAAAAAAATCAAACGAACATTACAAACTAACTTCACAACCTAACTTCACAACCTAATTTCACAAACTATCTTCACGACAGTAACATGACGCCAGCAGCAATCGAGATGAGAAAGTCACGTATTGTTTGAATATCGTATTGATGTCCTAGAAATTAATACTAGTTCCTAACAAATATAAGGCAACTTTCATAACAACTTTTTCCCCATGTAGAATCATTCAACCCTCTATTCTGGGTCGGCACAAAGAATCTGATCCAGTGCAGATCGATGGTGCAAAAGTATGATAATAAAAGGGGGAGTGTCATGGGTTGGCCAGCTAAACTAACTCGTATTCGAGAGCTGTTGGAGCGTATACGTGGAAGCCGCGAGCAGTGGTGAACTGGCGAACAATGGTAGAGATGGAGGATGAGGAGGCCCCGCCGCACGCGCGGCCCAAAGCCTAACCGAGAAACGGCAGCGGACTTGAAAACTACCGCCGACACAATGGGAACCAAGTCGGCGGTCCGACCTCTGACCCGACGCAGCCACAGCCGCACAGTCACCGACACCGCCGCCACTGTGCGCATTCGCATTCGCATTCGAATATACTCGCGTATTCCGCTGTTCTGTCCGCGCGCGGTGGCCTCCGTTCGATTGTGTGCTAATGCTCCCGCGCAGAGCATACGCTACCTATGTCTCCGTGAGTACACGCGCGCGCGTTCTCGTAAACACCACTGTCGCGGTTACCTTCTTCTCGCACCCCGACTGGCTCGCTTATGAACAGCCTGTCTCTTCGCTTACTTCGCCCGAAAAATTTCAAAGTGGCCCAATAGCCACACACTGTAAATTCAAATTTCCGTGGAAGGAAACTTTTTCTGAAGAGTTGAAAATTCAGCGGTTCGAAGATGATTATTATAGACTTTCTGGCAGTGGTAACCCATTTGGTGGCCATTTGAGAAAAAGGAGTCTGGTCAAAAAATGAAATTAAAAAACTCCATGCCATTCACAATCTTTTACATACAAAAATTACTAGCTAATTATATAAAAGGTTATTATAATAGGTTATATTATATATGGGTATAATAGGTTCAATAAAAGGATTTGTTTTCCTATCGGCTGACATGCTTTCTAATATTATCTCAAGCATAATTTTTAGATTGTTCACTCTGCCCATGATTCAAACAAAATCGCTATATGGTTCAGTAAGACTTCACTACAAGTTAAAAAGATGGAGACAACTCCACACTTTGTAACACACTTGACGTAGTAGAGTGCTAGAGTAGCGCGACAACGAATGTTATCCAGCTGATTGATTCACTGGATGGTTAGTATAATGTATGTCTTGATTATACGTAGACATGACTTTTGCAGGAAACGTTTTCCCAGTATATTTAATTTCGAACGCGTGAAGCGACACTGTGTATTCATTCAAATGTTACATAACTAATTAATTCAGTATCCGCCCAATCACACATAACGTAAAGTCTGTTTACTGCGCCTTCTTCTTTTTTCGCCAGTTTAACTTTGAGTTGTAGTTTATTTTTAAGCTAGGTTGTGATTTAGTTTTTACTTAATATAATTTTTCTCATTTGCATGCATTAATTGTTTAATGCACGGTGCGCTTTGGGAATTTAAGTTCCAAAAACGAGATAAACACATTCGACATTCACTCTCTCTCTCTCTTTCTCTAAGGTGATTCCCCCCCCCCCCCCCCCCCCTTCGAGAGGATAAACAGTTTACCTCGTACGCAGCGCTGTTTTCAAGTGATATACTTTTCCCCAGCAGTCGAAAGTGTTTCCACGTGGCCTTGGCGCCAAATTTGAAACTTGCCCCGTTAGTCTAGAGTGCATAGGAGAAAGCAGGGTGGATGTTCGGGTACGAAGGTCAGTGTCTGCATAAAATGGCAGTAAAAGAGAAGAAGGGAGGTAGGCTGTACGCGCCCCTACTTGCAACCAACTCAACATTGCGCTCTTGCCACTCCTTGGTCCGGGTCTGGTAGAGTACTAGAGTAGCCCGACTGCGAAGGTTACCCGGCTGACTGGCTCACTGGATGGCTGTCGGGGGCATTTGCTATGCTGGCTGCGCGACTCCAGGCTACGTGCTTTGCCTCGCGAGTCACGACTCAAATTCAACTCAAACTCTCGGGGCCGCCGCGCTTTCTGCATGCGCTATTCCGAAGCCCGCTTTCGCCGAGTGTGTTGTCGTTGCCGGCAGAGCGGTGCTGACGCGGTGACGGGACGTCTACGGGGTGTCCGGGTCCGACCTTGACACCGGAGTTCATGCACTTTCACGGAATTCTCGTTTCGCCGGGTCGCACTAGTTTGACAGTTCTGTTTTTCCTTCCCGTCAGCTGTTACCGCAGCTTTTGCACCGATACTCCACGCTTATTTATCGATATCAGCTGTAAGATCTCAATTTGACTTTTTGTATCATTGCTATGTATCTTATAATCTACAGTACATCATCTTCGGTCTATACCCCATCGATGTACACGCTAATAGCTTAACTTACCAACATCCCTGCACTCCCGTAGCTATTAGTATCTGCTACATATTAGATTACATCTACCTACGCGACTCCACCTAATGTATCCGAGCTCTCCATGATTTATCGACGAAAGCCGCACAGCGAGAGAAGAGCAAAACCGGGTTCAGCTTCATTGCACAAACGTCGCTTTACTTATGGGCAGTAATATGAAGAAATGATTTGAAGGAGAGTAAACCTTTGGGCGGTCGTACAGTCGTACAACCTGTTTCCAAGAGTTTTCCTTTCGCGTTGCTTGAGGCACTACGCCTATTTCCCGCGCCTGTTATTTCGTTGCGTCTGTGCACCTTGGACGCTCTTTAATTGCGTCATAAATATAATATCGTAATGGCTATCCACGAGACGTCGTTTTGTCAGATTGTCTGCACGCGCGGATCGGCATCTGCTCGTGTACTCGTTCGTGGAATAGCAGTAGGTGAAAAAGACACGAACACACTTCTCGGTGTCAGGAGGAAAAAAGAGAGAAGCTGAAGCGATAAACGGAACGGAGAAGAAACATGGCAGGGCGAATGAAGGGAACGAGTGTGACTCGCGGCCTTACCGATAATTAAAACGAAATAAAAATCCATTCGGACCACTGGATATGCTCTCGCCCTCGCATGTCCTCGTCAATCCTCTCGCCCCGACATTCTATCCAACTGCTCGATTACCTTTTGTTATCCCTCGCACCGCTCTTTTCACTCTTTCCATACGTCGGTTTCGGAACGCCTATCTATGCGCAAATTCGCCTCTGTGTATATGTCAACCGTCGACACATGGCTGTTTGAACGTTGGACCGATAATTGTCGTAGTCTGCAATGAAAACTGACTCCGACGCCCAAACGTCAACTCGGGAGAAATATTTAGTGTTGCTTTTGTAACAAGTGGTATTGGCTTACGTATACACGCCGTTGCATATCCATTCACGTCACTGCATCGCAACTGCTTTATTAACAGACTTTTCGCACGACGGCTGCTGCACAGACTTCATTAAATTTACTTTTTAATCGCAATTTATTCTACTTATTTGAATTTTATGAGAGAAAAACGGAATAGTGGCAACTGAATCACTGTGACATGACACCTAGCGGTAGAATTCCGCGTTGATTCGACGGCAAATGTGTGAATTAAAGCTCGTATACATATAATAGAGCAAAAATTGAGATATATCGATATTTCTCTTCAGATTTTTTTTTATCCATCAGGGTATTGCAAAATGATAAATGGCCGTATTGTTGATAAAATCAGACATTCCTGTGTAGAATTTTAATTATTGTAATCAAGTTTGCAATAAAGTGATAAAAAATGATCTGTTACATTGTTTGCATAGTGGAACTTACGGATAACGAACACTTACACAGCAATATGTATTTGAATAAAATTAATAATTTAGTGCCACTTATAAATTTGTGGAATGGTGTAGAAAAAATACGTATGCTGATTCGTGCATTGGAAAGAACAGACGAGCGGCAAATTCAAGACAAATCCCGAAGAGGCTACGTATATCTTTCCGGCAGCAAGAGCAGTCTGAATCAGCTGACTAGGAAAACTGACCTAATTATTATGCATTTATTCGCGCGTATTCAAATGCGCCGGGGCGCCCGCGACGTCGGTTTCTCTTGCTCACTCGATCGCACAGGTCCACCACTGTCGGCTACCGAAGAGTCTCATGGTTACCTTCGCTCGCACACGCTGTTCTGCGCATCGAGCTTCTGACGCGAGTTCTCCGCCGACTGAACGGCTGGACGAACGAGCTAACGCATCACTGAACACATGCGCACTGCACGACCGCATTTATCATTGCGATGCATAAGTATGCGATATATGTCGGTGCACGTTTTTCGTATACTTTACGTAGCAATCATACCACATTTTAAGTATGAGGCATTCTCCATAACATAGCAACTCTTCGGATGAGCCAAATTTGTGTTTCTTGTACATAATTATGAGATGAAGAGATTTTGTAGATTTTTAAAAATTAAGGCGTTGCACCGAAGTCTTTTTTATCTCTACTTTTTAGCTTCGTAAATGGATAAAAAAATCAAAATTAAATATCTTTAAAGTTCCTAAGGTAATTTTGAGTCGATTAACACCTAAAGTATAATAACACAAATATCACGGATTTCATATACTTCGAGTGAATGAAATCCACATAATTAGGAACTCTTTTGGTGGGAACGAAATTGAGAAGGCATGTACATGATCTTAAAATGGAAAACTTTACAATAAAATGTTTCTTAAAAACGCATGCAATATTTTGCATCCTACTTTTAACATGCTCAAAAATATCAAGGTCCTTAATATCGTAAATCTGAGATAATGGACAACATCCGAACTCGAATAAGAATGCAGCCAGCCGATTTGTCAAATTTTATGACCATATTTGACTTTGAACTTGATGTAGATGAATAATGGACAACGTAAAACAATTCTATATAACATGGTGACTATTCAACAAGACGAAACGTCGTTAGATGTCTCGATAACAGGATTGAGAAGATGAAAGGAAGTACGGTGTAAACACTCTCTTAGAAATTAATAAATGCATTAGAAGTTTCTTTGTAGATATTTTCTAAGATTCCAATGATTATATTATAAACACAACATTTACGAAGTGTTGAGTATATTGTGTATTAATCAATCTTGCTACATTCTTTTTTATATACGCGGAACCGCAAAATAAGGGTTCAATACTTTATATTTATTTAATAAGGAGACATGGGAAAGTAAAAATGAAAAAAAAAAGATCACGGAAAGGAAAACACTTCAAAAATTTTGTATCCTAGTTTTAACAAGTTAAAAAAATATCGAAGTCCTTCCTATTCGAAATCTGAGATAATAAATGACGATACAATATATTCACTAATAAAATGTTCATAAATCACCAAGACGATGTGTTGGTAAATTTTCATGTAATATTACATTACGATACTAGTGCGATGAAGTTTTTCCCGACGAGTGTGAGTTTGCAGCACGAGCTGAAGGCGACTGTTGTAATCACACGAGATCAAAAAAAGTTTCTCGCACTAGTATCGTATACAATTTTATGCCACTAGTGCGAGAAGTGCCTGTTTCACGCACGCAAGCGGAGCGAAGTGTGCGTGAAGTGCCTTCACGCACACTTCACTTCACTTTTTTACATATTTTTATACCACACTGTGGTATAAAAATATGTAAAAAAGTGCTACTCTACTATATCTGTTGTAATTTCTCTATATAAGTATATTATTTTACATTATTTTACATCATTTTACATCAATTCTAGTTAATGAAATTTAAACAACCAATCGCCTTTAACGACAATCGCACCAAATGCAGTAAAAAGAATCCACTTAATTAAAACAACGATATTTGATTCAGAACCTAAAATAGCTGAATAATCCACAGCGTAAAACAATTCAGTACAACACGACGACAATTCAGCGAGACGAGACATCAACCGATGTCTCGATAACAGGGTTGGAAAGGTGAAAGGAGCTATAGCATTGAGTCTCTCGGCGGCCCGAGAGACTCAACGAGATACGCGAAAAGGGGTTTCGGAAGGAGACGTGGGAGAGTAAAAGGGAAAAGGGAGTTCGGGGAAGGGAGAGAGGCAAGTTGGTAGACCGGGTTGAAATAGGGTGAGAGGGTGTACAAAATACCTAGCTCGTGTCCCGCGCGGTGTAAGCGTCGGTACGCCTGTCTGTCGGTCGATGGTTTGGTTTTGTCCGTGGCGGGTATATCGCGGGGGTGGGTTGTACGCTGGCGCTTGCTCCCTCGGTTCGGTTCGGTGGGAAAGAGAGAGAGGAGAGGGTTGCGGGAGGGCGTCTCGGCGCCATGCTGATTTGCATGTTGCGCCGCCATGACGGCCGCCGCCACCGCCGCCGTTCGCTCCGACACTCGCTGGGGGTTGCGAGAGGGGAAGGAAGAGGGCCGAGGGGTGCGCATCGATCGCTCTCGTCCGTCCTCGCCCATCTTCCCTCCGCGTTTAATCCACCTCTCTCGCTCTCCCGCTCTCTCGGACCTAAGCCATCGCACTAGGAGGGTTGTATAATACATGGCATTTCTATTTCACTTGGTAGTCCCTCAATCTTTTTATTGCCATGTCAAAAAACGTAACTCGGAACAATTGAATTTATCCATAGGCTGGTTTAACAAACTTCTCACGATTTATGTATCGAGGAATTTGACGACAATGAGTAAAGCACGCGACAGACTCAACTTCCCGATGTACGTATATAATAGCTGAGCCGGTAAATCTTGTTTCTAGAAATTCCCTGGAGAAGGTAAGAGAGAGAAGTGAAAGAGGGAAAGAGCTGACTCCTTAAACGAGCTCGCCTCACTACGACCGGCCACTATATACGTAAGTAAGTCTCACTTAACGTCCTCGGGTTGGCGTATATCGGCAGTACATTGCGAATAACGACATCGCCAGCCCGGAGAGTAGGCTACGGACCCTCGCTAATTTGAATGCACGCCAACGCTACGGGCCACGGTCTCTTGTATACCCGGCGAGAGTTTACGCGATACCCGGCATGCCCTGTGCCACTACAAGTCGTCGACCGGCTGAAACTCCGCCGCTACTGTTGCATCCCCTTCTCTGGTCTCGTTTCACCGACTTTCTTGCTCCTTTCACAACGTTTCTTTATATACCCTTACGCGTATTAGATGGAAATGGTACCGTAAAAGAGAAAAGCAAAAAAATGAACATAAAATACGAAGTAGCAGCTAGCTATTAAATTTAACGGGTAGCTGAAAGCACTGCGCTAACGCAGCAAGTGGATATAGCGCACTGTGTATTACAACGGAGCAGCGACACGGAGATATACACACAGCGAGGACCAATAGTGGCGGACGCCCGCCCTATATTTACTTATGCAGCCGTAGCATCGCACAGGGGTTGCGATGCTATATAACGCTCGCGAACGCGCGACGGATCCTCATGGAGCGCACAGGCTTGCGCGGCCTCTGTTTGTTTTCGTTGGACCACATAGCGTGATACGTTTGCGTAATGCGGTACATCCGTCGGTTCCCTCCTGGGCTGAGCAGCGCCCGAAGGAGGGGCGGACGCGGAAGCGGAGGTAGAGGACGCACTAGCAGCAGCGGCAGCGGAATCTGCCAGGCGATAACTCATCCTTGGCCAACCGTATTCGGATACACCGCTACCGCTTCACTCTCCATTTTCATTTCTACATAACCTCTGCCTGTACTTTACTTCACCGCTGCAGCAGAAACCACTACAAAAAAAAAAGAATTCGTCGGAAAAAAAGAGAAAAAAAGAATAGATCGAAAAAAACGTTTGGGAACAATATTTCCGAGTGAGCGCGGAGCGAACTTCGGTGATCGAGACTGTCAAACATGTTATTTTATTGTGGCACGTCGTCATAGGCTTGATATACATGGTAGCTGTATAATTCGGAGATAGCGTGTCTCGGATTCAATTGTCGTGTATGACGGGAACGAGACTAGCCTGACAAATATACCTGGAAATTTTATCGATCCTCGTGGACGTTATTCGCTACTCAAAGCCGAGGTTAAGCGTAGCTGTTAATTCTCGCTCACGCCAAGAGACACGCAGAGCCTCGACGATGGAGAGAGAAACGCCATGGACTCACACGGTCAACGGCTGTACTGTAATAACGTAATTGAACGGTAGCTATCCTACAGCCCATCCTCTACGTGATTCGTATACGTATAGACGTATGTAACGACTTTGTGCTTGGCGGACACAATTGCTCGGTAATACTACCTCAAAGACATATATCTGTCGGTGATATACACGATGTTGAGCGCGCGCTTCCGTGATATTAGCTACACGTATTATGTATAATCCATAGTGACGTCATTATTATACCCGCATTCCATTATCCACCTGCAAGTTCATCTGCCTGCTGACGACCTTCACATGAATTGTAGCGAAAATAACATCTAAAATAACGGATGTAAAGCAGAGTTTTATGTTTCTCCAATCAATAGTGACTTAAATATTAATGAAAGCTTTTTTCAATAATTATAAAAAAGTTTTTATTGAAATTATGATTTGCATTCGCGAGTTTTGATAAATTACTTGCAATGCTTTTGTTTATTGGAGAAATTTTCAATATATAGTTCGGGTAAATATTGAATAGTCACTGAACAATATTTTCCAATTATTTTTATTTTTTAATCAAAGGTTTTAATGACTCTGGACGCGAACTCTGAAGTCAACTCGGACATCAGTTTTAATGGAAACCAAAATGAACATAGTGCATACAATAAGAACTACAAGAATGTTTATCTTCCAAATGAAATTTGTTTATATTAAAGTCTATAATGTCGAAAAATACAGAGTTTATTTTTATAACGACTTGCGCATGCCGAATAATTATTTAAAGTGTCATCTCCGATTATATAAATCAGCAAATAATCCGTGAAACGTAATATACAATAGTCCGCATTTTTTAATGCCATAAATTTCTAAAATATTTCATAAACAAAAGATGCATTGAATATTTCATTAGCAACAGTCTCGATACAGAACATTATTACTAATGTAGGTCATTAATGAAGACTGCAAATTAGAATCCAGATACAAAAAAAAATGACAGTTTTTGGCAATTAGAAAACAGTACACCCAGGTAAATTGTGGTAGTTCAGTTAACTAGAAAGAAACAACTATCAATTTTTAGTCCTTGCATCTATTTTTATAGTGACAGTAACTATTTTCTAGTTACAGTAACTATTTGATACACGTGGCAACTGCTCTGTACAATATTTTATTTCCAAAATTAATATATCGATTATGAAGTTCGGATATATTTGACGTATATTAATTTTCAGATGTTGACAAATACAATATTCGTATTTTCAAAAAAAGGTCACAATACAAACGTTCAGTAATTTTTAAATGACATTTGCACTTTTAACACGGTATAAAAAAAAATTAATTATACGAACTCAAAATAAATAGGTGTCACTTCATAGTTACTAATACAATTATTTTCTCTCGGTGTACAAATTTTCGTCACCAGAGGTCACAACTTGTAATTTACCAACGAGCTGACGCCTCTTTGATAGCCGACCACTCGTGAAATCTTTCGATACTACGGTTGCGGTAGGACTCACGCCGAACTTCTTTTCATTTACGACTCACGGGTCCGTCGAAACTCTCCAGGAAAATCCTTAGAGAGCTCGTAAAAGCAGAGAAAGTATCTCTCGAGAAAAAGAGCCGAAGGAAAACGAGTGAGATGGTGAAGGAGTGTTGTGCGGATATAGAAACGCCATAGTTTTTGTATACATAGCTGTAGAACGTGGAAACAGCGGTGGATATAAGCAGGGGAGATGGAGGATAGTCTCGTGACGTGGTACGGGTTACTGAGATGGTGAGGAATAGTATAGAAGAGTATAGTAGGAGTAGAATAGTTGTAATAGTAGTGGTAGTTGTAGTACGCGAAGCTTCGGCATCCCTTGGACCCCTTGGATGGCTGCCTCATGAAAGATGCATAAGACGACTCACCGGGGGCGCGATAAAGAGTCGACAACAGACAGACCGACAGTCACCCCTGCCTTGCAGCCCCTAATACTCAGTGCAATACACCAACACGACGCGACCCTGACTGCAGCGACTCTCCAATGTTCGAATACATGGCCCCTGCGTTCTCCGCATCCGTTTTCCTGCCCCCTTCTACTCCCATAGCTGCCGCCACCCACCACAGGGGGTGGTTCCACTATCAATTAATTATAATCTAGATTGATGGATCCGATCGGCGCGTATCGGAGATTAGTCTCGCTGCTGTCGTTTTCCTCGGAAAGCTGGTAGGTGGATGGTACCCTGCACTGAAACTGCACTCAGCAAATCGCGTTCAAGCGATTTCAGCAACTCCGGCCGTCTGAAGAATGAATATTTGGAAATAACTACTCGTGGAGTAATGATTGTGGCAAATTGAGATTACAAATCGGCATATGTAGAAAAGTGCCACTTTAATAAATCTGTTGTAATTTGTCTATCGAAGTACAATTTTTTAACATCATTATTATTCATTTGTTTCAATCTACTGGTTTATGGGAAATCTACCATAAGGTTTCTAATAGTGTACTTAAAATTCTCTACAATGGGAGATAGTCATTTTTTAAAAATTGATGTGATAAAAAATTAAGAACCTCGTAAAAATAATTATGTCATATTCCGATCGTGAATCGACGTCTACCAGAAAAGGCCATTATTTACATGCATTGAAGCGAAATAACTTAGAACATAACGAGGCGATTTTAAGAGCGATTTTATATCATTTTTACTGAATGATTTGAGCGCAACTTGTCACTTGGTGTCACCAACTTTTTTAGTGGATCTAATAGTGAGCTGAAAATCTTACGATTATTCAAATTTGACCGCTGTTTGAGTTAGAAAAATGATAATCCTAAGTCGCGAATTGGACTTAATCTGAATGTGTTTTTGTTTACAAATGCTTTACAAAAATCAGTATCGTGAAATTTTTCCTGCACGTATCTTGCCGTAAAATATGAGATTGTAGTATGTCATGAAATCTTCGCGCAATATTCATATTTGCCGGCTAGAAAATTAGAAATACTCAACGATTCAGATAGTGAGGGTGGTTTTGTCAATAAATAACATGGTTTATCGTTCGTTTTCATTGAATAAACTTGCACGTAGAAGCTGTAATCTTTTCGTAATGTACATTTTCTTCAGTGGCTGATGTCCAGTTGTACACTAGAATCGATACCACACGTAAACGGATAAACCCATGCAGACCCTTTCACCGTTAACAACACGAAAATACTTTACCCAGCTGCATTCGACATCTATAAACGCCTTCTATGCAACTTAGATGCTAGAATATCTATTTCACATGACATCCGGCAAAGAAAGTCGATTGTCACAAGACGACGAAGCGGATGTTGGAGGATTTCAGAGTGATTAGAATAAATAGGGGATTGAGCCTGTATGAGAACTAATGCGACTCATGAGTACTATCGGTATTTAGAAACTCTCGTAATTCATAACTTATGAGCGAAAATAAGAAACATTCCATAATTCGGATGTCGATAGCGATCTGTTCAGTAAAAAAAAGGTTTATACTTTTTTTTAATACAACAAATTGCATGTGGAAGGTGATTTATTTTCAGAATACATATTTTTTTCGAGTGGCTTATGTCGAATAAAATCAATGACATTGATGCACTCCTTTCATCACTAACACCCACGAAAATACACCTCGACATCTATAAGCCCTTTCTATTAAACTTATACGCTAGAATTTATATTTCACATGACATCCGGTCAAGAAAGTCGATTGTGACGAGACGACGAAGTGGATGTTGGAGAATTTTCGAGTGATTAGAATAAATTGGGAATTGAGCCTCTGTGAGAACTACTGCGACTCGTGGGCACTATCGGTATGTAGAAGCCCTCGTAACTCTGGCTAGCGTTACGTTTCCGAGGTCTGTAGGCTAATGGCATGCAAGCAACCAACCAACCAACCGACCAACCAACCAACCAAGCGGCTCCCGTCCCGTCGGTCGATAAGGATTAGCATTTTTATGGGTCTATCCCGCTTATGTGCCACGGCGCCTCGTGCCACCTTGTTTCCTTCTACACTCTTCGCACACGCGGCCACCACCGACGCCTTTGCGAGCTTAACCGCTATACATATACATCCACTTCTTTTTGGACGGTCTATTATTTCTTTGCTATTCCAACCGATCAGGCCGTACCTTCGGCGTTGGCAAGTGTTGATTATGTGCGGAGTGTGACGTGACCTGGCCCTTCGCATCCGAGCTTTTGCTTAGACAGAATTTTACGCTTTTTCTCGACCACTCTAGACGTCAGACGCAGAAGCCGTTGGACTCGTTCTCTATCTCACTGCTCTCTGCCTCTTCCGCACGGGTGATAAGGGTCCGCGACCCTTCAGACACTCGCTTCATCTCAATTTTCATCTGACTTGACAACCCCACTCGACGCCACTCATCTCCCGCCATTTTCAACTTTCGTGGCTCCAATATCTCGCTGATATGTCCAGTGACTTTGGTTCTCCATGAGTAGCTGTCTTCGTGTGTGTTGTATCATTGTGAAACGTATTTTTGCCACTCAACCAGCAGAGTTGTAATAATCATTATATTCACAAAATACAGATTCATTCGTTTTTTGGCAAATGAAGTAACATTTATTCGCGGTTTCGGAATATAGCATTTTTGTCAAAATATGGCAATATATGTTTCTTCAAATCAGGATTATTCAGAAGATTTTTTTTTAATATCACGTATGTAAAAATAAGGAAAGTCGAGGCCATTATTTTTCCGATTACCTTGTGCCTATCGATTTATTTCTATCGTGTTTTTAAAGAATAAGGGAACATGCATTTCCTTGATTTCCATCAAAATATTTATACATTCTTTTGGGAAAATGGGACAATATTCTAATGAAATTATTGCGTCAAAAATATTTAACGATTTATATTTTTACCAGGAAATTTTATACTTTAATACATGACTCTAGAAAAATGACAAATTTTAATATTTCTCTTCAATTTAGTGCGGAGTCGCTACAGCGTCTTTTGATTTATGCTTTTAATTTCCAAAAACTTCAGTAGCAATTATTGTAATTTGCCGTCTTATTTGTATATCTAGTTCAATATACCTGCTTAAATGAAAAATCTTTTCTTTCACCCGCAACGAAATCTTATACTAGATATTTGTGAACGTATAAAGCACTTCATTAATGCATTCCATGAAGTAGTCACTTGAAATTCAATTCAATACAACACAACTAGAAATCGGTGTGATTAAATAAAAAGCATTTTTATTTCTGATTTTTCTAGTCTCCTAGTTTCCTAGTCTAGAACTTGTGTAAGTCTACGTATTTATTTAAATTCGTACCAATTTACAGTAATCTATACCAGATTCTTGTCTCTTTCTATGAACAGACAAAAAACCCGTCTTCGTCACACACATAACGAGTGATCAAGACCACGAAAAATCGTTAAACCTGTGGCATCAAGATAATATATCAGACCCCAACACGTATACGTCTCCACGGTGTACATTGAGTGAAATATTTCAAAAGCTTACGAGGCTCTGGAGAATAGTGAAAATCTGTAAAGTTAAAAGTGAGGAACAGGGAAATAAGAAGCTCAGGTTCGGCATAGAGAGAGAAAGTACTGAAGCAAAGAGATATGATGTGGGGATTGATATGGGATCGGTATCGTGAAAACACAAGCTTCGAACCGTTTCGTACTCAACGCTTGGCACTTGGTGAAGTAAACACGCGTGTACCGCGCCGTAAAGCTCCCGTACGGCCCATGGGGTGTTTAGTGCGCATTAACGGGACGAGTCAGCCATAGAACGTGAACGAGGCAGAGAGAAAGAGAGGCGGTTAGATAGAGAGGTATATTCAGAGGGAAACGGAGAAAGCGAGAGTTAGAGGGTGGCTCGAATAAGCGGCGAGGAGGCTCGGCACGTCGAAGGGCCGTCGTCGAGTCCGACAGGGTTGAAGCTGTTGAGCGCCTGCGCGTTTCTATGACTACCGTTGGTCGCTATACGCCCCCGCACGCCGACTCACCCGTTCCATCGGATCGCCTCTTCGCAAGCGCAACCCATCCACCCACCCACTCCCCCTATTTTCGCCCTTCGCAACACGTACAACCGCCTTCACCCTCCTCCTCCCCCTCCCTTCCCTTCCCTTTTACTCCCTTACTCGCCTCTCTCACAACCCGCCACGTTCGCTCTCGCCCACCTCCACCCCTTTATCCGCCACTCACTCTATCTCATTCCGTCACTACTGCTGGTTCGCCGGGTCGCACCACCACTGCCAACCCCCCCCCCCCCCTTGCCTCCCTCGCCACCCTTTATGTCTCCCCTGCTGCTTCTACTGCTACTGCCGCTGGTGCTGCTGATGCTATAGCTATCTACTCTTAGATCCCGCGCTATCCACCCTCTCTTCTCTCCAATGTTTGCGCCGTTCCGCCTCTCGAATCTTGAATTTAACGTTTTAACGTACCTACCTTACCTCGATTCTCTCACTCGCACCGCACGGGACTGAGACGCCATTCTCGTTATATACAGATCGCATTAGCATGCACGTATTAGAGCTTTCTCGGCGAAATCGAGCCACCGTGTTTTCCACCACTGTTCCAACAAAGCTGTCTTAAGTGCAATAACCCTTTAAAAAGCATTTTTTTTTTTTTTTTCGTTTCAGGAAAAAATGGTTATGAGGCTTAAGAAAAATGTTGAGCTAAATGTAGCAAATGTACGTGACACGGAAAATGGTTATGGGTTTTAAGAAAAATGTTGAGGAAAATGTAGCAACTTTACGTGAGTCATTGAAAATTTCATTATGGAAATATTTATTGATACTTCCTTGGGAATTATTCGTTTCCTTAAAAATCTGCTAATTTATATGGAATATATTTGATCAACAATTTTATTTCAATTTATTTTTGAAAAGGTTTGTCATAAAGAAATCATTAATAATCTTGTAATATTCCACAATACATATATTCTTAACCGAGAACATTTTTCTTTAAGCATACGCACGTATGCTTCAGATCGTCAAATGTTATCGTTAATCATATGTATGCGGATATATTATTCGAACAAAGCTGTTTTAAATGCAATAACCCGTTAAAAACCATTTTTTTTAATCGTTTCAGGAAAAAAAGGTTATATATTCCACAAAAAATGTTGAGCGAAATGTAGCTAATGTTCGTGAAACATAGAAAAAAATTTTACGGAATTATTTATCGATACTTCCTTGAAAACTATTCGTTTACTTGAATATTTGCTAACATGTATGAGCTATTTCTGATAAACAATCTTATTTTAATTAAATTTTGAGAAGATATATGAGGAGAGACAAATTATCTATAATTTGTTAGCGTCCCGTAATACATGTATTCCGAATTGAAATCAATTTTCTTCAAGCATACGTATATGCGTATGCAGAATGTCAAATATAATTGTCGATCACATATATGCGTAGAAATTAATCGCTAAACAAGAAAGAAAAAAATCCTTATGAAAATATATTTACGAAATTTCATTAATGATCTTAGAATGACTAAAGAAAATATGTGTACGTTCTAAGGGAACATACATCCTCAAATATACGTGAGTGTATAAAAAACTATAATATATGACAAGTATATTTGGATAGGCTCATTTTTTTACTGGCGTTAAAAAAAAAGTGGATGATAATAAATTGCTTCACTTACTTTAAAAGGGTTCACAAAAGATATGTACTGCGCTTGAAACAGTGTAAAGTTTGACGGAAGAAGAATGTTCAGGCTGCACTTTAACGCTTGCACAGTACGTGCCGTCCTAGTTGTGAGGCGGCGAATAAAAAAATGAGTGCACGAGGTTACTTTACGATATTTCCATCGAAGCATAAGCAGGTAGAGCAAGGGCGAGCGCGTGGTGAAGCACTACGTGGAATCGCTATACACATACGTAATAAAGTGCTTTACGCGTTCGGCAACTAACCGCGCGCGCGTCGAGAGTTGTATGTGCTCGCCGGTACTCGCTCTCCTCGCGTGTGTTTATCGTTTACTGTCGGCGTTACAGCCGGTCGTACGCATAAATCGCTTTACGATCTGTCGCTAAAACCGGATTTCATGCGAAACTAGGTGGGTAACGATGAAACGAATGTTATTTTACAGGGTCGATTGCAGACCGTGGGAATATTGCCAATTTTAGCAATAGTTCATACACAAACGCTTAAACAAAACAACACATTTAACTTTTTCTCCCAAGCAAAAAAAAAACAAGGAAAACAAAAAAAAATTGCTGTTTTTCCAAGTCAGAATATACTGTCAAGAACCTACTTAAAACTTGATGTGCAAGTACTGAATGTTTTTATGCATAAACCGGTTGCTAAATTTGATATATGAGGCATTACACATGACTTCAGCCGCCCAAAAAAAAAATTCGAAAAAATGTCCAAAAATCAGGTTCAGTGGTCATTAGTAGATACACCAAATTTTGATTTTTTTGAAATTTTTTTCGGCCAAATATGCAATATTTTTCATTTTTCACTAACATAAAATATCTTGGGAACGACTAATGTATGAACGAAAATGTTCGTTTTTCATGGCCGATAAAAAAATTATTAATTCAGAATTAATTGTGTAATTTCAGACTATATTTTACTACAAAATTGATGAAATTTTTTTTTTTTTTTTTTCGAAAAACACTCCGGAAAGTGGCACCGAAAAAATTGTTGTCAATTGTGTATGAAAATCCTCAATTTTTAGTTTTTTTTTTGCCGTGCAAGGTTCATAAGTTATCGCAGTTTGAAATATTTGAAAAAATACAGTTCACGAAATTTTACGCGTTTCTGCCCTGGTCGAGACATTTGCTTTTGTAGAGTGCAACCCAACCTTATATCATTTTTACATAACATAGTGGTGTAACAAATTAGACAAAAAAATGAAAGAAAGGATAAAAATAAGAATTGGAAATAAACATAAAAATTCTAACGCCAAACTGCTATAACCTTACGATGATTGTGTTCTCAAGAAATCGGCCTTTATCCAAAATATGTATTTTTCGGATTGCAATTGCGTATTCTAGAGCAAAATTTTTGAACCTTTCAAAAGTAAAAAATTTTCGAAAAAAAGTTGGTCAAGCATTAAAAAGGGCTTTCTAAATATTTGTTGAACTTTATGACTGAAAATATCGTCGAATGTGAAAACACATATTTTTTCCGGAAAATTCCCGACAAAAATAGTACCTCGGATATTCCTGATCAATTACGATAACATGTTAAAATTCTGAATTTAAAACTTAAGTAGAGTAACCGAGTCCAGAGGTGGACGAGGACCAGGAAATAAACCCTGTCCATAGAAGCACGTCTATAAAAATCGTCCATTCACTAGGTTTGTTCGTCTGCTTAACTGTCCATTCACTGATCAGTTTACCATACGCTTTTCACCTCAAAGATGATGAGCGAAAAAAATTCAAATTTTGACTTTTTTTTAAATTTCAGTACAGTGAATTAAATCCAGAAAAATCAGGGCACCGAAAATTTGAAGGCCAGATTTTCGTCCTATATTTGGCGTAATAACGCAGTTACATTTCCAAAATGTGAGTGTGTGAATAAAAAATATAAAATGTTACTGCCATAACGTATTACGCTTCAACTTTGGTACGAGGTGATTAATGCGATTTGTCTTTGTAAGCGGTGTGTAACGTAGTCTCGCGCGGAAATGAGCGAGAGAACGGCTGGTGGTTAGAAAGGACGTGCCAACCAAGCTGTGGTAGCGCGCGAACGAGGCCGCCGAAGGGGAGTATTCGAGGTGGACCGCCACCGCGCCTCCCCCTCGTCAGTTGAAAGAGAGGACAAGATGATGGATGGTCCCTCTCCACCCTTAGCTGTTTGCTGCTCCGCGAAGTGAGGCCCTCCCGACGCTGACGACGATGCTGACGCTAATGAGCAAAATATGAGGCGCCACCCCTTCGGCATTCTCTCACCCCCGTTCCACTTTTCTCCCCTCGCCCTCGTCTTCACTTCCGTCTGACCTGCCGCCGCCGTCGCCGCCACCGCACCGGCCTTCTTTTCCTTTTCCCTCGCACTTTGGCGTAGCACTCTATGTCCCCACCTCAATATTGATTGTCACCCCCCCTCCCCCTCCCCCACCCTTCCTTTCACACAAGAAGAAGGATAAAAAAGAAGCGAAATGCGGAAAAAGAACTTTAGAGGGTGGCGGACTTGATAATATTAGGGACACTTGGTTGGCATGTCATCTATTGAAAACAACGTTTTCCAGTTCAATGCGTTTGTCATTCATGTATACTTATTGGGATATCTTCCGGTATGTCTGCGTTAAAATAATTATGTCGAATTGAGATTATAAATTTCCGAATGTGCTATTTTTCGGATTCATGGAAACGAAATATCTTAGAATGGTTCAAAGCCCTTTACGATTGATTTGGTAGCAAATATTTTTCTAATTTGAGCGCAATTCGTAAATTAGTGTTTGCAACTTTTTATGTCAAACAGCGCTCACATTAGTCAAATCGTAAGATTTTGGGAACACCATACAATCTTCTAGAAATCTTGCCGACATCGGGTCTCAAATTACACACAAATTAGTCAATAAACATCATATCAGAACGATCTCAAAATCGCTCACAAAATCGATTTAAAAATTATATAGACATAAATATGTAAATTTTGTTTTGTCGAACTTATAAGTTCCCGGTAAACCAAAAAATCGGTTTCGTTGCTTCTCTATTACGATTTCCCACTTAGTACCTGTTATGTAACAACAGTGTTACGTAACAGTTACATTCCTGAGTGGGAAATTGTAATAGAGCAGCAACGAAACCGATTTTTTTTTTTACTGGGTTATGATTGCTTGGGGATCGCGAAACAAAACCAATTAAATTGGCAAATTATCGGTACCCTGCGTAGATAGGTTGGTTCGAATTGTCCAATGGAGAAAGTTGTTAGGGATGCCCAAAGATAAAATAGGACGGCTTTAATGTGGACACCACAAAAAAGATTTCCATATCACTTTAAATTAAGGACCTTATGAGATAATTCTAGGTTTCCAACCTGAAATTCAATGGGGCCACGTTAGGTTAATTCATTAAGGTGTTAATTCATGAGCTTAATCATCGCACCAAATAAGATAAATCAATACTAAATTAACCGGATATGGATAAAAGCTTGTTAAGGTCATCACCCAAGGCCCAGCCAGGTTCAATCATGGTACCATGTGAATAAATCAATAACGATTTGCCAGATAAGGGTCTTATGAGACAATTCTAGGTTTATATGACGAAGTTTAGTGAAGGTTTGATATGTAAATCACTTAAGGGCGCAGTTAGGTTCAGTCATGGTAACAATTTGTAAAATCTATAATAATTTTGCCAGATACGAATCTGATAAGGCTAGGCTAAGTTTCCATAGAAAGTTCAATAAACACTCGATAGGCTAAATACTTAAGGGTCCAGTCAGTCTTAATCATAATGTCAAGTAAACAAATCATTAATAGTTCTGCCAGACGACCACGCATCTGGATACAAGTGAAATTATTCACGCAAACAATAAAACAAGCTATATAACCAATTTCTGTAAAAAAAATATCTAAATGTGTTTTTACTTTCCAAACATCAGAGGCATTTATATGAATGTATTAAATGCTGATGATATAATATTCATTTTATTTCATTTTTCATATTAGTCATTCAAATAGACAAGAAAAAAATTTCATTCTCCCATGATCTGAATGACTGAGCGAAATAAGACACTATATCCAGAAGGTTCAAGGTTTGATTCCTGTCAATGTATGAAAAAAATTAAGGATATTTTTCAGCAATTAATATGTACCATTACCAAAGGGTGAATGTCGTCGCGGATTTTTTTCTATGGCGGGATAGAAAATGTTTCGTGATAATAAATTACTTCTTTCTACTTTGAACCTTTGTATCGAACGCTCAAAAATATTTCACGTTATTAGTGACTGTCACATTTGATCAGGCTTAATACAAAATTCATATAAATATGTAGATTTTATTCTGTGCAAAGACTGCAAATGATGCAGATGGATTATTACAAGATTCTCGAGCGATTCCCTAGTTCACAACGAGATGCTTGAGTTTCTAGGTGATGATGGCTCGGGGATCGCGAAACAAAACTAATTAATTTGGCGAATCATCGGATCCCTGTGTAAACAGGCTGGTTCGATCTGTCTTCTCGGCACAAAGGGGGAATGTCGTCGGGAGAGCTCAGAGTCGTGACGGGAGCGCGCGCGCACGTTCAACGACTAGAGTGAGATGAACAAGATGAACGAAGCTGAGCGGAGTGAACGGAGGAGGAGGTAGAGCCGGAAGCGACGATGGGAGTAAGAGGGGATCGTCCTTGGCTTGCTCACGAGGGATGGATATCAAAGGGGAAGATGAGGAATATCAATCCCCATGGAGAAGTGGGAGGAGAGGCAGCGACAGCCACAGATCCAACTTGGTTGAAGCCGTCGTACTCTCACCGTAGCTCTCAACTGCAAAATCCTCCGTTCCGGAATTTATCGCGGTCGTAACTGAACACTTCCTTCCACCTCTGTAAAGTCCTCATTCTCGCAACCCTCATGGGGTAGAATCTCTTGGCGACGACAGCATCCCCTCCACTTCATACTGGTCCAACTAAAGCGATCGTGTTTTTTGAATTTCCTTTAATTTAGTGTTATATTTAATTATTTGAAAAAAAAAAATTAATAGGTGGGATCTAAAAGTTATTTACACTTAATTTACAAATTATATCGATATTTTGCGAGACAAAAATTGCATAAAATGTAGTGAATTTGGTCGAGAACTTATTTTTGGATGTATTACCCAAAAAATGGTTGTGTTTTTTAAAACTTATCTTTAGTTTAGCTTATATTAAATTTTGTTTTTTAATGTCTACAATTTAAAAAAAATTTACTTGAAATTTACTGTACTTTTACTGGAAGCTTTTATTCATAAACTAGTATATGAAATTTAGTATACAAGTGTAATGTGCAATTAATGTATGTTACAGCATGTTCAATAATTTACTTTCATTTTACAGTGAAAGTACTTGAATTTCAATAATTTGCTTTAATTTTACTGGAAAAGTACATGAATTCTATACCACAATTGTTTAATAAATTTCGATGACGAGTTTATGAATAAAAGCTTCCAATCTTTTCTATCAGTGTAGCCATGAGACATGACCGTTAATCACACTACATTAACGAATCACAATCGATAGCGATATTTTACGGGGCAAAGAATGGTATGAAATACAGTTAATTTGGTCAGGAACTTATTATGTGGACTCGTCACACTACACAAATGGTCCTTTTTTTTGTTTCAATGTTACTTGTATTAAATATACATGTATTACTGAACTATAATTGTTATAATCAATCAATTAATACAATAAGTTATATACTGCAATACCGATCATGTTTTTTCAAGACTTCTATTTAATTTATTGTAACATCCATCAATTTTTCAAATTTCGTTATGCATAGCCATGTAACATGACTGCTTTCCACACTTAATTAACGGATTATAGTCTGATAGCGATATTTTATTCACCAAAGAACTGTATAAGATTCAGTTAATTTTGTCAGGAACGTATCATGTGGGTTTGTTACACTGCACAAACGATCGTGTTTTTAGTTGTATTATTTGTATTAAATTATCTGAAAAAAATCATGACCGAGATCTGGTCGTTCTTCATAATCACGATTAACGAATTTTAGTCTGATAGCGATATTTTACACGGCAAAAAATTGTATTGAATTCAGTGGATTTGATCAGGAACTGATTATCAGCTTTCTTTGAATGCGCATCTAAGAAAATGGATTTACGAATTTTGCATTTATCTTTGATAAATACATTTAATTATTTATTTTAAAAAAAACTAATACAAGTCGATATACGCGACAATTCTGACAAAATCGATTTCTAAATTTTTTCTCCAAACTAATACCTCTCTTCCAACAAGAATGCGTTTACAAGATAAAGTCATTTCAAAATGAGTATTGAACTCATATTTCATCCAAGAAGATTTTTTATTATCAAATTAAATTACTAAATTATTATACTTTCAATAACACATCAACATTGCGGACCGTACCAAAATTTCATTTTTGGCTCGTCCCTTTTCCACTTCCACGAATACTACAACAAATGCAAAAACTTCGAAAGCGGTTCTATTTTCTCATTTGTTCAGTGACTATTTATTTTCTTATCTACATTGTAACCAAGATTGATAAAAACGTGTTACAAGAAAGAACCCGAGGTGTCAGGCGATAGCAGAATAGGCTTGGTGCCTGTAAAAAAAAACTGCATATTATAAGTGGGGAAGTTCGAAGCCGTGAACTGAAGGACTGATGCCGTAATAAAGTACAAGAGCAGGAGGTAAAGTGGTACGAGCATTTTGGTATGTTCTCAGTAGAAACCAGTAACATAGGGGTATTAAATGTATAGTAGGGAGCGTAGTGAGGTGGCGCAGCCCTTTATACGGTATACACAGAGGGCTATCTTATCGTCGTCTGAAAATCGAGCGGCACGTGAGGTCAAGGCAGGCCACGTCGATGCCACGCAAGCCCCTAGTGCGCTGAGTTGCGCTCGGTAGCTCCGATGGACGCGAGGTCACCTCGGCCGCTCTCTCAGAGGTCGCGCCATACCGACCGGCGCTTCCTTCCGATAACAAACGACCGACTCGCACGCTCTTCCAAAAGTACCTACTACCAGCACCTACTTGTCTCCTTGCCAACTCATTTCACTCATTTCACTTCCTTTGTGACCGAAAGAAGCCCGCTGCGATCCAGGGGGATATAACTCTTAAGTTATCCACTGAGTCGTCGTGGTACTCTACCAGCGAAAGCTTTCTTTTTATATGGAGTCGTTGAGAAATCGGAAAGAAATGAAAGAAGGAAATCGTGAGCACCACTACACCGAGCACACTCTTGCCTTCTTTCACGTTTTTTTTTTTTTTTCCGTTCTCTTTCTCGCTATATTCGCTATATAGCTATAGCAATCCAACGAACCGGCCTCTCGTACTCTTTCTCTCCCTTATTCTCTCTGTCGCGAGATAGGGGTTGAAAGGGGGTCGAATTGCGGCGGGTGGGTGGCCGGAGCTGGGATATAGGGGGTGTTCTTTCCCTCCGTGACGGAGGAGTTGAGAGTGCCGTTGAATATGCATGAGGTGCTACGAGTCCCCTATCTACCGTCCTAAAAACATCCACCCGAGCGGTTGACGGTCTGCGGCAGCCGGTGGCCAGCAGCCTCACTATCTCTTTCTACTCGCCAATCAATGTGTCCTAAACGACTCGACCGCGAAATTTCAAGCATACTACGAAGTTGAGGGAAGACAAGACATTTTCTTTCGCGATGATGGCTACGTCTTCCCGTTTTTTAAATATTGTGAAACCTGGCACATGATGTTTTTTAATTATAAAAGACTCTAAGCTATCGCAACTGTCTAAACTATATCAACTTTTTGTTGTTGCAGTAATGTCGATTATTATCTTTTTGGCAAAAACAGCGTTAATGTAAAGAGACGTATGATGCCGGAAGCGATATTTTTATACTGCTCGATCATTCAGGAATTCTAAATACATGCTTCCAAGCAGTTGACGATATGCGAACAAGCCGAAAAATGCAACCCAAGTATAGATTCGACGCAAAGTAAACAAAATGTCTTCCTAAAACACGGCCACACTAAGAGAAAAGTACATGGTCACTTTGGGTGAATACTATTACTATATGATTCCCAAAAGGGACGATTATTATATTTTATAGTTGCGACAATGGTAATAAAATAAAAGCTACAAGCAAAATCCTAGCTCAAGTAATCAAACATGTAGGATCCAGTAACAACCGATATGATCTTCTCTGCTGGGAATTGTATCGGTGTATTTGGATGTAACGTTCTACTATATATTCTTCTCGGTGCATCTCTTCCAGTTTTTATAGCATTGAGATGGATGGCGCATAACATTTGCGAGCTGCTACAATGGCGACAATGGCAATAAAATAATAGCTGCAAGCAAAATCCTAGCTCAACTAATCAAACATGTAGGATCAAATAACAACCGATATGATTTTCTCTCCTGGGAATTATATCAGTATATTTGGATGTAACATTCTATTATATATTCTTCTCGGTGCATCTCTTCCAGTCTTTATAGCATTGTGATGGCCGGCGCATAACATTTGCAAGCTGTAAGTAACTCTTATCTACCGCAACTGACGGATCCTCGATTTTTTTCAAGGTGAACTAATTTCGTATGCAGCAATGTTAAGTATTATCTTACGAAGAAAGAGAGGTATGTAGTATGTTGCCGAATGCGATATTTTTGTACTGCTCGATAATTTAGCAGTCCTAAAACACCTACCCGAGCATTTCACACTGTCTTCTTCAATCATCAATGCCTCTTCCTGTCGGCAAAGTATTGCATCGATTGATGCATAATAGTTGCAACATGCAAAATACTAACCTACTGCAAATGACCGATCGTTAATTTTTTTCTTAAGTCAACTAATTTTCCATGCGGTGGTGAATATTATTTTCCTTTTAAGAAATACAGCGTGAATATTGAGAGACGTAGATTCCCGGATGCGATATTTCAATACTCCTTGACAATTTGATAGTGCAGATGCAACTAATCACACGGCGAATAAAGGTTACATCAACTCCCATTTGATGAGTTGACTATGAATGAATTGCTAGAACGATTCACTTAGTGCCTATAACCATTTTGTAAATTGAAACGAGTAAATTATTGTCTCAATTCACAAACGTGATGATATGACCTAACGAAAAGTGAGTAGGCGCAACTACTTTTTGATTTCCAAAACTATTTTTTTTTCTCCGTGCGTAGATTTGTTTCATTCACATGAACAAAAGTTCTTAAAAAGAGTCATGTGAAACAATGACAGTAAAATGGAATATCTAAAGGTGTAAAGAAAGAAGTAAAATATTCAAAATTCGTCTAATATGTTAACCATGATCTCAACAAAAAACGACAAGGACGATGCGTACGGTCAGACGTTAAGCTGATCGACGTTCCTTGCCTTGACGCCTCAGCAGAATACAAATTAGGAAGCCATCCTAAATAAATCCATGTCCAAGACTGCGATGAAAGAAAGTTGGAGGGAAATCTCTCTTTGCGAGAAGATACCGCCGCCAGAACCATAACAAATCGTAAAAGGAACGTAAAGTCAACTTTTGTGAGCGCACTTATTATTATCGCGACGTAACTTTGCGCTTCCGGTACGGGGTTTGCACCTAGTATCGTAAAACAAGACCGTAAAGAAGAAGAGTCGCTGTTGAGGCTCGTAGTGGAACGAAGTCGATAGAAAAAGCAAATAAAGTCAGAGGCGGATGGTTTACACGGTTGCCCTGTTGTTCCTGGTGAAAATATTGAAAATTCATGCCGGACGTCAGCGGCTCACCCACGGAGTCTACGCGAAAGGGCCACTGTCGCCATCTGTGGACGAGCCGCCGTGACGAGGTAGCCATTTTGTTTCTGGATGTGGCCAGAAGGTCGCGGCCGTGGTGTCGCGACACACCCGCGCATGTCCATTGGTTCCTCCCACCCACAGCTCGCGGCGCTTCGTCGTCGTCGCCGTTCTCGTTGTCGAGCGTCGCCGAGAGTCGCCGAGCTTCGTAAACCTCCGTTCAGCAATCGCTCCCCTCTCCGCGCGCTTTATGTCCCTTTTCCTCTGCAGGCGGACATCCAACGCGGGCGTCGTCACCCCACCACTTGCCACCATCCGCCATCCAACGACTACGCGTTGTTGTTGCTGTGTTGTCCGCCTCGCCGCGATATTATCACTTCGTTTTACTCCCGATTTATCGGGCTTTATCAACTACATTGCCACCCAAAGTTCCTCGCTTTTATTATACTACAATCAACGCTTTTTTTTCGCTAATACAACGACCACATGTTATGAACTTCGCGGTTCTTATATGGCTTCGTGAAATCTGTCGTTCATTAACCTCATAAAGTCTAAATAACCTTGTTTATTAAATTGTTGGAACATATTTAGTAGAGAGAGAATTTTATCCGTTCTTCGTGACAAACGGTTTTATTGAATTTATAATTCTGCATACAATTAGAGGTTTGATGTTTCTTTTCTTAAGCGAAATGATCATTCAATGTGTAACTAGGATGATAATTATATTCAGGAAATTCAAAATTTGGTATGGGCAGTTGTTGTGTAGAGAATGTCAAATTTAATAGATGGAGCATAGCTAAGATGCTTGTATATTGTTTAAGATAGTTTTCTTTATAGTATTCTATATATCATATATAAATCGTATCTGCATATCGAATTAAATATTCAATGTTTTCGGATAAAAACCCTTTAAGCAAATACGTTAAGTTTCACAAAAAAATCATTACATCCTATTCATTATCTCTTTACAATAACCCAACGCATAAGTCACAAGGATACGTTTTTTATTATCACTATTTCTGTTTCCAATATGTCTCTATATTTTTATAATATCAATATCTCTAATCCATGCCAATGATGTCAGTTTTGTTTAACTATTATAATAACATTTTTATTTTAGTACCTATTAGACCTGACGACACAAACCTAAACTAGTTGAAACCTTCTTAACCGAGCGTGTCTTTAAGGAGATAACGAGAGCTATTTGGTGATGACGGGAATGACAGTTAAACAGATTAAAAAGTGATGAAGATGAAAACAAGCTTAATTCACTATCTTATTTGAATAACTCAATGAATCAAACACAAGGATGCATTTTTCATTGACGGCATTTCCCTTTCTAAGATGTTTTCATATTCGTTCAATGCCATCACCCGTAATTCAAACCAAGTATGAGTGACTTATGATTTTTTGTTAACTTTTACAAAAATATTTTAATTTTAGTGCCTTGGATTGGACCTGAGTACTCAAACCCAGACAGGTTGAAACCTCCTCAACATCCTGTTGCCTGCACTTGGCCGAGCGTGTCCTCAAGAAGATAGCGAGAGCGATAGTGTGGTGACGACGGGAGCGACAGTAAAACAGAAAAAAGATGATAAAGAGGAAGAACATAAGCTATGAGAGATGGTGAAATGTAAAAACAGAGAAGCTGAAGAAGAAAGAGAGAAACGTAGAGAAGGAGAACGGGCATGGGGTCGGGTATATGGGAAATAGGAATGAGAGCGAGGGAAGGTGGGTGGGTGTGCGTGTGTCCCGATACACGGTAGAGTGCTTTTGAAGCGAGTGCAGTAGACTGACGAAGCTCCGGCGTGCACGGTCTGGTGATTAGCGCCGCCCCCCGGGGACGGTAACCGCCAATCGGTGGACGGCGTCGGGACGCCGACGTCGGGCTCGCCGCACGACCACGGGTCCGCAGAATCGCGGATAGTGGGATAGGGACAAGCAAAGCCACGACAAAAATCAATCACCGCCGTGTGGCCCTGCTACTGCCTGCATGTACACAGCCGTCGGTACTGCTACTCTTCTGCTTCAGGTTCCACTTGTTCCATCACAGCTTTCAGCACAATTGTACGTGGATTTCACGCACTTTGGTAGATTATACTCGTAGGAATCCATGACAATTCACTTTGTGGATTCACAACGTTAAAAAACAGGACTCCAAACTGTAAAGCTCTTTTGAACACTCCGTAAAGGTCCACAGTTTTTTAGGGTATTTGAGAATGACGAAAAGTATGCTGAAAAGTCTAAATGATTTGATATATTCTTGTCGGTGAATATATGTAGTCGAGGAAACTAAAAAAGATTTAGATAACGAACTCCACGATGTTATTTTGTAAATTGTGGTATCGTGTTGTTTGTTTTCACTCCAATGATTCGTGATATGGCAAAATGTGCTTGTTATACTCAAGGTCAGCAGCGCATTCGGCTCTCTAGGCTTGGATCATTTAAGTTGCAAGTCAGTTCTATTTTGAGACTTCATAAAGCAATACCAACTTTGTCAATCGTAGCGACAAACTTTGTTATATAGACGTTTCCCACATTCATCCAACACTGAAACGTGATTCCTTTTCCAGCTACATCCTCCATCAAAGGCGCGCATGAAGTGATACGTATCTATGAAGTGATACGTAAGTTTCTGACGAGAGACAAGTATGTAGGGAGCTTGGAAACTACTAGACAGCGATTCTCCTAATTTGCTGACAGTAAGAAACGCAATATTCACCGAACTATCTGATAAAACGTTCGCGGTGAATGTTGAATATCATTGGGAGACACATACAACTCGTTTTTGGCGAGGAAACTGGCCTTGTCGGAATACAAAATGAGGTTTCCCCACATAAATGCTCTGATGGGTTCTCCACCCGGCATAACGTTTCCAACCACTTCAAAGTCGGTTATACCTCTGTAACTAATGCATAGATGCGATAACTGATTCTCCCCATCCCTTGTCCATATTGCCTTAAAGATCCAGATCATTGAAACTGGCCAAAGTTTCAACGTTCCCAGTACTTGCACGGATCATAACAGCTCCGGAAAAAAACCCCCTGAAAATTGTACCGAGAAGCGTTTTGCCAGCTCTGCACGTGAACCGTACAATTATTAGGTGTACGTGTTCGTGTCGAGTTTAAGTGCGGCTATAATGGGAACTCGGAAGCACGAAACCCAGGGACCCGTAACCCGTGACTGCGAAAAGATCTACCAGGATGATAGTGATCCACCGTCCGGGATTAATTGGTACGACTTGTGCAGCGAGTATGCGACAGCGGCTTCATCAGTGACACATGGATACGTGTAGTGACGGACACGGTCTCTCACGCACGAATGGCGCGTCCATCCGGGACCGGGATCACACCGTGAGTCCATGTGCACGTCGTACGGCACAACTACAAGGCCGCGTGACGGTTCGACGTGACAAAGAGCGTAAAACGATCGAATGGATAACCGCGAGCGGCGAGGGAGCAGAGCAACCGATAAGGGAGGGATCTCGGCCGCGTGATGCCGGAACTGTAGTTCCTGGGGTGGCTCCAGCTGCCGGAAGTCGCCAAGGAAAGGCGCTACTCGCAACCTGAGCTCCGCCGAGAAGCTCCAGAGCAGCTTTCCTCGCGCTCCCCGAGACTTCCGCAGATATTCGCCACTGCTTTATCCCGAGCATGCGCTCCGCTTCCGCTAACCACCCGACGCGAATCCACCCATCTCAACGAAATATGGGGCTTTCCTTCGGATCTAGAAATCCCCCCAAGGGTAAGGTAGAAATCCTGCGGATACCTGCTTCCCTTTACAGACAATGGACAGAAAACAAACCATCCAAGGCTAATGAAACTGGCCAGTTCTTATTGTTTGTATTCTTCGTATACGGGTATAATATTGATACCCGTTGGAATGTTGATGCCGTACGGTCGGGGTCAGCTGGGTCTCGGTCACTAATGAAATGCATGTCTTTGCGCATATATAAATGACCCGTATAGAGGTACTTTGTATTGTAATCAAGCGGTATGTCATTGGATAGTTTAATAGCGAATGGGAGTTGTCAGCGATGTGCAGAAATGTATGCAGCAGGTAACGAATGTGCTAAATAGTTATTGAAGGCCGGTTTTAATTGTTTTTCTCAAGCCTATATTGCCAACGTACACGAAATTCCGGATAGTGGACAACAAAGCGTGGCTTGTTGGTTGAACGACTGGACAGTCGAGTTGCAGGTGCAGTTGGGCTGCATCTCGGGCCGGGATACTTGCGATTGCGAACCGATCCCCGAACGAACGAACGGGCGAACGAATGAGCCCCGAGCCACTCCGTCTTACCGAAGATCCTCGCGATCCGTAGTTCCACCTGCGCTCAGACATTCACCTGCGCTCGCGGGCGCGTGCCTCACCTTTCCTATACATCCAAACAGTGCGACGTATCATCGCATGACCACGCGGTTGGACTGTCTCGCTTTATCCTGAGATAATCGGATATTGCCAATGCAGTTATATTATTAGGAAGGCCACTGAGCTGTAGCGTGTAGGTAATCGGTGTAATGACTTTATCATAGGTCTGGTTGATGAGTTCGTTAGACGGGGGAGAATGCGTGTCAACGACGATAAGCTGAGCTAACTATTGGGGTGCAGGATAAAACTTCCGGTTCACCAGCATATCTTCCCACCACTTTTCTACATTGTTTCTCTACTAGAGCACTTCCTCTACGCTGAAATCTTTACCAATCTTGACAACGGTTTCAGAATTGCGGGGAAAAAGAAAACACGGAGTCAAGGCGTGATAGTGCATCTCATTACCTGGTCGTCAATGCTAACGATCTATAGTTAAGAATCATGTTCAACTATGGTGTTATTTATGGATATCAGATGTTATCAAAGACCAATTAACTTTCTTAAGAGAAGCCGCAGCTTCAGTTTTGTTTGCTTTTCTACAACCCATGGCAATGTAGAATTTCTGTATACACCGAGAGCAAAAGTGTTATTGATTCACGGAGATCGTTGCCAATGAAAAAAGATATGTGAGTTTCAACACTATCTTTTCTTTGAATGATGTTAAACTCAATAAAAAGTAGGGTCATTGAATCAAAGAGAAGCTTTTCCTTTGATGATGAAGAAATCATCTCAGATTCGATAAAACTAGTTCTTCAACGTCTACAAATAAATTAAGTTAAATATTTTCATTTTATTGACTTAACTTAAGCGGAAGTGGCACTTCTCCCATCACAGCTCGAAACTGAAATGTTCTCTCTGCAATTCAAACGCACTATTTCATTGAAATCAGGCCCATGTCTTTGACGTCGATGAAATCTCTTCACTCGGTGCAGAGAGAATTGCATTCATTTTCAATTCTTCAATCGATATGTTTGCATTGCATTCATTGTCAATTCTTTAATCGATATGTTTGCATTGCTATTCATATCTCCAATTTGTCAGCGCATATATTTTATTTAAAAAAAATGTGTGCCTTGTAACCGGTATTTTTCCGCGGCAGGGGCAGCAACCGATCACGGCTTGTTGACAAAGAGCAAAAAAGCGAATGATTGTCCGTGAAATGACAGCTTAGGTTGAACGTCGGGCCACCTTAGAGATCAGAATATCCTGCGGCGACAGAGAAACGAACAGGGAGGGCGGAGATAGTTAAAGGGAGAAAGAGGAAGTTTGGGAACACCTTGCGCGGCAGGTGCCATCTCTCTCAACACAGGCTGTCATCCTACCGGCAATAAAACCAAATGCAACGTGCGTGCGCGCCCGTGCGAGTGCGAGAGTGCTATACGCGGTGTTGTACACCGTATACACGGTATACACCCATAGACGCTTGGTAACGCTGCGGAGTGAACGCTGAACGCGCGCGGTACGCGGTACTTAAAAATATGTTAGCGGCAGGCGCATAAGCACCGTGACCTCCGAGATAGGATCTTAAGAGCTGGCCACTGCCGCGGCTGCCACTACGGGAGCAACAACACGGCCGTACCGTCAGATGAGCTCCTTCTACTACTCTGGCTTCCACACTACCTTATTGCGAGAGGGGTGAGCGTAACCGTGACTGTAACCGTCACGCCGCAACCCTCGACTCCAACTCACTATACGCTCCTTATCGCTCTGAAAATCCTTCGACCACCATACCACATATTCACACATAAATAAATACATGCAAGATGTCCTCCAAAATAATTCGCTCACACTTGGCGAATTGTTATTAATTACGGCTCCGTTCATATTTCCGCAGCGGATATGTATATACGGGTGGGTCGATAATTATTTTTTAATACAGGCATCAAAAATAATACTTCTCCGTCCCTCTTAAAGTATAATTACAAATCGTTTTTAGTTGATGTCAAAAAAGTTCTTGTAATGTGGCTTAGGAGGTAAGCGAATGAAAATAATACCATTCTTCACACAGATAAAAAAATAACATCTTGTGCTTATGCTGCGTTTGTTTATTTTATTTATTGCTGCGTTTTGCAAATATGACGGCCGGAACTACATTTTGTGAGGAGTCGACTTATAATGTTTTGAATTATATTCGAGACTGGAGGACAAAACATTTTTAATTCTGCATCTCGACATTTTTTTAGAACGAAGACATGCATGTTTCAATCAAATATAGTGTATTGAATTAAATTGGAGACTGGATGACGAATTTTTTAAAAATCTGTATCTCGAAATTCTTGAAGTACAGAAATATTCATACTTCAATCAAATAACGTGTATTGCAATTAAATGGAGACTAGTCAGTGATGAGGTTTGGTCACGCCGCTATCCTCGACACCAACTCACTTAACACATATTCACACAGTAAATAATAGATGCAACATGGTCTTCAAAATAATTCGTTCACACTTCACGAATTATTACAATTTTTTTTGCTCTCATTCCCTCAGTGGATATGGACATGGATATACGGCTAGATCAACATTTTTTTAAAATGCAGTCATACAAAATAATACTTCTTCGCCTCTCTTAAAGTATAATCATAAATAATTTTCACTTTATATCACAAAAGCTCTTGTGAATAAGTTTAGATAAAAACGAAATGAAAAAAAACGCCATTCTGTGCTTAAGTCATTGCAGCGTTTCGGAAATTTGACGCCCAGTACTACTCTTTCTGTGAAAAGTAAGAGTACAAGATAAAAGTATATTTCTTAAGTTAAAAAAATTTTTTTTGACACGAGATATTTTATCAATGCAACGAAGTGACCCTTGCAATGAACTACAAAAGCTGTCATAAGAGATTAATTATTCATTCATCATATCGTCTTCGAACTCATTCTTAAGAACAATACAATTTTCAATTACATTTGTAATGGAAACAAAAGACATTTTTTTTCACTAAAACAAAGTTGTTTCATTGTATTTTTTTCATATGATCACATACGCCAGTATATCCTTCTACTATAGCTAATTAAATATCTAGCAGAACATATCGTTATAAAAATCATCGATTCTATGCCAACTCTATACCGACCGAATATTATCTTGCAAAAATGGTAAGTGCTGCTCTCGACGGAGCATAGAGTGAAGACTAAGTAGATAGCGCTGCGAGGCAAGACCCGCCGGCAAAAGGGAGTCAAGACGAGGCCAGGGTGTGAGCGAGAAAGCTAAAGGGAGGAGAGGCCGCGTCATTGCCGGCCATGGACCGTGATTGATGGCGTTGGGCGTTATCTTCTCACCCTCTTACGTACCATCGAGCAATTCATCATCTCCGTCTGTTTTTCACTCACTTTATATGCAACATATTCCATAATTTTTATTCAGTCCGTAGAAGAAACCTTGCCTTTTCTCTTCTCCTCTTGTTATATTGCTGCTGCACCGACTCGACGCCGCCACAACGGTCACCCACCCGCTCTTCAGCTTCTTTCGCCTTTGTACACACCTCACTTCCCTTATCCCGTAAAAAGACGCAAGCCCGTCAAACATGTTACACCAAAGTGGCAACTTCGAAGGGTGACAAAATCGTACGTCCGATTTTTTCGAGCGTGTAAACAGGAAGAAGACCGAGTGTCTCCAGCACTTTTAATAGCGCTCACCGTTATCTCTCGTGTATTCTCTGCATACTTTAATCGCTCTATTTTTCCAAGATACGATTTTTTTTTCGCCCGAGCTAAGAAATGCTAACAGGGAAAAACAGGGAAAAAACAGCATTAAATCCCCTAGGCCAGGGATTTCCCGGCCCCATATTCTATATACATCTAGAGCCAAAGTATATTCCGCCCGATAGAGATATATCCAGGCTATGCGATGCGGCTCTTTCCAGCGCGGTCAGTTTGATTTATCGGCGCGGAATCGGACATGCTAAATTTTGGGGAAAATATGTTGACCCCTCGGAGCGAAGGGACGACCAGCGTAGAGACGCAAATTTCCATAAAATGAATTATTAGAGAGACAGAAGTTGTCCGTGAGATGGGTTGACCCTCTGTCACGTGTTCATATCTGGACCCTGGTCTCTTCCACAGCGATAACACATATTTTTCTTCACTTTCCGCACCCGATGTCGCAAGTGACAGCATCATATCAGAACTACCGTGAAATTCATCGAAATCCACTTGAGTAGAAAGCGTAACTCGAGATTTAACTCCTCGCGAGGACCAAGGATATTCCTTGAAAATCCTCGTGAACTACCGAATCGCGAGTGGAAGGGAAGGGCTGTGCACTTGGCGTCGCCAGAATTCCTCAGGATCATTCGCAATCTTTCGCAGCCTCTCATCCCTTCGCCAACAGTCGACTGAGTGAAAGTGGGATGCTGCAGTGAGTAAATCTAAAGCGTTAAATCCGTAAGAGCTGCCGGTGCGAAGGAATAAGCCTCCAGACTACTTTCGCAACGGAGAGAACGCCGCGCGTAAAGGAGATTGAGAGACTCGAGAGTCTAACTCGGGGCGAACTCTGGATGGCATATCGTTGGACAAACGGACGATGGACGTACCAATGTATGCTGAATGAGAGAAGACATATAGATGGTAGGTTAGTACGTCTGCGTTTGCGGAGGCGTGAGAGCGTGAGAGCAAGCGCAAGCAGCGGAGCGACGAGAGGTAAGGCGGCTCGTCGACTCGCCGAGTGAACGAACGAACGAACGAACGCGATCCCTGGTAGCGGCACCGGCTACAGAGCAAGGGGAATCTCGAGAGTCGTCGCGCCCCGAGGAATCTGCATTTCAGCCTTCCATCCGTCCTTCCGCACTCCGTACTCCGCACTTCGCCGAGCCCAAGAGCTTTCGAGCGGCTCGCAAACACTCCGTGCCCGCTCTCTCGCAAACCGCCCGCGATTCCACACCCTCCTTCGCACTCGCTTCGTACTACAACCTTCTACTGTGCTCTCTACTACCTATCCACCTCTCCTCACAGCACGGATAACCGGGGGAAGCAGCGGGGGTGAAGCGATATAGAGAGGTGGCTGTCACACTGCTCGATCGCACTTTCCAAGGCTCTACTGTTCCCAGGGTGACACTCCCGAAGCCCTTCCCTTGTCGTTCGACGTACTTTTCCTCTTGATCTTCGGTATTTGTTCCCTACCCCCGCCGTCGCCTCCTCGGAAAGAGTGCAGCTATCCCTTCGAGCATTTTATTTGCCGGCAAGGCATCAGCATTTTCGCGCTTGAATTTACTTGGGTAAACAACATTCACGCGAAATGATTTGGAGACTGTCTGCATTGTGTGTGTGTGGGGGGGAGGGGTTTGTTGGGTTTGTTTTTGGTGGGGGTGGAGAACGGGTCTTCCGAAACGATGAACAATGGGGCTAAGGAATTGTTAGCAACGCCGATTATAACGCCGCTACTGTTTATTGTGCGTTAGTATATGAAACTTGGGTATTACTGCACTGAGAAGTAAAATCGTTGAAATCAACGAAACGAGCATTTGCGGGCGACAAAAGGCATGTTTTTTCGTTTAGACAAATATTTTGCTATGCTATTCGGATCATTTATTGATTCTATCGCTAGTCGATTCGATCAATTGAATATTTCTTTCCATCAAACGAATATTCTTTTTGCCGCCCGCATGCGTACGTTTTGTTGGTTCTAACAATTGTTTTTTCGCAGTGCGAAAGACTGAGATTATACTATAAAAGCAAACAAAAAGAACAAAGACTACATGTGATCAATTATTCGTTCAAGTTGCAATTTGAAAACTGCCGGTGAGTGACTACCTTCGGAATAAATAGAGTAGCAGTGGCGCCTGTTCGAGATGAAGAGGCAGCGTTAGATTTATTTTTAACTTGGTGTCGAGACGCTACTACAACTTTTCGATATGACCCGTAAGACCTTATCATAAAAGCTCTTGTGATTAAGATTAGGTATTAACGTAATAAAAAGGATACAAATTGGTTCTCGCAATGCAGTGTAAAAGCTGTTGTAATAAAATAAATATTTTTATATTAAGTTGCCGTATGCGTCATTTTTTAAAACTGTACAATTTTCAATTTAAAACGGGAAACCGAATTATATATTTTTTCTGCCACGAAAACAAAGTTGCTTGATTGTTTTTTTTTAAATGGTCATATACACTCCTTAAACCCTCCCCTGTCATTAGTGGTACTTTTCTTCTTGATCTTCACTATTATTTCCCTTCCCCCTCCACTATCTCCTCGGAAAGAGTCCAGTCCCTTCGAGAATTTTATTTGCCGTCAAGGCATCAGCATTTTTGCCCTTAAATTCATTTTTTTTCGCATTTCCTTCGGTCTGCAGGCATTATGCCTATTACAGGGTCAGCCCGAGACAGTAGCCAGTCCCCTCTGCGGGTCTGGTCCGGATCAGTAACCAGGCCCCTATGCGGCCGCATTAGAATTCCTCCTCTGTATCGAATTTTCCATAGAATTTCTGGCTAAGGGCATAGGAAAACATTAGGGAAAAACCTATGCCCATATAGCCGATCTCGAGTTTGTCTCACGGCACCGGAGCTTCGTCACGATTTTTGTCAAGAATGCAAACACAGACTACAGCTGTGTTATATTTCACTATTTTATGATTTTTCAAAATTTTGTGTAATAGTAGTATAAAATAATATATAATTTATGAAATAGAATTTATGGATTTAGAGTTTTTATTTTTATTTGAATGATCGATATTCAATAATCCCGAGCTTTTAATTTAATGATAAGAGTAGCTTCTAAAGTTAAATAGTCACGTATGTAAATTATCAATAAAGACACGAATAAAACACATGTGAAAGTCGATATTTTAATCGATAATATTACCAATACAATATGATTACACGAAAAGAAATACAATAGAGATATCAATGTAACAGGTTCTTTTCAAAATAAGGTTTTTATCGCAGTATATATATCTATAAAATGTTCACTTATCTTTCTTTTTACGTAACTTTATAAATGATGAGATGACCGGTCGGCACATTACAATGATAAAAATTATAACATCAAAAACATTCAACCAAATGTTTTCTATGGATGGACATAAATACGTATTAGAGTTAAGTTTGGTGTTTCATTACTAGATCATCCACGAAACGTTGATTTAGAAAACTAAATCAATTACAGAGAAGTAATTTCTAATGATTAACGAAAATAATTACGTATTAGATTAAAAGAAAGTTCTAATTGATTTTGAATAAAAAAGATCGAATACATATATCCAGTCGTTTTAACTAGATATTATTTCCGGATGAAGAATGTATTTAGTACGAACGAATATAATATCTATTTAGTGTCCACTGCACAATAAAAACTGCTTTAAACAAATAAATATGTTCGAAATAAATAAACTGAGAAATTGAATGAAATACACATTTGTTCCAGGGAAAGCAAATTTTCGTTGATTGAAATAACCAAATGTTGAATAGACCATTTAGTTAATATTACTCAATCTTTTTTCTGGGTGTACCGATGCTCTGGTCTAGAGGCCAGTACTCTAACCACTAGACCACCGCACCGGTTTCTTGAATACACTTGTGTAAACAACATTGATGCGAAATAAGTTGGAGACTGTGTGCCTTGTACTTGTGTGTGTTTTATAGGTTATTTTTTTTACGAGTAAAGAGCAGTCGTTTTTCCGAAACGTTGAAAAATGAGGCTAGGAACTTTTAGCAACGCCGATTATACCGCTACTGTTTATCGTGCGTTGGTATATGGAACTTGTTTATTACTGAAGAACTGAGATTATACTAAATCACCCGTGGACCTTCTATTCGGTGATAAACCCCAGACATGGATACGTGGTCGTGAGAGGGCGTCGCAAATCGCTTTGAGAAAATCGCGGTAAGTAATAGTCCGCACGGCGGGGAAACGCCGTCTCGCGTCTAATGACGCGCATTCCTTATATACCCTCCAGTGAGTTCGTTCACTCGTCGAAGATTCTTCCAAGAGTTCGCACCATTCTCGCGATGTACGTAGATAGGACGGAGTTGGGCATAATGCCTATGGGAGGTGATGAACAATCCCTTACGCTTCTGAAAAAAATATCTTTCTTAAGTAATGGAAAGAAATTGTGTCTACTTATAACTTACAAAATGTTGCGCACAATTATATGATAATATTGTAGTACTTCAATATTAAACATCATTTTTTATAAGAGTTTGATAACCAGCTCATGTACAACAACTTCCAACGAAAAAATAGTTTGTAATGTATGTAGGTATGTGTGCTGTTGAAAGATCGGTATAAGCGTATTGGAAATTTTTTTTCTGTGATTTGTTTATTGATTTGTGAAATAGGCTATAATTATATACAAATTTTTTAAACTTCTGTTTCCAAATAGGAGCAATAGTAATGAGCCTGGAAAGGATCACAATTGGAAAATTGATAAACATTTGTTTCGATCATCTGGACTTTAAAAAAGTACACTTATGACAATACTTAATATTTTTCTACTCGCAGGGTAGTTTTCGAAATGAATGTATTCGTAAAACATTTTTTTTTTTTTTAATTTCGTAAGGCTGGTCATATAAAATTATAGGTTCAATACTCGTAAAAATTCCCATACACAATGTCGATGATATGCACAGGTAAGAGTATACTTTTCTACTAACACGTACAAAGCTTGGGGTATGTCAATCAATGTAAATAAGTCAAACTAAATAAGTGAGATTTCTGAAATGGCAGAAGAAAAATTATACGTGTTCGAAAAAATGAAAGAATTCATTACAAGTGAAAAAATTCTACCACAAATTTGTTACATAATGTAACTTTGCTACTAATTCATCGAAAACAAGTTTTTCTCTCACAGCTGATCACTTCAATTCTAATTGATTCAAACGTTTGGGGGAAAAAATTGGTGTATACATTTTCTCGTGAAACTGGGATGATTTTTCATTGGAGTACAAATCCTTGACGCAACGTTCGTGAGATTAGACACACTTATTAACATGGAGTAATAAGCCCACGCAAAAGGAATAAACTGTAAACCACGTTACTCCGGAAAGGAAAATTATGACGTAACTTTAGGACTTAAATCATCAATGACAATTTTTTCTCGCATCGCTAATCACTTCAATCCTAATTAATTGACGTTTTTAGTGAAAAAATGTTCGTATACGTCTCCGCGTGAATTGGGATGATTTTTCGTTGGAGTAATAATCCTTGATGCAACGTTCATGAGATTTGACAGAGTTCTTCACAAGGTAGTAAGGAGCCCACGCAAAAGAAATAGACTGTAAGCCACGTTGCTCCGGAAAGGAAAACAATGACGTAACTTTAGGACTTAAATCATCAATGACAATTTTTTCTCGCGTCGCTAATCCCTTCAATCCTAATTAATTCAAGTTTTCAGTGAAAAAATGTTCGTATACGTCTCTCCGCGTGAATTGGGATGATTTTTCATTGGAGTAATAATCCTTGATGCAACGGTCGTGAGATTTGACAGCGTTCTTCACAAGGTAGTAAGGAGCCCACGCAAAAGAAATAAACTGTAAGCCACGTTACTCTGGGAGGGAAAATGCATCTCCCCGGAACGTTGGTGGAGACGGTTGGGTAGACCGGAAGACGGGTAATTAATCCGCGGTTTTTCCTACTCTAATTAGTTGGATTTATTCCGGTGGCGGCCTTATCCGGTGTGGCTAGCGCAGGGCAACGTCGCGACCAACAGCGTCGTCGTATATAGCTCGAGTTTGCTGCAGAGAGCATCGGCTGGACTGGGCTGGGCCGGAGGTAGTGCACACGGAGACAGCAAAGCCAGCGAAGCTTCTCTGTACTCGCCTCGTGGTGGGCATCGCGCGGCTATACTCGCTCGCTCGAACTCGCGGAGACGCGCCAGCGTCGGCTTGATGTATGGAAATGTATTCTGAGAGACGGAGCTTCGCATTTTTCCAGGCCCGGTGCCTTCATTTCCACCGCACCCTGTGCCGCTACCACCAATCTTCCCCACCTCATCTCCTCTGCTCTTCGTACCTCATCCTCTGCTTCTCCTCTGCAGCCCCAGCCTCTTCCTTCATCCTCTTCTCTTTTGCTCCTGCTGGTTCGTCTTCTTTTCCTTTCTTCCTCTATTTCTCCACTTCGAATGAGTGATCCGATTCAGCCAAACGCCCGGCTCCACTTCTTGACGTTAGCCCTTAATCAACCACGCTTTCTCATTAAATCCGTGTTGGAGGAACGTCTTTGCGGATTTTTCACAACTATCTCGGGAATTCTCTGTGAAGTGCTTTTTATACGCAAAAAAACAGACTAGATTTGTTTATTTTTATGTTTATATGATTTCTTTTACGCCCAAATGAAAATTATTCACGTCCTCTGCAACCCCAGTTTCATCGTTCATCCTGTTCCCTTTTGCTTCTGTTACTTCGTCTTCATATCCTTTCTGCTTCTATTTCTTCACTTCAGATGAGTGATCCGATTGAGCCATTCGCCCGGTTTCAGTTCTTGACATTAGCCCTTAAACAACCATGTTTGTTTATTAAATCCGTGCCAAAGGAACGTCTTTGCAGATTTTCCATAAGTACCTTGAGAATTATTGGGTGGGGCGATTTTTATGGACAACAAAATATACTGGATTTGTTTGTTTTTGTGTTCATGTGATTTCTTTTACGCCCAAATGGAAATTATCCACATTCTCTGCAGCCCCAGCCTCGTCCTTCGTTTTCTTTACTTTCGCTGCTGTTGGTTCGTCTTCCTTTTCTATCTTTCTCTACTTTTCTACTTTGAATGAATGATCTGGTTGAGTTAAATGCCTGGCTTGACGTTGGCATTTAATCAACTATGTTTTCGAATTGAAACCGTGTCAAAGAAACGTCTGAGTATTTTCCATAACTGTCTTGAGAATTCTTGGGTTAAGTGATTTTATATGCAAGAAAATAAACCGGATTCATTCATTTTTGTCTTCATATCATTTGGTTGACTCCCACATAAAAACAAAAAATACAGTGACGAAGAAAAAAGGTGACAGTTTTATAATCTTAGGCCACCAATCTTCCGCGTCTCATCTCCTGTGCTCTTCGTACCTCGTACTCTGCGCCTCCTTTCCAACCCCAGCCTCTTCCTTCATCTTCTGTTCTTTCGCTTCTGCTACTTTGTCTCCCTTTACTTTCTTTCTCTATTTCTTCACTTCGAATGAAACGATCCTATCGTACAAAACACCTGGCACCACTTGACGGTAGTCCTTAATCACCCACGTCTTCCCATTAAATCCATATCAGAGGAACGAATTTGCGGATTTTCCATAACTATCTCGAAAATTCGTGGGTGACGTGATTTTTGTACGCAACACAAAAGGCAGGACTTATTCATTTTTGTTATCATTTAATTTTTCTCACGCCTTGTTTTCATATAAATTTTTCTCCCAGATAAAAAAAAGTACAATGATGACTCAAAACAGGTAACTGTTGCATAATTCAAGGAAAAATTATTCTATTCTTCTTTTGGAAAATGGCTGATTTATAATATTCTTCAATGGTTCATCTCCTACCGAAATAAAAATGATGATGGAACACGAGAACACCACAAATCGGAAACAATGAACTCGCTTCTACATTTTACATTCATAAAATGGAGTTCAGTAAAGAAAAAACATGGTGAAGAAGAATAACCAATTGAGGTTGATTTGCAGCCGGTTTTTCATAGCAAGGAACCATTTCGATTGAGTTCATCAGAGTGTAACCTTGAAGAAGATAAATGGAAAGATAAAGCTCTATATGAATTATGATGATAAAAAAAAACATAGATAACGACATCGCCATTTTTTTTAAATTCGGTAATCGGCACTAAATATTCCTGTTATGTATTTGCTTACGGAAGGAACTTTATTTTGATAACATATTGCCGTGAAGCAACGTGGAGTTAAAAATTAAAATTTCGAATAACACATAATTTTATTATCTTTCTTCGAAATTCGTGAGACTTATTTTTCAGGCCAACTTTTCTTTCATATTTGACATCGCCTTCCTAACCGAAGGAAAGAAGAGAAAATTAAATTTATACCGGCTTAAATGACGCTCTAACAGAGAAAATGGTTAATATGACAGTAAATACAACATTACTGAGACATAAGTCGACTGAAACTATACGAAATGAGTAGGGCTTTCAGAATAAATGGGAATCTGGTCTTGAACACGGAAGAAGGTATTGTACCAACCTGAAACGATCATGCGCTGGAATACAACAAATATAACAAACATTTCGTCACAGAACAAAACTAGACAATTTCTATTCCAACAAGATTATTATAAATATTTCCTTATAAATTCATCAAATTACAAACGAGACAAATTCCAATTCTCAAACATTCGATACATCGTTTTAGGATTGTAATTTCTATATTATCAGAATAATCGATTGTTAATTATCGGTCAGTCTGTAGGAGCAGCACCTTGAATGGACTTTTTAATTGACTATAGTAGCCATTTCTGGTCACCATTGTCGGATAGAAGCATCGGTCACATTATTTCGAGGGCGCAGTGTGAAGGTGAGCTTGGTTTGACCGCAAGCCGACGCGCAAAGGAGGAGTTGACGAGGCAAAAAGAGGTGTACGCGTGGAGTCATCAGAGCGGCAACACAAAGAATCCACGAGTATAGCTAGGGCACGTTGTAGAGTGTGAGCGATGGTCGTGTCTCAGGAACTCATATACCACGAGGACAAGATGGCCACGAGAGACTTCCGCCGTCGGCGACGTCGTTCCGAGCCTTAGCCCAAACGAAAAAACCGTTATCTTCTTCTTCTTGCACGTTCCCTTAGAGTATCGAGTACTTTTGCTGCTGTTTCGCGTCTGCTTCAAAGCTTTTAACACGTACTCGTACTGTCATTCACCTCGAGACTCTACGCTTGCGGAGTCGTAGATAAAATCCGCTATAGTCATCGTCTTTTCATTCTTGTCAAACTGACACAACCGGTTCAGACGGTTTAGACATAAGCGATTGTAAATAAAGATTTTACTAAATAAGTGAGAATTTCAAATATCCTACAAAGTGCAATGAACGAAGGAAGAAATCATAATTAAATTTAAAAGGGACGATACACAATTACAAAATACGTCGTTCGGTTGAAGTAACAAGATGATCTAAGAATAATTGTAAAATGTATTTTAAAAAACTAAAAACCGTGAAAAGATACGCAATCCATCGATTAACATGCATACAAAACTCTACTAACCCTAGTTATAACCCTCGGAACACTCTTTTATATAAAATAATCGGCAGCACTTCCATAGTTATAATTCCATATTCATAATTGTTTTCAAGGGCTTGTCCTATCAAATGTAATAAATAAATAAATAAAAAGTATATAGATCCGAACAATTTTCCAAACGATTTGCCATCGACCAAATAAATAAGATCAAGCCTCTATGTACACACTTGTCACAGCTTGGAACTCGCAAATAGAAATCACAATTGCACAGTCTACCAACATTTAGAATAAATTGCTAATATTAATATCCTAGACTATGCAATACGAATATAAAACACATCATCTTACTTAAACAAAATAATAATAATAATTTTTCTAAATAACGTGACAATCGAGGGCCAAAAGACTCTGGTCAATGGCCCTTTGACAATGTTTATGCTTACAGCTAAGATATATAATACTAGAAATGATGAACACATTCGCAAAATATAAATTGTACACATAAATCTTTATGTGTATATATTGTCAATAAATTACGATTACTATAATTATTAATTGTAAGAATTGTAATTCACAAATGAACCCATTGCAACTAGAATATAAATAGTTCATAATATAGCTCTTTTGTCTGATAGATTACATAAATGGCTATTAGGGGAGTTTTGGTAACCTTGAGACACCTTTTTTCAGGCCCATTGATCTTTATTTTTCCGATTCATTTTCTATAAATGATGTCTATAATTCATGTCTACTTGCGACACTCAAGGACTTTATCGACATCCAATTACTGGCCAAAAACTTCATCTGATTAATGAAACAGTCATTTGTACAAAGAGTCTGCAAAGACAATGATACCCGGTGGTCGATCATGTTACATTTTTGCAGACTTTCCGTAGAATTGATTTCTCATTCATCTATTGGGGTTTTTAGCTGATAATCATATGCTCGTAATGGTCTTGGGTAGTGTAACCTTTAAATAACAAGTTCCTGTTAGTGAAATGTTGATGTTGACCAGTGAACCTTGTGACACAATGTGTGAACTTTGTGGTAGTAATATTTTGAACTCACTTAATTGAATAATGTTTAGCAATAGAAACACTTATGATTCCCGGGTATTTAAATTACTTAATTCATGTTCCAAATAGATGGCGTTACATATGAATATGCTAATTCTACCGTTATGCTGTTTAACCAAATATTTGAGTGAATTAAGGAAATATTGTATATTCATTCCAAAGTAATTCAAATCATCTCTTTTAATGAAAATAAGGTCTTAATAACAAGCTCTCCTTCTACCCGTGTGGAAATTCAAACTCGCCAATAGCTAGAAAACGACAAGTTTTCATATTTGCTGTACAAGATCTAGGTGAGAAAACTAGATAGATCCGATCGCTATATGTAATTTCTCGCTGTCCAGCTCTTATATAAGAAAACTATCTAGAACCTGGATAAGAATCTACTAATACATCTAGTAAACTGGGCTACTGATTAGCCAGCACGGAAATAGCCTAACTCTATAGAATAAAACTGTCTAAAGAATATCTCAGGATTAATAAAAACAGAATTAATATACGTTCTTTTAGTGTGACTAATGACGTTTATTTCGATTAATGACACATAACAGAGAAAATATACTACGAACAATCGCTTTTTTTTTTAAGAAAAAGAATTCTTGCCATTAGGGAGTCTTTATGAATAAAAACATTCAAAACAAAAATAGGTAATAATGTCAATAAAATAAAATAGTCATTTTCGCTTCGTTCACATTTATGAGTGAATGCGCAATCTCGTCATGAAGAACACCGAGGAACTTGATATAAAACATAAATTTTCCCATTCGGCATTTAGAATGAATTTGTATTAAGAGGTCTGGCCACCCTGGCCGCTAGAAAAATGTTTTTTTTTTTCAGTTTTTACATGACCGAGTAACAGGTGAGGAACGACCGCGAGTACCGCCTCCTCGGAAATGTGCATAAAAATTTGCCCTCATTTTTTTAAATTTCAAAGGGAAATTTGTTCACGTTATTCTTAAAGTCCTTTTTGACATCTGAATAGGTAAAAAAAAAAGACTAACTTACGTTTTAATATTGGAAGATATAGTGGAAAAATAGAAGAAATAATTAATGCATTATTTTCTTAATGCATTCAATTTTTCTTTAATGTTTTTTCACTATTTCTTCCAATATTAAAGCGAAAATTAGTATTTTTCTCAGCTATTCAAACGTTTACACTCTATTTTATAATCACTACACATTATTATTATATCACAATTAAAAAACAAATTGTACTGCAAACTATATCTCATGAATTAATGGGGATTGACAGCTCTGATTTTATTCAAGCAAAACTGGTTCAACTCTAGATGACCATATACGTATATAGTAAACAGATTATGTCTAGTTTCTCGTCAGATAACTTGCGCCATGAAAGCTAGATAAATCCAAGACAGCCGTGTCATTTATACGTGTATGCTAGATAGATTATGTCTAGTTTCTCGTCAAATAACCTGCGCCATGAAAACTAGATAGAATCTAGATAGCCGTGCCATCTATAAGTGTATTCTAGCTAGATTATATCTAGTCCCTTTACAGAAAACCTTAATAAGAGAAACTAGCTAGACGCTAGGTTCAAACCAGTTTATCCCAAACAGATTTCCACACGGGTATTCAGAAACCATTCTGTAATTCACTAATGACACGTGAATACAACAAATCTTCATCGCGGTTGCTTTTGCAGCCGAATAACAATGCCTCAAATCAACAACAAAACTTACAACATTTTTTTTATAAACAAAATTTTTTTCATAAAGCTAATCTAGATATGTAATTGATCCCACAAATTGAAATTCATGACTAAACTCATTTCTAAAAGGCCGTAGACTTCAATAATTGACATTCCCGTACCACACTTGTATCTAATCTTAATTTGACTCGTCCATAGCGGAAGCTCAACCAGCGAAATTAGAAAATATTGCAATAATTACCAACTGCACTTACCGATAAAAAAAAAACTAACGGAAAGTTATGGAAAAATTATGGAATGATATCAGACCTGCATGTCGCGTTGCAACGGTAACTCATAATAAAAACATACCATATCTTATGCATATAGTTATTGACGAGTGATAACCCAACTAATATTATATACGCGCAAATATTGCGTTTCTTTCATCGTATATATATATCTATATATATAGATTGCTCACGACAACTCGGTAAACTAAATAGGGTAGAGAAGGTTAGAGTCTAACCAGGGCCATTTGTGTACATTTTAGGTATATGTATAGGTACGTGTACGTACAACCAGTAGGTACAAGGTAGAGCCGTACATATACTACGTCTAATACCCGCCCACTGAGGTACCTACTAAGTAGTACGTACGTAATAGGTAGGAGCCGGTATAAGGTGGCAAGGCTGCGTGACGGGGCGATTGCGGAGCCGTGACTAAAATATTTAAAAATATGTATCTTTCTGGCCCGGCTGGCGTCCAGTTCCAGTTGCTGTAGCCGGTGGCCGGTGGTCGACCGTCGGTTCCCGGCTCTATGCTCCCGCCTCGCCTCCGCAACCGCGTTGCCGTTCACGTCGCTATATTTATTTCGCGTTTCCTTCCTGTCAGCTACGCCGCGCACAGTCCCCGGAAGTGTCCTGTGGCTGTAATTTTTTAAGAGCAGCTTCGAAGCGTTAATCGCTTGTTTCTACCAACGAGGATCTACTCTGTTGTACAGTCGGCAACTACCGCTACACGTACGATTCTACACCACGATTCCACTATTTATATGTATTATATCGTGAACGATTATTTTTCCATAAAACTCATTTACATATAAGCAAGCGTCTCATCGAAACAAAAAGCATTCCTCTAACCAAAACCACCGAGCAAATTGGGAAGTAAGCAAAAATTGGAAAAAATTCAATTATTAGAAGGATATAATAACCGGTTGACAATTCTGTCGAAAATAATGCCGTGACTTAAGGCGGTCGCGTAGATTGTGGGAATTCAAAGAGGCAATTGAAAATCCATGTTTTTACAGGTATATTTGGAAAACAGACTAATTTAACACACTTTTCCAGCTACTAAATGCGATATATTGGGAAATAGATTTAAAAATAGAGGTCTGTCTTTATTCGTGTATTTTGATACCAACGAGGATCTACTCTGTTGTACAGTTGGCAACGATCGCTACACGTACGATTCTACACCACAATTCCACTATTTATATGTATTATATCGTGAACGATTATTTTTCCATAAAACTCATTTACATATAAGCAAGCGTCTCATCGAATACAAAAAGCATTCCTCTAACCAAAAACACCGAGTAAATTGGGAAGTAAGCAAAAATTGGAAAATATTCAATTATTAGAAGAATGTAATAACCGGTTGACAATTCTGTCGAAAATAATGCCGTGGCTTAAGGCGATCGCGTAGATTGTGGGAATTCCAAGAGGCAATTGGGAATGCATGTTTTTACAGGTATATTTGAAAAACCGACTAATTTAACACACTTTTCTAGCTACTAAATAGGATATATTGGGAAAAAGATTCAAAACAGAGGTCTGTCTTTATTGGTGTATTTCGATCACAGATGTAGATCAAGATACAGAATTTTTATACATTAGAACGATATAAACAAGTAAGCTGTGAGCAAGGCCAATCACATTCACAAAACAATCACCTCCCTTTTTCGCCAATTCCATTGTAAACACTGTTTTTGTCTCCACCACATGATTTTATAACCTCCATAAACGTAAGATGTAAAAGCTTCACCAGTAATTCAAAAGTAAAAATAATAGGCATTATGTGTGCATTCACGGCTTCCATTTTAAAAATACTGCATAAATCCTGTTTGTCCTCCATAATTCTTATTCACTTTTCGCAAATACAATTTCCTCGTAAATTTCCTATTTAATCCAGTTTAGTTAATCCACTTGTGGTGATTTATTGAAATAGCTGTTGATCATTGTCGACGTTTTATCTCTTCCCAAGTATTAATTTCTGCTGTTAAGAAATCTACCGTAATAACGGGAACTTGAAAAAAAAATTCAATTTAACCCCTGATTTAATGAAAGATTCCGGCGTTCATGCTGCGAATTTCGTTTGGTATTAAATTATACAAATTGTCAACTTATTTGGCAACTAAGACGGAATTCAATCGCTTGGCCACTTTTATTCTCGATTTGTGAACGAGTTTCTTTTTAATAGCTACAAGTTCTTGTCGATATATTATTTTGTCATAATACTTGCTCTGGATATGATTTCGGGTCGTTTTGCCTTTTTTTTTCACTAAAAGCTATTCAAGCACATTTCAAATGGTATTTATATTACGACAGAACGATTACTTTACAAGTTTTGGAAGAAAAAAAAAGTTCCTCGTCCGCATTCACCACTTGAACTACAAATCAGAGTATTTTTCAATAGTCAGTAAAACAAACTCAATCGTATTTAGTGCTCTTTATATACGTGCATTCCTACAGGAATTCATGCAATAACTTTCAGCGTACGATCGTTTTACGAGAATTTCAGCAATGTACACAAAAAATTGTTCTTTACTTATAGTTTGGTTCCATTACCATTGTAGGATATTTTAGCGCATTCCTGTCTACTATTTTCCAGAATATGTGACTTTTTTTTGTGGTTATAAAATTGCGTTTAGTCGGGAGCTTTCAATACACCCGAATGTGTATCTGAAAATTGGATCGCCTAATTTTAATACTTAATCTTTAAACACAAATAAGGTAACACATCTATAACTAATATAAAGTTTTAGGTTTAAAATTCGATTTTTTTTAATAAAATTTTTTTATAAATAAAATTTATAAATTTATAAAGTAAAATTCTAAGGTTTTTAAGTTCGGTGATCTTAGTCCGATTGATTATCAATTCGTTCTAATCATTTATCTATAAAGCTCAAGAGTAAAAAAAAACCACTGGGAGAAAAATCATAAAGTCATTTCCTCCATTGTCGGTTTTCGAAAAAGTACTGTCTGTAGAACGACAATATTTGAGTTAACAAAGTTTTCCAAACTTCCATCTCTTTTAATTTGTTGTTGTATTAATTAGCCGAATCCAACATTACATCTTGCGGAAAAGCGTCCACACGAAGCAATCTATTTGCCGATACTTTGTAATATCGAGGATCATAGAATATCGAGGAGGAAGGGCAATAATAAAACCTTTTCCGCCATTTTCAAGTTCGAGAGAAGTACTTTTTACAGAATGACAACAATTCAGTCAGGAGATTTTTAAAAAACTTCCATTTTTTTTAATTTGTTTTTATACATAATAGCTAGCGGTATCCAATATCACGATTTGAAAAAAAGCGTCCACACGAAACAATCTATTTGTCAACACTTCGTAATATTATGGATCACAAAAACATTCCGGTAGAAAAATAATGAAAATTTACTAAGAAAAAAAAATAATATAAAGTTACTTTTCAAATCCAACTTCAGAAGAGCAACCTTTTGTAGAACGATATTTCAACCAGGCTATCTTTTCAAAACGTTCATCTTGTCAAATTTGTTTTCCTATTAAATAGCCGAATCCGACATTATAATTTGTAAAAAAGCATCCACACGCCATTTGCTAATACTTTGTATTGTCTAGGGTCACAAAAACAAGCTGAGAGGACAATAATGAGACCATTTACTCCATTTTCAGATTTAGATGTTTCTGTGGCTTGAAGGAGGGTTTCTGTGGAGTCGGGGTCTTGTCGAGAAGGTCGATCGCACTTGCGAAAGCTCGGTTGCGCTCGCTCTCGGCACGCTAATGGGGCATTAAATAAAAATATTCATTGGCGAGGTACGAAGAGAGTACGAGAGGTAGAAGAGAGTCGTCAGACACTCTTGTCCCGGGTAACGGGCGGTGCGCTCACAGTTTTACGGCCCCTCGATTGTACGCGAAACGCGACGTTAACGTTTCGCTGTTGCGTCGCATTAATTCAATTCGCCAGTTTCTCCGACCCTCAGCGATCTCTCCGCTGAAAGGACTTCTCCGCGCACTCATCTCTCGCTCGACGAGGTCGCGCTCGCAAACGCTCGGATTGCCGCATCGTTCGCGAAAATCCCTCCAAACGGCCTACGACCCTCGTTTCGGAGATCGTTAAAAAATTAAGGCACCGCGTTTGAAAGTACTGAAAATGCCCACACTGAACAAACGTATAGAGGCAAAACGGCAACCACATATGAAAAAACATACAACTAAAGTAATTTAATCTGGATCTTTGAGTTAATCTTGTTAAATACGATCAATACAATACTATTTCCCTTTTCGGTACTGGAAACATTTGGAAAAAGTCTTTTAAAACATCATCGATATAATCTATTTATCTTGCTAATTGTATTGGAAATAATAAAAAAATTCTATTTATACACTGCTTAATAACCTTATTTCTAATTCCTGCAGCACAAGCATGTTGAAAGAAAGGGTTTGAATAATACACGGAGAGAAGAGTCTGATAATCATTGCCTGATTTAGTATAGTAACAAAATTGTCTCGAAAACATCTTAAAGCTTGACAATGGTCGTGACTTGCAACAGACAGTGATTACAATTCGCAATATATGAAGAAATTCATCTCTCAATTTATCAATATAATCTATAGTTACGGAATTGGTTCCGAAAGAAATACGAACATTTCACATATACAAAATATCAAATTCTGATATTCGCAACGTTGTAGCTAATAAAACCCTGCGTCTGGGAATCATTCTCCATCTACAGGCTATAGTTCTAAACAGTACATTAGCTATACACGAAAGACGCGCGGTGACCGCTATACGTTTGGCGCCGGCTCAGTGTGTTTACATCGTCAACGACGTTAGTTGCCCATTGTCGTCGACAGTGTAAAGTGCGCCTTAGAAAAAATTGGTAAAACGAAAACATGTAAGTACACATCTTTTTAAAAGATATTTTATACGCAATGTTATTTATGTATTGTTCGTCCAGACAACAAGAAAATCGTCGAATGTAATTGCCGTTGTAAATTTTTGCATAACCTGCACTTTTTGCAGCGTGCCATGAACATAACCTTCTATTCAGTAACATCCGAGATCAGGATGAAAAGTCATAATGGTTTTAATAGGATCCTAAATTGGTAAAAAAAAAACATTATTTCAGTGGGTTTTTGAAGCAGTACAAGGTCCACGACATGGATGATTGCGACTACGCCTCATTATATGAAGTCGACATAGAGTGTTGTACCGTCACAGAACAAAATAAATTGAGTGACAGCTGCATTTATGTAACAAAACGATTCGTTTAAACACTTGATAAAATAAGAAAAATTAATAAATATTAAATGAATAAAATAACATTTATATTTTTTATGCATTTTTGTGACCTATCCCCCCTAACCTACCGTTATATACCTTCGCTTTCTATTAATTCAAGTATCATTTTAACTGCACGTCTTTCCGACATTGACTGGTATACGATGCAGAAGTAGGCGCGTTACCGGCCTAGCGATCTTCACTATGTTGCGTTTAATCAGCAATATATAACGTTGGTAAGTGACTCGTGAACACAACTGGCATTGTTCGCTGTACTGTATATTTGATACGAAAAATTCGCGTTAATGAACTGCAGGGCAGTCATCGCCAGACTGGTCGAATAAACCGAATTTACTATACTGCATGAAAACCATCGTCAAACTTTTTGAATTGTGATCACCCGAAAATTCTCTCCGTGTACTAAAAGCATTATTGAATGTTCTACAGCTGACAATTGAAAGTGAAAACGTGGCGCATTAATATTGCAGTTAATTATGTATTTTTATCCAGAAGTTATATGATATGTTATTAAAATGTATGATTAGTTTAATTTAAAAAAAAATAAAAGTCCGAATAATTTGATAATAACCAAAGTTGACTGTTCAAGATATGCTATACAATATACATCATAAAAACAGTCGCAACGTAATTTAGGTCAATTCATTTTATATTATATTTTTTTCTGTTTTTTAAATTTATTTTTATGTTATTTTTTTAATGGTTAAGAATGAGTCTCAATCTTTATTCAATTGAAGAGAATGTAATCAGACTCTCAGTAAGAAACTGAGGTGAGAGGGTAGCTTAAAACCGACAACCATTTTGAAAGTTAATGCACTTTCAACTAACGCAAAAATACAAAAACCGCCTCAATTTACATTATTTTGACCCATATGAAACTTACTACAATGCCTTGCATTACCAAAGTTGTACGCCTTGAATACCCCATAATTTCAAGATCTCTTTTATTTTAATTGACACTTTCACAACAAAGTGCCAAAATATTCCACCCGTCGTACAAAAACCCATAAACTCGTTACCCAATATCACCCCATCGCGAAGCCCGTATGAACAAAAGTAATTTTGTCGACTGAAAGTAAGCCGGCCAAAGAACTGCAATATGCTTCCAAGAAGAACCGAAGAAAAGAGTACGACGTGCTACATAGAAAGAGTCGGCGACGTCGGGGCAGCAGTTAGCGGAAAAATAAAATAAGGACGGAGAATGAAATGAGAGGGAGAAAAAAATAAGTCGACCCTTATCGCGTAAACCGTCCCGTTCCGTTTGGCCCATGCATATTCAGGAGTTGGAGCTTTCCTTATTCACTCCTTCGCTCGCTGTACCCGCACCAACAGTGGTCTCTTACTCTTTACTCGTCGTTGCAGTTTCTTCGCGGTATGCTACACCTACGCGACCAACCTGTATAGCTCTCTAGCCGCGCCTGTACACTCTATACTTACCTGTAACCCGTTCGCCACCCGCTAATTTCTAGGCTTCCTTCTTTAATTGCACCGCTGCGATAATAAGACCGTCCGAGCATAGATATATACTCGCGCGTCTGCAGCATAACTATACACCTATACACGTACGGCAGAATAGTTGCAGGGAGAAAGGTGTGGGGATATAACGCTGGTCAGCCAGACCTTCGCTACTATACTACCGTGTAACGAGCCAACACAGCCGTTCTTATGCACACCCTCGTTCATTGCGATTATCTTTATTGCCAGCACATTGCCGCGTACCTCTTATTGCTCCGCGCACACCGTGCCGCTCTATCGCAACAAACACACTGCCAACTTTTCGCGAAATCCACCGCACAGACTTCTTTTATCAAAAGCTTATACCAGCTCGTTCTTTGCAGGCCGTCGGAAAAGATTCGTCAACGAAACGGGACACGCCCGACAATTGCGGCAATAAGATCTTGGAGCTTCTTATCCAGGACATTCAGGTACGGATTCATACATTTTGATTATCGCAATAATTAGAGATTTAGATTTTTTGATATCATGAGACGGTACTGATTATAGAGAAAGTGTCGAGTCTTTTTCCAAAACGACCTTTCCTTTTTTCTTACGGACTTTGAACTATTACAATCTGAAAAATCAGACGTAATTTGTTGTGAGAAAAGCGAATTATTTGTTTTCACTCGAATTTTTTTAAAAGTTTTTTTTCTGGTTTTTTTAAATTTGTTTTACAATCATGTCTTACTTATTTGTGGAGGGTGCTTCGTAGCCTTGAAACCAAAAGTGTTTCGGATTTTTGATGTCAGAACTCAAAATGGTTTGAAATATGAAGGAATGTGGTCTTAAAATAAATATCTGGGCATACGTACCGAATGTGTGTTATAGCACATATACACTCACACATGTACTGGACAAAAATATGTAGCATGTCTATGTATAGAAAATGAGTTGAACAATCGTATTCTATTTTTGTGCATAAGTAAACATTGTCAGAAAATTTTACTCACAATTGTTGTTATGAAATTTTTCGTAGAATAACACCAATGTCTTGTACTACAAGCGGAAAAAAAATTAGAACAATTTTTTTTTTCTACAAGAAGTGTGAACTCTTCATTTTTTTACTTAAAAGTAACGTGTTCTTTGTCCAATGGGCCATCGACCGGAGTCCTTCAGCCCGTGATTTTTTATTTTTATTTTTTGTGTCTTACATATGACTAAACTGCAGTCAAAGCTGTCAGTATTTATAATATTATATCGGTAGAAGGTTTAAATCTGGAAATAATGTTCGGATGACTATTGTATAATGTGTAGATGGAATTTTTATGTTTCCGAAAAAGAGAGATAACATTTCTTTAACTCGCAAAGTATACTTAGCTAGCACGATTATGATCCGTATAATATTTTGGAAACAATGAAAACGTATAACTATACGATTTCAACGGACCAGAGTTGGGCAAAATACTTCAAGTACTTTTAATACTTCTGGTGTTGCAGGCGATCAAGGCAACGTATCGAATATTTTAAGTTCTGTACTTAGGAACTTACTTATTCTATTTAATTCCCATGACAACGCTCAAGACGAAATCCAGAACACTCTATAATATGAAAGGTACTTGCCCCAGCTTTGCAACAGATTGCTGTCTGAATGTAGTTCGATTCAATTGACGTTCGTCTTTTCGAGAGCTAACCCCAAATTGGCAAAATCAGTTACTGCCTTACAAAACATTGAAGAGACTGTATTTTTTCATCGTACATATTTTTATTGAAAGGAATTGTCCATATAATGATACGACAAGGTGGTTTCGCGGTGCCCTCGGTGGCTTCTGCTGTCGCGGGCACAATCGCTAGATTGGAAAGATGGGTGCGGCAAGTGACATTCCTCCTCGAAGAGGCACGATGGCATTGTTCCATCGTATCGCACCTCGCTCACGCCTCTGTCACGTGGCCCACTATTCATCGGACGTGACAACTCGCGACGCTGCGGCGGTCCCGAAGTGTTCACCTGGCCTCAAACGCCTCTGCTATCGACCGATCTCTCAGTCATTGACTGGGAAGCTCGCGATATATCGTACGAATTGACCTTTTTCTCTGTTTCTAGAAATCCCAGAGTGAGTGACTATTTATTCGCTTATGAGGCTATACCATAATGTGAACGTTCTAAAATCTGCCGATCATCGGGAATTTTTTTCAAAGAAATTATTACATGGAACGTTTTCCAACTTAAGAAATGTAGATTTTTTTTAAATGATTATTCATTCTTTCCATGGTATGTCTAGATCGCCTTTTATCAGCCCTCCCCCCCTTACTTCTATTACTCCATGCCCATATCACTTCAGTAGCTAACTTAACGTCTAATGTGCTCGACACCGATTTAGCTACACTGTACCGCATTCGCCACACGGAAAGAAATGTTTGGTTGTGACAACTATGTTTTCAATTTGCTATTATTATTATTATTTATTTTGGCTTCCTCATAGAGGTAGATTTGTTAAAAATTTAAATTTTAAAATATCATTTTTACAGCTGTTTTCAAATTTTATATGAGGAAGCAATTTGCAAAATTCTACGTTGCATCGTTTTTTTCTCTTTAATTATCCATATTGTATGCAGCTATGAAACACCGTTAAAACACCCTCACATCGCATTTTGATTAAGTACAAATTTTTATCTTACTCTCTTAACTTCATCTACTACAGGCGATTGTTTGAATGTTTATTTATGTAAAACCGCATGTTTTCGGATTTTTTAATTTTTTTTTCACATTTATCCGAATAATGCACTTTTTTTTAAATATTTTTTTAAAGTGGAATATCGAATGCCATAATTTGAAAATCACATTCTGTAGATTTCACTAAGAATTATGTATTCTTACAGATCACAATTTGTTTCGTTACCCAAATATTTTATTGATAACCCTGAAAAAAATTCAAAAAATCTGAAAAAATGCAGTTTTATATCAATAAACATTTAATCAATCACCTGTAGTAGATTCAGTATTTTTTATATTTTTCCATAATTTTTTAAATAAAAAAAGCTTAAAAACTGTTAGAAGAAAAATCTTTCCTACTTTAGCTATAAGCTAGATAATTTTGTTATCAAACAAAATATTTTTAAAAAAATTTCATATTTTTTAATTATGGCATTCGATATGTCACTTTAAAAATATATTTAAAAAAAACTGCGATAAAAAAAGTAAAAAAAAATTCCTTGCGTAGTTGAGGGTCTAACTAAGCCTAGATAAAATTATGTGCTAAATCGGAGGGGTCGAGGTCAAAACCTGGTCCAAACGGGGCGGATTGTCGCATATACACCGTGGCCTCAGAAAAACTGACCGTCTTCAGCTCACTGGTTGATGAGCTGGGCGGGGCTGAGCGCTCACCTATCCAAGTTATGCCCGCAAACATTGCTGCTTAACTCGAGGGATCGCCGGAGCCGCACACCGATCGCGCACCCACCAGTGGTGAAAAATTTATTTATTCATAAATGGACTATATTTAGTAAATCTAGAATAAAATCGAGAGCCGCACATTTTAGAAACATTACTTTTAAAAACCGCACCCTCTATGTAAAACACCTAACAAAAATATATAAAAGCATTTTCCGGCCGATCATAAAATATGCCCACCCATTTTTTCTCAACTGCAAATAAAATGCGTTAAAGAAGATGAAAACCGCGGAAACTTGTGCAATGCCCAGTCTAACGCGGATTAGACACACGGAAAATCCACTACATAATCCGCCCAACACGCTACTCTACGAACTGACAGGCATTACACTAATAATAAACCGAACCGAACACCTCACGAAAAAAATTTGCTAAAAACCAAATCAACAACATAAATGAACTTTGTAATATACCACTACTTAATGTAAATCGTGTACCAAAGCACCCATCCCTAACTATTTACCAACGGCCTGAAATAATGGCCGAAATCTATAAAACTTAAACACTTGAATTTAAAAAATAATACATAAAGCACCATGATAATAGAAATCCATGGCTGAAGGACTCTTGGCAATACCTGTTATATTGAAAAATCTTTATTGTACTTTATAAATTCCACTTCAGAAAAGAAATGTGTTAATATTTAATATATTGTTAATAAACTCTTTTACTACTACTAAAATAATTTTTTTGCTAAAAAAAAATTAAATGCAAATAACCTGTGCGCTATTGGGAATAATGCTGCACTAATTGCGGCTGCTAGATTTCCGAAAGCAAAACAAAAAGCGCTATTAAACCAGTAGGTATTCTTCGTTCCACGAAGTAGGATTCTGGAAAAATATTTCATTCGGACAAAATGGCGGGTTTCAAGAGAAATTAAAACTTCGTCGTTAAAAAATGGTTGTTTCTTCATTGCCGCATTGTAATGACATTTTCATCTGACCAAAAAATTCTCGTTCATGGTATAACAATATATGTTTGAAACACGATGTCAAAATTTTGAGTCGTTTGCATAATTTGTTTTTGAGTTAGAGCTGCACCAAATCAAAAACTTGTCTGCAAGCAGCTGATCTTTAGGAGCCATTTTCACAATATACGAATCTGGACCTTGAAATCTTAAAACAATATTCTAGAAAGTATGAACATTACAAAAATGCAAGGGAATTAAATTTTCTCTTAACTTGACACTGAGTTAACCCCTTACCGCAAAGAGGGCTTAACGTAAAATGAATTAAAAGTTTACGGATGCATAATGCATTCTCAATCAAAAGTTTGATCCGATTAGAAACTGAGTTCTTGAAACTGACATCTTTGTGGTGACGTACTTATTGTTAATAAGGTCTAAAATGAAAAACTATCGTATTCTGGCACAATACAAAGAATATTCTTTTCCCATAACAGATTGTTAAAAGTAATTTTTTGCAATAATATCCGAGCTCATTGCACAAACTTCTGAACAACTTAATCTTTCAGTTATCGAACGCAATCATTCATTTTTTTTTTTTAGGTTATATGATGATAGTGAGAGTTTCTTTAAAATTAAAAAATTGCCGATGAGACAGTTCTGTAAGACTGTTCTCATAAAATAGACGTACCAATGATCCTGACTTTTTATATATTCATAATAACATAAGCCTTTCGACGAATTCATGTTGAGAAAATTGCGACCTGACAAATCATTATTCAAAACGTAGCAAAAATTATTCACAGTTACAATACAATTCATTGAAAAAATTAGGGTACGTATTCCATACATAGATAAAACAATACATTTTTCTCAATTTACTCATTTCAAATTGATGCAGAAGTTTATAAAAAAATTTATGAGAAATCGGGGCAATTAACAAAAAAAAAAAATTTCGAAACATCCGAAAATTATTTAAAAAATTTAAAATATTGTAAAATATTACAGCTTTTATTTCTATCACAAGAAAGTAAATAATTTCTGGAAATTCGTTTTTCGATTTTTCCCCGACCCATTGATAATTGGGTCTTTATCATTGTTATTATTTCAAATGACTTTTCTTGGTATCTTTTATGCCGTTGATTTTTTTTGTTTTTAAGTACTCAGTTTCTAATAGACGCTAACCTTCCGTTGCGAACGTATGTATAGTGCATCCTTAAAGAATTGCGCGTACACATAGGTAAGACGTTTGTTATGTACTCTAAGTACGTCTACGAGTACTCTACACGTCGCGTGCGGTCCGAGCTGACCGCACGGTCTCTCGCGGTCCCTCGAGTTCCTTCGCCGACTCACCTGCCGCTCATTAGAAGCCTTATCGCTAATTAATCCGTACTGGCGCGGCGTCACGGCTCTCGTGTCGTCCCCGTTCCTTCGTTTCCCTCTTTTACCTTCATCGCAAGAGCACTTCCTCAACTCGCAACCCTCGCTAGGCTCCGGCCTATACAAGCTTCTTACAGCGGAGTACCGGCCACGCAAGCAAGACGCCCGATACTTCCCTCCTCAATAGCCTCGCTCCTTATACCTTTGTTTCACCTCCGAAGCTTCTACCACGTACAGCACACTTTACCGCGTTAATCCCAGCAACTTTTCTGCTTTTACTTCGCCACGCCAACTGGAAAAGGGGTTGACCTCACCCGCACGCAACTCTAATTATTGCCCGAGACGGAGGGATTAAATGTCGGACTATAAACTAGCCACTTTTTCTCGTGTAATCATTTTCAAAAGTTGCGACTATGAGAATCCATCTGCCTCGCTGGCAGTATGCGATAACTATACTCATTACACGCAGTAATCAGAAGGACGGAGTTTTTAAAAAAGGACTTCTCATGATACATAATGAGGGCAAAGATAAGTCAAGAGAAGAGAGGGTGTTTCCATCTCGTTTCTTGATTAAGATACACGTTATAATAGTTCCTTAATCATGTGGATTCCAAAAGCTCCCAACTGCTTATTCTATTAAGATTTAGGTGAAAATTGGTGTGGAAAATTTTGAATATGTTAGCTAATTATAAGCTTGTTACTTTTTGTTGGGTCATCATTTTAAAAAGTTGCAACTATGAGAAACCATCTTCCGTTCAGGCAGTATGAGAGAACTATCGTAATTACACGCAGTAATCGGCAAGAAAGGTTTAAAAAAAATTTCATGCTGCATAATAAAGCCTAAAGATAAGTCAGGAAAAGAGTGGCTGTTTCCATGTCGTTCTTTGATTGAGATACACTTTGTAATAGTTGCTTAATAACCGGCAGTTAAAAAGCTCTTAATTGCTTATTCTATTGAGAATATCTGGATAAAAATTGCTCTCAAGTATAATTAACTACACTTGTGTGGAATTTAAAAAAAATTAGCATAGCTCATGAGGCATTCAGATTAAGATGCGAAATATAAATCAGTGATTAGTAGGTATGGTCTTAAAATCACGATGCACATAAATTTCAAACATTTCTACAGCGATCCAAGATGAAAATGTGTAATTATTTTTCGTAATACCTGAAATTCCTCATTTCCTAGTACTTATCTTTGATTTTGTAGAATACATGTTATGCGGCAGACTAAAATGAACAGAACACTATGAATTTATTTCCAACTAGGCTTAGGCAGATATTGACATTTTTCCTTTCATCTTGACAAAAATGTCATTACGAACTTGGCTTCAGTCGCAGGTCCAATCAGAGGATGACTAGAAAGGCGATAATGGTCAACTCAGATTGCGATGTATTTCGATATAAAACCACCAGCAACTTTTTGGAGCAGGATTTATTATAGCTTCAAATGGCTAATGACGCAATTTTTCGCATAGGCCAAGGTGGATAATCACTGCCAAGTAAATGGCTTACATTACTTCAAAGTATGTTAACACTCATTTTTCGTTCGGTTTTTATGTAATAACAAAATAATTAAGGTAATATCCCAGGTTATGAAGTGGATGAACCTATAGTAACTAGATGTATGGAGCAAAATATCCTATTTTTATTTCATTCAAATTTCTTTCCCTCAAAAAGTGCAGTAGGGCAGTCTCATTGTCCAATGATCCGTCTTTAAAAAGTTCATGAGTGATGAAAAGCATCGTGATCGTTTTATTTGTGCTGTGATTTGTTAGTAGAAAAGTCCGCAATAAACGAATTGATTTGGGTGGTAAATTTAACATTAGAAGAGGATTTTTTAAAGGGTTATAAAAGTGTCGCAGAGGACTTTGGAAGGCGCCAATATTCGCCTTATCTGTTTCATAATTTTCATGCCGAATTCATTAGCCATCGACAACAATACCCACATGAAAAAGAAATACAAACAAAAATATATCTGATATATAGAATTTTTTAAACGATAATATAGTGAAATTATTATATATTCATTTTGGATGTATCCCAGATATATTTTTCACTTACATATATTTCGTATGTATCCCAAAATATATCTCAGTTACAGTATTTTTCGGACAAGATATATGTCACATACCTGAGATATATTTATCAATATATCTCGAATGTACTTTTCTCCACGTAGGTATGCAGTATGAAGTAAACTATACTAATTATAACTTACAAGTCCTAAAAACTATTTCACTTCTGATTGTCAATAAGTTTTCAATTTTCAGCTTATTTGCTAGCCAAAACACTTGCAAGACATATTACATATGTTTCCAACACATAAATCCTTATCTTTACATCCCAATTTCTCTCTCTCTCTCTCTAGCTTTGTTCCTTTACAAACGTTTAAGATGCACGCCCCTTTAGTTCATACAATCTACGTTGAATCTCAGGTAATACAAGTGGTGTATGCAGATGGTACGACGAGCGATTAGCGGGTGACGATGGGCAACACGCGGCCTTACGAAGTGGCTCTCTCGGCTAACTGTATCGTCATTCGTAATTCACAGCTCGTCTTAGCTTAAGTCTTGCATGCCGAGGGAAAGATAGTAGGGCGCCGCGTGCGAGCTGTTTCCGAAGTGATGCGAGAGAAAGAGGAGGAGAGAGGAGGGGGAATCCTCGCACAGGGTACAACACGCTGTAGTACGACGTAAGTACTGTACTATAGTGTATACTACGGCTGCCACCAACCGACGTGCCTCCTGCTGATGGGAACTTGTTAATTATTAAACAGCATAGCTATGTTTAATTCATCGTGTGCGCGCCCCGGCTGTTTGTTTCCTTGATGCGCTGCTTCAGTATACACATAGCCGGTTCTAACCTCTAAGGTCCAGCTCATACGGAGTATACATACACCCGGCTAGTTTCACGCACACCACTTAGATAGACGAGCGTTAGAATCACATTAGTTCTTGCCTCTTGCAATAGGCAATCAGAACCTAAACGTATGTCCCGTAATTCTAAACAGGCTGGAAACTCCTTGACTTATTCGTATGGTGAGCGTGGATAAGAACGTAACATAAGTGGTAGACCTTATTCGGGAGTGGTGCGTTCGCGAAAGGGGCAAGGTCGTCCAAGGCTGCCGACTCGCCTCGAGTCTCTCGGGAATCTCACGAGGGTCCGCCAATCGATTAAATTCAGCTTGTTTGTTTCCCGGCATGCATCTACATACGTATAATTGCCTTCGACCGAATGTCCGGGGTGTATGATTATCTTTTATGATCTTTCGGTATCTGCGGTTTTAAGCACATATTACTCTCCAACTGATCGGAACGGGTTTGGGAACAGGTTCGTAGTGCACAGTAACGCGCATGCGCAATCGGAAAACGTGTCAAGGTCATGAACGCGTCACGTGTGTTCGGGGATGTTTACGCGAGTAATATGCCGATAACGAAGATTGAGTTCCGGGACGAGAGAAATGCAGTAAGATGAGCGCAACAGGCGTGAAAAGTGATTCAACTTAGATGCACGCGGGATATGCGCATGTGGAATCGGTATAAGCAGTAGAACTGGGTGCATGGCGATCAAGTTATTTACTGCAATGAATAGGCCGGCTGCTTTTCCGAACTTTTAAAATGTAAGTCAAACGACAATATAAAAAGGTTATTCTATTATCTGTTTCGTTGTAACTTGCGCGCCTTTGCTTTGTCGGAGTAAGGGTATATTGAAGGCACACAAAATTCAAAAGGTAAAGACATCCAGAAGTTACGCTAGTGGACAAAGTTAAACTGAGTTTATAACAACCGTACTCCAGATGTCGGAAATATCTGTCAATACAGTTAAGTAAATTTATTACTAATAAAAAATCATAACAGTTGTATACCTACATACAATAAATACTCTTTTCTGTTCTATGCATTGGCTCGTTTTTCCCCATGCATCTACATGAATGTATTTTAACTTGATTGAATATCCAAGGTGTATGATTATTTGTTATGATTTTTCGAAATCTACGGTAATGAGTCTTTATACATATTACTATCAGACTGAAAAGAACGGGCTTGGGAACAGGTTTGGATTCCCCAGTCCAGCGCATGTTCAGTCAGGAGACTTTGACGAGAGGAATGTGCCAATAACGATGTTGAAGCCCGCGCAAAAAAAATATTGAAAGAGTATTTAAAAAGTATTTAAAAAGTCTTTTAAAAAAAGTATTAAGAGTCTCGCGTATTGGAATTTGTAATACTCAGTTTAATACTTTTTTTCGAGACTTGAGTATTAAAAAAATTATTAACTGGTATTAAGTTTTTAAAAAAAGTATCACGGAGAAAAAGTATAAAATTCAGTATTAAAATCGTCGGAAAAAATACGTTTTAATACTGTTTTTAAAACCTGTTACTACTTTATTAAATCCTCAAATCACAGAAAAACATATTGAAATGAGTATTAAAATCGTCATTAAACAATACGATTTAATACTAGTTTTGATACTCATTTGATACTTTTTTTAATACTTCAATTTCTGACCGAAAGTATCAACTGAGTATTAAATTTTTTTCCAAAAATACGATTTAATACTTTGTTCGATACTTAATACTATTTAATACTTTGTTTAATAATCAAGTTTCGAAAAAAAGTATTAAGCTGACTATTAAAAAGTCCAGTACGCGAGACTCTTACTACTTTTTCTTTAATACTTTTTTAAATACTTTTTTGAATACTTTTTTAATACTCTTTTAATACTTTTTTTTGCGTGGGAGTTTCGGGAAAAAGTAATGGATTCAAATCACATGATATTTTGATGCGCGAAATGTAGCAAGATGAGTGCAGCAGGCGCAAAAAGTGATTGAGTTTAAATGTATGTGAAATATATACATTTAGTATTGGTGTAAGCGGTGGGACCAGGTGCATGCCCGCGTAGAAACGATGCAGGATCCAGGATAAAATCCAGGCAGAATCCAGGTGTGTCTCTGGGCTGTCCAGGACGGATTTTAAGCAATCTCGGATGGAGTCTAGTCAGTCCAGGATGGAGTCGAACATGCATCATGAAATAGAATCAAATCCTATTCTCCATCGTGGATTACCCACAATCCATCCAGGACTGCTCAGTCTTCACTCTGGACTCATTATTGTTACACGGTGGCAGTGTAGTTACTTACTGGAATGTATAGGCCAGTTTAATGTTTCCCCGCATGCATCACATAAATATAATTGTACTTGACCAAATATTTGAGGTGTATGATTATTTTTAATGTCGATTCGGTATCTACGGTGTCAAGTCTATACACATATTACTCTTAGACTGGCGAGAACAGGTTTGGGAACAGGTTCATATTGCACATGTGCAGTCGGAAAACGTGTCAAGGTCGTGAACGCGTGTGTTCGGCGATGTTTACACGCAGAATATGACAATAATGAAGGTTAAGTTCCGGGAAGAGAGTAATGGCTGCAAGTCACATGACATGTTGATGCGAGAACTGCAGTGAGAGGAGCGTGGCAGGCGTAAAAAGTGATCCAGCTTAAATGTATGTGGGATATGTGCATGTGGTATAGATATAAACGGTGGGACTGGGTGCATGGCAATCGAGTTACTTACTGCGATGTATAGGCCGGCATGAGTAGCTAACAGTAGAGGAACAGCACAAGTAGGAAATACGGTGAGCTCCCGCGCGCCCGTGAATAATTGAATATGCTGATTCAATGCGATTAGTCTGAGATTATTCAACTCGTTATTAGCGTTCAAGTGGCGCGTATCTGATACAGAGATCGGCAACCAAGCCATGGTAAAGTGCGCTGTGTGAGCATTCGTGCGCCACTCTCTTACTGCGACGCGGACTTCCCTCTTTTCCCTCTTGTGTACTATTCTACACCTGATAGAGAAATAAAGCGTATCGGCTTGGATCTGCTGAGTGCCCGATGAGACGCCTGATAAGATTGCACGTTGCACGCTTCCTTCGAATGCCTCGCTAATATCCCCCATATGCTTTTACCTGCTGTTGCCACACATGCTGCTGTGTATCGTTTTTGATCTCGCACTTACTGCCATCACGTTCCGGTTCAATCAAGTGGCCTCCAGAAAAAAAGCAACTTTGATTGTCTCAATCGTTTTGCCAAGGTTCCCCAAAATAAGACAGGCTAAGCTGTTGTTGATAGATCTAATATGTCATCACATATACTTTTTAAAACTGACTAAACCTGATCAAATACATCAGAAGTATATTTCAATATGCCTTCAGTTCAATACTAAGTGAATGTTTGACCAGATTTATATCAACATCATCTTATAGGCTAACGTTCTGGATAGGTCATGCCGATTGACCAATCATAGTACTCCCAATGATCTTTTTTCATACGGCTAGCTATGTAGTTTATTTAAGGAAACTTATAACAGGATTTCATCGAGATTTCTATTAATTTTGTTCGTTTTCTGATCGACCATTTAAAGTGATCAAATGGCAGCTTTTTGTTATTTAGTTTTATTCTATTCCCATCAGTAAAGATGATACTAGTATTTTCAATTTCCACGTGAATTCTATCTTCAATAATCCGTTTGGTCTTACGACATAGCGAGTCTGGTCGTAGAGATGCTGTTGACGTGCCATTCAGGTCTTCAGCTTCAGCCTTTCCATTAGTGAGAAAAATCCGAATGTTTTCAATTTCTATATGGATTTTTTATTTTTAATAATCCGTTTGGTCTTACGATGTTGCAAGTTTAGTCGTATGGATGCTACTGACGTACATTCGCAACGTGTGTACCCGCAGAGACAGCACTTTATGCGTATTATAAGGTATAGTATACGCCGTTGGACCACGGGGGGTTGGAGCCAAGCAGTTGCCGGGCAGAGGGTGTTTATGGGTTTATTATACGGCAAGGAGACTCGGGCCGTTTGCTTATACGCGAGCAGCCACCAATACAGCTACAACCGGCCAGAGCATACTGCATTATAGGGCAGTATATAGCGTAACGCTAGTTTCCCGGTAGCCGGTAGCTTGTTGGTACAGAAAGCCGCGAGTCCACAGAGATATGGCGTATACGCGTGCACCACGCCTCATCCAAACGCATCCTCCCACGCTGTGTGGCATAACTTGCCGACGATTACACGCACAGAGCCAAAAAAACCGCCACGAAATACTTCAGAAGCCTCACTCGTTTCCTCGACCGAAAGGACAATTGCTGCAGTCTCTGTAACACACTCGGGATCATAAAAAAAAACTTATCCATGGAGTGAAAATAAATCTAACCCCCGCACAGACACGGCCAAGCCCCCATGAACGCGGTAATAGAAACGAATGTTCGAACCCCGTCGGGAATGGGAAGCCAAAAGCTATTCTTGCGAATCCCGCAAGAAAGCGCACCAATGCATCCGCATCTATTTTTTGCACCCCCAGTAGCTTATAATATCTACCTCATCCCGTTCATCATTCCTGTTTTATTACTTTTATGGGACACTGGATAAAGTTTTGGTATAAGAAAAAATACAATTGAAAGGCAGACACAGTGCTGGTTGCTTACATTGATATTGAAAAGGATTTCCAGGTTAAAAAAACGTTCTATGCCAGAATGGGATTCAACTACTAGTTGAGTTTACTGAAGGTGACGTTGTAGAATGTTCTTAGCCATTCTTGCGAATCCCGCAAGAAAGCGCACCAATGCATCTACATCTATTTTTTGCACCCCCAGTAGCTTATAATATCTACCTCATCCCGTTCATCATTCCTATTTTATTACTTTTATGGGACACTGGATAAAGTTTTGGTATAAGAAAAAAAACAATTGAAAGGCAGACACAGTGCTGGTTGCTTACATTGATATTGAAAAGAATTTGCAGGTTAAAAAAACGGTTCTATGCCAGAATGGGATTGATCTACTAGTTGAGTTTACTGAAGGTAACGTAGAATTTTCTAAGCGATTCTTGCGAATCCCACAAGGAAGACCACCAATGCATCCGCATCTAGTTTTGCACCCCCGGTAGTTTATAATCTATCCATTTCATGCCGTCCACCATTCTGTTTTCATTACACTTATGCGAAACTGGATAAAGTCTTAATGTAAAAAGGAAAATACAATTGAAGTGCAGGCATGGTGATGGCTGTTGACATTGCTATTGGAAAGAATTTTCAGGGTAAAAAAAAACGTTCTGTTGCCGAACTGAAATTGATCCCTTAGTTGAGATTACCAGAAGTGCTACTTTGTAGAATACTCCAAGCTATTCTTGCAAAACCCGTAAAAAGGGCCTTAACCTATTGACATATATTTTTTGCACCTCCAATAGCTTATAATATATACGTCATCCCGTCCATCATTCTGGTTGTATTGCTTTCATGCGATACTGGATTAAGTTTTGATAAAAGGAGAAATTTACAATTGAGGTGCAGGTATAATAATGATTGCTTACATCGGTATTGAGAAGGATTTCCAGGGTTAAAAAAAGGTTCTATTCCAGAATATCACGTTGTAGAATTTGTACACATACTGAAAAACGTACTGTGAACAAAGCATTATCAGATTATAGTTTATCTTAAATACACTGGGAATGTGGACTTAACAATAAATCGATTATTTTATAGATTTGATATAATTTTTATTCAGTAAACTTGGAGTTCTTCCAATAACAATTGTTTAATATGTATAAAGTCCAGAATTAAACAAGCTTAACTATTTTTTCTTGACTTAATTGACAAATTTGTCACTGAGTTATCGTTCACTCTTTTTGTACATAGATACTTATTCAATTCCAATGTGCATAATCAGCGCTATGACCGCTCTTTCATTAAATACTTTTGTATATTAGGGATGTGTAAGGTCGATAGAACGAGTAGAGTGTAGAATGAGTAGGTGAACGACAGATATATTCATGCGGCGAAAGCATATATAATTCAATAATTCATTACTTTTTTCGCATCCCCCTCCCCGTCTGCAGCCATTACACCTATTACAGGGTCGGCCTGGATCAGTGGCCAGTTCCCTCTGAGGGCCTGATCCGGATTAGTAATCAGGCCATATCCGATTTCCTCCTCTATATCGCATTCGCCATAGCATTTCTGCTATGGGCATATGGAAAAATTGCAGAAAAACCTATACCAATATAGCCGGTCTGGAGTTCGCCTCACGGCATCGGAGCTACGTCATGATTTTCATCGAGAATGTAAACACAGACTACAGCTGTATATATGTGACACACGCAGTTACCTGTGTGTGTCTCACGTATACATCTGGACCTTCATCGCGTCCGTGTTTTTATTTTTCGGCGAAAATTTTCGGCGGCACCGGGAATTGAATCCGCGACCTACCGATGATCTAGTCTAGAGGCCATTACTTTAACCACTAGACCACCGCACCGGTGATTCATTACATAATTAGACTAACTCCACTCTCGGGTACATGATACCGTATTAAATTCCATCGGACGATTCAATAAATGCATTTGCTGATCGATTTCACCCGTAACATAATTCAGCACGCTTAAATGTTTGCAAGAAAATTCATCTATAGTTTTTTTCAAATCGCGGTGCAAGTCGTTGAGTGAAGATCAGCATTTTATTGTGCATTTAACCTGATCGAAAGCTCTCATTCCACCAAGAAATTGTAAAGCAGCCTGAATATAAACACACGAGGACGTATATATACCAAGCGAGAGTTCTATTCATGAAACGCCAGAGAAAAGTCGTATAAACGTGGTGGAAGAACGTCAGATGCATCGGCACTTGGTCGCCGAGTAGCTATAGCTTTCGCACGGGTTCTTAGAGAAAGAAAATGTTATTGAAGCTTCTGTGGGGGCGCGGCGGAAGTGGGAGGAATTCCAGGCGTTTCCGGGAGAGAAAACGAAGAGACGCGAAGTGCTGGCGTGGGGTGAACCAGAAGAAGAAGAAGCAAAAGAAGAAGAAGAAGAAACAAGAGGAAGAAAGATCGAGTGTGCCCGAGTTGAGGTAGAAGCAGAGGAGAGGAGGGAGGGTGAATGCTTTGCTCCGTGGGAGTCTCACCGTACCGAAGGCTGCTGCTGCTACCCCTCGTGAGTTCATTGCGCGAGTCATCAGTATCCATAAGTGATGAGTTACCCCTCGCACACTCGCAAGTCTCGCTCGTGTTCGAGCAAAGGCGGTATTCGGTCTTCGTGGGGGCCGAACGCGAGTTCCAGGGTTTGGTTAGAGAGCCACCACCTGCTTCGGTAGTTGAGCGCACTCCTTCGAGAGGCGAGGGGCCCTCATTCTCCGTTTTCGATGCGCAACGATGCTGCTGTGTTGGTGATGGCTAGATCCTCTTTCCTCCTCCCGTCTGTTAGTATGTATGTATGTGATAGCAGGAGAAAGAGGAGCAGGAGGAGGAGGTGAAGGCGGTAGCGGTCGTGGCTCAAGGATGAACGTTCGGGCCCCCTCGCTACTTCTGCAAGTAGCAGTAGCACCAGCGCCAACCTCCCCAGCCAACGCTGCCTGATTTTCTTAGGTCATCGTATAATGAAGCTTTGCCGAGGGTAGGCGGAAGGGTGAACGAGGACTCGGCCACGAGCTTCGGCCAATCCCAGACCAGGATCGAGCTAAAAGCTCTCCATTCACTCGCTGGAACCAACCGATGACTCGCCCACACAGACGACCACTATATTCCACCGCAAAGAACCTTACTTCAGACTCTGTCAACGTTTCAACCCACATCCTAGATTATGATATACCTTAGAACAGACGATATTAATACAACTTCTAGAAGTACATACATATCACTGAGTCCACTTGCGAAGCATCGCTCTCTCTGTTTTTCAATATTTAAAAAATGGGAGTGGATTAGATGGGCCAGTAAAGTGTACTTAGGAAAGTCACAGACGAGTTGGCATATGGACAGAAAGGACACTCGTAATGTTCGAGGTGCCCAGCGAGGCGAGAAGATGACCTTTGCTCGAGTGCAGAGTCTTTTAAGAACGAACACGAAGCTGGGGACGCAGGGGACAAGGGTAAAAAGAGCTATGTTGTATTGGCGGAGGCAACGAGGCGAGATAGAAAAATTGCCTCGATGTAAAAACATGAGGATCGCTTCTGCCGTCCACACTCAATAAAAGGAGCTCGGGCGAAGAAGATACGGGGCGATAGTTGCGGGCGCGTGGTATCGTTTCAGAGGAGCCTCGGTTACACGGCCAGACCCCTCAAAATAAACAGGCTGCACCCTCGCCTTAGCTTTTCTCGGCTTCAAAGGGCGAAAACGCCAGAATGAGAGAGATAGCTTAGAATGGTGGACAGTCCATGAGACTGCGAAACCTGCTGGGAGAAAAAGATGCACGACATTGAGTCGAGTGGTCAGCGATCGTGTATGAGCAGCAAGCTGGAGCATAGAAAAGACCTTCTGAGTCGCCTGAGTCTTCTCACCCCAACGGAAGATATCGTGCGGTCGACCAATAATAAAAAATATACGATCGCTCTAGCTTCTACCACAGACAGCATACCAACACATCCAAACGGACGCCCAGACCAGAATTATACTCCGAGGATGCTCTTAAGTGATCGCATTTCCACATAGACGAGCTGGCCTCCATGTATGATATGAAAGACTGGCTCTCTTCGAAAGCTTCGACAGACTCCTCGATACTTCCTCTCCCCCCTTGACCAGCCCTTCCATTTTACCGCTCTCTAAGGCCATCGCCGACGAAAAGCTTCTGCGAGCCGGAAGAATATTATCAAGCTACTCGATACGTTATTCGGCATTTTCGAGATTGGCCGTTTTCCCCGGTCTTCCTAAGTCGCCTCTGCAGACCTTCGAAAAACTGAATTCAAATACAGTGATCCTATCGTCCGTACGTGCAAATAGCTGAATACTTCAAATCCCCAAGACCCAATAGCATAACGTACCACGCACCAGACACGTTACGACTCTAAAAAATTGAATAAACCTCTCGAGATTGTTTCCACCCGAGAAATAACGATCTGAGCAAGTACGCGTGGTTATAGCTCGTGGCTTCAGAGAAAAAGAAAGATGATCCATTCGTCATAATATAAAAATGGCCGTGACAGCGTTATCCGCGGCCATTTCCTGCAGGGAGAAGCACGCGCGTTGTTTCGCTGGAAGCGAAAGCTCACTTGTCACTATACATATTATATACCGGAGGTAATGATCATTATGCTTGGCTGGGGGGTTCCATCGCTCTCCTATCCTCGGTATATACCAAGATCGCTTGCGTTTCAAGGGGCGAAGAAGAGTAATGACGGGAGAAAGAGAGAAATCAAAGAAAGAGGGCAAAAACGACGCACGTGGCAGTCGCAGAGGGCATATAGATATCATACTTGTGTTTGGCGGTATAGAGGTGATGGAGTTCTGCCGAGGGGAAGCTGACGATTATAGTACTGTAGTGTACATAGGTACCTTACAGTGTGACTTTCAGAAGTCTACCATCTCTACACTACTCTTCACCAGGTTGTATCGGAAGCCTCGTAAGCTCTCGCGTATCTGTGTGGAAGGAAAAGATGGCCGCTAGTAGGTCTTGCTGGCCCGCTCTCGGCTTTATGTGTCGTAATAAATGGTAATTTAAAACAGCGAGAACTAACAATTTCTTTCTTTATTTCTTCCCTCGACTTCGCGTTTCCACTTCTCAACGGCGAGTCCTCGGGAGCAAGAGTTTTCGCGTCTGCTACTGCTGCTTCGAACTCTCTGTATATAGTACGTAGGTTGAAGCTGTGGAGACTATACAGGGGTGGATTTTTACTTGGTGGAGATACAGCGAGGGGAAACGTACGAAAACAGTGCTGGAGGAGGATGGAGGCTGCCAACATCGTCCTGCGTACCTTCCCGATCCTCCATGTGGGGATGCTGAGCCATGAAGCAGCCAGGCCACGTAATATAAAGAGATATGTGCCTTGGAATAGCATTACCATTAGGAGATATAGTTTAGCACACTGCGGAACCAGATGAAATGAGATACTGCGGCTGAATCATGCATGAGCGAAGGTGCGATTCGCCACCACCACCGCCATCGTCACCATCTCCTTCCCACTTTGCCTCCACCTCCCCTCACCTCCGGCTGCGTCCCACTCTATTAACTCTTTCTCTCTTTTCGTTACACCGTATACGTGGACGTGGTGAGTCTGAAACGACTCCTCATCCTACTTCATTTCTTCCTGTGATGCTTCTTCCACTTTTCTCACTCTGCTGATCTTCCGTCCTCTATGACGTCGTCAAAGTCCAATAAGAAAAGTGAATATGCTACAATATTCAAATAACCTGAAGTGTGACACTTTATTAAAAGCGTTATTTGCATCGTTCTCTTCCCAGCCTCATTCCGTACTGACAAGAGACGAGTGGAAGGGTAGATTGAAATCCTGAAAGGAAAATAAATTTTTAGGCAGTCTTTGCTGAACGATTATTTTTTTGTTGGTTTTGTCTAATGGAACATTTCTTTAATTATAGAAAAATATAGATTCATTTATTCCACTGGATATAATTTTTTATTATCCATATTACACAAAAAAAGTTTCCTCGCTTCTCAATAACGGGTAATTTTTTTGCAAACAGTATTACACAATTCCTTAGAGTGCAGAAACTTGTAACCTAAAAATAATATATGTAAAACTTTACTCTCAGTCGGTTAAAGTACCGATGCAACTTGTAGTTTCGACTAATTTTGCTCGCATTATTAAGAGATGCTTTTTAATTAATCGTCTAGGAGAACAACTTCAGTTTTTTTTCTTCTTATTTGTACAGGAGGACAATATCCTTAATTCTCGAAATCACAGATATTTTAAATATGTTTGATTATGTAATAGTAAACTTGAATAATACAAAAAATGTTTTCCATGAAAATGCAGTAGTTTATTACTGTTGAAACTGTACCACTCGCTCCTCAGTCATGGAAAATGTTAAAGACCATTGGAAACTACATATTTCTCTGTTGATATTACCGATTTTCTCCATCAACTCTGTTTTTCCATGCGCAATCTATATCCGCAAAGCTCATCAACCGTGAAAAAGCTACGTAAAATACGAGATTTCAGTCGATTCTCGCCAGAATTTAGCTTGCAGCTTGCTTGCACTGTGCCCGCAGACTGCGGGAACGAAACGAAGACGTGAACTGGCTGGCGAAGAAATTCCGAATCAGGAAAGGGTGAAAGTGGTGGTAAGGGTGCGGGTTTGGCGAGACCGCAGCTAGTAGTGCGCGATGCCGCGGTCTCCTGCGCTTTCTATACCGGTGGAAGGAGCACTTATGCATTTATGCATTCATATTTCCGTGGGCTCTACTCTCAAGACCGAGAAGCAGAGCGAGTCGTCGCCGTCTTCGCGGTCGGGCCACGAAGAGGGCGGATAGCGCGCACAAGCTCCTCGCGAAGGTTGAATGCGGACCAAGGAGGAGAGGGTGCAAACTTGCCAAGGAATAATAATACACGCGACCGCATGAAAGTACGAGCCGAGTGCGGGATTTGGTGGGGCATGGGGTGTTCGCAACGGGAGGGAGGCATAAAAAATCTGAATACATGAAACGTAATGCAGCCGTGCTCGGTGAATAAGCTTTCCCGCGCTTTTCTTACACACCTACCTATTCACGGTAAGAGCCTACTTGAAGTTTGCTCTCCCGGTCTTCCTCTATAGTACATCCACGTTGAGCATTTCAATAAGCCTACAAAATATAAAACATACTTATAGATTTTTATCCAACATATCGAGAGTATTCCGTCATTGGTGAAGTAATCTTCCGATTCAAAGACCTCTAGGTCAGCAGCGATCGCTGCACCTTGAGAGATTTCGAGGTTGTAGGTTCCGCATATTCACCAAACATGAAACATACATGAGAGGGAGGGAAGGAGATCGAAACGAGACGTTCCTGCTGACAATGGGCCGCGGGGGCGGAAGGGAGGAAATGATGACAGGAGGCAGAGAGGGAAAGAGATAGTCGTTGAACGTGTCGACTAAACTGGCGAAAGCAGAAGGAGGAAGAAAGGCAAGCAAGGAGGAACATGAAACGTGAAACGTGGAAGGAAGGCAGGAAGGAAGGAAGGAAGGAAGGATAGAAGGGCGCCGAGCTCCGTGGGCCAGGGGACCCGTTGCTCCGCCTATCAGTGCGCCGCCTCGCGGTGGTGAATACATTTAGCCTGGTTAGTTTACAAATGAATACAGCGATTGAAGCAACTTATAATATCAATGTACCCGGATGGTCTCAGTCGCTCTCGAACCGGCAAACCGGGCTGCTACCCCTACTGCGCCTCGCAAACTCGCTGCGTTCCATCTTTCTCTATTCCTTTCTCTCCCTCTTAGCCAAGGCAACTCTCTCCTGAGCGTTCGTCCGTTCGCCTGTTCGCCCACTCCCGCGGGGCCCTCCATACAGAATGGCCATATTAACTTGATAATTAGCTCGGTTATACGACTTGCAGATGAGGAAAGACTCCGGGACGGACGTCGGCTACCCCTACCCAGGGTGGCGGTGGTAGAAGCGGTGGCGACGACGACGTCGACGGCCACGGAGGCGGCAGTGTTCCTTGCTCTGCTCTCTACTATGCTATGCCTCGGCACGGCCGTTCAGCTCTCCGCTACGTTCCTTCGGATGGAAATAGAGAACCCTTAGTTCGTATTCCTCGCCCTGTCTGCCAGGAACCCCTGGTCCCGTGTATCTACCGTGCAATGTCGATCGCAGTCTTCGCCCGAGCGCGCGGTTGCATCACGCTTCTTCGCGGCAAGGCCGCGCTTTCATCCGCTAATCCTAGCACGTTGCTTACCAATCGGCAGCGCCACTTCTCGTACAAGTAGTATCTAACCTATTTCCGTTATCTGCGCGATCATTTGCCATTCGTTCTCCTTTAAATATTGCTCGGTGGTGTCGCGTTACGTCTAACCATTCACAACTAAACGCCATGGAGCTAAGACCTCTTTTCCAGTCATCAGTACGGGTTGCATTAGGGGGTTGCAGGTGGCGCAAGACTTGGGACCCCTACCACGTGGTCGAAAGACACGTGGTTGCTTGTAGATCACCGAATCAAGACAAGTCCCCGAAGACAATCTATTGTGATATTCCTGTAATTTACAATATTGGTGTTCGTGGACAATTGAACCTTAATCACGCCGAAATAGTCAAGTGTGGTGCGGAACAAGTGACCCTTTGGCTGAGACTGTCATGGTGAAAAATTTCAAGGACTCTTCTACGTCATCGACCACGTGGTACTACAAGCAACAAACATGGAGGCGCTGCTCGTGCACTTAGTGATTCTACTTGGCATCTCCCCTCCTGTAATCTTTAAGGATTCTATTGCAAAGGACCTCTTATCTTGAGCATCCGCGATGATTTAGCGACACGTGCAGGACAGATATGACAATATTTGTATGGATCAATGGAGCCGATGAACAAAGATCACGGATTTGCTCTCGGGCGGATAATGGCTGCTGCTATAGGGAGGGCTCGCGTGTGTTAAGCGTGTAACGTGGTGTCCTCAAAGAGATCGCGATGGCCTTTCGAACGCGATCGTGCGAGAATACAAAGTACGCGACGTAGGCGCATTCCGGGAGATGACTGGCATTGAGAAGCGAGTTGGAGAGAGCCGCACCCGGCTCGACTCTGTCCCGCGCTGCCCCTCCGCAACCACACAACCTCCTCCACCGCAACGGCAACGCTTGGAATACAGAAGATGGCGGCCATATTATGGGCCCCCTTCCAGACCTCACCTTTTCGTCTTGGATCCGTCCTGGCATCGTGTCGCCTGTCTTCCGCTCCACTCTATCTTCGCGCTGATCCCCGAATACTGCGCTTCTACTCGGCTTACACGTACGTGTGGACGAGCCTATGGGAGATCCAAGGACAGGCCTGTTAAGCACACAAGACTTGTGAATGCGTCGGTGGAACGATGACTTTTCGTTTAAAAGGTGCTCGCACGTTTCTACCACAATTTAAGTACTTGATTCGCTAAGCTACTGCCATGCCTCATATTTAATATCCAACAGGATATGTTCCTTGACTTTATGTACTCACTTAACTCGACGTATCATGCAAGTGAAGAGAATGAAGGAGTGGGAATGGGAGATATATGAGAAAAAGTCGTGTTTCTCGGAGGAATTACGTGCCACCACGTAGGGATCTCGTCACGATGAGAACATTTCAACTAAAATAAAATCTAAACAGACGTCCTGTACGAGCAAGGTTCACGTGGCACGCTGGAGAGGAAGGACGTGAACGAAAATGGTTCCCATGAGCGGGTGTATGCGTCGCTACGTGCGTTGATGTACACTGGCCGGACGTGGGATACTCCTATCATATCATTCCTCACTCTTTTCCGTCGATAATTCTTACGGGTTTGACGCGCATTACGTGCAACCACTATTAATATTCCGCGCAGCGACGCTTGCGAGCCTGTTATACGGGACGATAATAATCGTAGCGAGATAAAGTTAGCGCCCGTGATAAAAAATAAAGTGGAACATTTCGCAGGAGTCGTAACGGCTCGAAGGAAGTTCGCTTAATAAATGTTGACTCGTGATAAATTTGGTCGTAAGGTCGTGGCCTCTTTAGGAGCAAGAGAGAGACATGGAAAGTAAGGTCGGAAGCTAGGGTGTCGCGGGCTGTGATGCTACCAGGCTTGCCGTGCTCCTGGCACCTGTCTTTCTTCTCGGTGTGGGCGCTTAGTTTTTGGAGGGGAGCCGCGACGACGAAAATAATGTATGCACCCCTGTACACGGGGAGCGAGGATTCGTATACAGAGCCACGAGGTAAGGGAAGCCAGATCGCGATGCGAGCCACCTGAAGCTGCACCGATGTAGACGATGCGGCATGGCGCGTACGTATACGCACCGCGATCGTTGCCGGCTGCGGCTCCTCTACGCGCCTTTCCCTTATAACCGTATAATAGCGGCTTAATGGCTAATTCATTTAATTCAACGGTGTGCCGCTGCCGCTACTTCGGGCATCATGAGATCCTTGCACTCCCAGTATACGTGCCACCCGTTTCGTAATAAGTCACTCGACTGAAGTTTGTTACTCGAGCATGTAAAAATATTTCCCTTTTGGACTGAAAAGTAACAGGAAATTATATTTAACGGTCCTGTGGAATTGGAATCGCCATCCTGGTGATCCTCAACAACGAAGTTATACTAATTTTTATTAACGCTTATGCCCCAGTTTTTTTATTGTCAAATACTGCAAGAAATTTGTTGCAATTGTATTTTATTTTGTCAAGTGCAGAGTTTAAGGATCGGGTCTCAACTAGAAAATGCCGTTACAGTCAAAATAAGCTGTCCTACACTGAGAAGAAAAAATCTTTCGAACGATGTTAATGAAAGCTTTTATTTATTTTATCACCATTTGCTTTGATCAGCAGAACAGAATTACCTGTAATCAAACGATTATGTTTGGTTCTGGTACAAACGATATCTTTTTTAGTTTATATTTTATTTCATTCCGTTTGACTGCGCTTTTTTAAAGATTTAATTATTTGTTAAAGTCGGAAACGGTAAGGAAATAGAAAGAACTTCTAAGTCGATTTCATTTGTGATTGAAAATTATTAAGAAAATCTATATGTTTCTGGTATAACAAAAATCTTTGCGAGCAGAAGAATATTATTTTTCTGGAGCATTTGTTTCGACGAACGAAGACGCAGTTTTAGCAGAGAACTTCGAGAGTCACGGCTAATAGTATGCGTTATTATAGTGTGGTCGCGGTGCCGTGATTATTTTCATTACGAGACTAGCGATCGCTATCGTTCTCTCGCGCTTCCCATAGAACTGCGCGTAAAAGTGCGCTCGCGTCCGCGGAAACGTGCACATACATCGCAGTTGATACACAGAGAGCTCGAGCTTAGATTTCATGTTTTTTTCTTAATGACTTGAGCAATTAGCTACGCTGAATGCCTTGCTGAATTCTCAGTCTGACTGTTCCGACGGTCTCTCATGGCTCTCATCCATCCTCGTCATCTTCGTTATCCCTCCGATCGCCGCTACATTATTCTCTGATACTTGACGACATTTGGAAACACCCAATGTCTCTATATTGTTCTTTTATATCCTTGAAACTTCCATTAATCTCTAAAGAAAAAAAGTATGATCCCTTTTATAAATGAAAAATTAAAAAGAAACCCACAAGATCATAGTAAATTCAACGACACGTCGTAACCCAACATTCATTAATTTTCTATATCAAAGTCATAAGACGATCAGCAACAAAGAATTTTGAGAGGTCCATATACGCATAAAGCTTCGCGCCTTTTCGTGCTATCCGGGTGCATTGTTATGCTAAGTTTCTGATCCCCAAGGTAACAATCGAAACGTTGACAATAGTGTATTCCGCGTTCGAGAGCATAAAAGACGAGTTCACAACGTGAAATCGTACGCCAAGGGTTGAAGTGACAAAACCCGTGGTATTATAACAATCGTGTATTTCCGCATATCGCGGCGCCTCTCTGTCCAGACTTTGTACGTGCCGTTCCGCCATCTTTCCCTAGGCTATATTGGGCGTTACGTAAATTTGGAAAAACAAATATTTTCAACGAGAGAAACGTGTTACGGTAGAGCTGACGGCACTGACAGTTCGTAGCAAGGAATAAGGTACATTTTGTGGATTTCACATTGTTGGAAGGGTTTTATCTATGTAGTACCAGCATAATGTGTACAAGAGAGAGAGAGAGAGAGAGAGAGAGAGAGAGAGAGAGAGAGAGAGAGAGAGAGAGAGAGAGAGAGAGAGAGAGAGAGAAAGAGAGAGAGAGGAAGAGATGGAATGAAAAAGATAGCACAGAGAGGAGTAGTTGGCTACGAACAGCAGTGACAAGCGTGGAGAGGAAACGAGAGAGATACGAGCAACCCCCGCAGGGGTAGCTCGGCTTGGGGGCTGCAAAGCAAGCTGGCGGCCCGCTCGCTCGCTCGACCCACGCGGATCTGCCTGGTGAATATGCAAATGTAATTGATATTACTTTTTAAATATTCCCCACTCTCTCGTTTGTCGGTCTCCCTCGCTTTGCGCGTTCTCTTCTATCCGACGGCGAGGACCCGTCTGTTGTTCGTTGGTTCGTTCGTTCGCTTTGCGTACGGCAAGGCAAGCGGGACAGCGAGGGTGTGCCTAGCTGCTTTATACACTCTCACTCTAAGTGGCTTTTACCCCAAGCGCGTTTCATCTGTACTGCTGCCGTCGTTGCTGCTGTCGAGTTGGTCGTAGCAAACCCCGCTAAGTAAAGGTAATTAATAGGGTTGCCGGGACCTACTCCAACCGAGATCTCACGGGATAATAACGAGACCGCCTTCGAAACATTATAACTAGCGCGTTAGGAATTACCGACTTGTCCTTCAAGACATTTGGCACGTTTTCATTTTTTTTAAGTCTTCGATATGGCAAATGAACATACCCAGACAAATGGGTGTAGTGCCTAGCAGCTTTAGACACTCATTCTACGTGGCTTTTACCCTAAGCGCGTTTCATCTATATTGCTGCCGTCGTGGCTGCTGTCGAGTTGATCGTAGAAAACACCCCGCTAAGTAAAGGTAACTATTAGGGTTGCCGGGACCTACTCCAACCGAGATCTCACGGGACAATAACAAGATCGCCTTCGAAACATCATAACTAGTTGCGTCAGGAATTTCCGACTTGTCCTTCAAGATATTTGGCACGTTTTCAGTTTTTTTTTTAAGTCTTCGATATGCTAATCATCTCAAATGTTCATCCTGGCAAATGAACATATACCCAGACAAATGGGTGTAGTGCCTAGCAGCATTCGACACTTATTCTAACTGACTTTTACCCTAAGCGCATTTCAATCGTACTGCTGCCGTCGTTGCTGCTGTCGAGTTGGTCGTTCCTGTTGATAAGTACTAATAGGAATCGATGGAAATGGACAAAAACCGCAGATTCAGGTAAGATTCTTCCTGGATCTATGCAGTTTTTCTTCATGTCTACCGGTTCCTGTTATTACTCTTCATCAAGGGCAACAAACACCGTTGAGTAAAGGTAATTAATAAGGTTTCCGGAACCTACTCCAACCAACATCTCACTGGACAATGATTGGACCACTTTGGAAACATTACAACTACCACATTACGAATTTCTGGCTTGTCCTTCAAGACATTTGGCAGGTTTCCATTTTTTTTTTCAATTCTTTAATATGTCTATCATCCGATATGTTTATCCTAGCAAATTACTATACCTAAACAATTAAGTCGAGGGCCTAGCTGCTTTATCCACTCTCACTCTAAGCGACGTTTAACCCATGCGCGTTTTATATTGCCGCCGTCGCTGCTGCTGTCGAGGTGGTCGTAGCAAACACCGCTAAGTAAAGGTAATTACGAAGGTTGCCGGGACCCAGTCCAACTAAGATCTCACGGGATAATAACAGCACATCCTTGCGAAACATTAGAACTATCGCATTACGAAGTATCGAATTGTCCTTCAAGACATTCGGCACCTTTTCATTTTTTTAATTTTCAAGTATTCGTATATTTTATAGTATATTTTTAAGTACATATGCTTATCATCTGGAATTTTTATCCTAGCAAATAAATATATCTAGACAAATTGGTGTCGTTGGTTTATTTCGATAAAATACTATGTAAAAAGGATGAAGCAAAAGAATATACCCAGATAAATCGCTGTAGGAGATCAATTTGAATGAAATACTATGCGGAAAAAATAAAATAGCGTTTAACTGAATGAAAGTATCATTTGAATCGAATAATTTCCAGTTTTTGATTTGTATGGAAGTAACGAACCACTTATTTAAGTAGCGAAAAGTCACTTTTCTGGATCAAGATCTGAGATAGTCTATTTTGCTACGATAGGAGCAAGTACCAAAGTTGTCGGTATTGTTGCCGAATAAACATTAAGGATTGTTTTTGGTAAGTAAGTCTCCACCATTCATCGAATTTTCGCGAAGTTAAATGATTTTCGATTACTTAAAAAGTATTAAAACAATTTTGTTTTATTCTTAACGCACTGACAACTACCAGTACACAGGACCAACAAAATGAGATTAACATAGAGAGTAATGTAATTCGTATGCTTTCCATGAAACTAAACACAAACTGGGGTAATGCATCTAGTTTAGCTGAAACCCCGAGTTTGTTTCAAGTATATAGGAAGTTTGCTTCCGCGTAAGTCTGACTCCGTTCACAGTAGATAATGGGTACGTGAACGCTCATAACCGCAATAATTCCGGTCAATCGGCTGAATAGTTCCGTGCGTACATAAATATTTTTCTACCAAATATAGAATAAAAACAATATTACATATAAACATCCATTTGTCAAACACGATAACGAGTTTTATTAAATAAACAGAAAATTCTTAACTACCAATAAATCATTCGGATATTATAGTCAGCAGATACATTCTCCGCTGATTTTGGGTGTGCAAATCTCGTGAATACAATTTGCAAATCATTATTAATTTATCAGTTTGAGTCAGATTATTATTAGTTCGAATTTTTTTCTTCAGTCGGATATTTTTTATATTTCTGCAATTTCCTTTTTCCGGTAAAGATTATCGTTGTAGAGTAGAAACGCCATGACATCGCTGAGTAAGCTATGTATGCGGCATCTATAAAATATCTATTTTAGGTACCGATTGCCCTTATCACTCGTAATCTTCTCAAAGAGGATGTCACAGTTGGCCGGAAACGCGAAAATCTATGTTACGTATACTGCGCTAGGAATAAATATGACTTTGTTGCTAGAAGTGGAGTATGTACACGCGGTGCACATGATATATGAAATGTAGATAGAGAGCTGGTAGAACAACGTATAGCAGCATAAGTTGATATAGATATAGGCGGGCATAGGAATGGCGCAGGGAGTTGCGTGCCGAAGGTAATTACCGGGTTGTTCCCCGCGGTAACACACACTAGCGATGGCGGATCCCTCTAGCCACAGTACACTATTCTGGTAGGCTGCTAGGTTTCTGCCAGGCCGGGATTCAAGCATTCAGGCATTCGGGCGACGCCACGCTATGCTGTTCCCGTCACACCGTTGGTTTCAACGCCAATTAAACAGCCGCTTGTCAAGGAGACGGCCCACGATTTCCCGCGATTCGTTGTCGCACGCGATGCGTTAAGCCACCGTCCACAACCCTTATTATTGTTATTATTACTTATTACGTGTCATTGCCACTTGCCAGCGGCACTCCAACTTAATCTAACCTCTTTGCTCCATTTTCTTTCCCTAGACCGGCAGAATCAGGAAGTAACATCAGACCTTTTCAGCCCTTCAGTTTGAATGTAACGATAAGATTCTTGGACTTGAGGGTTTGAGTGCATTTATGGTAACCAGTAATTTCGAATTGATCCTAGTAAAAATAATCTCACGATGATTAGACGTTGATAGATTGTATTCAGTTGCTTGTTTATTCCAATTTTTTTCTGATGCAGATTTATTTCTTCATAGATTATTTCTTTCAGTTTAAGGTCTGCATTTTATACAGGTTAAATCAGCAATCTTTTTGGTGTCAAAAACAATGTAACGACGATTATATGCTGATAGATTGTACTTAATTGCTTGAGTAGTTCACTTTTTTATATTAACATTTTGTTTCAATTAAATCATTGTTTCTACACTTATTTCCAGCTTAGTGGAACTTTCAATTTAGCTTATATAATTCTGAGTACAATATTGGTTCACCGATATATTGTGTCAATCTAAAGTAGACTTTATATTGAATCAGGGATTGAAACGTAGACTGAGAGAAAAGCATATCGTTCATTTAACGATTTCACATGGTAAAACGAATATAGGAAGGCTTGCAATGTTTTATGGTTGAAGCGATGATAATATGGTTCAATAAACGATACTTGCAAGGTTTATTGGGACCAAACGCTGAAATCGTATATGCAATAAAACGGCATATTTAAAACCATTAGAATAGTTTTTGAAACTATTCTCATTTTGATGATTGCTACTTTAATTATATTTGCTATAACCGTAAAATATAGACGGCTCTCCTGGGAATTATATTAATGGTTCATCCGACTATTTTCTTATATTTGGTATAACCATAAAAAATAGACGTGTCTCCTGGGAACTATAGTTTATAGTTATTTTATCATCAGTCCAACTTTATTATTTTTAGAATTACCAGATTTTTCTCTCAGTGTAATGACTACGTGTCTATTTGAACTAGCTTGAGACGCAGCTTATCTCTGAGTTGATTAAAAAAGCATGTAAATTGTATGGAATAATGACCCTGAAGCAGGGGAAAATGAATTATAACCTCTCGACCGATTCGCAATCGTGATCGAAGCATTCGTCGTTGCCGTCGCCGCAGGAACACGCCAGCCACATTAATTTCGTCCTCTTCGTGTGTACCGTACTAGTCCCGACGACAAACGTATATACGAACCTCGCAGAAGTACTTGCGAAGGTGCAATAGTTACTATAGCGTAGCGGTTAATAGGTAACGCCAGAAGAAAAAATTGCGCTGCATGTAGGTCGCGCTAAAATAAGAATAAGCTGGTCGATAGTGTAAAAGAACTAAAAGGTGCGTGTGTAACAACGTACACTAAAGCTTGATGAAAGTGCTGTTAATGCGGAAAATGTTCAATTCTTCTGTAAAAAAAATATGAATTCACGAGTGGTGCACTAGGATAAGATAAACAAAAATAATTCTTTTTCTCATAGAGGTCTACATATTATTTCATTTTTTATATCATTAAAATAATATGATGTGTCTTTAGATCACCGCATTTTATTACAGTAGGCTCCAAATGATCCCGTGAATGCAAATTCATGTGTGACGTTTTTGCGGGTTCCTGGCCTGACTTAAAAGATAAAAAAACGTTCTAAATCAATATTTGAAGATAACAATAAATTAAAAATATAAAAAATAATAACAATAGTAAAAAATAAAGTTCCCTTGACTTCCGTAACTGACGATAATATTTATATCATAATTATTTACAAGGTTTTCACTGTCATTCGAACTTTATTCGATTGTCTGGAAGGTTCCATATCACAAAGCACTTTTTTTTGTACTTAGTCTTTAGATAAAAAATTGTGCAAGATTGTTTGCTATTTGTTCCTCACGACTTTTTACCTACCTTGTAATTTCTTCAATTTGTTTTTTTTTTCATATTTAGTGATCTCTCCTGCGTGGATGATTATTTTTATTCTGTCTGGTAGATTATCAATGATTGTTGTCGCGACGTTATCATAGAATATTCTACCCGCTTCTTTTTTCTTCTCGCCACTTCAACATTTCCATTTGTCTGGATTCTTGTTTGCCTTCGATGATGTAGCGGTTGGTAATTTCCATTTATTAAAAAAAATCGATTCTTTAAAGAAGCTTTCCCTCTCAAATAATTCATTTTTTCTTGATGCCCCACGAACGATGCAACGGAATACGATACACGACGTCTTTCTACCGTTTTATTTTTCGACGATGACCGAAAATGGAATTCTACACTGAAAAATTTGAATTCGTTATTTATACAATTTATGATAGCTGATCTCGTTAACTTTTACTGTAAAGTATCTTAAGTCAAATGTTGACATGAAGTTTAATAATATTCATATTTAGCACTCATTTATTTGATAATTTTACGGTATTTAATGAGAAGTCAGAATTTCCGTTGTTTTTGATTTTTTTTTAATTTATAATATTTCCTTCTGTGGCAGATGGAAAAATTCATAAATAAGAGAAACAATTTCGATAAACATCTCCACCAAAACGTAAAGTATTTCATTTCAACCCTGCGACATTTACATCTAGCAGGTTATCCCAGCTTATGAGCGGAAAATTCACCAAAAGGTTCTCGTGCGGTAGAGGGAAAAAAATTGAGAAATACGATGAAAATCTCGATAAGCATCTGTAGCGAAACTTAAAGTATTTCTTGTTAACCGTGCCACATCCAAGTCTGTGAGGTTATCAGTGCTCGAGGACATTTGGGACATATTGCAGGTCACAAGCCCCATCTTAAAAGTTGCATAGCTTCTGTATAAAGTAAATTTACTCAGTAGAAAGGTGCGATTGTATTGCTGGTCTCATTGTGTAAGTCGCTCGACGTGTGCAACTTGCAGACGAATGGGTCAGTCGTCAACGTCCAACCTGCTAGAGCGGCAAATGCGCTTCGCGCACACACACTGCCTAGAATAAATTACATAAATCATTATTTAATTAAGGTGCCGAGGTATGCATGAATAATAATCACCTTGGGCACCGAGGGAATTCGCGTTGAGCGATATATCGTTTTCCCGACAATCGCCCTGACACCACACGTACCAACCTGGCCAACTAGGAATCACAGATAAATAAATACATGTATATTTGATGAGGAAGGAGCCGCTTATCGTTGAGCATAAGTTGACGTACGGCTCTTTTGCAGTTATCGCACCAGCAGTCACACCATATCGCGTCATAAAAACCGCAACGTGTTCTCGTAATTTTCGCTATATTTATATCACTTGAGATTTCATTTATCATGAGTATAGTAGCGCTATAAAAATGACTAAATGTTGGTAAAATCAATCAATACACCTTCAGGACATTCTCGACAAATCGTTAAAAACCTGACACTTTATACAACTGAAGTTCTATCTACTTTTATCATCGGTTTTTCAATAATTTATCACTACGCAAGAGGGAAAGTATCAAAAAAGCCCCGCTTAAAGTAATTATGTCAAATTGACAACACAAATCGACGTATATCAAAGAGTGCCATTTTTTTAAATATGTTAAGACGAAATATCTCAGAAAACTTCAAAGCGATCTTTAGATCGACTTCATATTATCTTTACTAATCAGTTATTTGTCATTTGATTCCAGCAAGGTTTTTAGAAGATTTTATGGCGGATCGACAGTCTTAAGATTTGACTTATTTGCGCGCCGCTTGAAATAAATAGTTGTCGATAGCGAGTCCCAAATTGCGCTAAAATGAGTAAAAAAATTTGGTACCGAATCGATCTCAAAATCGCTTTAAACTTTTCTAAAATTATTCGTCTCAATGTGTTTAAAAAGTGGCACTTTTAAAGATGTATCAATTTATGATCACACTTTGTCATAGTAATTTTTTAGCAAGAGTAGTAAAAAAGATATAAAAAGTAAACCATCATAATCAATTAGATTTAATTGATACTGAAAAGTATTAGACAGGACTATTATTTTTCGAGACCTGGGTTGATATGTGTTAGGTGGTAATTTTCATATTACTCAGAGTCCAGGTCAAACGATTCATAATTTTAGCTGTACTGTTATATTCGCTTACAGTTTTCTGAGCTCTAGCTTAATGACGACTTAATTTTCAATACCCGATTCGGACTATACAATTAAAGACTAAGTAGAACTATATCTAGTTATCAAAAACGATAGAAAACTTAACGTAGACATCAAAGCTGTGGCTAGATATATCCGTCCAACAATTTATAGTATTAATTCAGTCCGATAATCATAATTGAGATATTTTATTTTTCACACTTCTTTTATTACTGTTTCAATACTTTCCTTTTTGCGCTGAGTAACAGATAGTCGTGGGTTATGATTAACATTACGGAATATTTTCTTTACATAGAAATCCATTAATAGCGAATTATTTGGCATTACTTCGACTCATTCATGGCAATTCCGTTCTGTAGCATCTCATTTACCTTCAGTCCATTCTAGGCTTGCATATTTAATTGAGAAACACATTCCGAACGGGTCTCGGATCATGTACGAAGAGATTAAGGTTTACGAGCGACTGACGAACTGCGAAATTTGGCAATGAGGACATCTCAATGAATTAGGTTGGAAGGGAAGCTGCGTAATAGCAGGGTGCACGTTGCCGCAGTTGCTCAGCTGACACACCAACCCCCCCATCGACAATCAGCCCCCCGCGGCGTGCCCTCGTAGCACAGCGCGACGACGGCGAGAGCCTGGTACTTTTAATCATGCACCCACAGCAGCAGCAATATACCATGGCTGTAGGTTAGGACGTAGGGTAGAGCCGTCGCCCATGGGACTATTTTATTGAAATATCCCCTTTTAGCTGCCTAACTGCTTTATTAGCTCGATTTCGTTCTACACCTAATATCTTTATCCTCGAGAGGCTGCGGAAATCAATGAAAATTTCACACCATCACTAATCATAGCCTATTCTGCAATCGTACTAATACATCATTGTTCATATGTTCAATATGATCGGAGTTGCGAGCATCCGATTAGCTTCAAACTAACTCTGTTTTTTAAATTCATATTATAAATAATTTGACGGACAATTTTATTTTAATAATCTGCCGTATCTTCCCTTAATTTTTTTTTTTCAAACTTGACATTGATTCACGTAGAAGGATATTGTTTTTATATAAAAATAAATGAATACATACTGCAGCAAATAAAATAATGGAGAGAGTCATTCGTTTCTCTCTTGTTCATTACATAGTTTTGCTCCTATGGAAATTTCTAATAAGTCTACACGGGACGTTATATTTTTATCATTGTCTTATCAAATAGTAGGCTATTCTAGGAAGAATAAATGTTATTAATTTTGTTTTGAAGAGATTCAAATAAATATAGGGAATTAAACGATAATGATTTATTATAATGCTGATTATAACTTTAGAAAATGGGATCGAGGCAAGACCGTTACATTGAATCAATGTAACTTGCTTAACTACATTTTTGACATCTGATTGGACAGTATCAGAAATGGACTTGCAACTTAGAAGTGATGTCACTAATTCATTGAAACGTCAGTTTATAAATTTGCTTATTGAATGCTAGTTCCTTCCTGAAGCTTAATCTAGGTCCAGCTTCGACCAAACAGAAATACTAAGTTTACAACGTAAACATATATGAATCTCATATGACGTCCATATATACGTTCGCATATGATAACAGTGACATTCCCCAGATTATTAAGGGTAATTTCCTGATAACCAGATAGAAGAAAATTGGGAGCGAAATGAGATGAATACCTATTACATAATAGAACTGCAAGAAACCAAATAAGAAAAGTAGATTGTGCAACAAAGGTCGAAAGTTGGTGATTGCGACGAGTCTGAGACTGCAATCATACGCCAATTTTGACATGTGCTGTACATCATATTTTTTTCGACAAGTGCATGAATAGTTGTGCTTTGAATTATAGTTTTGCGGGACAAACAGAGAAAAGTGAGGTTACAAACTTTTGACCCTAGGGTTGAAAATAAAACACCACCGGCGAAAGTAAAGTAATCGCGAGCGGCGCTTGCGCCAATCTATCGTTACAATACTGCCATAAAAGTAACCACTTTCGGCCCGCAAAACTCCCATGAAAATCACGGCTGCACTTGGTGCAAGAAATAGCTTACACATCTGCTAATCCCAAGTCTGCTGCAGTGTGTGACTTCTTTCTTATCCCCAAAGTTATTTTATTTTTTCTACTAACAGCTTGTTAGTTAGATACCGTTCACAAATTTTTGTTTCCTCATTTTATTAGTAAAGTAAAACATCTTTATTAAAAATCTTGAAAAAATGCATTATTTATTGCACGCAGCCGTTAATCTGAGTAGCAGAGTCGGCTATCATACTAATCGACCATTTCTTTCATTTATTTTAATTACAGTTTGTAAGTCAGGTGTTTATCACAAATTAAAATTTTCTTATATTTATAATAAAGCCGAATATTTTTCTTACAAAATCTTGTAAAAATGCATTATTTATTGCACGTAGCAGTTTTTTACGCGTAGCAGAGTCGGCTGTCATACCAGAGACAACTAAACGGCGACATCGCGGCGTCGCCATGACTCCCTTTTTTTCCCGAGCTAGGTCGAGATCGCGTCTTGACGCGGGTTCTCTACTCGCGGAAGTTATTTCCCGGCTATAATGGGATAATTAACGCGCGCGAGAACCACCGATCCAGTGGATAGCCACGGCTGTACTCTCGTGCGCGTAGCTTCTGCTGCCAACCACACCTGCCGTATTTCTGCCTTCCTGTGCCTTCCTCTTTGCTTTCGAGTTATGTATCTTATCGTGTTTCACTTGCAGTTATGCCCCGAGGAAAATTTACTTCAACAATTGCAACTATTAAAGCACGCATGCACAAAGCACCAGAGCAAGCCGGAGAAATTTGAGATCAAGTGTTCCTTGAGACGTAATTCGAAGGGGCGAGTTGATGGACATGCCAACGAGAAAAAAAGGCTGAGTACGTAGGTCGATACTATGCCGGGGATCGGTTTATTCGTAGAAGCCTTTGTAGAGCCTAGTTCGATTCTCCACGAGCCCTTGCAGTCTGAATTCTCAAGGGACGTTCCATCATTTTAAAGCCCAGCCCGTCCAGTCGAAATTAGACGAACAATTTCATTTGTTGAGGGTGGTTGAACGCACGAGAGATGACTGACGATCCGTAGGGGTAAAATTTTCGACAGCGTCCCGTTGACGCTGTCAATCCGACGAATCAATTGAATTTTCCTGGAACTAAAGTTGATCCCATTGGCAGAGCAATGAAAACAGCGCCTGTAACATTTAAAGTAGCGTTATCATGTACGAATTCTTCTGGCATCTTACCACATACACTATTTTTTTTTCCATGTAGTCAATTAATGCTTCAATTTCACACGTTTAATCTCGATACATTATTCCATTTAGTGCGTGCAAGGAGTTGGGCCATTTTTCAACTTGTATTATTAGCAAATGCGTTACCGTTACTATTCATTACGAACCTGACCTCGCGTGATGTAGGTATTATTAAGCCAGGCATTTCTGCGCTGATATAATACCAAGAATACGCGACGTCTATCCACGATGGAATTACGGGGTGTATGCGCCTCGCGCAGCTGCAGTTACTGTTGTACAACGCTCTTTCCGCAATGCGGGATTAAGAGTTGATGTCCCTACCTTTCTCACCTATAGGAATTTTCTTTGGCTTCGAAAACCACGCGTTGTATACTTTATAAGACGCACGTAGTCCTGCGGGCTTTGTACCTGCTACTTAAATTTATATTTTTACCATTTTACCCTTGTATAAGTCACGAGATATTTAAATAGTCTTTGACATGCTTCACCGCATAGTAATTGTCATTCATTGATGGCAATCGCAGCCTGCATGGCTTACAGAAGTCTATGTTAAGGTGATTGCGAGTTTAAAACATTGATTGGATTGTGTTAAGTTACTTAGAAACTTTTTTTTTTCATTGGATAATCACTATGACACTCTTTGAATCGAATATTCGATGACGATGAATATTCGAATTTAAAATCGAATATTCGATGACGATGAATATTCGAACTTAAAATCGAATATTCGATGACGATGAATATTCGAACTTGAAATCGAATATTCGATGTCGATGAATATTCGAACTTAAAATTGAATATTCGATGACGATCAATATTTTAACATAAATCGAATATTCGATAAATTCGCATATTGAAACCCGAATAAAGCTCGAAATTGGATAATTATTAAGATACTATAATAAAAAATGAAATTGGAATTTCCAGAAGTATTATGCAATACGTCAGCGTTAACTTAATTGACTTGGGCCAGGTTTTTATACAGAAAAATTAAGTACTCGACGTTTTTGGAAAGCAATCTCGTACGCGCATCAGTCACAATATCGCCGGCAAAAGAAAACAATCTTTCACTCTAGACCGTCTAGACCGAAGTTGCTTGTATAGGCGAATATCGTTTTGCCATTAACGCTAGATTGCAGAATCTGGCATTCGCTACTTTCCACTATGAAACTTTGTCGAATATTCCAAAATTCCGAATACTCGATTCGAAAATCGAGTCGAATAGTACTATTCGATTCGATTTGATTCGATCACTATTCGCACACCCTTAGCTATCAAATTAGTCACAATTGATATTTGTCCCCTGTATTTTTTAGTACTACCATTGAGTAGTTATAATAAGTATAAAGTATAGACGAGATCTTTCGAAGCACCATTCATGGCTATAAATATCAGACGTTGCTCTAAATGATTATTGGGAATTTTTCGAACCTCGAAGTCGAATCGCCACAGCACTGTTTTAAAATTGGTATTGACTTCGCAGTAACAAGTCCAGATGAAGTAAAATGGCGGAGCGGCGGTCGCATGGCCTTAGGTCGTTCGATTGTCGAAAGCCGACGAAAGAAATCGCTTCCCACGGCAATATCCAGAGCTTGTGCGATGGCGTGGAGACCATCACGAATCCCATGCCGATGTACCGGGCAAAGTTACGACGATTCGCGAGCAACCGGACAACCAGCTACACGAGGTCTCGCCGGCTGTGGGCTACTACTAGCCCAAGCTTCCCTCCGATTCGCGTCGACTGCCTAGCCTACCTAGATCAAACCCCCAATCAACCGGTAATAATCCCTGATCACGGAAGATATTGCGCATTTCATGGGAATCACTGCTATTGCCTGCTGCGAGAAGATCCCTCGGCTATGCTACTCCGCTCTGCCAGTTCTTACTGTTTCCCGACATGCGATCTGAATTCAGCCCTATTCACTCCCTTATCCACCTTCCCGCTCTCCTTCTTTCCTCCTTCGTTGACTTATTTACCTCACTTTATTTCCACGCTGTTATTGCTCCACTGTAGTCCTAGCGATACCGATAAAATGTCAATCCGTTGCAACAGCGGAACTAGAACATTTCAAAAACTGTTGGAATTGCCGGTCTGAAGACTTATATTGTGTCAAATGACTGTCATCCGTCATTTGCGTCTTGGGCTATTCGCATACCTTTCGTTTGAAATATGTAGCATTATTAGCTGAACCAGCAGCGGTATCCGCAAGGATTGACGAGGAGATCGGCGCGTTCAGGACCTGTGTCCCTTGACAGGACGAAACGGTCCGGTTGCGCTGCAACATGCCGGACGAGCATTGCGAGCTTTTTTACGCGTCTGTCGGAGGGAATGTGCTCGAAGAGCTCTCTCGGCTCGTAGCGATGTGGCTTTGCCGGATGTCTGGATCCGATGTTGTGCCTCCGAGGCTGTAAGGAAGACCCTCGCGTGGTCAGACACGCGGGGAAAACCTCCCCACTCCAACTATACCCATTAATCATCCAAGTGATTCCATAGATGGCTAGCTGGCTGGACGAAGGAGTGAGCGATGCATGCCGAACTCGCGTCGTGCTTCGCTTTCAAACGAAGCCCGGTGGGCTATGAGCCAGCCCGTCGCCAGCGCAACATCAAATTTTTATCGGTTTCCGTCCGTTTTCATTCTAAAGCGATTTGGAGTCCTAATCCAAGATAAGGTTTTTCCTGAAATGTTATGGAGAAAGAAACAGCAACGAATAGTCTCAGTCTGGTTTCTCTAAAAGGTGTTGGGTCCTCCCAGTTGACGACCTGGACTAAAGAAATCGTGTTACAATTGCGAGGACCGCATCCAGACGCTGTTGTACCACTGGAAGATCCCAGCTCTGCTGAGATCTTGAAGAGACCAGTGCAGAAGGATCCGGCGGTCGCATGGTCACAACAAAAAACGGGGCTGACGGGCTCCAGAGTTGTCGGAGACGCAGTGGCCCACCGGCAGTCCGGACCATGTCAGCAGTTTAATCAATGCATTTAGCCGAATTCCTGTCTGGACCAAATAAAAGACCCGACGCCCCGATCACCAGCAAAAAAATTTCCAAGCTCTGACCGCACGCCGTCTTCGATTCATTGGCCGGGGTACTGCTGTCTAGCATTATTCCTTGTGTCATCCTCATTCATCTTGTTGTCATCTTCTCTTTCGTTCAGTTCTCCTATTCCAACTCATAGTCGTTCAATCTGACGAATCTGCCAGATAAAAGTGATCACATTATTAAGATTGCTAAAAAAAAGTTTTTCCCTCATACAATTATTTTCCTATTCCCTTATGAAAATACATACTTACTGCATAAGGAGAGAAAAAAAATTATCATCATATTTGAATAAGCGACGACGTGAAAAGTTGATTGGTACTCCGAAGGACTGACACTTTTTCCGTTTCCTGGACATTATCTGGCTTCACGAAGCGTTTAATTTACATCTCGCGCGTGCACCGCGAGCAGTTGTGTCAGTTCGTTTCATTGAGAGTCCCGAAGACTGCCGTTCTGCTTCCTGTTCTCTCGAATGCTCGAGCCCTATCTCAGTGGACATCTCCCAGCGGCTGGCAGCCGCGCAGCCAGTCAGTCCGGAGAACCCTGCCGCTGCAACCTCCGGCGAATAAATCTCGTGGCTCTTAGCGGACGAGCTCTTGCTATCTCTCTAAACTTCTTACGCATGGGATTCACAGTTCCTCCCTGAAGAACCGAGCATCGAGATCAAAATCGCAGCTACATCCGGACGAACGTTTAAAATGATGGAAAGTCAACATCAAAAGCCTGGGAGACTTTGGAAAATGATCTCGATGAGAATTATTCGACGAATCCAGGGGCTACTTTAAAGATAGTAGCGATTGGGTAGGCAACTGCACATCGTGATCAAAGATTGTTATAATCCACGATGTTGCGAGAACGGGTCATAGGCAGTGCAAGTTCCACAAGCTGGGTACGTACATTATTCGAAAGAACGGGCAATCCCGCGGAGTCACGTCTCGGGTGAAAAGTTCGTGACGCCCCGCAGGCCAAACAACTCGTGCAGTCTCGTTACGCCTGTCGGAAGTATAAATCAAGCGGCACAACTCTGCTCCCTTCAAAACTACTACGAGAAGCAAACAACGGAAGATATAACACCTCGTTCGACTGCAAAAAGTATAGCCTGCTTAACCTGTGCCTACCACTGCGATGTGAGCATCTGTGGATACCTTTGTAATTCACGGATATCTGCCCCTTACATCCACACGCAGAGTCTAGTCACGATAGTTTGTTCGGCCAACTGATAGCTGATATCTGTTGTGTCATACATTGAAGTATGCACGAGGTTTATGCCAGATCTGGTATTGGTCTGGATCGCCGATATTAGTGATACGTTACTCTTAGGAAAAACAGAAGCTTAGTATAATTTCATGATTCAAACATACATAGATTTGACTCAGAGTCCTTGATTCTGAATTCCCGTCTTCGATAGATTTCGGGAATTTAATGTCGCGAAAAACATTGGTTGCGAAAAAATCCGCGATTTTTTTCAAATACGTCTACGTAATTTTTGATACTTAATACCATTTAATACTTTTTTTAATACTCAAGTCTCGAAAAAAAGTATTAAACTAAGTATGAAAAGTCCAATACGCGAGACTCTTAATACTTTTTTCTAAATACTTTTTGAATACTCTTTTAATACTTTTTTTGCGCGGGTTCCAACAATAAAGACATTATAAAAATATAAAGACTCTGATCATTACATTAGAATTTTCATATATTGAGAAACTTCCTATTCGTTTATGAATTGTTCATGGTTTTACAGGTGACGCTTTACAAATTACAATTATCTTTAATATTCTATTTACTAAACTAATGGATAAAGCATAAAACTGTATCTTATTTAATAGAATTAAAGCTGAAAAATGAAAAGGAGTTCGATAAATATAGTTGGTGAAAACACGCTAGTTACACCAACGGAATCAATATTGATAATTATTGAGGACCGCTTACATAAATAGAGTTTATCACAAGTAAATTCGTGGTGAGAGAAATGTATTTTTGTGCGGAAAATAGTGAGGTGAACGTAGTTTTAAATGATACCATATTTTCTCCATTTAGAAATGACCATGTTTCAGAATCTTTTCTGAAAAATTAGTTGCAATTTGAGTAGACCCGAATTAAAATAGACTTTTAGTAAATGCGCTCGCCAAATAACACAATTCAAACAGTCTGAACAATTCAGTTGATCAGACTTTTACCTTCTATTGGTATAAATCCCGTAATGGCTACACCTCAAAATTATTAAGCACGTATATCGTCAAGCATAAGAAATATTTGAGAAAGTCGACAGAATAAAGAAAGTCATACGATTCATGTAAATCGTGGAGGCCATACCAGAGTTCACCTCGTTAAGAACCCGCTGAGACCGCGACAGAGAGAGTCAAGGGTGCTGCACGGACGAACAAAAAGGAATTCACAGCGTATATCGAGGCCGGAAGGGCTCGTCGGGACTTCTCCGCGGTGCGAAGAAAACTTTGAAAAGTCGTCGGGCCGAGTAAACCTGGAATTGCCGGATAATCCAAGATGATCGTCTAATAGCTTTAGGAAGGAATCAACGGGGGTGGCTGCTTAATATTAGCATAAGCCTCGCTTCGTCGGCTAACGAGCGGAAGAGACGAGAACCCAAAAGTGCTACGAAGAATCAGAAAAAAAACGGAGAGCAAGGATAACGGCATTAACTACTAGCTTCGCTCGAAGAGTCCACTGGTTCTTCCGTCGGTTCAAGTTCATCACGCCATTCTCAACCACTAAAACAGTTGCAATAAAAAAAATCACGACTCTCTTATCTCCTTAATACTGTCTCTTCGATTGATCCGTCCCCGCAGGCTAATTTTGTTACACGGAGAAAAATATTTGGGTACAGCAGCATGGGATTAGCTACCGCAGCAAAAATCATTAGCAACTATAGTGACAGAAAAAGTACTTGCTCTTACAGCAATATTCATTTGCTGTATCTAATTTGCTATAGTAGCAATAGCAATTTTCTATTGCAGCAATAGCAGTTTGCTGTTGCAGCCATTGTAGTTTGTTGGCAGTGCAAACAGTTTGTTGGCAGGTCAAATAGTTTGCTGTTGCAGCAAAAGTCGTTCGCTGGCAGCGCAAGCAATTTGCTGTTGCAGCAAAAGTCGTTCGCTGGCAGCGCAAACAGTTTGCTGTTGCAGCAAAAGTCGTTTGCTGGCATCGCAAACAGTTTGCAGTTGCAGTAAAAGTCGTTTACTGTTGTAGACCAAACATATGCAAGCTCATTATGTATACTTGAGGGTTATGTTACGGAGAACTTGGTTATCCTAACCAATAACTTAATTGACCTAACAAATTAATCGTTTGGCGCATATATATAACCAAGCGCTCAGTTGTTCTAACCAAGCATTTTTTTTCATTTTCTTTCTAGCATTTGTTATAAATTTGATAACTCAACTTCAAACGTTTGTGTAACGTCTTCACTTATGTCCCACGTTTTGAACACAGATCGCAAGGATCTCGGCGATTTTGCTGGTAAATCCATCGTTAAGAATACGCTGATGATGCGAACTACGGTCGTGAAGGTCATGAACGAACGTTGCACAAATCAGTATTGAAAAATAGATCACGACAGAACAATGGCGTAGCGTATAACGTGTTAGGACGTGCAACCCGCCTTTTTTTGCAGCAGCTCATTTTCTGGCGGAACTTTCTTCGATGGTTAAGCTAGCAATTTAAACGAATTTGCTCGAGTGCCAAATTCTTTTTGTGGTAGTAGCAGATGCTTGTTTATATGCACAAATATTTCGATTAATCAAACGCCGTCGCTACAGCAAATATTCAGTTGCTAACGGTGCGAATCCCTTTTTACTAATTTGTATTTCCAGCAAAATGTATAAGTTCCACCAATGAATCATTAGTTGGTTCCGCAAATAATCTGGGAGACGCATTTTTTGTTTCCGCAACTAACGCTTATTTGCTGAGAGACCAAATTAGCTGCTGTATGAGCTAAATGAAAGGCTATTGCAGCAAAATAGACCTAGCACACTAAGACTAGCTGCAACAACAAAATTATTTTTCTCCGTGTAGAATCAACTCACAAAAATGTCTCCAACACCCAGTAACAGAATTCCCGGTATTTCCAAGAGAGCACAAGACGAAAGTCCCCGATACCGAATCGTGTAGAGCAAACAAAGAAAAATCAAAGCAGCGACGGAGGAAAAAAACATAGCGTAGGTGGTTGACGCGCCCATATACCTATTGTCCGCGGGGAGCACAGATCGCTCCGAATACATTAAACATGACACGACCGCGTGGATGACTGGGTTATTTTTCTTTACCAAGTCCCGTAGTGTGCTTAGCTACATGGACGCAAATGCGCGCGAGTCGAAAGCCAACGCGGCATATGTAATTACGTCGGCGATCCCAAAGTATTCGTGCACGTTAACAGCGACTCTCTACTTTTGTAGCTATACGCTCTGTGTATCTCCTCTTCTCGTACGTCCCTTTTGCTCACGCGGTAGGCGTACTCTACCTTACATAGTACCTTACACGCGTCTATACGTATATGATCTTACCTACCTACGAACGAACGAACCACGTGCCGCTAATTCTCGAGCGGCTAAACTACCGCGCCACTTGCGCGGCTACTTATACTTGCAAAGTTCCTGCCTCCTTAAATTTATGCGCTATCGCGTGGATAAAGAGGTGCGATATCCGCGATTTTTTTTCGATATGCTCTATGGACTTGCCCGCTTCATTCACCGGGTCTATTAGTGCCACGGACATTTTTTTTCCATGAATATGCGAGTGTTACTAATCTGTGGGTTACCCTCAATGTAATATGTAAATTTGGGATTCTCTTGTAAGTTTGGCTACCGATGTTTGCTTGATGACCGACAAACAGGACTAGGAGGACACCCTGAAGACAGTAACACGCGGCCCAGTCAACTTCAACGCGGCCTCCGATGCTTTTTTGGACACTTGGCGTATCGTGGGAATCGGTGACGTGACAATCCTGTTCTGTCTTTCTGTCCGTTCGTTGTATGTTTGACTGACTTGAACGCTTCTCTTGAACGATCCGATTCAACGAGTGAGCACTTGTATTATATAGGACTCTGCGGACGCTGTTCGGATTTTCGTGCACCTGATACGATTTTATCAGCCAATTAGAATGACAAAATGCGATCACTGCGGTGGCCAGAGATTATTTAAAAGAATTTTCCGAGTGGAATGTCAAAAAGACTCCGGTGTAGATGTTAAGACACTCACTCATTCGACGTTCACGCATCGGGAATTCGTGTCACGTTGAGCGACGACGGCAGAGGCGCGATCACAGCGTCACGTACAATGCTATTCTTATATTCGTCGACAGCCGATAGTCACTCCAGGCTTTGGATGCTAAAAACAATGATGAATCGTACCAAAATAGTGGACGTTGGCTCCTGATCCTTTTCGGTATTCACGGAGGCGTCTGGTCTCCAAAATTCAATGGCTGTTGGTAAGCAGTGTTGGCTCCGTTAGAGCACGATTATAACCACTGGCTACTTTAAATGTTAGATTATGCGTTGCATTATCGTTGAAGGTCACTTGCGAAGTGGAATTGTCATCAATGCAGCGGAATGTCATTAGACGTTCGTCCTTAATTAACTTACGCTTTAAAATTACATTTTATTTCTTAATTGAAATATTGTAAGTCGACATCATAATGCTTAAGCTGCAATATTTTCTGCTTTGATATTCTGCTCACCGTATGGATAATTGAATAAGACAATGTATCAGGTTCGATATTTTTTAAAAATGTTTATTGTATGTCTCCAGTACAGACAAGAATTACGACAATATATATGTAACCTTAAGCGCCCACAACAAAAACTACAGCCTTTACATTTGCAGACAACAATTAAATAGTATATCTACTATCGGAATAAAAAAGTATTGATGCAAAAGTGAAAAAGTTATTGCCGAATTAGTAACCATAAGGTTAGCTGTGTTGAAGCCCAATTATCTGTTCAATTTTGAAGGCAAATTCGTAATTAATCGATAGAGATTTGAAGTAACTGCTTTTCCTCTTTTATGATTGATTCTTTCAAATTGCACATGTTTTCAATTTCAATTCAAAACATATGCAATTTAAAATATTCCAAGAAAACCTTTTGTTGCCAAAGTAGCTAATCCAGTCTATTTACGTCTATTATGCAGCCAGTATTGATGATATTACGGCTAGTATTACAGTCTGGTAGCTCCTAAAATAAGCTAATCAAAATTGAATCCCCGGATCCGCAAACAATAATCTCATGTCATGAATTTCAATATTAGTTATTGAAAATTCGTGGATCAAAAGTATACTGACGTTTCGTCATTGGTTCTCAGTATAAGCAGCAATCTCACAGTGGAATTATGGGAAAAACGAACCAAAAACCTAGAGCACTTTCAGATAAATGTGACAATTGACATCACCAAACAGTGGCAACCAACGATCAGGTTTAATAATTCATAGTTTATGAGATCAGATCGATAACTTGGCGCCATTATGAACAAGCACAAAAATTGGGGTGGGGGTCAAAATAACGAATGGCTAGAATAGCGAATTCAAAAATAAGGAACGTCTAAATGTAGAATGGCCATAATTATGGATTCGCTATTTTAACCATTCGCCATTTTCATCATTCGCTATTTTGATTGCATTTCAACAAGATGGAAAATACCGAATGGTCGAAATACACTCAGAAAAAATATCGTAATTTGATGATACAAAAAGTTAGTCCGACGATAATCTAACTATATTGTATAGTTGCTAGGAGAAACGACTATATTTCATGGCTATAGCGAATATAAGAATATATAGTTGAATCAACCATTATTAACAGTTTCCAGGCAGAAAGTTTATATTTCATGCTTATAGCAAACATAATTATAATAGCAATTATCAAAATGATAATAGTTTCAAAAACTATTCAAATAGTTTTAAATATGCCGTTTTGTTGCATATACGATTTCATCATTTATTTTCAATAAACTTGCAAGTATCGTTTATTGAACCATATTATCATCACTTCAACTATAAGACATTGCAAGCCTTCCTATATGCTTTTTATCATGTGAAATCGTTGAATCAACGATATTCTTTTTTCTGAGTGTAGCGAATGGCTGAAATAACGAATTCCATAATGATGACCATTCTAGCTTCAGACGTTCCGAATTTCGAAATTCGCTGTTTTAACCACTCACTATTTTGATCATTCGCTTTTTTGACCCCCACCCAAAAATTGCAGTCTTAAACTAGCAGACCCAATTAAACGCCACAACTCTCAATAGCAGATATTGAAAAATCATTTCTTCAGAAGTGAAAATATTATTTCGCAATCGATGACAATCAGGTTGACTCAGACCTCGAGACTAAAACGGACTATGCGGCATTTCATTGCCACAACCAGCTGAACAATTCAACCGAAAGACGCAAGGTCGTAAATGTCTGGCACCCATGCACGAAGGCCGTGGATCACGTAGTTGTGTCGCACGTACATGCGACCTGGAGTATAATCCGTTCGTCACTCGTCGTCGTTGTCGTCGTGCTTTTGCGTGGGATAAGACGTCCAAGCAAGAAATAAGAAGCGACGAAGAACTGAGAAAGTCCGGCTTCCTCCTGAAGAGCGGCGTCTTCGTCGTCGACGACGTTCGTTGTGTTGCGTCGGCAACCGACGAGCACCAGCAGCGGCAGAAACGTACCCAGTCGCGTCTCCACGAAAGCCTCGCCTTTAAGCCTATGTCTCAGCCGCAAACGTTCTTTATTCCGACATATAGCTCTTCAACGTCTGTTCCTTCGAGCTTCCCTCACAGATTCCTTCGTTTCCACGCTCTCTCGCACCTATTCCCAGCTGAGGGCTCGCGACGTTACAGCACCGCGACTACTGCACGTCTATTTCTCCCGTGGGAAAGCTAGAGACTACTGTCACACGGTTAGCGAAGTCGGAGAGGCCCTCATCTTTCCCGGATACTCGTATCCTGTAACAGAATAACGCCCTGACTGGCGTGAGCAAAAACTGACTAGCCAATTTATCGTGTAGCATCGATCGTATTTTATTTCAATCGAACGAGCTTAAAAAAAAGTTTCTTAGCTTTTGTACTATCGATAAAAATTCATACACTGTGAAATATTTTCGTTTGAAAATTCATATACCTGTTTGAAGCATCGGATGCTCATACCATGTATTAGTTTTCAGATACCCCGTCATTGACAAATACAATGATGGTATATTAAAACACTCACGTACGGTAATCTTTAAATACGAGCATCGTAGAATTTTCATACCATTGTAAATTTTAGAATAAAAGTATATTAATATGGAATTCATATACCCGATCCGTAAATCTCATGTCATTTTATATAGTAAATTTACTTGGATTTTACAGTATAATAAAGATAGTAATTCAACTGAATTACAGGTAGAGTAAGTGATGAGTGTCTTCGTGCAGCATTTGAGGACGGTATTGACATAATAAACGGCCGAAACCTTATTTGATTATTGAAAAATCATTTCTGCGAAAAGACTGCAAAGTGGACTTTACCCCTTATAGATTTTCCATAGCATTGATTTCTTATTCATCTAATAAGATTTTTGGCTAATTACACGAAAAGAGAATATGAGTTGCCCTAACCAAGAAATGACTTGGTTCAACCAATCGATCATTCTGTTTTTCTTGCAACTTAAATGGTACCGCCAACGATACGAATGGTAGTGCCAATGATTCGAATAATAGAGCCAACAACTCGAATGGTAGTCCCAACCATTTAATTGGAAGACTAAACTTTTTGATTGGTTAGGCTAGATAATTTTGCAAGTACCAATCGTCAATCGTTGAGTCTTCAATTCGATATGATTGGGGCAACTAATTTTTTAGAACGGCGATACACCAAATTGAAGACGTTGTTGTCACAACAAAATTTTTTTTTCCATGTATGCTTTGTAGTGATTATAATTTCAATCATAACTAAATCTGTCTAATAACCGATTCTTGTAATTGAAATTCCGAGAAACGGTAACAGTAAGGGGGCAATCGAACTCGGCCTCATACGAGATACCTCTTCAGTCGAGTCGAGAGACGACAGTACGATTCGGGCGATCGCCGAACCTACATCGATAATATTACAAGCACTATATACTTATTAGTATCTCTTCTTTCATATTCTATCTTCAACATATATCTCTAATTACCCATAACCTGGCCAGGATATTTTTTAAGTTCTTCGGGGATGTAAGATCATTGTAAAAAAGATGAGTACAAAACCTTTGCAAATTTGTTATATTTATAAGCTCACTATTCGACAATTATCCTGCTAATTGGATACACAATTATTGACTGGACAATTTAGTCAACTTTGAAAATATTTTTACGTGAATAACTTGAAGTATGCAATATGAATGAGAATTTATGTGATTATCTTGTATGAATAATATATGTATTAATGTTTTATAATTTTTCCTGATATTTTATATTTAGTAAATATGCCTGAAAGGTTAAAGATCAAATTATATGTGATGTAATCGTTTTTTAATTTAAATGCCTTTTTCCATAAACATTCATTTTCCTATTGTGGTTGTGCTATTTATTGTATACTCATTTTTTTACTATTTAAAGTTATCGTGGTCATATCAATAACTTATTCGAATTAACATTGATTACAGGCATTCAATTATTTATTATATGTTATAAATTCCATTCTATAACGGGTGAACTATATGTTATAACTATTGAATATTTTATAAATTTCGATTAACTTATTTATTTTGAAAATTTATTTTTATAAAGAATAAAATCATTACATTGTAACAGTCTTGAGTAGTGTAACGACGTCGAGCACGAAACCTTGCAACCCAAGAATATTCGTCCAGCAGGGAAGCTTGTAACACAATGGGAAAACTAAGTTGCTAATAATACTTCGCTAACTCAATTTCAAGGTTTTTACGACAAATATTCACTTCAATCGTCAATATATCGGGTCACATATCTCAAAAAAATTTGTTCTTAAAATCTTAAAAATATTATCCAATTGAATCGTGTCACTGAGATCTCACAACTACATGGACGATATTAATTCATACATGTGGAACACGTAGCCTTTTGAGTCCGTAATTAATCCTACCTATGGCTTACTTCTTTTAATTAGCAATACATGTCTGTTTGAAGCGCCGCAATCGCTCTAATTATCAGATGTTGCGAAATAAAGAGAAAATTGGGAAGATATCGCGACCCAAAATGACTTATCATTTTTTCGGTTGTAAGTACGTCTGGGCTGAAATTATTTTTACGCTGACATGCTTTTTGCTTCGCTAAAGTACTATTAATAATTTGGGTTACAATGGTGCCAATATACTTCGCTGTCAGAAGGTTTCCCGTGTCATGAAGTTGCCGCAACTCCCCTATCAAAAAATAGTATATTACGCCACTAGGCAGCGAAAGTAGACTATGTCCAACCGTGTGTAAGATTACGACCCGAGCCGCAGGCGAGGGTGGTAAACACGCGGTTGGGGATAGTCTACTTTCACTCCCGAATGGCGTATACTATTTTTCACCATATCTGCAGCGGAAAGTTCGAATTACGTAAAACCACTAGGACGGGAATTCGAACTTTCCGCGCAGGTATGGTGAAAATTATCATTACGATTTACTGTTTTGTGTTAAATATAAGATGTTATTCATAAAATGATGATCGCTTCTATATAATGCTCAGATGATAACGCACGACAGACGATCTATGAACGCTCTAAAAACCAAACGTATTGCAAGTGTGTTATTTTCTATCTTTCCATTGTGACGCCTTGTCACACACTTAGAAGCGTGTTTAGTTTACGTATCGTTACCATGGATAAGCAAAACGCTTAGAAGTATGTAAGAACGCGTCACAATGTAAGAGATAGGAAATAACGAACTTGTAACACGATTTGGTTTTTAGAGTCAAAACAGCACACAGTTTGCCGTTTGAATTGTCATGGTGTTATGTGATCAAGAAAGAGTAATTAAAATGCTTTTTAGGGAAAAAATGAATCTCTTATTTTTGTATTAATCCTTACATTTCATATCCTCATAGTCGCTATACAGGCCGTTCTCAAGACTACATATGTAGAATAATGAACGTCTGAATCTAGAATTCCAATAATTATCAAATTCGCTATTCCAGCCATTCGCTATTTTGATTCCATTTTAATTAGAAGGAGGTTCAAAACAGCGAATGGCTGAAATATCTCATGCAACCGTGATGGCCGTTCTATATTCAGACGTTCATTTTTTCCAAATCCGCCATTTGAGCCATTCGCTTTTTTGGTCATGGGCAATTTTGATCCCCGTCCAATTTAAACTAATAAATCATTTCTCCGGATGCACCTTCAAAGTCTTTGGGATTAATGTTTACCTAGAGGGTTATTTACAGGATGCTGAGTGCCGATAGTGAAGGAGGCAGGATGAGCGCGACTCCCTCAGTGCACATCGTCCTGATGACGCTCAATTGTAATTCAGGACTCCGACTCGGCAGGACAATGCATAGTTTCGCGTGTCGCTTTGTTTTTTACGCAGTGAAGAGTCGTGGGCGAGCGAGGAGACCTGTGTCAGCGCGAGTCCGCGTCGAGCGAACATCGTCGCTGAGACTTTGCTCGGTTCTTCCCTGGCTCTCTATCCTATTCTCTTTCTCCCTCTTCCTCTCTCTTTCTGTTTCTCTTTTATACCGTCCCGAGTCTCTTCTCGTCGACCGCGCTCGGACGTTCCGCCGCGTCACGTTCGCCTTCAGGTTCGTGCGTTTTTACCTTCTTACTGTGCACGTATTCGCTTCGTGAGGGCCTCGCCCTCTTCGCGGACGAGACGAACCTCGCTCCTGCGTATACGCACAGCTCTTTTTCCATCTTTCACATGTCCCCCTATCACGCTCTTTGTTCGACTAATACGCACATTGCGAAGTAACGACGACGAAATAAAAAAAAAACCGAAAACATTTCGAAGGCAAACGAAAAAAGCGCATGCTGTACACGTGGGGTCACGTATTTACAATTTATTACAGCACGGTTAGTGCTGTCATCTTATAAGTGATCAATGCGAGTAAAGATTTTGTTTGCGAGTGACGCTTTGAAGTCTGGTGTTAATCCTGCTTCAGAACGTTGACGTTGTCAATATTTTGCAAACTTGATGGCACAACTTGCCCTTCAGCGAGTTACAACTTATTAAAAAATATCTATGGACAACATCGATTTAATTGTGTGATGCAGAGAGAAATTTCAGAATACATTTTACCATTACTCTAACTTTTCAACGATAATATACTTGGAAAAAAATCATGTGCCCAACTTCGATCACGACCAGAATTACTCCACTTTACAAAACAATTTTTCATCAAACAGATGTAATCAGACACTCAAACTATGCTATGAAAAAGTTTACTTGAAATGTAATGTACAGTTATACTGCAAATTTTTGTGCATAAGCTGGTATACTAAATTTACTGTGCAAGTGCAATGTCAAATTTATTTTTGGTAGAGAAATTTCAATCATTTACTTTAGTGTAGTGTAAAAGAACTTGAATTTTTTTCTCTAATGCCAGGGCAACAGATATAAAAAAAACTTCCAGTCTTTTTCGATGATGTTTTATGCATTGAATAATCCCTACAAATTATATCTACATCCAAATTTCAAGACATACGAGACTAACGTATGAAAATCCTTGATAAACTTCATAGCCACGTTTTTCAAATCTGTCCTATTCGAAAAAAAAAAAAAAAAATGCAAATTGTTACCATAGGCTGAAAGATCTCGGTTGATGACCTGTTGTCAATTCATGTAATTCTTCATCTGTCATGTCCGTTTCGCTGTCAAAATTATAAATGTAAGATGTTATAAATTGTCAATGAACAAGTTTACGACTGTTCTACTACTTATATGCCCTTTGAACCATTTTTTATACAGTGCAAATATATAACATATAAAATGGTATTCGTTTAGGACAATCGAGGAAAATGTTTGGATGGTAAAAAATTTTGATGGTATTTCTTCCAACACTAACACAAGCCGGAGAATTATTCTAAGATTTTTTTTTTTACAAATGTACATTTTTACAAATGTAACATACATGTAATAGCGTTATTAGTTTTTTGTATGATGAATCGGGAGATTCAAATGATCGTAGATAATTTTCAATGTCCATTATCGTGTAAAATGTGCATTATGATAATAAAAAGAAACTCGTGAACTTTTTGATTACTTACGAAAATGTGTTAAAAAGTCTGAAATCATTTTCAGCTTATTAAAGAATGAAACGCTTCCATCTTCTCCATATCCATATGTTTAACCCAGATCATGAATGGCGCCGTACGTTATCAAAAGCTTCGCGATGCATTTAGTACATGCGTTTTTGAAGAAGGTAGATATTGTGCAATCAGAGGCAGTATGTTGATAATGGAATAAAAAAGAAAAAAAAATCTTAATTTATAAAATATCCAAACAAAATCGGCCAAATTCGTTAATTTTTTATACTCAGGTCAGATTAAAATAAAAATTGAATGCTTAACTCGAAATATTAAAAAATACAAAAACTATAATATTTCTAAACATCATTTTCTTAGCCCAATATTTATTTTCTAAATATTCTATGTTATTTCTACTATTCTAAGAATTCGTAATTATGTTCCAGAATTTGTTCCTCTGAATCGAATCAATAATTTATCATGTAAACTGAACTAAGTTTTATGATGCTTTAATAATTTTCAAAATAAATGCAAGGCCGATAATTGAATATACATATATATATCGCATAAAACAGAAGAAATACAATTTAAGAAAATGCAACTATTTTTTAAAACAGTTTATTACCTTGTAGCAAAGTTTAAATGACACGCAATGCACACGTCCACAACTTGACCAATTATCATTTCGAGCCCGCATTTATACCGGTCAATGTTGTTCAATGTGCGTGTACGATGAATTTCTTCGTACTGCAATGAGAAATTATCTCGTAGGGGTTGAAATGATGTAGATGTAGTCGCGTATAAAGTGCTTAAGACTTGAAGACCCAGATCGGTGGTCAGCTGCTATCCTGCGAATTCCGGAATACGGGGAGAAATACATGGAGGTATGTATATATGGTTAGTGCACTACGGTCACGCTGAGGAGATACACCTGTCCCCATCCGCTACCGGTCGAACAGTTCCGAGTCAGCCGGTAATATATACACACACAGAGCAACGGACTCGTCGGCTACTTTATCTCAGGTTGTCTATCGGTAATCTATCAAATTGGCCGGTGCACGAGTGTATAACGATGGTCATGGTATAAGGTAAGAGAGAGAGAAAGAGAGAGAGATAGAGAAATGCTCAAGCTGTGAAGTGACCGTGGCCGTGGCTATCGCAGTCCGATGTGCCCGTGAAGATGCCTACGACACGATGCGGGGACACATAAGCGAAGAGGCCACGACGAGGGCGAGGACGATGAGTAGCGGTCACGCAGCACAACACGGACCCGCTTATTATTGGCCTCGGGGATAGGGAGGCGCGTGCCCCACAGTTAACCCAACGACGCTGACCATCCAAATCTCACCTGCTCGCTCGCTCAGTCTATACGAGCCTCTCACAACCGACGACAAGGAGCAGGCGACAGGCGACACACAGTCGACAAGCGTCTTGTTTCTCTTTACGACATGCTTGCCCTCTGTATCGCTCCATCTCCTCGCACGAAAAATAACTTCCGGCTATAGAGTGCGACAATTTAGTGGCCTCGGGCTGAAGGAAGCGTCCGCTTCCTTCACGCCTTTCTTCGTCATGCCACTTTTCCAGTTTCTCAAATACATCCTACGGTTGGATTTTGCTTAAGGGACTATATTAGGATAAGCGCTGTGAAATTGGCCGATTTTGAATAGAAATTATTAAATTGAATGTCTTTGAACGTAAGGGAAGCATTTATTCGTAAATTGAGTAAATTAAATAATTTTTTTGGTGCACGAATATCGAGGGGCAAGCGACTTATGAGCTAACCGTCGAGGCTGTTGAAAACCGAGTCACTTCACACGGAAAAGAAGCGTTAGTTGCATTAGCGAACGAGCTGTTATATATGCTTTAACTAAGTTAATGATTAGAGCAACCAAGTTATTGCTTGGCCGCGAAAATTATTGTTTAACTAAGAAAGTTATTTTTGTCCTTGTAAGACATTGCTCGGCCGGCCAAGTTATTGTTTGACCAGGCAAGGTATTGGTTACACCAGTTAAATCAACTTGGTTGATTAACGAATAACATGGTTGATCAACGAATAACTTGGTTGTCTTTTTTTGGCTGTAGATTCAACTGAAATCCAGTACCGAATGATCTCAAAATCAAGAATCGCACCACTAACTTGGCGCCAAGTTAAAAAGAAAATTAATAATGATTACTAATTACTTTGTTCATAGAGAACTATCTACTAACTCATTCGAAATTTCTAAAATACAAGCAAAAACACGCACTCACTATAAAATAATTTTTGGAATAAAATTTAAACCAACCGTTCAATTATTGACTAAGATATTACGAAGTAATATTTGAAACTCCTCTAACCGCGTATCAAATTTTACCTCCATTGCTGAAAGCGGTTTTTGAGATATAGAGGTTGAATTTTGTATACACACACGCATTTACCTAAAAAATTTTGTTAAAGCACTTTTCTCAATCTCTAAACCCTTTGGAGTATAACGCCATAAAAATCCCAACAAAGAATGTATCCATGAAAACAAAGTTTCCTTCCTGATGACACCTAGCAAAATTAATCGAATCGTACGTGGATTTGTAGTAATATCTGTAAAAAAGAATACGTACATTTCATGCAAAATTCTTCGTAGGGGCAAAAGTTTTAAAAATCAGTAAACCAGGCGGGTAATTCCCGTGACGCCACCCTCACGGTAAAATAACTACTTATTATGTAATGCATTAATCCAATCACCTGTTGTGCAAGATGAACTTCCGAAATGCTTTGAATTCCGCGCACTCAAGGGGAAGAAATATATAATTACCTAGTAAGTAGCGCGGTAGCCGTGAAGCGCTAGTGTCACCAACTATCCGCATTGCAAAAACCATTGTAAAACTTCACTGGCTCGACGTGCCGGAAAACTGTAAAGACGGTGACCATCTGCATCGTCGTCAAATGACGCCCCATCACTGAACTGGACTTGAAACGATTAATTACAACATTTTCAACGCTGGGAAACCTACACTACAAATAAAGTCGAAGAACTGAATATGTGAATCGTTTCAATTTGAATTGTTTGATAAAGAAGACTTATTGAAAGTCGCTGATTTAATTCAGATTTGATCAGCTCTCGTTGTGACAGTTGCTAGAGGCAGACGAGTTTGCACCCGCGATAATGTCTATTCAGATAACTACTTAAGATAACAACGCGAGCAGAAAAATTCGCTAGCATAACCAAAAAATGAGTTGATGTAACCTATCGGTCATCCTATTTTCCTTACAACTCAAATGGTACTGCCAACAATTCGAGTGGGAATGTTGACGTTTCAAATAAAAGCCCTAAATATAAAAATGTTAAGATGACTAATCTTGCAAAAACTAATCTCAAATAGTTAGGATGACTATTCGTTATGGTTAAGGTAGCTAATTTTCAAGATCTCATTGAAGAAGAAAACCCACACGGAAAAAAATGCTTGGTTATATATACGCCAGCCGATTAATTGGTTAGGATAACCAAGTTATTGGATAGCGCCACTAAGCTCATTGTAATCTAATCAATAACTTGGTTGGCATAACCAACAATTTCATTGGTCTAACCAGTAAAGCTAAGTTTTAGCTAAGTCTTCTTTTCCGTGCATTGGATGCCTTACAACCTAATGTACTCGTAACGATTTTGATATTTGCGATGCAAAGAATTAACACACTTCAAGCTGGGTTAATTTTTTTATTGCTGTTTCAGGAATCCCGTCATTTCGTAAGACGCCGCGTTTAAGCCACAACTATATATTTGTGATATTTGGGGAAAAAAATTCAATAAACAGGATTTAGGTTTGACAATAGCACGGAATTGCACATGAATTACATTATATTTCAAATGATGCGCTGACACAAGGCGCCTGGTTATTAAGGTTGATTAAAGTGCCCTCCTTAGTTGACCTTTATAACTAACCATTATTTTAAATCTCACTTAACCAATTTTTGCATATTTCGATATATATTACGACACTCCAGAACAGCTTGTTTGTTACACTATGAATGTATACATGAATAAGTATAGAGCTCTCTTGGACATACAGTAAAACGTAGGTGCTCGAAGCTACCGCACAGTCTATGCGACTTACGATGACGTGCCGGGATTAAAAGTTGATTGCATATCGCAATGAATATGCTTTATCGAAAAATCATAAAGCAATTAATAACGTTCATTAGAGAGTCCCGAGTGCGAACGAGTATACGTAATAATAACTCCGTTTGATAGGTAATTAGGCGAGGGAGCAGGTAATTGCGTTAATTGAGACTCTGAGGCCAAGAGCGAGACTGCGGGCGTAGGAAAACCCGGAGCGCAGTCATGAAGAGGAACGCGAGCGCGTAGCGCGTAGCACAAGGGCTGGAGCGCAGAACACGCTCGTCCGACGCGACCCGCTATCTGTCCGCTCTCGCTCATCTTTCATTTTCCAACGCGCTCACGCTAACCTATCGCGCTTTAATTACCAGAGGCATGCCGTTTCATATAACACAACTTTTCAGCAACTGTATTCCCGTGGCGGACTGTTTATACGGCAACTAATAAACTTCCTCAGGCGCTTGCGTGCAGCACCGACAATCTAAGACATACGTCGGAAAATCCTTGACAATGCGTTGTCGAGAGATTTGCGGCTCTAGTTTGTGGAGTAAAGGATGAGGCAAAAATCATGAGGTCATATGATAACACTTAAGGATGTACGATACGGACAGTCCCGTCAAAAGTGAGTTTCAGAGACAATTTCGATCACTTCCCGATGGCATAAAAATCGGAAAAAAATAATGCCTATAAAACGTGCTGAAAAGATTGATTTTGCATAATAATAATCTCAAAAGGCTATTAACAAATTGATGAAAAAAAAAATTGTTCAAGAAACAATCAGTCAACCTAACTTTTTTTCTAATGAAAATGATATGTTAATTTATTTGAATGCATACGAACTTTTTCAGATTTTTTCTTAATTTCATTTTGATGTTTTTTATTTTCAAAAATGTGCGCGAAATAACGATTTTGGATATGTGTTTGGCATAAAACCATGTACTATACTCAAGATTGTCTTGCTAAACACATATCCAAAATTTGTTATATTCTGCGCAGTTTAAAAAAAAAAAAAAAATCAAAATCAAAATATAGAAAAAAAATCTGAAAAAAATTCGTACGCATTCAAATAAATTAAAATATCATTATCATTAGGAAAAAAGTTAGATTGACTGATTGTTTGTTGAACAATTGTTTTTTTCAGCAATTTGTTAATAACATTGTGAGATTATTATTATGCAAAATCAATCTTTTCAGCACGTTTTACATGCATTATTTTTTTCCGATTGTTATCCCATCGGGAAGTGATCGAAATTGTCTCTGAAACTCATTTTTGGCGGCACTGCACGTATCATACATCCTTAAAACTTAACGTTGTTCATGTAAGTCACAACACTCTAAAACCCAAGCGTGTTGCAAGTGTGTTATTTCCTATCCTTTACATTATGACGCTTTTTTACACATTTCCAAGCGTGTTGCTCATCTATGGTAACAATACGTAAATCGAAAACGCTTCGAAGTGTGTAAAAAGGCGTCATAATGTAAAAGATAGAACATAACACACTTGCAACACGCTTGGTTTTTAGAGTGAACTGACGACTTTGGACATTGTCACAGTCATCAAAAACGTGTCTAAGACTACATGGTTATTTCAAAATGTGAGTTGTCCACATTCTTCGCCTCTTTATATTCTCTAGGAACGTACCTCTTAATTAGTGATACTAAGTTGATGAAACTCGACAGCATTATTATTAAGCATTTCTTTATGGAAATTTATACACTGTTGAGAAAGTTTTTTTTTTCAGATATCGCGTGTATTCAATTTTGTATACAACTTTACGGTATACAATTAATTTGTAGTATATCAGAAACGCTATAAAAGTCGTGTTTATCATATAATTAATTATTTTTACAACGTAGTTATATACTAAATTGGATATGCATTATCCACGAAAAAAATGTATATAGTAGGGAAAATCGGGGCTAGTCGAGGTTTTTTAACCTCAGAAAGACTTCTTTATGAGGAAGCGAAATGATTGCTAAGACCTTGTTGGAGTCTATGTTCAATTTTGTATGCAGGTACACGGTATACGATTAATGTGTAGTATATAAAAAATGCTATTAAAGTCGTGGTTATCGTATAATCAACCATTTTTACGTCATCGTCATAGATCTAATTGGATTCGATATGCAGTATCCACAAAAAAAACTTTTTGTAGTAGGCGAAATCGGGCTAGTCGGTTTTTTAAACATCAAAAACCATCCTTCATAAGAAAGAAAAATTATTGTGGACATCTTACTGCAGTCTATATGAAGGGGAAAGTCTGTGGTAGCTTCTATCAGATATATGGTAACTGTTATCAGACTAATTACTCAGTACACCAAACTAAGGGCATACAAGTTCTCCAGCCGATTCACAAGTGCATTAACGTATCGAGCTGAAAGTTCTGCCATTCATGAGCAGAGGAAGCTAAGGGGTCAAGAAGAACACCTATAGCTGCATTAGAGTGGGTCAAATTTTTTTTGGTTATCTTTTATTTACTATTTTTTTTTTTCACTAAAAATGCGATACTCAGGTGTAAGAGGCAGAAATTGAGAATAAATTGATATTGCTCGGGTTACTGCTTATTACCGCACTTTTTTTGGTCTTCATGGCTCAAACTCTAGGGGATGACCTAAAAATGGCCAAGAGAACTTGCTGACGAATAATATTTTGACGTAGCTCAATAGCAATCTTTGTTTTTCAACATATTGCATATTAATTGAAACATAATAGAATTTCGACTCGAGTTCCGTATAGGAAGTTGATAGTGAGGTTAGTATACATAGGTTGGCAGTAAAAAAAATGTTCAAATGTATTTTATTGGAAAAAATTACCTTGTCAATATTTGCTTTTTACTGCTTTTTATCGCACTTACTTTCTCTATGGCATAAACTCGAGGGGCTGACCTCACTGTTCACTAAGGAATTTGGTGCCAAATAATATCTAGACATGTTTGGAATGCGATCTTCGTTTTTCAACAAATTTTAAATAAAGAAATCATTAACAAATCAAGTTGCTTATTCCGTATAGAAGGTAAATATGATGGTCAGAATACATACGTTTGAAGTGAAAAAATAGAAATTAATAAAATTTCGACACACCCTAAGCACACAAAATTGCTCGGTAAAGGCTATTTTCGAGAAATTCATAAGCTTCCATGAGTTTCAAAAAACTTATGAAGAAATACTTGAAAATTTGTTTAGTTAAGGTGCTCACTGACATTTTTCAAAATCTTAAATACCTTGTAAAATCTGAACGCGTTAAGTAATTTATATAAAATATACACTAAATAACCATCAACCGGTACTATAAATGGCAATGAATTTCCATTTAATTTAGAGGCGTAGTTCACACGATATTACAGTACGAATCTGGCCCCTCCATCACAAACGTACACGCACATACATACGTACATCCAGACACTTTTTTAAACCTCAAAAATCTTCCTTTATAAGAATGCAAAATCATTTCTGAAATCTTGTTGTAAGCCCATATGGGTAAAAAAATCTATGGTAATTTCTACCAGATATATGGTAACTTTCATCAAATCTATCTCTCAGTATACGAAAATAATAGCAAGCAACTTCCCTAATCAATTTACAAGTGCATTGACGTATTGAGTCGAGAGTTCTGCCACTGATGAGCAGAGGAAGCTGAGGAGTAAAGGAGAACACACATAACTCTGTCCTCCCTAGAGTTTTCTGTAGGCAGAACACAGTGTGTTGGCTGTAGCTTTGGAGAGGATCGATAAAAAAATGATCCGAAGGAAGAGCAACGGGGGTTTCGATTTATCGCAGCTATCTCGAATAATTCGAGCATTTCTGCCCGGCTGTGTTTGTCCCTGTCGTGCCAGAGAGATCCGCAGGGACAAAGAACTAGAACGGCCACTCGAGTGTCTCTCGTCCCTCGTAAACTCAGCTTCGTAATGGGTGGCCCGTCGTCTTCGGTCGTCGGCCCAGTCAGAGCAATTCTTATAGTGCCGCACTGGCCTATGGTATTAGGTATAAAAGAAAGCATGATTATACAACGACGCAGCAGCAGCGACATCGCGGACATCTGCCGGTACTACTAGAGCCACTACAGCCAAAAAGCAAAGCAAGCGGACTACTTATTTTTGGAAATATCGTGCAATATTGTCCCATGGCGCATAATACTGCCGTAACACCTTCCGATATTAGCACTTTTTATGTAAAGATGTTGTCCTGTAAGTCCCCGTCTTATGCGCTCTCTCATATTAAAGGTTCTTAGAAATTACGAGGACCAGACCGAAGCAGTATCACAAGATTTTGTTGGTTGGTATCTGGCCGTTGTTATTGGCGTATCATGTCTGGAAAAAATGGTCCCATGGCTTGCTTTACATGACGTCCTATTAGATGAAGTCATCTGCACTACCGATTCATTCGCATAATTTTTAGTGTAATAATTTTAGTGTATCGAAGGAACACTCAGAGAAAAATATCGTAATTTAATGATGAAAATAGTTAGTCCGACGATAATCTAACTATAATATATAGTTCCCAGGAAGAACTACTATATTTTATCATTATAGCAAATATAAGAAAATAGGGCTGAAGGACCACGGTTGATGGCCTATTGGCAATAGTAAATAAAATATATAGAAATTATGTATGTAACTTATATGTAAAACTACAACACGTTTGTATTGTCAATAAATACTTTTACTACTTCTACTACTAAGAAAGTATGTAGATCAACCATTAATACAATTCCCAGGAGGAACGTCTATATTTCATGGTTGTAGTAAATACAATTGTAGTAGCAATTATCAAAATGATAATAGTATCAAAAACAATTTTACTAGTTTCAAATATGCCGTTTTGGTGCATATACAATTTCAACGTTTACCTTCATTAAACTTGCCAGTATCGTTTATTGAACCTTATTATCACTTCAACGATAAAATTTCGCAAGCCTTTCTTTATTCTTTTTATCATGTTGACTTAACAATATGCTCTTCTCTCAAGTATATCTCAAGATATTCTCTCAAGAACTAATGTGAGCCAGTACTTAATTTTGGCCGAGTAAATTGTTTTAGGAGGTTGAGTTAACCCGCTGGCTTACACGATTTACCTACATGGCGCAATTCCCCTAAGGGCGCCATATATGTATATATATATATCTATATAAACTATAGGGTTTTCAATCATTTCTATGCGGTTGCTCCGTGGGAATCATTCCGATCATTGAATTAAAACATATAATTCACTCAACCACCCGTGGTACTTCAACAAAGTACTGGTTACGTCTTGTATCAATATTATATTTTATTGATACAGCATACCCTACGGTTCATTGAGCAATTTCCGGACTTGCTGAACTAAATTTTTCAGTTGTGGCGCAACATCGTGAAGTAGTTGACGCACAAACATTGATTTAACTGGTTCAGAGCTCCTGCGGTAATTTCAACCTAATGTCGCCCTTAACTCAGCGACGAATTGGGTGTGGGTCAAAATAGTAAATGACCAAAATAGTGAATGGTTACAATAGCGAATTTCGAAATTAGGATCTTCTTAATCTAGAATGGTCATCATTATGAAATTCACTATTTCAGCCATTCGCTATTTTGACCATTCACTATTTTCACCTTCACCTTATCAAAATGCATTCAAAATAACGAATGATAAAAATGGCGAATGGCTGAAAAAGCGAATTCCATAATTATGGACATTCTACATTTAGACGTTCCTTATTTTCAAATTCGCTATTTTAGCCATTCGCTATTTTGGACATTCGCTATTTTGACCCCCACCCACGAATTGGCTAACCTCCTCATGAAATGGTCACAATTTTTTTTTTCTCAAAGCAGTAATTTCACAAAATTTCGCCAAATATCATCGGGCTTTTGTTGGTGTTGTAATATGGATGGGGAAACCCGTTCGTTGACTGTTCTTACTTTGTAAGCCACTTGATGAAGTCATTTGCACTGTAGACATCGTGCTAGTTGGGTGACTGGTTGTAGGCACTTGTTCAACGCGATTCACGATTCAAGATAATAGATTAATGTAGATTTCTTTGCGAGTCGAGGTGCTGGGTAATAATGCAACACATGCAGCGAGGACGCGTACATCAGAAGCCTGGACTGTGCAGTGGGAGTAGTAGATGCGCGCGTAGATAGGCCGCTATTTCGGCGTGCATGAATTTACTACTCTTTGTAAGCGTGGCGGTCGTGCGCGACCCCAACATGCGTATTCATGAGAGACGCTCTTATAAACGCCACCGCCATTAAACGATACGAATTAAAACGTGCATTTCTCGGACTGTCTGACGGATTAACGCCGCGGACTACACGGCTATATTAGCGTGGCTTTCCTGAGCTTTCAGAGTCTATACGAATGTTTTAATTTTTAGAAATGAATTGCATTTGCTGTTCTCACCACAAATTCGTGTACATTTTCGAGTATTCTGTTTATTATTCATTTAAAAAAAAATTTATTTCATTTCCCGAAAAGAATTATTGGATTGAAGCAAAGTGGAGCAACCGAAAAAGTATGTTTTTTAGCTCCGTACACAAATTACTCATTCTGCTTATTGTAAATTAAAATGTGTATAACTTTTAAAACATTCTACCTATTGTTTATTTATGGTGCATTCAAGATAAATTTGATCAAGTCCTGAACCTCAGCTTGTTGAATTGGGGCTTTAGTGACATGAGATTTCCTGCACTATTCCAATATTCTTTGAAATGTTGTTAATTGGTTTGTATTCTCGACATGTAAAACTGCTCAGTTGATGATATTTTTGAAAGCGATTATAAAAAATGAAAATATCTCGAGAATAGTTACATGATTTACATTTTCAGATCAATTATTATATTTTCATCATTAATTTCGATTTTTGTATCAGAACATCAGTACATCAGATGATTTTTTAAAATAACATCTGTCTCGAACGACACAGAACATTTTGGTAGGACTTCAGGATATTTCGTTTTCAATGCACGTATTCAACACATCTTTCAATCACGATCTAAGAATTTTATGGGGTGCAAGACTTGGACTCTAATGGTTGTAATTTCCACGGAAGCGGAGAAAAAAAAAGTGGAAAAAATAGTAATTCAAGTTCAAACAAAACTATAGAATAGCCGGTACATATACCTCACAAATATTGTGCAAGGATCTCCCATTTTTCTGTCCGATAATATTAGTATCTTATCTATCAGTTCAAGACTCGAGTTCATGTCTGATACTTTAGAATACATTATTCATAAATACCCGAAACGAAGTAAAAAATGATAGGATGTGTAACACATTAGTTATCAAAAGTCGAAAAATGCCCGCAAGTTCAAAACTACATGCTTCCCACAATTTTTATGCCTGTTTTTAAAATTCTGTACAATGACGTTAATAAAATTCGCAAAATGATCGTAATCTACAACAAGACCTAAGGTGCATATCCGGATTTTTTGCCGGAACGTATGGATCTCCAATTATACAATATTTATATACAAACAATATTTCAATCTCATTTACCAGCGCAAGACTGGAGCTCTTTTTTGAGTTTTCGATGACATCAATACATTGACTACGAATACCCGAAATACTACACATTACAAAATAACAGAACTTTTACTCCACTCTTTACAGAGCATTTACTCCACTAATAGAAAAATGCCTGCAAGCTCAAAAGCCCATTGTCTCGTTAATTGTTTTTTTTTTTCCTCCGTTCAGAAATCGCGTATGAAGACGTCGATAAAATTAGCATAATCATCGTAATCTACAACGAGAAGTAAAGTGCATACAGGCATTATCCGCGTAATGTATGGATGCTAAACTCTGTATATGTACCGCGCAGAGAGCAGAGGTAAGCGTGGCGCGGGAATGGACTCTGTATGGGGAATAAAGAAGTCTGTCGACGGAGCGTGGAATTCCGGCGTTTTGCATCTCGTTTCGAAGGTATATACGGGAGGTTTTTAGCGGTGGCAGAGTTCCACGAGTGTCAGGGGAGAGCGAGAGAGCGAGAGAAAGAGAGAAGGAGAGAACTAGCGCGTGGTTGCTGCTGCTGTCTGCCGCCTCGAGGGACAACGAGCGGGCGGACGCGGGGGCGTCCGTTAGAGCATCTAACGCGCGTGTCCGCCCGAGTTGTTTATGTGGTTGGTGTGCGGTTAGAGATCCGGCTGTATATTCACCGGTATACGCGGAGAGCTGTGCACCCAGTGCGTATCAGCTACGATGAATATGTATATCTTAATTCGCGGAGGCTAATTGAATAATTTGTAAAACGCGACGAGCGACGAGAGCGAGGACTCTGCCAGAGAAACGCTCCACGGAAAGAGATACGAGAGAACCCGGAGCCCATAGCCAGGGGCTTTTTGCATTCCGCCTGACCGGCGCGCTCTTCGTTCTTCGCTGATGCTGCTGCTGCTGACCGTCAGCCGCGACGTTGTCGGATGCATTCGGGGTCCTCTGCCCTCGTTTCTCTTCCACCCTTCTTTGGAATTATATCCTCAAGAGCCAAAGACCTCTTGGATGGACAGCTTCAGGAAATTGGGCCTACCGATTTGAGAAGACAGGAATTCTTGTATTATTTTTAGGTGAATCTTAAGAGGGTGAGAAATAGCAGAACGCAACGAGAGAGCATTTAAAAAAAATTGGCTGGGCAAGGAATATATATACTTTTGATAGTGGCTATAAGAAAATCAGTATCCCTACGAGCTAAATATGCTGACACAATTTCTTGACACTCTTCGCCCTAGACGAACGGCGTCAGGAAATTGTGACAACAGATATGAAAATGGTCTTCGGTCTTCGTTTCTTTATCACCCTTCTTTGGAATTATATCCTCAAGAACCAAAGACCTCTTGGATGGACAGCTTCAGGAAATTGGGCCTACCGATTTGAGAAGACAGGAATTCTTGTGTTATTTTTAGGTGAATCTTAAGAGGGTGAGAAATAGCAGAAGACGCAACGAAAGAGCATTTTTAAAAAATTGGCCGGGCGATGAATATATATACTTTTGATAGGGGCTTTAAGAAAATCAGTATCCCTACGAGCTAAATATGCTGACACAATTTCTTGACACTCTTCGCCTTAGACGAACGGCGTCAGGAAATTGTGACAATAGATTTGAAAATGGACTTCGGTCTTCGTTTCTTTTCCACCCTTCTTTGGAATTATATCCTCACGAGCCAAAGACCTCTTAGATGGACAGCTTCAGGAACTTGGGCCTACCGATTTGAGAAGACAGGAATTTTTGTGTTATTTTATTAGGGGAATCTGAAGAGGGCGTGAAATAGCAGAAGAGGCAACGAGAGAGCATTAAAAAAAATTGGCTGGGCAATGAATGTATATATTTTTAATAGTGGCCATAAGGAAATCAGTATCTCTACGAACCAAATATCCTGACACAATTTTTTAACACTCTTCGTCTTAGACGAACGGCGTCAGGATATTGTGACTACAGATTTGAAAAGACAGGAATCCGTACGTTATTTATAGGTGAATCTCAAGATGAAGGGAATTAGGAAAAGGGTCAACGAGAAGACATTTGGAAATTTTTTTTACTGGGAAAAAAATAATATACTTGTGACTCTGGCTATCCAAAATCAGGACTGACCATGTGACTTTTTGGGACGATCTAAGATGTTCCCACTATTATTCTCCTGCATTATTCTCCTGCATATTTAAGAACAGTTGAAATATTAGGCATTGTATCGATTAGTTGAAAACTGAAGAGACTCTCAATCGAGGTGCTGAATTCCTGACATAAAACTGATTTTTAAACAAATTTTAAATCAACATTTTTTTCATATCGCTTTTAAAACATCCGTCGAAAAATTCTCCGAAGTCCTAACATACAGTTTCAAGACAGTTTGCGTCTAAGCTTAAAAACATTGATATCTGATACATGATTTATGAGAATTTTCTCAAATTTTTTTATTCCGGTCCGTAACATGTTCGTTGTGAATATCCATAAGTGTATAAACCTAATAAAATGATTGGTTACCTTTTAGAGATGTAGCAATAACATAAAGATTGGCGGATGAAATACCAGAAGCCGAGAATTAAACCCAGGGCGAGTTGACTGAATACTGCATATATGTAGCGCAAAAAATTCTATTTTCGCAATACCAAGTTATTCCATTTTCGAGAAATCTTCCACTAGCTTCGCGACGTCAAAATCCGAATATATTTCTGTTTTGAAAAATCTTCTGACAGATTCGCCACGTCTGAAAAAAATCCTTCCGTCTGGAGTACATAATAGACCCCATTTAACCTACTAGCTAAAGTCCCAAAAAAAGACGTCTTGGACTTTAGGCTACTTTTTGTCGCGTCATTATCGTCGTGTTTCAGTGGTGGCGAGAGAAACGAAGAAGATTCGGAGTATAAAGGACTCGATGTTTGTTCGTGAAGCCCGCAAGGCTGAACTGGACAGTCAGTATGTCTCGGAGACGATGAGCGACAAGCTACGAAAACCGACGTACCTTACATTATTCCGAGAATGTTAACGCGCGTAATCGCATATTCTTTGCCTTTTAGTTGACCACGTAAAAAGCGGCTTAGAGCCGGTGGCAGTGATGCATGCCGTCGGGGCGACGCATCGCATAAGTAAGATGGGCCCTAGGCCCATTCATCGCGGTTAACCGAGGCGGGAGAGCCGCGACTCCGCGGCGCGCGTGGCCTTCTTCGTTCTCCAGCTCTTCATTCGGAACCCATCTACCTCATACTCCTCGAATCGTCCGCTCAAGTCCCTCTGCACTCTACTTTTTACCTTTCTCGCGAATGCCACTATTGTCTCTCTCTCTCTTTCTCTGATCTCCAAGGTGGAGAAAGACCACGAAGACGAGTCACCCAAAAGATGCTTAGGCACGTGCTCGTGTCTCGTTCAAAGCTTCCTTTGCTAATTAAGAGTTTGATGAATGCCCCACGCGAGAATTCGTTAATCGTTTCATTCAACGAGCACTGCGGAATTATCGAACGTGTCGCTTCTTTCACGGGGTATTAACGATGTAGACATTCATACGTGATACGTATACTTTATGGGAATTTTTGCAATCCTCCTGTCCTCCGCCTTATTTTTTGCTTACTACCACGTTCTCATATCTTTTTTGTCCGTATTGCGCGTGCCACGTGCCTCACCTTTTAATCCCTCATCGATGTCTTCCGCCCGCTACCTTTTGTTAACTAATTGAGTGATCCCGCGTTATGGTCTAATCCCCGGTTGCATTTCTTCATCGCAATACTCTTCCTTACCAATATGATCATGCACGACAGTGTAAAATTACCTGTTCTCCTTGTTGGTTGATTTCAAGATTTTTGAAGCACCCATGTAAACAAATTGAAACCTCAATTACTGTAACTGTGAAACGAAAATGTGCATTATTTCTTAGCTTCAATATTACATTCACTGTTTGCACGCTTTCGAGCGTGTGGCTTCTATGTGTCATTTACATGTTAAAGCAACATACTTGCAAGTGTGTAAAAAGGTATTACCATCTAAAAGATATAGAAGAAGATGTTCAGTTTTCACATTTCACCCTAAATTAGCATGGTCTATATAAATTAGGATCGTTAGTAAAGTGCCTGACCTCCTACTCCCTCATCGATGTCTTCTACCTGCAACCTTTTGTTAACTAATTGAGGGATACCGCGGTCCCATCCACAGTTACATCTATTTATCGCTGTAGTCTTGTTTACTCGTACACCGAGAGAAAAGATTTCATTGAATCACGGCAATAAAAATGAATACTTGAGACTCAATATCATCTTATTATTGAATGATCTTAAACTCAATGGAAAGTAGAAACATTGGATCGAAGAAATTGTGTCTGTTCTTTTCATTGATTTCACTAAAGAGGCAATAACACTTTTCCACCGCTGCTCAGAATTTCGAGACCTATTTTTTCCTGAACTACTCGACAGATAGAGCTCAAATTTGGAGAGGACGTGCTCAAGTCCGGCAGAAATGGGGTCTAGAACGGGCTCCTCCAAACTCGAAGCCGTTCGTTCAAGACAACTGCGAAACCAAAAAAGCTAGGTCAGGTGCGAGAGAGACAGCCTTATAGGTATTCAACATTGGGCGATAAAATTCCAAGCACTTGCTGACTTTAAGTATATCTTTTCAATGGATGAAGGAGACCGTTTCGTTGAATTAATAGAACCTTTTCATCAAAACAATAAAACTATTTCTTTACTATATGCTCACTAAGTAAATGTATCTTTGTAGGCAATGAAATGTTCATTTCTTTAGCGTCAATGGAATCTTTTTTCACGGTGTACAATCATGCGCAATGGTGTAAGATTATGTGTATTCCTCGTTGGTTTATTTTAAGGTTTTCGAGAAACCGATGTGGACAATTTGAAACCTAAGTGCACTGTGAAACGAAAATGTGTATTTTTTCCTATTTTTGACACTTAAGTATCTTTTTCCACGCTTTCGAGCGTGTGGCTTTTATGTGTAATTTACATGTTAATGCGACATACTTGCAAGTGTGTAAAGAGGCATTACCGTCTAAAAGACATGGAACAAGATGTTTGGTTTATCCGGTGTGGGTAAATCAGCATGGTCTATATAAATTACAGTTCGTTAACTAATCCTATGTGGCAGGTACACTTTCAATGATTACAAGATCTAGTTAAGATCAGTCAATTTGACTAGACTTTGTCTATCAAAATTAGTCGAACTTTCAATGCTCGGGTAGGTCCCAGTTTCGGACCCAGATCTTCTTGTCATACATCAATTGTCAATTGTTGATACGATGTCAAGTGTCAATCTGGATGCACAATCATAATATTTTATATAATAATTCGAATATAAACTTCTTAGTATATTTGATTTTATCCAAAATGTTTGCATCAAGCACCACATTTTTACACGAGCAATTTAGTGTAATGACCAAGCGGAAAGTCTGGGGAACTGTGGATATTGGCATTGCCGGCGAACTACAAAGTATCGAAGAAAGAAAATACATGGTAATTACCGGGAATCAAACCCCGTTTATTCAGGTACTGATTAAGAGCGCTAACTACTGCGCTCATGTACTGATATGTCCATTCTCATTCGAGTCGTCATCTTATATCCAATCCAACACATTAGGGGCCATAATGCCGGGCCATTTTTCGTGATCTAGGAAAGATCGTTCAACTGGTTTGGGTCAAAGTACTTCCGGAAATCATCTATCGATATGTAAACAATACATTATTACGAATCTGACGATACAATTGATATTTTAACTAAGAATCCACATTTCCTATTTTAAGATATCTCCTGGAATCGAGATCCTTTCCGAAATCTGGATGCCGATTTCGTGGCTTTTTTCAATCGTTTACCTGCTCTTTCTCATTCGGTAGCTCTCATTGTAGTACTGAACGTTTCACCATATTACAGTGCGCTAGCTGGAATATTCATTCGCCAATTCACAATAATGCTGAATTATGGAAATCTCCGAGTTGTTCCTAAGCAGTGCGTGAACAGTAAGAAAGTTTATTATCACAGGAATCGTTCAAGGATGTTCGTCCTACGAGAAAAAGACGATTCGAGAACAGAGTGACTCTAAACTCTAAGAACTTTGAGACCATGGCGGGGTAAACGGAATAACGAATTGACATGGACGAAAAGAAAGATCGTTCACCTGGCTTGAGTAAATACAGTTTTAAGAAAGATCGATACAGAAGAAATAAATCATTTCGATTCTGACGATACAACTGTATACAAACGTGATATAACTGGATAAAGATGCATGCAAAAATTCACGTTGGCTTAACTACAAATCCACATTTCCTGTTTCAAGATATTGGGTCAAGATCCTTACCGGAATTTTAATACCGATGCCTCAAAGACTGACTTGACTGATTCTAATCTCATTGTCAAGCTTTTTTTCTATCATATGCCTACTCTTCCTGATTCAATAGCTGTCATTGTGCTACTGAACGTTTCACCCTCTTACAGAACGTTAACTGCAACATTCATTCGCCAATTCACAAGAATGCTGAATTATGGAAATCTCCAAGCTGTTCCTAAGCAGTGCGTTAACAGTAAGAAAGTTTATTATCACAGGAATCGTTCAAGGATGTTCGTCCTACGAGAATAAGACGATTCGAGAACAGAGTGATTCTAAACTCTGAAAACTTTGATACCATGGCGGGGTAAACGGAATAGCGGATTGACATGGGCGAAGAGGAAGTTGGAAGCGCGGCCTGAAGTTGCACCACGCAGTCGGTCGCATGCATCATCGCACCAACAATCATCAAACGAGCTTCCGCAAGCTTCGACGAAGCTTCGAGCGGTAAAGCCGAAAGAGAGTGAGATGGAATGAGGCGAGATGAGGGATGAGATCGGGCACAGGGATCCTTTGATCGCAGAGCGGGCGACAGTCGCTGTCGACAAACATCGACTTTGACGGCGAAAGCCAGCAAGCCAGCCACCGTGCTTTAATACCTCATGCAAATTTCGGGGAAAAGGGTGCGCGCACCTTCCTTCTGCGAGATGCTCGCTAACCTCGACCCGACGACCGCACCGGGGGATCCGGCTACGAAACTATATTGCTTTTCCAACAAATCGCTATCCGATTCGTTCGACTCTCCTGTCCCCTTGATAGGCAGCCCGCACTTTATGCCTCTTCTTCGTATATGTGTACCTTCGCTGACTAAAAACCTGGATTGCTGCGTCTGGTGATCAAAATGAATTGATCCAAATTGAATAAATCTTTTTGAAAGAAATCAATTGACTTTAAAACAAATTGGTGATTCTGAAGATCCTAATTATCAAGCGGATTTGGTATTTGGAATCCGATAGACCGGAAAAGTATCCGGAGTTAACAACACCCAGAGAAATGGGTCTGATGAGTTTTTTTTAAATCAACTATAGGGTGTATTTAGAATTATTAGAATTTCATTTTCATTAAACAAAGTCTATTTCAATCACATGAAATCTTATTTGAGTCAAATAAAGTATATTTCTATTGAATATAATTCTATTAGGCCGGCCATCAAATAACTTATTTATTCAATGAGTACTAGTACTAGTGAGTAAGTACTAGAATTTTGTTAAATCGAAATAGACTCTATTCGATTGGAATAACATTTTATCTATTTTAAATAGACCCCGTAATTGATTCAAATAAACTCTGCAGGCCGATTTCTCTGGGTGTAAATATGTTTGTAGAAAATCAATTGATTACGATCATATTGATGTCCTTACTGCAAGTGTTGCATGTCGAAAATCCAATCATCGAATTTAGGTAAGGACAGTTTAGTGGACAGCAAAAAAAAAGCAAAGAGGCCAATAAATATATGAATATGGCATCAATTGATTATAATAGAATAAAAAAATGTTCTCGCTACAAGTAGAGCAGTTTTCGTATTCAATGTCTCTTAGACAGCAAAACAATGGAGAATTGAATAAGGTTCTTGAATAGGGTGATCAGTCGCACCTTGTGTTAGGTGAATAATTTGAAATATAACGTAATTCGTGTGCCGGTCTGTGCTATTGGAAAACCTGAATCTTATTTACCGACTTTTTAGTGAAAAATCGCAAATAAAAATCTCAAAACACTGTGCTTGTGCAAGAAGAGGCTTACCGGATATTTTATCTAGTTATTTTCCGATAAACCACAAAGAGGGAACTTGAATAGACACAGGTGACTTTTCTCAAACTCGTCACTATTTGTCAACTGTCACAGCTGATCGAACCCTAATTAAATCAGCGACCTTTAAAGAACTATCTCCAACAAACAATTTAAATCAGAACAACTTATACATCCTCCCTTTAGACTCTATTTGTAGCATAGGTTTTCCAATATCTACAAATTTCGAATGACTCGGTGTAAATCTTTTCAGTGATGTAGCGTCTTTTGACCACTTTACGAATGTCACCCTTTATAACATTTGTATCAATTGATTGAAATTAAAATAACTATAAAATTTGCTGCAGGTATGGCCAAATTCAACATTCTAACGGGAATACGGATAGAATTCTATGAAGTCCCAATCATCGAGCAGTTTTTGGTATTCGGACCCCGGGTGGACAGAGGAAAAAGTGGAGAGGACGGCAGGAAAGACCAGTGGAAAGACATGCACTGCACGACCAAGGCGGCTCTTTCATTGCGCGTGCATTCCATTTCATTGTATGTATATCGGCCACGTTCGCCTTTTTTTACGCTTATGTACACGCCGCTGGTGGACAATGTAAAATACGCCGGGTCAACAACGCACCGCCATGGACACATTGTACTTAATGCATGTTACTGTTATGTATGGATTGCTGAGAATTTAAACCAGCCACTGTCCCAATAATGTTCTACTTCCTTGTCGTCTTCAATACCATTTCATTTTTAAAAAATGTCAGAACTTCCTGAATCTCTGCTGCAAGCTCTTGAAGAACATTTGAATCTGATAGTTTAAGGCTGGAAGTATTAATTACATTTAAAAGTGATAAGTAACTCAATAGAAACAAGACTTCGACTTTGTTGCATCTTTACAAGATTTTTTTGACTTTATAATTGTCACTGCAATCGTCGTATACTATCCACAGAAAAATAAGTAGAACGTGGCAGCTTCGATTTCTGTACGTCGTATTCATGGTCTCAAAATTACTTCCACGGACTCTTTTATCACCATATAACTGCTTAAACAAGTGACTTCAATAATATTTATGATTATTTCTCGCGTAAAAGTAAACAGGGCCGATTCATTGGTTAAGACTACCATTCGAATGGCTGGTACTTTAATAACTTTCAGCTCTCGGCTACTCAAATGGTTATATCAACCGTCGGATAAGTAATGCTGCAATCATAGTCAGTAGCTACAACTGATGTTTATCATCAAAGCATCAAAGCTACGTTCGCGCAAGCCATTATTTTTTTACTAATGAAACTGAGTTGTCAGGGAATCAACGTAATCAATTGGGTGACCGGACTTCTTTTTTGACTGTGGTATCGCATTTCTGTTGTATACTGAGGACAAAGGAATGTAGTTGGCAATACATTCTTTTCTTGAAGCATATTGCATGGGAATGTTAATAGCAGGATAATCTCAAGAATCGATAAATTGAAATTCCAATAATTTTTTGAGAAAAGTAAATAAAAGGTTGTCTCAACGGTATTACTCAGGTTTATGTCTGCACATACACTCCACATTATAGGGGAGATCAATATCAACCATAGCATAAGTAATGGCATTGAATTTTCCCATACTACTTTCACTGCTACTAATTGCAAGTATTTGTAAAATCAATAAAATATTTTCATCCTATCTTGTCGAACAAACAAAAATCCAGATCTCAACATCTGTATCTCGTATGGCGGAGTCTGAAAGCAAGCGGCAGCTTCTGGGAAGACAACGATGACAGAGAAGCTCGTACATCAGATATACTGCATGGGAGACGTTGCATATATCGAATATGGTCGACCTGTACATACCTATATCGCGATAAAGGAGATAAAGCTGCTGGATTCCGGCAACGGATCGTGTAAAAGATGAAAAAAGTACGAAGTAGCACGGATTTGTTGGAAGTTGGTCGCAGCGCATAATGATTTTGATATTACGTTAATGGGTTAATGTTAACATCACGGCATACTAAAAAATATGTGGATTAAACGCCAATTTGTTTTACAAAAACTCAATGAGAAGTAGTCTCAGTATTTGGGGATTCTTGGCGCATAAATTCCACAATGTAAGGAAATTCAATATTAATCATAGCATAAATAACTTCTGTCAGAGCAAATTATGGTATTAGTAACTATGGAGTGACAAGTATTGATTTTTAGATCACACAACGAATGTTTTTTTTAGTCGCCACAACCATGGAATAGTTACTGCAACTACCAAATAGTTACCATAACTATGGGAACAGTTGCATGAACCAAAAATTAATAATTTATGAAAAAACTATTTGAAACATTGCGTTATTTCCTGGCCTAACTAAAAAAAAATTGTAAGCTTGACCAATCTTTTCGCTGAGCTAAAAAATCGACCTAAAAAAGCTAGCAAATAACCCAATGCTATCACAATTTCAGCAAATGATTCGCTGGTCCAGCAAAATGATTTACTCCGTTTTGTCACTTCATAGTTGACTAAACTTTGAGCAAGTATTTTTCAACTTAATAAAATATTTTCATCCTCTCACGTCGAACAAACAAAAATCCAGACTTCAACATCTGTATCACGTATCGCAGAGTCTGAAAGCAAGAGGCAGCTTCTCTGGGAAGACGAGGATCGTAGAGAAGCTGGTACACAAGATATACTGCATGGTACACGCTGGGTATATGGAATATGGTCGATCTGTACATACGTATATCGCGGCAAAGGAGATAGAGTGCCGCTGGATACTGGCGGCGGATCGTGCACGAGAAGAGGAAAGTACGAGGGGCACGGAGTTGTAGGAGAGTCGCAGGAGTGCCGAAGGTTTTTTTCTTTTTTTACAACAAACTACGAGGGAAGGGGGTGAGATCGAGGACTGTCATCCAATGAGGGTGGAGTAAAGGGAAAACAAGTAAAATAATGATAAAAGGCGGAGCCGGGAGCGTGATTCGATTGGTCGAGATATCGCAGGCGTTCGAGTCAACGCCAGAGCGAATAGAGGGGGCATACCTCGTGCTCTCTTGCCCTCGCGACTCGCGACTCCCAGCAGCTCTCGCACCTTTTCTTCCTTCCTTCCTTCCTTCCTTTTCACCTTTCCTTCTCTTTCAAACAGAAAGCCGCAGGACCACCAGCAGCCCAAGGCTCACTGCTCGTCTTGCTTTTTCTCCTCCTTTCCCTCTCTCGTCAGGATCTCGAACCCAGATCCTCCAACTCTCGGGGACACTGCCTCGAATGCACTCCTCCTCGTATCACAGCGGAGATGGTTTGCCACTCGCTGGGTACACTGCAAAATTCGCTGGATGCAGCTACGTCAGTGCTGGTTTATCGCCAAATGTCTTATGGCATTTCTGGAAATTCTAAAAACGGGGATTGAAAATTTTCGATGAAAATTCGCAGAAATACGATGATAAATAATAGAAATTAATACTTTGAAAAAAAGTAATTGAAAAAACTATATGATTTAGTTGTATTCTTTATATACTTGGTTTAAATTGTTGCTTGGTTAAAAAAATTAGTAAATGGAACCAAATATTCCATGGAAAGAATAAATTTTTCCAATCAAATACATAATTAGTTCATTCAATGAAATATTTAGTTCCTTTTACTAAATATTTTCTTCTTTCAAAGAACAATTTAGATGAACCAAGGATACAGAATTAAACTGAATCATACACTGCTAGAAACTCGATGTTAAATTAAACTCGAAAGTCAATTGAAAAAGTGTGTATATAGGTCTATCCCACACGGACAATTTACTATGAGGAATGAACTCATCGGTGTTAAGTTATCGAGTTCATTCCGGTCGTTGATGTTGCGGGAACACAAATTTTCCAGTCCGCCAATTCGGCCCACGATTGGATTTCACACCTATAAGTGTTAAATTCACACCGTACTGAGTCGAACCGATTGCTAACACCAGTAGATATTAATATTAATTCAGTCGTCGTTGTGAAAGCAACAATCGTGTTATAAATAACACCGGAAATCTTGACCCTTAACACCGTACGATTTTACACCGTGGATTTTCTAACAGTGTACAATTTTTACAAATTTTTTTTTCTTAGTGTGATGCAATATACTCCAAAACAAAGTTTATCCATTTGATTGATTCTTACCCTTTCATTCATCATCGTGTCACAGCGAAGATGGGTTGCCATTTACGGAAAATACTGCAAAATCCGCCGAATGCAGCTACATCAGTGCTGGTTATCACGAGATGTCTTGAGGCGTTTCTGGAAATTGATAAAATGGAAATTGAACGCGTTCAATAAAAAAGATAGGCGTAAATGAAATAACTAACAGAAGTTAAGAGTGCAATGCACTCTAGACAAATGCTATTCATTTTATTGACTCTTAAAAATGTTGACTCTACAATTCAATATAAGTTGAATCAATATTTAATCTGGGAAAGGTAAATTACAATTGACTTGCTCAATCTCAACATTGTCGTTTATTCAGCTAATCAGAAATATTTTGAAATGCCTGTCACAAATATAGTTAAGCGTCTATTAAACATTACGCCGAATGTCACTGCTCCTTCTACTAAATAATTGTGCATCGAAAATTTTCATTGATTTAAAATGTTGAGTTTCCCAAATTCCATGAAAATTTATAAAATATTATATTAGTCGGTGACCAGTTATTTTTATCGGTGTAGAACTTAAATCACGTGTGAATATGCGGAATTATAGTAGAAATGGGCTAACCTTCTAGACCCTCGATATGTAAACCATTTTTTCAGAGAGACAAAAACCCAAAACTGAGATTATAAATGCGGGAAAACCAGACTATATGGAAAAATTCTGACTGAGAGGATGGTTTCGAAAATCGATTTGTGAATATTGGAATATTTGGCTGAAAATCGTATTCCACACTCTTTATCGATAATATTGCTGTACAGTATTGCACAATCAATAAATTTGAATATCAACAGAATAAACGAATGAACTTTCATAACAGCTTAACGGTTTAGCTAACTAGTTTTTTGTAACTAAAGATACGTTAAATGTTGTTTCTTATTCAATGAAGACAAAATCGGTAAAGTGGTTCTTACATGATTTTGAATTTTCTAAAAAATTAACTTTTTTACTCTGGCTTTTGCAAAACTTCCAAAAGTAAGCGAAAAACTTGTACTTATGGAAAATTTGGTGCAAATTGTTTGAAACGGTATTTCGTAGCGATATGTGACATCACTTGATTTAATTTTCAATAATAAGGAAGCAATGTACGAAGATCTACTTTTTGAAAATTTTCGATTGTTTACTTGTGCATATACTACACAGCAATACTACAAATCATAACAATGGAATACGATCTTTAATCAAGCTATTTCAATATTCACGAATCACATTTATGAATCATCCTCTTAGGCAGACTTTCCCCAGACCGTATTTTTTATGCGGGCGACAACGGAATTTTTGGTGTACCACTGTCTTACAAGTTCATAAAATATTTAAGGACCCACATCTATTTCGCAGTAAAAAAACGTGTAGCGGGGATGTTTTGGGAAAATAGTTGCCCGTTTCTAATGTTATTCTACACTTGAGAGTATCATTTAATGGATGTTTTACAATCTTTTTATTGAAAAGTATTCATAAACGTAAGAGATACAATAAAATCCGCCCATGACTTTGATTACCATTTAACTGTGCATATACAAATTTCTCCAGCTTCGTGGAATTACTTTGAACTGCCTGTCATAGAAATAATTTGGTGGGGCACGCATATCACAGTAGGCTCGACGAAATGGAATACAGTGGCGATCTTGGCACGGTATTGTGGTAAACGCTTGTGGCACGAGGGTGGAGAGAAATCGAAGCTGAACAAAGTATTATATTGACTCGTGATATACCATCTGTGCATCGCGTTCGCCTTCGTGTGGCAGAATTCACCCCATCAGTTGCCAGAGCACAGTATGCCCTCGACAGCTACCTCGACAGACCAGAACCTATTGAGTAAATTAATAAGCCACTGTGTACACTCTTGCTCTGTCGAAATTGGAAGTAGCTAATTCTTGGTTTACGCCTGTTGTGTCACCCACCCCTCCTTTTTCTCCCTGTGCGTGATATATTTATGTTGAATCAGGTTTCAATCTTTCAAAACAAGAAAAATATTATCGTTCTACGTCCCCTCAATTTTCGGTGTTTTAGGATCTCAAATTATTGTGCACTTGTTCCTATGGAATTTTTGTAGGTCGAAGAATGATTGAAAAATTACAGAATTTGATTCCGATCAATTCATGATTCCTCATAAAGTAAGCTCTGTAAATGGTTGAGCATGAGAAATTAATTAACAAGGCTCGGCTTAGTTTTTCTGACTCTTATTTGGAATCAAGGCAAAGGTTATTCCCAAATTATCTTGTTTGTAATTCAGGCTGTTTATATTCAGTCATTACTTCTACTTTTATTACTTTATTATTTTTAATCATAGGTCATAATTTAACAAAATCTCAGATGAAAGACTGAAAAAATTATTTAGCAGGTTTACAATATTTCACATTAGAAAATAAATAAAAAACTATTGTAAAATTGTAAACATTTTATAAATTTCAATTTAGTTTTCTGCAATAATTGGGTAATGCTGTCCACTTGGGCGCAAATTAGATATCGACTTGCCTAAAAATTCTTGGTTATAAGTATTAAGCACTCTAGAATATTTTCTGTTATCTGTATGAATTTTGGTTCGACAGCCCAGAATTTACCGGACTTAGCTTTATTACGTCATCGTGTGGCTTTTTTTATGCCAAGAATTCCCCATAATACTGCATAAATTTGTTTAAAATGTATCGAGCGTGAACAAGATGTCTGATGCACCAGCACGCTAATTATCGGACGGCTAGTTCTTACCCTTTTCAAGAAGTCAAAAGTTAAAATTGATCTGAACGTTCTTGCCCAGACCAATTTTCTGCACGTTCACCATTATTTTGAATATCCCGAGATTAAATTTTTAGAAAAAGTTTCCCATGGAAGCAAAGCTAATTTTTGTAAATGAGCATCAAAAAAATCCTAACCTATAGTAATTGAAAATAAAACAGGTTGCTGTAACTCAAAAATAAAATCCAGCTCAGCATCCTTTTCCATCAGCAATTTCCTGTTTTCCAGAACACCCTCTATAACTCATATTTCGCCACGACAAATTTCCAAATTGTCCGAATGCGATCATTGAAATATCAACTCCCAACGTCATTAAAGTCCCAAAAATAAGGGGGATACGTATAAAATAAATTGAATATTGTCGAGTGGCCGTGAGAACATGCGAACAGAGCAGCAGAAACGCGACTAATCCGTAGATAGAGTGTGACCGCGAGGGGGCAGTGAGGCTCTAATCCGAAAATGCTCGTAGTACTGTGCAGAGGAACGAAGACTCAACGAGCGGAAGATCTGTCGGTGGTGTAGCCCGATCTCTGGTTGGATTTCGCGGGTTCGGGTGGAGTGAGCTTCGCGAGGAATAGACAGAGCCGTGACATCGTTGTCAATGCTCTGTAGGGGCGCAACTGGAGCCTGTAGACCGTCCGAAAATTAACGCCACCGCGAATCAAGACGACAATGTGATTCATCAGTTAAATCCGCGTGCATAATCCTTTACAGCGGCCCGTTCGCTTCGAGCCCCCGACTACTGTACGTGTTGTACGTGGACCAGTACGAACTCACGTACATAGATGTCGTTGGTGCATGTCGACGTCCTCGTACTTGTGTCATATATACACGCGTGAACTAGGAGTACGTATGCACGCGGAGGAGACGGCGAAAGGGTGGGTGGAAACTGGTGTGTGGAGAGGGTGGGCTTGGGCTGCGAATTATAATCACAGTTGTGGTTAGCCAGGCAGCAGCAGGAAGCCAGCGGTGCGCGCGGCAAGGGAGCAACGAGAATGCGTTAGGGTGTGAACCGGACGAGCTGCCGCGTATACAGTATATACTATACCGTTTGCGGATGGTAGATAGAGAACGAGATCGCGAAGGGAGGAGTGAGAGACACGGTGGGGAGCTGCTGGGACACGAGAGAAGGCCGCAAGAGACAGAGGCCGAGGGTGGTGCGTGGTCGCGTGGTGTAACCACGCACCCAGGGTTATTTAGCCTGCATCGCCGAGCTACAGAGAGAGAGAGAGGGAGAAAGGACGGGCCACCCGGACTAGATGGAAATCTGCGGCATTCAGAGGCACTGGCCAAGAAAATTGCCTGACAACATTCGCTCGTCGGGATTCCGAATTGCCAAGTTCCCGGCGCTCTCCGCTGCCCCGTGTACGCAACTACGACCATGGGAGAAATTTTTTTTTTCTTTCAAGGGCCTTATACGGTAGTGCGAAAACTGACACGTAGCTCGATCGACTTATGTAATGATTGGTTATTAAAGTTCAATCGTTTGGGGTTGTCATTTTTTTATTTGTCTCCTGAGGCAATATGTTGATGAGTGATTTCCAATTTATATGTTTTAATTCAAGATTGGTCGGGATATCGTTTTATTTAAAGATAGTTTAGATTGAAATAAGTTTGTATTTAAATTGGTATGGAAAACTGATTTCTCAGTATACTGTTAATAAAAGCACCTAGCTCGCGTAAAAGTAATTGTATCGAATCAAGATCACAAATGGACATGTCAAAAAATGCTACTTTTGAAATGCGTCGACGCCAAATATCTTCAAAGGTTATAAAGCGACTTTGAGATCTGATGTAACGTTTACTGACTGATTCGAGTGCAATTTGTGACTTGAGTTCAGAAAATCTCACAATTTGACTACTTTTGGCACTGTTTGAGATAAAAATTTTCGATTACTAAGTCGCAAATCACGCTTAATTTTGTCAAAAAAGTTAGTATTAAATCGATCTTAATTGCACTTTCAATTTGACCAAGATTTTCGTCTCAACGCGTCTTAAAGATGGTGCTCTATAAGATATGCCAATTGATGATCACAATTTGACATACTTCTTTTTACGCGGGACTATATTTAAAATATACAAACCGATGGTAATGGGCCCGTGGCCGGAGTACGACCGGGTAGAAATTTGTCAAGGGTTGTCTCGTCAGCATCATGCCCCGATCAGGGGACATGCTCCACGGCTAGGCCTGTTTTGGAAAGCCTGACTTGGTCCTGATCAGAGAATATCACGGCTAACCTTACTATGGATGGCTACTTGCTTGACCCTGATCGGACAAGGCCACGGCCAGCTCTATTGTGGGAAGTCCAACCAGGGCGTGATCCAGCGTAATCCGGAGCGAAGAACAAGGTGTAAAATCAGGCAACCGTGAAATTGCGCTGATTAGGCTTGCCTTATGAGTGCCCCAAAGTAGAGTTCAAGCAGATATCATACTCCATAACTATTATACCTATGCATTTTCATCGGTAGGAATAAATTATAATGTCTGTTTCCAAATAATAATTTGATACGAATCGAAATTGTTCTTCGGCATTGTCAAATTGACAATGTTCACAGCGTTCGCAGCCAAGGATATGCTGGTTTCAAGGCAAAACCTTATTTTCACATTCTTGGTATATTAATGGTGGGTTAGTGAAATCAATTGTTTTCGTTCTAATCTTTCGGATATTGCTCGACCGCCATCTTAATATAATATAAGTGTCGACTTTGAATTCATATTCAGCGACCTCAAAAACTTCTAGGCATTTATGAATAGAAACTATATTAATCCGGAAATTAAAAAAAATGTTTAATACAAAAATTCTAAAAATGCTCTTCCACGTATGTTATTCTCATCACTGTCAAAGTCTTATTTGTATCAAAACAAAAAACACATTTTTACCAAATTTCAAAAATTCTCAGTAGTAATACCCCAAGAGCTTGAAAATTATCAAGTATTTTCCGATATTTTCGTTGCATACAAACAAGAGTGTCAAGTTGTGCAGGTTAAAAACTGCAAAACTTGACACGATTGTTTCTATGCACGGAAGTTTGAGGGGAATACCAGATTAATTTTGAAATTCGAGGGGTATTTGTCGGGTTATTTTTCCCCTCGGAATTTCGACCAATAAACACGGCGCAATTTGACCTTATCGTGACCAGTTCTCGGTAGAAGTTTGACAGATGTGAAGTTTTCTCAGGTTAAAAGACGTTCACCGATTGTTTTTATTGCTTAGCAACTCGTTAGGAAATAGCTGAAATAAAATCAACTAGGTTCCCCGACATGAGGTCAAGTGCGTCGTTTCTATTGGTCGAATAAACGCTGGGAAAAATAATCATATTCATGACACGCAACTAGTTATAACCATACTATCATTAATCTGCATATCCCAACAAAAATGAATATGCGCCGATATAAAAATAGTTTTACTAATAATTCAGCCCAAGAATAAACCACAATCGATTGACTTAAGTAATTATTTTCAAAATCTTTTTTCACTCGGTATTCGGAATTAATTTCTGAATTCGGATCTCAAGTATCGAGAAATACCTACTAAAAACATCGGCGATATTCATAAACATACGATTTTGGCGTCTTTTATTATTTTTGCCGGTGCCTTTTTTTATCCATCGAAGGAACGAAAAAAAACATATTTTTTTATCACGAAAATATAAAAATTCTCATATTCATGACACGCGGTAACAGGAGCTTCGTTAATTACCGTTTGGCCCCCGTATATGACAGCAGCCGAGTCTTCGCCGAGGGGATTTTGTTCGCAGAAGGAAGCCGTAGAGGACACGACACCTACAGACCAAATAAATCCGTGCTGATCTTTAAATCATTGTTAGCTAAAGCGCGTTAAACAGCCGTGAAATTAAACGGCTCGATCGACGCAAAGAACGATTAGCCTGCGCGTGCGGTTTCTTCTAAAGTGTGTACGAAGGCTGCAGCAACAATTAGGGTGATGAGCGTTGGCGTCACCGGTAGCGTTGCGCCCGGAATCCTTCAATGATTAATGATGTATTGACAGAGAGCATCCACGACTCGGGGCCAACACGTGCTGCAGTCGCACTCTGCATAGTAGTGGCATATAAATACTATCCAACACCATAAACGTGTAGAGAGCAGAGGCGTCTTTCCGCCTTGTCATTTGTGCCGCTGGTCAAAGCGACGTTCAACATCTTCTTCTCTCTCGACCGTTCATTTTAATTCGTCCCGGCGCCTTTTTTTACTGTTTTTTTTTTTTTTACTTTTTGTGGGCAGATGTCTGACACGCGTTCTTGGACCATCATCGGCATCGATACATTAATTTGGGTTCATGTCAGAGCTAATGGTTCGGTGCAATACATTATTGAATAGACGGTTGGCTTTCTGCTCCAGGAGACAAGATAGATATTTTGTATCTTTTTTGGAAATAAATTAATAGGAAAATGGAAATCGAACGAATTTCAAGTCGACAAGAAATAATAAGCCAAAAATTTAAATTGTTGTTAAGCCGCAAATCTTTGACTGATAGTTACTGAATATAATATCTAGCAGCACTTTAATATTATTCCGTTCACGTGAAAGATTTCTGCTCATTAGATGAAGTTACAAGAATGCTTGTGTATTTAACTTTATTTTCCGACAATTTCAAAACTTGATAGAATCCAAATCAAATGGCGTCGGTTTGTTCAATTTTCATACGAAGTTTCAGACCAACAGCTAAAAATTTGTTTGGGTCACAAATTTGTTTGGTGCCTCTTTAATTGCGTAAGTTATAGTGTGAAAACAATTTTTCCAAATTTTAAAAATGCTGTAAGAAAAAAAATTTTCAACTCATTCGCATCAAATACAATCCCAAACTTTGTTATATGATAACTTACTTGAGTGCCGAATTAGAAGAAAATCTGTAGAAAATTACGACAGTATCGTGCGTACAAGGAAATCTGCATATACACACACACACACACACATACAGACATTTGGTAGAAGCCAATTTTCTCGATGTTTGAGACTATTTTAAGTATCCTGACATGAAATGCTTGAAAAAAAAATTTCACGAAAACAAAGCTTCATCTATGAGGAAGCAAAATAGATGTTCACCAAAACGAAGCTTTCCTTATGATAAATCAAATAATTGTTTCTCTCAAATTCGCCAGACATACAACGCTGTAATCATCAGCAAAGATATTTCCCAGTATCTAATTCAGTCTGAAGAGTCCGTGTCAGCGGCATCGATAGCAAAATCTTCGTAACGGCAACATTTGTGTCAACTCTGAGAACATTGGGGGTAAACGACCCCAGGCATTGTCGAAGAAGAGGGTGGCTTCTAATCGCCGCGCAGTCTCGGAGGATATGCAGCCGATCTAGCTCGATACAACAAGCTTTATTCCCAAAACCGGTAAACAAACGTTTTGGGTTAGATGAGGAGTCGAAGGGGTACAGCAAGGCATCAGGAAGGGAGTATAGGGCTGTTTCTGTTACCAAGATTCCATCTTCGTGATTTGGGCTCGAGTGCGTAGACAAGATTTGTCTACTTCAGTGGACACTTGGTATTAGCTGTGGTTGTGGGTATTAAGGGGGAGTGTTTCGACGATGGACATATGGGAAGACCATGTGGCCACTAGCGATGAATGCACGTGAGGAAGCACAACCGCATTCGCTAGTCAGCTAGTCAGTCCCCTTTACTGCGTATACTCGACCTTTACTGCGTTCAACTGCTGCTAGTTTCATGGAGGCGGAGACTTACACAGTGAGCAAGAGAGAAAAAGAAAGAAAGCCCACAGATTCAACGGTCCAGACTAAATGCTCACCGCAATTTGTAGCAATTTGTTAAGTAGCCAGCCAGAACATTACCTATATTGCGTTTGCTCCCTCCCAACGACAACAGACCGCAGAGATAAACGGGAATGACAGAGTAACCGGAAGATTTATCGAAACCTGCACCAGTAAAATAGTCAGACTCGCCTTTTATCAACGAAAAACCGTAGTTTTATTCCTTTCTATTTTTTCTTGACGATGTATAATGGTACTCGAAATTATCGTTGAGTAATTGAAGCTATCGAACAAACACAGTAGCAGCCGCTAATATCAGTTCCACTTTACTCCTCGTTCATTCAATGTACTATAAGTAATCGAGCTGACCGTTTTTTTGTTACTCTGAAGTAGTTGATTTTAGCTTCTTGGTTCGCTTTCCGGTTGATGATTATTAAGTACAATTTACGTGTTATTTCCATTATCGTAAGATTCAAGTTGTTTTCAATAATTGGGAATCATTTTTATTCTACTTTGTTGATGTGTTAGAACTTAGTTTGATCCACGGTTCTAAATGGCACATTATTAAAGTTGCTTATCTAACTCACGTCAACATTCATTAGTACAGTCCAAATTTTCTACAAAAGCGAATAAACATTCCGCGATGCTAAAAATTGAATTTGATATAGACTCATCAAGAACTCGATTTTACAGTATTTTCAGCTCATTTTGTTTTCGTCCAGTTCTACTTTTGAAACATTTGACGATATATTATTTCTCCCAAATTTTTTCCCAGACGGTTGTCAAAATTGATCAACGTGCTTGATCCTCATAAAGGCGGCATTGCGCAACAATGAATTATAATACGGAAGCAACAAGCAAACTGTTATACTGCCAAATCCTTTTTTGTAATTGACTAGGGTTATCCTACGCGGATGCTAACGCACCCGAGCTTCCTTATGTAAATTTTGACATTTGACATAAGCAAAATGATTCAATGTGTGACTTGATTTCGGTCCCAGACGATCTAACGACTGCGACGACCAATCACAGCACGAATAAAGAGGCAACAGTGTAAATATCAAATCTTCGATATTTTCGAGCTGTCTCGTGACCCACCAACTTTTTAGGGAGAGACACTAAGCTAAGTGGTTTGTACTAATTTTCATGGAAATACTCATTAAATCAAATATTCAACAAGCGTCAGTACTTAGCAATTGTCTATTGAAATTTTAAAAAAATAAAAATTTTAAAATATTGTCTTCACAGCTGTCTTCAAATTTTATATGAGGAAGCAATGTGCAAAGTTCTACTTTGCATCATTTTTTTCTCTCTAGTTATCCATATTGTGTGCAGATATAAAACATCCTCACATCGCATTTTGATAAGGTATAAATTTGTATCTTACTGTCTTAACTTTTGCGGAAGATGTGACCGAAAATGTACATTTATTGAAAAATTAAAAATGCCATAAAATCCGAACGACTTCACCGATCAGCACCAAATTCGGTACGTAACAGGGGTGTATGGTATTTTTCGCCTGGAGAACATTTCGGTTCATTTGTTGCGATTCGACGTGATTTAGACAAAAAAATTGTTTTTTCATTAAATTCAAAATTCTATAAAATCGGAACCGCTTTACCGATTTCGCTGAAATTCAATACCAAACATTCAACGTCTCTTTATTTATAAATACCTATTTAGCTAAATTGGCGAACTTTTACGAAAGTTCGAGCGATCACGATATTTTTTTTTTAATTCAAAATTCTATAAAATCTATATACATTGATACATTTAATAAAAAAAAATTTTTATAAGTAAATGTTTTGAAAAACCACGAACGAAAAAACAGGAACTACCTCATTTACAATCTCAGAATTTTATGAGAATTGTAGCTCGTATAAAAAAAATTTCATCACAGTCCCTTTATTTTAGATGACTCCCAAACAATTGTTGTGATTAGAAATGTATACTGTGACATGAATCTTATTTAATAAATCGAATTTATGAGAAAATTAATTGAATTATTTATTTAAAAAATTCTCAGAAAATCAGCCTTGTATCTGCCCATTCTGATTTTCTCGGGGTTATTTTTGGTTTTCGCTGCCCAATTTATGTAAATTTTTTCAGAATTTTGAAAAGTGTCGAAAGTTCTGTTTTGAAAGATTTAAGAAATAAAAAAATATGGAAATTTGGAAAAATTCTGAAAAAAATTGAATGACATTTTTTCGGTATCCCAGATAAACATATGTCGCTAAAAATCGAATCCAATAGGGCGAGGGTCAGACGCTCGTTAAATTCATCTGGAATGCTCCATACACACACACACACACACACACACATATATTATACATTCAGACATATTTTCAAAACCACTTTTCTCGACGTTTTAGGTGATTCTGTTAACATGAAAATCTCGAAAACAAAAGTTTTCAAGCAAAAGAAATCTTTAACTTTAAAAAATTAAAAAACAGGACCTTAAAAAAATTAAGAATCTGTCTCGTTTTTTTCAAATAACGATGGTACTGAAGAAACGGATTCTAGTCAAAAGGAAGTTGATCGCCGATGTAGTACTTGAAGGTTCGAAGGTTAAAATGCACAAGGTTCACGCGGTAGCGTCGCGAGGATTCGAGAATCAAACAGTACGTCGTGGAGTGACTCTACACTATTTCCTTGCCTCTCGGTTCTTTTCCAAATGCTTTTAGTCGATGAGTTTGCTTTCCTTCTCCGTGTGCTAACATATATCCCAGCAGGTCGCCGATTCCCCGTTTTCCTCACAGCAATTCCTTCCTTCTCTTCACTGTTTTCGTCCCTCGTTCTCTTCCTTCGCTTACAGCGCCTGGCCCAGCCCGCGAGCATTCTCATCCATATGTAACAGTCGCCTGGTATTAATGACGAGGGTTGGAAGCTCCAGTTCGAGAAGACTCCACGCGATTCTTTATTCGGCCGTGATTCCGTCCTCACGTTCACCACTATCAGCACCACTCCTTCCCTCCTTCAGCAATCCTAATATAATGTTCCATCGTTACTTCCTACGTTCTACTACTCTTTTGATATTATATCATTGATATAATGCTATTGTTCCAATACCCCATTTGTCTCTCTGTTATATTGTGTTCGCTTTATCCTCATTAATCCTTCCAATACACACATTCCGTATTATATACGAGTAAGAATGTTATTAATACAACGATAAGAATATCAAAAATGAGGAGATAAGAAAATATTCCGAATTTGATTAAGATGGGATCGATTTCCATAGAAGCAACGCTGCTGAACAAACACATTGTCATTCGTATAATGAACATGAGAGGATAGTTGCAGGGCCGATTTTTTTCAACGTAATGTGCATCTTAAGGTGGCAGCCTCGACATGTTGCTAGGGAAATCAGTGTTCAAATTTTGAGAAGCGTTTCTACACATTTTTAAAGTTCAATCGACGGTCCTATAATCTCTATTAGACATCGGCATTCTGAATATATAATATAGTATTCTGAATATATAAATTAATCATTAATTACGATTTAAACAGAAAATAACCTGATATATGCAAATTTTCGATGAGACGTTTCTGTCATCCAGTTATGTATTGGAAAAAAAGTATTATGACAATTAATTGCTCAGATTGAAAGATGGCTTCACAATTTAACGAATATATTTCTCAGTAGTATCACTTGCACAAAAAATGTTTTCCGTTTCTCCAGCTTAACCTAACAGAAGTCATAAAAATGGTTGTAACTTTTGAACAAGAAATTTACTCAAAAATCTTTTCGTTGAATTTTTAGAGCACCTTCCAGTAAATAGAATGATAAGCTCTTATTCGTCGTAATCGGACTAATATTATAGTTATTTCTAATATATAACTGGATGACAGAAATAGCTCATTGAACATTTATCAGTGCATTTGTCTTTTTCAAACTGTGGTTATGGATGTTTTTACATATTGAAAACACGCACTGGTGTTCAGATTAATTTTCTAAACCGTCAGTTTAACCACGATGATTTGTAGAAGTTATTTTGTTAATTTCGCAGTGATTTGACTAACACATGGCGAGACGAGTATTTTAAGGATTTCGTGTCATCAAAAAAAGGCATCGTGAAATATTTTTTCATACTGTTTTTGTTACCTTGAAGAAAACCACCATTTGAATAATAAGGAAAGTACACTAAGCATTACACAGAAAGAAAAGATTCACTGCCATAACCAAAAAATGAGTTAACACAACCAATCGATTATTCTATTTCCTTACAACTTAAATGGTAGTGCCAACGATTAAATGGTCGTCTAAACGATTTAAATGGAAGTCCTAACCGTTGTATTGATTAGGCTGACGAATCTTATAAAAACTAATCGTGAATAGTTGAGATGACTATTCGATATAGTTAGGGCAATTTATTGTTTAACTCTTCCGAACAACAGATTGTGAATGTAGTTGTCACAACCAAAAATTTTTTTCCATGTATAAAGCTGTAATTTTTTTAAGCCATTTTTAATGACCTCATTAAAATAATGCTATTATTTCGATCCTCCATTTTTCCGTCTGTTGTATTACACACATTCCCTGTTATATACGAGTAAGAATGTTGTTAAAATAGCGATAAGTATATCAAAAACGGGAAGATAAAAAAAATTTCCTGATCTGATTAAAATGGGGTCGTTTTCCATAGTAGCAACGTTACTAAACAAACATTTTGTCATTCGTAAAATAAACGTGAGAGGATAGTGGTAGAATCGAATTGTTTCGATGTAAAGTGCATCGTAAAGATTTCTTGTTACCAAAAAAACTCATAAGAACATTTATTTGTTTTGCAATCGAGAGCAAATTTGAGTAATTCATTTGAAACCTCCTTCAAATAAAAATTCCCTTTTTTGGAATTCGTTACGTCCTTTCCAAGATGAACATGGCTCCATTAAGATAGAACTTAACGTTGATCTTTCCTAGTTTACAAAAGGTGCAATTCTCAATTAGTGAAATTTAATATCTACGGCTTTATTTAAAAATTACCATAAACGGGTGATTGACATTTTGATCCTGAGACGTTATTTTGATTTGATTTATCAGCATAAATTTCTGGAAGCATATTCATCATGAGATGACTCAATAAAAAACGTACATGAAACGATCAATTTAATCGCAGTATGGCAATTTATCGGCTTTATTTTGGAAGCGAAACGCTGATTGAATGGTGTACGGGTTTTGTGCACTGAGGCAGCTCTCGCTCATAATTCCCTGCTTGGGCAACAAGCCCGCACGGCCATACCTCTAATATTATGCAGATAAAGATATTAAATTAGAACGGGGCCAATCCTGGACTCGGGTAGAAAAAATTGCTGGTTTCCGGCCACTGATTAATTTTCGTGGAAAGGCTTGCACGCCTGCACTTAGCGGAGAGACGAGAGGTGCGGTGACGTGCTACCTCCCAGGCCCCGGTCCCATTGGGCGGCAGCAAGTCAAGTAACGAGCAACGACCAGTGGAACGCCGTTGGTTCGTTGGACTTTTCAGTCGACCAGATCGATTCTGATGTTTATTTCATGTGATACTCTTCGTTGCTTGTTCTACTCGCACTATAAATTCTCACGAATCCTTCGTGGATTTTTGTTCCCACTATTCTTTCGTTTATTGTGCACTGTAATCTCATTTCATACATGAGGCATTCCATATCAGATTGGGCAGCAAAAAAATATCCGAAAATTTTCTTAAAATCAGATACTATAATTCCAATAGATTCACCAAATTTTTTGGAAAATTATTGCTTATACTTTTCAATTATTTATCATTTCCACATTTTATCATTCATATGCTTACGATTAAAATTGTTAGATATCGAAACTGATTTAATTTTTTTCGAATTCTATCAACCGGAAACCATTTTTTTTTCAACATTCTTTCACAGGATTTGAATTCGATCAAAAGAGACATGTATTTTTATTATTTGAAAAGAATAAAATAGCTGTCACTTTTGTTCAAATTTCTGGTCCGTAAAATGATTTTGAGAGAAAATTTTGCTCAATCTTGGATAATATAAATGAATGAATAAATTAAATTAAATATGCTGTTTATTTTGAAACTCGTTTATTTTTGTGTATTTTACCTTTTATATTGTTAAAAATAACGTAATTGAATTTGAACGAATATTTATTTCATAGGGCATTAAAAGACGCATTGTTATATTTTTTTATATTGAAGATAGGCTAACCCATTATGTTTTAGATTAAAAAATGAGCTATTATAAAGTACAACAAAAAATAAACAGAAAAAATTGGAATTTGGTATAAATTTTTTTTTACTTGGAAACAAAAAATTGGAAAAATTTCCGAATTTTTTTTTTGCGGTCTCACATATTATCATTTTTTAAAATAGGTCACAACATATTTCTTCGGCTAGAAAAATGATAAGAAATTAATATCGAGTTACGAAAGGATTTCAAAATCGTGAAAATAAAGTAATGCAATAATTTGCATAGATGGATTCCTACAAATATATAAAAAAACATTGGACGGACACAGGCACTTAAGCTACTTACTTGCGTATTATAAGTTGATAGTTTTATCCACTATTTTTTATCTGGTTATATAGTTATCGCAGTTAAAACCGAGATCTTAAATATATAGTTTGTTGACTGCTCTTCATGAAGGTTAATGAAATGAAATTTTCCTCTCCGTACAATGCCAATTGTTAATAATTTACTATATTCATAGAATCTTCAGTTAAATATGAGATTATAGAGATATTTATAATTGTTACAAATCGATACTATCTCGAACCACTATAAGATATAATACTTAATTATTTTCATAATTCTGCTATCTTAAAACCTTCATAGCACTATATATTATTCACAACTAAAATGGAAATAGAATCCCTTTCCAAACTATTTGGGTAGCTTGTACTAATACCATGAAATGGTCATTCAAAAAAACACTGTATATTAATTTATACCGATTTCATAAAAACGTCGTGATGAAACCAAACTTTAAAAAAAATTAAAAAGGTCAAGTTTGTATGAATTCCCTTTTGTAACATTGTTTGATAGTAGATTCCTTCATCTTAAACGTACCAAATTGTGTCCAAATGTATTCCCTGCATCTAAATCTGATAAATTCAGGTCGACAGTCACGTCGTTCAATCACGATTAATAAAAAAAGGAAGCTGACAATATGAAGAATGGTCGGTGACTAAGTTGTAAGAGAAACGAAAGATATGTCACTCTTTCTTGTAAGTCGATTGATGGCCCGATTATGGTACTGGACCATGGGGCGAAAGCGCGGAGTCCTATTATGGTCAATAATGCAGGTACCTCTCAAAGCGTCAGCCATTTGTCGCGGATGGTGCTCTTAAAAGGTTAACAGATAAGTCCTCTTAATCAAGTGACACAAGAGTTGCAGGGGCAAGTCAAGAGACTTCGATGCAAGTGCTTCGACGTATGGACTACATGTGGAGAGCTGACGTGCACGAGCACTACCATTGTCCCTTCTAATACTGACATATGTTCGCGTCATTTCACGCACCTCTTCCAAAAGACTAGACGCATACCGATAGCACCTCCGGCATTTTCGTCTGTTTAACTCGCTTAACAAGACCGCCACGACAAAAGGCCATACACTAGGCTTTCAATATTCCTCCAGAGTCAGCTACTATGCGAGCATGTCGAAAAAAATGCTAATTTGTCACGCTCGCTACACGCTCTCCTTATTATATCACTCTTCATTTCAAAACTCTTCCGTAAATCGACGAGTCGAAGTGTAAAGCACGGAAATACCACCAAGACGAACAAGATAAGAATGCGACAGAAAAGATGAAAAGTACCGACGCTATGCAGCAAGTTTTTGTTTTTTTATTGTTAAAAATGTTATTTCTCAATGACCAAGTCCGTATTCACGAGTACGAATGAGTTTGTCTGCCGAAACTACAGAGGCATAAGGTTCTTCGGCAAAGCGTTATAAATAAGCGAGACGAGGCCATTCGTGATCCGCGTTGATAATGGTCCCTCTGCGGCATTTAGGCCCTTCTCACTTTGGACTTCAATGCTCTCGGCTTGGTACTGCGTATTCGGCTGCGTGAAATTTACGAATTACTTCAACAACCGGGCCAGAATAAAAATAACAAGAATATTAGGTTTTATCACAATTTTCTGTTCCCAGCCTCATTAACTTTCCAATACATTTTCCGTGAAGAAAATAATTAGGGATGCTCTAAGATAAACTAGGGCCCCTTCAGGCTTTAATGTGGACACCCTAAAAGAGTTTTCCATATCACTCCCAAGTAGGGCCCTGATAAGCTTTGTCTCGGTTTCCATGGCGAAGGATTAGATAGGGTAATCACTTAAGGGTCCAGTCAGGCTTAAACATGGTACCAAGTAAACAAATCAATCATAATTTCGCCAGATAAGGTTCTCATAAGGCAATTTTAGGTTTCCATGACAAAGTTTATTGAGGGCTTGATAGGGTAATCACTTAAGGGCCCATTCAGGCTTCATCATGATACCACGTAAACTAATTAATCATAATTTTGCCGAATGAGGACCTCATAAGGCCATAGTGAAGTTTTATGAGGCCTTGATAAGTTAATTAATTAAAGGCCCAGTCAGACTGAGTCATGGCATAAAGTAAACATATCAATAATAAATTTGCCAGATAAGGGTCTTATATGGCAAACCGAGGTTTCCATGGCAAAATTGGTGGTCACCCCGCCAACTAATGACCGCCAAAGTCAGCCAGGTGGTCACCCATTCTAATGCTGGCCCTCAGGTCAGTCAGACAGTCACGCACCTAGTTATAAACGAACTAATTCGCGCAAACAATAAAACAACCATATTCGATATAACCAATTTCTGAAAAAAAATTGCTAAATATGTTTTTATTTTTACACATCAGACGCTGTCATGTAATTCTATGAAGTTCTGACTATATTACATTAATTTTATTTCATACTTCATATTACAGTCATTTCAATAGACAAAAAAATTGTATATACATATGATTTGAATGGCCGAGAGAGCTACGGCACTGCACAACTAAACCATCCGGAGGGTTCTACATTCGATTCCCGTCAATGTAGAAAAAAAAAAGTAATATGTTTTTTCAGCGATTAATATGTACCATCGTGTAGAGAAAGACGAAATATCTCATTAAAAGTGCAACAGCACTCAACTAAATAATAACAAATATATATTTTTTAATTGGATTTCTTTATTATGTTAGTAAGGACTTAATAGGGCAGCCTTTAAAGGCCCCTAATATTAAGCCTTTAAAGGCCCCGGAAAAAAAGCGTGACCGTCCTTCAGAAAACCCTATAAGGCTTCCACATAAGGCTCCTAATATAATTAGGGAAAATTAATCAGGGCCTTGGCAAAACCCTGATAAGATTTCTTCACGAGTTGAGTATCCCTCGGCCCCATCAACTGCAAGACGAGCAGTGCAAATGGTTCCGAAAGGCAAACATGTTGAAGATAAGAATGCGACAGAAATGATGAAAAATACCGACGCTATGCAGCAAATTTTTGTTTTTCATTGTTAAAAATGTTATTTGTCAATGACCAACTCCGTATTCACGAGTACGAATGAGTTTGTCTGCCGAAACTACAGAGGCATAAGGTTCGACAAAGCGGTATAAATAAGCGAGACGAGGCCATTCGTGATCCGCGTTGAAAATGGTCTCTCTGCGGCATTTAGGCCCTTCTCACTTTGAGCTTCAATGCTCTCGGCTTGGTACTGCGTACTCGGGTGCGTGAAATTTACGAATTACCCCAACAACCAGTCAAGGCCATCCACCCTCTACGAACCATAGATTTGACAGAGTTAAACGCCAGCAGTGCGGGTTACGCTCCAGTCAAGATACCCGAACATGTGGCATCATTTGTTACTTTTATGCTGCACTGCCTGGATCCACTTTATGGAAGCTTCCGCCGAGAGAATAAAGCGAGGGTTGCGCGGTGCTCATAACTAATGATTCCCTTGCAAGTGCTAGTCACTTACACTATTTAGCATTAAATGAAAAAATAATTCCTCGTCAATAAATGTTCAATATGAGAAACATTAAAGTTGAGCCGAGTAAACATTGAACTTTCAGGGATTTTTTATTTTACTATTATATGGTGAGCAATCGAACGAAATTCAGGATTTGTAGTTTACCGAATTTAAAGTCATTACTTGAGAAAATTTTAATTTTCCTTTGGAACTCTCGTAATCATTTATTAATTTTCAGCTCCGAATATTAGAATCATTCTTTCCATAAATAAATACATGTCTCTTTATTTTGCAATGTATTTGTGAGAAATAGTAGAAATAATAGTGGTATTGTTTTTATTGCTCCACGGTTTACGATTGTATTTTCGTTTGGGTTGTGATTTGTTTGCTTTGTTGATTGTGCGATATCTTGGAATCCTTCAGCCCTTGTAGAAATATTTTATTCAAATGAAAAAAGTGGAAAATGGCTACATGAATTAGCTTACCGATACCATAAACCTAAATTTATGAGTAATTGAAAAAGTATATCCCATTCCGTGATCTCTGCCAAATTCTGTCCACTGAGGAAAAAGCCTTTGCATCAACTAAAGTAGAGGTTAAGAATTGGCAAAAATTAATAAGGTTGTTTGAAAGAAATGATCAATTGATACAATGGTACGGTTGTTCAATTGAATATTTCTGTATGAACTATAACAATAATTTTCGGCAAACAAAAAAATGTTGTTCGTGACCCGCTTATTAAGTCGATTCAAGTGAAAACTTACTCATGAAGGAAGTTTTACATGTTTTTCCGCAAGATTTTCATGTCCGTGACCTTAGAATGGTCGAAAGCATCGAGAAAAGAAACTTAGAAAAAAATAGTCTGCAGGTATATGCAGATTTCCGTGTTACTACGAAAACCGTCGTAATTTTTTCATTTACATTTTAAAATTTCGTACGCAAATGGACAATGATATAATAACGATTGGGATTGTATTTGCCGCAGATCGATTGAAATTATTAAATTCTTCAGCATTTGAATTATACCCAAAAAAATACATTTTACGCCATATCTTTCGTAAGTTACGTGATATCAGGCTGAAACTTTGTACGCAAATGAACTGGCAATAAAAAATGATCGGGTTTAACTTTGGCAAGAATCGATCGAGTGGTTATAATTTTCTTGCAATATCATTTTTTTAATGTCTGCAAACACTTTAACTCATGTGCATGTCAAGTCTGTGATATCTGGTTGTAATTTCCCACGTAAAATCATGATTACTGAATATCAATGGTCAATTAAATCCAATGAACGGTCGTGTTTAGTAAATTTCTACTATGCTTCATAAAAAAAAAACAAAGCTACTATGAAAAAAATGTATTCCTTTATAGATTTAGTTTCAATTCGGTTTACATATAGGGCCATATATTATGGAACAATTTTCATCATAAACGTCACAAAAATTGGTCGAACGATTGACATCTTACAGAACTTTGAATTTTTGGAAAGCTATTATCCGAGCATATCCAAGCTTGCAAATTAGAACCTTGCCAATGGCTTCCCAATTAATTCACATATTTTACGAAGCTATGAGAAAGCCAGACTTAATAAACTGCCTCACGGGGTTGGGCTTGCCATATGTGTAATATAATGAGTGAAGGGTGGGTTCTAGTGAAGAATGTATACTCAACCCATAGAAAACCAATACTAACGTATTTGCATAAAGATTAGCTGATTGACTCTTTTTTTAGTACGATACATTTTCGTTCAGTTTGACCGGGTATAATTTGTAATTCTTAGCCGATTCAAATTAACGACAGTTCATTCTTTTTTTTAAAAGATGTTCTACGATACGACTGCCTAGATATTCCATAGTGTTAATAATTTCATAATTATACCCTGTTGTTTAAGAAAGTATTTCTATTTGTGTTAAACAACAGGCTATAATAATTAAACGATCAACACTATAAATCATCGAAGGGCTAATTTCATAGAGTATCCTGTAAGAAATAAGCTGTCATTCATCGAAATGGGTAGATAATTGAAGATTATACTTGGAAAAAACTGAACTAAATGTAACCCATTAAAGATCAATGTTCATCAGTTGATAAGCACATCCACCCTATTTTTTTTGTGTATGGTTATACATGCTTTAATACAAATCACCCTCCACTATAGGTATTTAATGCAGTAAACTTAAAAAGAGCGATTACGAAAATTTAGCTCTGATTTGACTTCAACAGTCATACCAAACCTCTTTAAAGTCCCTTGATTTTGCCAGAATTTCCCATCCCTGTAATTACAATGTATGACGTTCCAGAAAATTCATAAGTATTCTAACACCCAGATAATTTGTTTAATTTCGAATTTTATTTTAACAAATGTGAAAGAGTTGCCGTTTTGCCGTTGAATGAAACAGGAGGTGGTGAGGTGTATAGATTGTATGGAATTGCTGGTGGTGTAGCTGCTGTGGACATATGGTCAGCTGAGATGAGGAAAGGGACAAAAAAAGCGGTACAAAACGGCGACAGAAGTTGGGAGTGTCGGCAGGCGATATATCAAGGCTTAAACTAGTGTCCCCGATGGCAGGGTTGTACATACCAGCCGGTCGAACGACCAGGCAGGGTAGGACGACACGGATGTATGGTACGATCGAGTCTTGCGCGTTCCACACCACACTACGTGCAGCAGGGGCTGCCTTACTGGCATTAGTTAATAGCTTCGATACTATTATACTGATGCGCAATCCGGGGACGCGCGAAACTCCGATCGAATGCGGTTTCCAATCTGTTGCGTTTCCAGACTGTCCGAACGCGAACAAGATTATCGCCGTTGTTCAATCAGACTCCAAACTTCGCACCTTCCACAGTGCATTCATCCTAGTAATCTCCTACTTTGGCGGGCCATTAATGTATACTGCATCAAATAATTTTTTTACCGCAGTGTGCGTTAAGTACCTACTTTACGCACACTTCACTTCGCTTGCGTGCGTGAAACAGGCACTTCTCACACTAGTGGCATAAAATTGTATACGATACTCGTGCGAGAAACTTTTTCTGATCTCGCGTGATTACAACACTTGCCTTCAGCTCGTGCTCACACGCGTCGCGAAGAAGTTTCATCGCACTAGTATCGTAATGTACTGTTATATAACACTTGCATGAACAGCGGTGCTTTCGATAGCAGTTTTCCGGGCCGAAAAGTGGCTAGTTTCATGACAGTGTTAAAACAATAGACCGACGCGACTATCGATTTCACGTCCCTAAGGACGGAAGTTTGGCACCTCACTTTTCACTATTCTTCCCTCGGAACTACGATCCAATGCACCACTATTCATGCACTCGTTACAAAAAATGTAATATGTAACATGGGCCGAATTTAGCAATTGCGACTCGTGTAAAACCTCACACTCGTCGCAATCGCAAACTTTCGACCCTTGTTGCACAATTACTCATTTTCTACAAGGTTTGACGGATTTTCTATGAATTATTTTTTGAATCTGATTTGTTCAATCAGACTCTGAACCTGTCACAGTGTATTTATTCACTGCGAAAAACGAATTGGTAGAAGAAATATTTGTCAGGAAGCAATCAATAAATAAGAAGGTTTCTTCGAAAAATTAATTATATTGTTCCCTTGAAAAAAATTTTATAATATATTTTATTTCATCATTAAAAAAGTATATTTTATTATTTGAAAAAACGATTCAGTTACGACAAGTATACTCAATTCAACTAAATCATACAGTTTTTTAAATTATTATTTTATCTCAGTGTTATACTAAATTTCGGAACGATGCGTTTTTTGGGAAAGTTTCATTGATTCTCATTATCCATTAATACAAAGAGAATTAAGATAACAGAGATTATCTCAATTACCCATCGACAAATAAATGGATAATAAATTCAACTTTGCAGGCTTATATCGATTCTTATATTTTGTCTATATCATCCAGGATTCCGTATTCAAAATAAATAATCTATTTAGCGTGAACCACTGTAACGTGCCAGAATAAAAACAACAAGAATATTAGGTTCCATCACAAATTTCTGTTTCCAGCCTCATTGACTTTCCAATAAATTTGAGTCGTGAATCCTTCGGCCCCATCAACTGCAAGACGAGCAGTGCAAATGGTTCTGGAAGGCAAACATGATGAATGAGAGTAGTCCTGATTGTCTCATACACCTTAAAATAAGCAAGAGGATTCGTATGGTCGAAACGAAGTAAAAAAAAGTGGCTCTAAAAGGGATGTACGGCATAGTCTGTTGATACGTACGGTGCGAGGATAAAGCTAATCAGGCACAGTCTCGACCCCTGGCTCGCGCACTCTCGTTACACATTCAGAAAGGCTCCACGCATTAACATATTGGCCCTTTGACGAGAATCTACACCGTCGGACGTCGCGGAGTGTTGCTCATTCCTTCAATCTCCGCACACCTCATCCACCCAACTTTGTCCTGATATAAAACCTCAGAAATCCTGGCAGACGAGATCTCACCTTATCTGGTACGCGTGCTACATACTTTTTTAGCTTCTTGGTAGATTTTTTTTCTTTCCGTTCCTTTTCCTTTGCCTGGAGATCGGCTCATCCTCACCTACTACACCCTGAAGGTGACTTCGCTACCAAGCTGACCCCGACGGCGTACGTCGTTGGGTACCACCACTTTCTTCCTAACTCGCTTTGACGCGCAATGAATAAAAACCGTTTGAAGTATCGCTCGGTGCAAATTAACGCATAATTGTCAAACGTAACGAAGCCGAGAGCTGCGACCGGAGGCAAGTCTTCGAGAGAAACTTGGCTACGTCCCACTCTTGGCCACTCTTCATGCCACTAGGTCTTTCCTTCTCCCTCGACCGTCAGAACCTGCCACTCGAAGGGCAAGTGGAAACTTTGATTATTTTTATAATAACTTTGAAGCTCGTAACGTCAGACCCTCGTACTCTTTACGGCTCTTTCCTCGTGCTCCGCAAAGTATACGAAAAGTGTGCCAGGCGTGCAACGTCTTCTCCGTGAAAAATGGGAAAGGCTTGCTCAAAGCGAAGCTGAAGAAAATGGCAATTCTAGGAAGATCTTTCGACGCCACAGTCTCATTGGTGTGTGGACCAGCTGAAAAGTATACGAAAAGGGATCTGACTGCAGAACAAAAACGAAGTAACAACGACATTGATTGCCTGCAAAAAAGTTGTCGCTGCCGAACAAGTCCCTTGAGAGCAAAATGTCGAACTGTTTCTCTTCTTTCGGACCAATAGATACATGTAGAACCCTTAACCTGGCAGTGTAAGGGTACTTGGAGGGCACCTAGGACTGCATCTCGCCAACCGACGACTCCACTTCTCAGAGAACCAGTTTTCCATTAATCGACAGGATGAAAAGTCTGCATTGTTATTGATGGCAAGTGAAAACTTTGATTATTTTCATAATAACTTTGAAGCTCGTAACGTCAGACCCGCGTTTTCTTTACGGCTCTTTCCTCGTGCTCCGCATAGTATACGAAAAGTGGGCCAGGCGTGCAACGTCTTCTCCGTGGAAAATGGGAAAGACTTGTTCAAAGAGAAGCTGAAAAAAATAGCAATTCTAGGAAGATCTTTCGATGACGCAGTCTCGTTGGTGTGAAGTCAAGCTGAGAAATATACGAAAAGGATAATGAATGCAGGAAAAAGAGGGCAAAATAACAACGACCTCGATTGCCTGCAAAAAATTATCGCTGCCAAACAAGCCCCTTGACAACAAAGCGCAGAACTGTTCTTCATCGTTTGGACCCATAGATACACGTGGTATCCTCAAACCTGCTAGTGTGAGGGTACTTGAAGGGCACCTGGGACTGCACCTCGCCAAACCACAACTCTGCTTCTCATAGAACCCGTTTTCGATCGATCAATAGAATGAAGAGCCCACGGCGTTGTTGATGCGACCAAAGAACCTGCTGATCAGGGAGCACAGCTTCCAGAGCCTATATAAGTCAGGAATTTTTTTTCCCAGATATAAATTAGAGGATCAACTGTTTTTGCTATTTCAATTGGACAAAATGTTGAGAATTCGATCCTGGTTGTCATTTTTTTCTTTAACGAAAACTAGATTATTTGAAATTTTTTATTATTTATTATATTAAAATACAACTAAATTTTCGTGTATTTCCCAAACGAAGGCTGGTGAATCAGTTCGTGATGAAAACCATGCAGCGAATGTCCACTAATTAATTATGAACGTTGATATTGCTCTTTTATATTAATTTTATTAACAAAAATATAAATATGTATTTCCAGTAATAATTGACAGAATATTGGAAACATTTTTCACGGGAAAATGATTTCTGCGCCGTTCCACACCACAAATTACATGATAAATTATTATTAATTAATGTGAGCAGTATCAATATCCGAAAACACACAAAATTTTCTCTCTGTAATTTGAGTATCGGCAGTTTACACGACATATCCGTACTCACCCGCAAATTTAATTATTCATTCATCTGTTATAGCGAACTATCACAATGAAATTGAGACTGCCAAAAAAAACTCAATGCCTTCAGAAATTAACTAAAGTTAATCATCCAAGAAACCAGGATAAGAGTTATTTCAACATATGGATCAATGTAAACGAGACAGATGCCATCGTATTGAAATTAACATCTCACTGAATACTACGCAATAATCCAACTCTAATTGAATAACTATTACCCACAGAGGATATTTTATTCTTACACTACTTATCCTATCTTAACTACCGAAGCCCTGCAAGCCCTTCAGGAAAAAGTCTTTTAATCAAAACTATCAATCAGAACCTAACAATTATAATATCAGCGTTACCCCTTCGAGTAATTCTTCTTTTTTTCCAATACCCTAAAAGACTCTTAAATTTACGATCTCTACGACAATTATCGGTTCAACTCGTGATCGTGATAACTGCGAATTGAAAATAGCCTGGGTACGAAAATCGTGCCTACGCAACAGTAAAGCAGATCGCGGCCACTCGTGCGTAAACAAGTGTGCGAGTTTAAACAAATGCTTACCCATTGTTCCCATTGCATTCAATCATTACAACCCCTTCCAAGTTTCCACGGTGCTTATGATCCCGTGTCCTCGCGGATTTGGCCATGTCGAACCCTCGTCCGGTTCTCCAATCACGCAAGATCGGCAATTAACCCGTTCCTTAGTATCGGACGTATCGAGGTTTAACGGCGGGGACACGGCGGTCACGTGGAGGGGGGCTAACGGGCTCACGATAGAGGGTTGCAGGATATAGGTGGATGGCTCTCCTCTCAGCAGTGGCAAAGCGGCACGTGTCATGGACAATGGAAGCGAGTGACTCCCTAGCACCCGCCTGGCATCATCAATTGCCCGGTCTCTGCCAGCGCGCTTCCTCGCGCCCCTAAAATACTGAAGGCAAACACGACTCTCTGACGAAAGAAAAAAAAAGGAAGCATTTACTCAGCGTCATGGGCGTGTCTCTCTCACGCCGTGGCCGAGAAGCCGCTGCGCTTTGTGTTTTATTGCCCTGAAATTAATGATCCTAGGTACGGACTACCGACGACAACACGTCCTGAATATCATGTGAGCGCCCTTTCCGCGTGTAGGTGCGTGCCCTCTTTGCCTAACGGTCTAGGTACGCCGCCTACATATATATGCACGTTTCCGTCGTTACATGCACGCGTCACGTTGCAATGCATGTTCCTTCGAGCTTTCGGTCGAGTGGATTTTCTTGCCATTCGCAAGGCAAGTCGTATGTCCGATTCAGCGATTAATTCGTCACAACCCATATTTTAAAAGTCGCTGGGTTGAAGCTACTTTTTCTCCTTTTTGGAGGCAAATAAAGAATTGCTTGGTCAGTTCATCAGGAGATTCACCGGGAAGAGTAGCGAAGAGCAAGGGATTGCAAGTCTCTTGCCTGGCAATCTTCGAAAAAGCATAAAACGACCAGGAGCCATCGATGGTACAAAGTTCTATGGCTGTTTTATGAAGGGGATGTGGTGGGGGGATGAAGAAGGGATCGAGGAATAAGGGAACCGTGGGAGGTCCCGGAATGCTCGAGAGCCCATATCTATTCAATCGCCTGGCATATTGATATAAAAAGCCATCCAAAGCCAGAGAACGAGGAGAGAGAAAAAGGTGAATAAATTGCCGAACTTCCTGGTAAAGCGAGCTGGGGCAGAGAGACCTCGGAGGATACTGAGCTTGGCTCGCTGATGCTGCTGGTCGCTGGTCGACCCGCGAAATCCGCAGACGACGATATATCAAGAAAGTTTCCGAGTCGATGAAACCGCGATCGAGTCCATGTTTCAAATCATCCCTAGCAGCAGTTACAACCCCTCGTCACGAACATTCAACTTGTGACTTTCATTTATTGCTACTTAACCTACGTCCCGTCGAGAGGATTGTTTGACAAATTTAAGAGCGATTGACGAAAGGTTGATTATAGTAAACACTTTCTCCTCTCCTCACATGACATTTGATAGATATTCGCAAATGGAGCCGTATTGAAGAAAAAATTATTTTGGAAAGGTACCAATCGTACTTTTTAAGATTCCCAAGTAGGTGATGCGATATCTACACGTACCATTGTCATATAGTAGCTTACGATACTAGTGCGATGAAACTTTTTTCCGACGCGTGTGAGTGTGCAGCGCGAGCCGAAGACGAGTGTTGTAATCACACGAGATCAGAAAAAGTTTCTCGCACGAGTATCGTATACAATTTTATGCCACTAGTGCGAGAAGTGCCTATTCCACACACGCGATCGAAGCGAAGTATGCGTGAAGTAGCCACTTCACGCACAATGTGGTATGGAAAATGTTACGATGTTTAGATGAGTCCTATCCTTCGACGTAAATGGCATACGGAGTATTTTACCGGTAGCCGGATAAGTTTTAACTCTGCGAAATATGGTTTTTCATACATTTTAATAAAAAACCGTTGAAGCTACGATACTTAAAGAAAAGAGAGGCCTTTCCGTAATTTCCGTAATGAAATCTATAAGTACAAGGAATATACGAGGCATTGACTTCAGCCGGCCGAAACAAAAAAAATTCGAAACAATGTCCAAAAATCAGGTTTAGTAGTTATAATAGATACACCAAATTTTAATTTTTTTTAAACGGTTTTTTCGATGCCACTTTCCGAAGTCCTTTTCGCAAAAAAAAATATTTTCGTTAATTTTGTAGTAAAATATAGTCTCAAATTACACAATTGATTCTGAATTAATTATTTTCATGTGGACCATAAAAAAACGCACATTTTCGTTTTTTTGAGATGTCGATACGATTAATTGTTCCTAAGATATCATAGGTTAAGTGAAAAATGAGAAACATGGCATATTTCGCCAGAAAAAAAAAATTTTCAATTTAAATTTGGTGTCTCTATAACCACTGAACCTGATTTTTGGAAATTTTTTCGAATTTTTCTTTTTGCGTGGCTGGAGTCATGCGGAATGCCTCATATGCAAAATATATCGGCGATATAATGTGCCAGTTAATTATTTTACGTAGAATACATCCGGTGTAATCGTAGTGATGTGATTTGGAGATGTAATTTTCTCTGGTTAAGTTATATGTAATTGCAAGTTCTAGTTAACTTATCGTGGAAATAGACTTAAAAAATGTAATTATAAAAAATTGTATGAGAAAAATTGATTCCACAGCTGATCAATTGTAGCCTCCGCTACAATAATAGCAGACCTGGCATCTAGTTCACCCGCATTTAAACATTTTTGCACGTCGTTTTCTGCCAAGGATATTCGCAGCTGTCAAGTCACACGGTTATCGATGATGGATCTCAACGCGAGCTCGATAGGCGGTACAGGGGTGAACGTGCGACCAACAATGGCAATAGAGGGGTTCCATCCCCTATAACTGGCTTTCATGCACCTTTAACTTCGAGCCCTGGCACCTAAACTCTCCTAATGGGAATATCATAAGCGGCCGCCAAAACTTGCTTTGATCCAACCACGAAGAACGGACGATCGCTTCATCTTTGGACCAAAGCAACGTCCAGGAATTGGGTGATCACCTCTCTGACATATTGTGATCCATCAATCCATCTCTCCTCCTTCTCCGGAAGCCTTTTTAACTCTAGAACTGCTTCAAAAACCTTTTCGGCCTACTTCGCATCTATCATGCTTCACCTTACGCACCTTGTAACTAAATCGACAATTTCTCAATATATTGCGCAAGTTGATGATAAAGTGTACAGTCTTATTGTACACCGTTGATAATTGACGTTGTATAACTCAGCTGCTGTGAACTTTTTGATGGTGTTTATGCATTGAAGTGTTAATATTGATAGTTTTTGCGGTGTGAAATTCACACGAACGATTACGTTGAATTCATTCAGGTGTCAAGATCGTACCTATCAATACTGACCATTAGGACCATTTTTTCCTCATTCTTCGATATGTTACTTTAACAGGTGCTCGAGTAAAAAGAACTGTTAATGTGATGTTAGTGATGCTGTAGTCGTATGATAAGATAATTTGGTGGTTCGCGTTGACTGTCACAGTTCTATTTCATTGTTCGTATGCGGTTTTAGTAGATTATTTATAGATAGTTTGCAAACGGAATCCGAACGTGTGTGTGTACATATTCCCCAACATACACGTATACATTAATCCGCTTTCGATTTGATTATGAAGAAACTCTAATGTTGAAGTTAAATGTATTGAAAATATAAATATGTTGTAGTATCAATGAAAGCAAGTTCTGACACAATTGTTGTCGTAAATTTCATTCGAACGGGATTTCAAAACAACATATGCAAATACTCAGCACCATATTATAGAGTTACAACACTAAAAACTAAGCGTGTTGCGAGTCTGTTATTTCCTATCCTTTACATTGTGACGCGTTCTTACATACTTAGAAGTGTGTTCCGTTTACGTATCGTTACCATGAATAAGCACCACACTTGGAAGCATGTAAAAAGACGTCACGATTTAAAAGATACGAAATAACACGTACACTTGCAACACGATTTGCTGTTTAGAGTAAAGACTTAGTGAAGTATCATTATCATTGAAAACTACTTGTATAACACACCTCGTTAACACTGCACCTTGGAGTGGATATAAATAAACACTGAGCTGGTGTAAATTTTACCACTACTTTTTCAATTGTGTATGTATCACGAATATGTGATAAAGAGTACAGCCTCATCATGTGTATCAGGCCTTGCTGATGAAGTGTACAGCCTCATCTTGGACTAACTCGATTTTTCATCGTAACTCTTTAGCTCCAGACTAACGACAAGACCCTTTTTGACGATTCACGCCACCATTGCCAAGTTTGCTGCTTATCTAAACTTTGAAAAGCCAAAAGTCCCCTTTGCGCACGTACGCCAACGCAGCATATCCGCCAGTGGCGTAACAAACGCTCAACGGATATACAAAAGCAAACAACGCTGACGCAAAGTGCACGTGTGTTTACGGACAGCAAGTCGGGTGGAGAACTTGGCGACTTTGGTGGAAAGGCTTCAGTGGAAACGAGATGTCATCGAGATAATGTCTGCGCGTGGACGATACGGGCTGCTGGAAAAGTTGGTACGAATGAACGAATACCCTGATGGTATTCACACGAATGGACTTCGGATAGAGAATGTGGCAGTGTGGCCGTTGCGCAAATCCGCCGAGGGGTTCAGCGCCAAGGGGCCCCGTATAAACCAGGGCCAAGGCTGAAAAGAGAAACCAGTATAACAGTGACGAGAGAAACTGATGGGGGGGGGGGGGGGTCGCATAGTTGTGGGGGGATGAGTGAGGCACGTGGCTCACGTGTTTGCCGGGTACACACGGCTCAGTGTTTGGTACACACTGCCATTCGCGGTACAATGCTCGATCGGTTACCAAAACAGCGACGCAATGCCGCTATAAGCGATATTTATGTCAGACGAAAAGGGTCGAGAGGCGCGCTCACCCGCTTGTCTGGGTGGAAAAAGAACAACCAACGTTGTGGCGCGTGCTCTCGCCCCATTGGGAAGCTACGCAACCCAGCACGAGTCCTCTCTTTCTCCCTGATCGCGCACTGGACTCTCATCTTGTAAAGAATCCTCCTAGACTCGAGCCGCAGCCAAGAATCTTCGCTTCTTTAGGACTCAAACGCTCAGAGCATTCGAACTATGCGGCAATCAAGCTGCGGGTATGTGTGGATTGTTGGTTACTTCATCATTTGTGGAATCATGAAATTGTAAATTGGTATGTGACATTTTATTCTTTTATCAATTACTAATTTTTTTTAGTCGTTCTGAACGCTGACTCTATGTAAAATTTGAAATTCGTTGAAACATTTCGGCAAAATACAATGAGGAGTACATTTTTTCGGTTTGAAGTACTTTGCACGGATATGATAGTGGAATGTTTTGTGGAATCGAAATTTCAGTTATTTGCGAGCAAAAATAAATCAACGTTGTTGAAGATTTTGACGTGAATGGGGACGTGAAAAGCTCGATTAGTTGGAGTAACATTTGAAATAGTATCAGTTTGTTAGCACAACTATTCAAATATTAATTTCAATGGACACTGAATTTTATTGGCATTCTTATCAACTATGTTTTTTAGCGTAATAAGTTTATTAGTTACAACAACTAAGTGATTATATCAGCCAGCCAATTGTTCATCTGCCTGCGGAAAAACTAATCCAAGTGGTCGAGTATTTTTTTTTCTACTAATCCATTTTTAATACTAGGAATAGTGAATATCGAGAAAGAAGAAACTTCCAACAATATGGTCACAATACAATAATCTTCTTAATTATTCATGAATCTCGTTAATGCGTTTTTCGGAAACTACTAGAATATATTTAAAATAGATAGAGATCGTGATATAAGGTTTGAAAAAAGGTGTTGTCGAGGGGATTTTCCGCATGAGTCGGGTATAGATGGAAAGGGGCTGGTTTTACAACGTTGGTGTCACGCTAAATCTCCCAGGCATTGTTCGCACCCTCGATTTTCCAATGAAACCCCTCTCGCTGCGGACTTTCACGAATATATCGTATATGCTACGCGCTCACTATACTACAGTATAAAAGGTCGATACATTTTTTAACCTTATTATAACATTTACTGCACTACCATAACTATTTTCAGTCAAACACAAAAGCAAGGTAAAATTTCGCTTTCTTATTTTCCAAAACCGCATCTCTAAATGAAGAAATTTATTCACCGATTGTTATTACCGCATAAGAAAAATCGTATGAAAAATATAATGAAATAAACGAGGGATGTGCAGAATCTAACTTTCTATTCTTGTTGAAAAAAAAAGTATAATAATCTAGAACGTTACAATTAACGCTGAATTAGTACGTCGTTTATCTCTGCGATGGATTCTGCTATTCCTCCAACTCTGTGAAACATTCATTACCATTTGGTTTGACAGCTTAAGGGTTGTTGGAATTATTTACAATGTTTTCATATGAAGAAAATCTAATTTTTTCTTACAATTCTTTATGGAATTGAATTTCAGACTTCAACTTGAAAGTCTTGATTCCTTAACGATCGAGTTGCTAGCGCGTATCTTGTGAAAAAGTAATAATTTGGAAACTAATCATATACTTATATTTCAAAAAGTCTGGAGGCTTACAACTTTAATACACGTCCCTCCAGTACTGTTCTAAATCTGATGTTTGAATGTTTTCAAACATTATACGACAAATTTCCATAAAAAATGGGAAGAGACCGTTTTCATAAGAATAAAGTTGTCTCAACACTGGGGAAAAAATCGTTAAAATCAACAAAACGTGCATTTGCGGGCGGTGAAAAGCAATTTTTGTTGATCGGACAAAATATTTGGCAATGTTAGTCGGAACATTAATTGATTCCATAGTCTGTCGCTCCGATCAATTAAAAATTTAATTCGATCAAACGAATCTTCGTTTCATATAATCAAGCGCACGTTTCAGCGGTCCTAACGATTTTTTTTTTTCAGTGAAAAAAGGAGCAAAAATAGTTAAATCCTTAGAAAAACATTATTCTTTAAATCCACCGAATATATAACCAAATTATAGTAAATCGTATTGCGACTAAAAAGTAGGCGTCGTTAATGCGCCATCAACGTTCCCTGCTGCGAGAGACATTGACGGAACTCTTATCGAAGCTTTACATCGCAGCTTTGTCGTTATGACATCGCCCGGAGGTTTGAGAGATAATTAATAATTGTACCATGAACCGCAGGGAGAGGCGGAAAATTGCGCGAGGCGAGACGAACAAGTCGCTCGTTCCCTTCCTCCACAGTCGTCGAGCACACCAGTGGTATCCACCACGAAGTAATGGCAATTTACGCGTCCCGCGAGACCAGATAACTTCATATCTTCCCAGTTATCATTTATTCTCTCGATGCGAGAGAGAACGATATTGCCAAATTGAATTAGATAACTCTGATAATGTGGGCAATACATCTTCCTAACGAGCACGTACTCATAGCCGCATTATATTACGCCTCTGGCCGTTCATTTTTTGGAATATTCATAAGAAAAACATTATGAAAATTCCGTGCGAAAACTGTATCGTAACGCTCCCATTACTTTTCGATACATTCTATTCGTTTGTCTGGTCTGAAAATAGTTTTATATTCATTATTTATACGAATACTCAGTAAAATATTCAAAAAATGCCATTGACTGAGCAAACAAAAATCGCCCTCGAGAATTTATTTCCAAAAAGCCCATCAAATGACGTGCTGAATGTCGTGTCTAAAAAATTTCAAGAATTTCTCTTAGATTGCTTCAAGTGTAAGAGAGGCAGTTGGGTCTTAAGAAATTGTTGTTCTCCAGCACGTTTTGTTTTATATATAAAAGCTAAAACCGTTGTAATATTTTACTATTTTATGATTTTTCAAAATTTTGTGTAATAATAATATAAAATAATATATAATTTATGGAGTAGAATTTATGGTTTAGAGTTTAATTTTTATTTGAATGATCGATATTTAATAATCCCGAGCCTTTAATTTAATGACAAGAGTAGCTTCTAAAGTTAAATAATCACGTATATAAATTATAAATAAAGACACAAATAAAACACATATGAAGATCGATATTTCAACCGATAACATTACCAATAAAATATGATTACACGAATAGAAATACTCATATAATAGTTTTACGTCAAAATATTGATTTTATCAATGGAGATATCAATATAACAGGTTCTATTCAAAATAATGTTTTTATCCCACTATACATATCTATACAATGTTCACTTATCTCTCTTTTTTCGTAATTTTATAAATGATGAGGATAACCGGCCGGCACATTACAATAATAAAAATTATAACCACATGGTCAAGAATATATATAAGGAAATATAAGAAAACTTTACCGTCAAGCACGTCTGCCCTCTGCGACAACCGAGAGATAAGAGAGCTCTTATAATTTTCGTCTTGAGGTACTTCTAAGTAGCCCTGAACTCTAGGTACTATTCTAATTAAGCACTTATACCCAGAATTTAGGTTCGTTGCCTGAGAGCTGGCGCTCTTTGCTTGGTTTACGCGCTCTTTTCCTTATGTTTAAACTTTCAAACCATTACACGGTTTACTGTGGGATTCTCAAACACAGCGCACCTCTTCTCCGTCTGAAGGATAAATTGTTGCGATCAATCCGTACTACATTATCTTAATTTCAAATTGATATTTTTTCCCCTCACTCTCTTAAAACCATTTTTTTCTATTCCGAAGAAAATCCCAATTTATTTTACTGTCAATTAAATAAGATATTATAAAGGGCGTGATGGTGAACTCTATTAAAGAATTAACAAATCCACGCGTGAAGTAAATTCGCGTGCGTTTATATATTACAGCCTGCTATAATGTACAATTTCTGCAAAATTTTCGAGGGTACGTAAGACGGCAAATTTCATGCATGTGTTGCAAAAAGATTGTTAATATAATATTTTTTAAAATATTTACAGTGAATTGAAGAGAGATAGGAGAGTTGCAAAAATGTATAGAAAACATCGAATGTTTGACAGTAGTAACAGTGGCCAGTTCACACTGTAGCAGGTTTAACTGGATGGAGAAGGACGAAATCGGAAGGGGGTGTTTTGTTAGGAGCGTGCGATCGTTGCCACGTGGCCCGGATTAATGTGTTTTGATTTTTAGACTTGACATCATAGTATCTGAGTGTATAAGGCCGCGTGTTCAATTTAACCCAGCTAGCACACTCACTGCACCGTGTCCTCACTCTTTGCCAAGGCCATTGCTGGTGTTTGAGGGTTTCAGCGCTTACAAGATGGCAGATAGGTTCGAAAAGAGCGTGCGTGCGGAGCGTCGTCCTTTTGTAGAGCAAAATCGGTGTGGCTTGAGAGCTGGAGAAATGGGCTCCCTCAGGACTGGTAGCAGCGGTAAATGCCTAGCTGCTACTATAGCTGATTCATTCGCCCTCTGACGTTTTAATAAATACCCTGCGCCTACCTCCCCTTCGCCCCCCATCTTCGCTGTACCTATATCTCGCTTCTATACTCTTTTAGACCCCTGCTATTTATTTCGTTCTCTTAATCTCCACCGCTTCTTTCTCGTCATCTAACAGCCTCGCCGGAGATTGATTTATAATGACTGTGCTGTTACAGACCAACTGCTACTGGTCTTCAGTCTTTCATCTTCATCGATTAACCAACATCGCCACGCGGGAGGATATTATGCTTATCAATCTGTAACGTGGAGGTTAATATTGTTGCCGATAAGGGAACTATGGTTATCTAAGGTTCGTGCAGAGAAATACAGAATTTTGTATCATTGAGTCAGATTAATAGATGACGTTCGATTACTCAGGTCGTGAATAATACAAACTAAGAAAATACGGAATTATGTAACGCAGAAGCTTATTAACAGTAGCAAGGCCACAAAACCGGAGTATCAGAACCAAGACAGGCCACTTATTTATTGAGATGTTGCATTAACATATTATATCAGTTTCTTTACGATATCTCGCATTAGCTATAAAATTTCTGAATACTGTATCTGCGAATCATAGTATGTTATAGGCAGCGACTATGTATTATTAACATTACTGTTTTAAGGAATGCGACTATTCCCGGTCAAATATCGACCGTAGCTGCTTAATTAATTAAAATTCATTAATCAAGCAGCCACACTCGACAAAATTTATCTCGAAAAAATTGTGAAAGAATTCCGCCACCCCTGGTTCGAACCAGGAATACCCAGAATTCTAGCCTCTAATATTGACTTTAAGATCGAAATTGTGAATCAATTCTGCCAGGGCCACGGTGGCATAGTTGGTAATGCACCAGGGTCGAATTCTTGGTGTTCCCGGTTGTATGTTTTGCAAAAACTTCATAATTAAGAACAATTGACCGGGAATAGTCGCATACCTTAAAACAGTAATGATAGTATCCGCGAATGACTGAGTGACGATGTGAATGTTAACAAGAGGTTATGGACCAAACTGATCGCGGAGTGGAGCTCATAGGAGGACCGAAGATAGTGAGAGCCTGCACGGAAAAAACTCAGTAGTTGAGAGAACCATTTCAAGCATATGGTACACCACAAATTGATTGCGGCAATTAACTAAAAAATGTGAACCGCGATTGGTTATCGGAAATAGTATGGGCACGAAGAGAAATCTTTTTGGTGTTGTACCACAAATTCAATTGCTGCTTCTTTACTTATTGCCATAGAATTCCAAAATGCTATTGTAGTAAAACGTATGTTCCGATAGTAGAACATGTATGCTATGGAGCAAAAACTGTATGATTTTAAATAGTTTACTGATATAGCATTGGAATTAGTGATATAACAAACTATATGCTATCGTTCCATGATTGATTTCCTGGTGGAACAAAAAAAATCCACGGAAGGTATTGGATGCCAATTCTATTGGTATTGAGAAAGAATAGTTTTCTCTTCAGGAAAAATATTCCACCTGGCGCAGCCGTGGTCAATGACTGCCATAGCTCTGTATTTCTATTACATTTTTTTATGTTTCTAGTGGGCACCGATTAGTTTTAAGATAAGCTGATAAATTATCATTTGTAATACCACAAGAGCTTCGAAATTATCGGATATTTACCGATAGGTTCGTTGCAAATAAATGAACAGGTCAAGATTTCCTGGAAAACTTGACAAGCGGGGAGGTTTTTCTCAGGGTGGAATGTGTCATACACGGCGTCCTAGAATTATTGGGTCTATGGAAGATATAGAAAGGATCTTAAGTCGATCTGCCCTTAGGTAAAAGAGCTTATGTAGGGCTAAGAATAATTAATGTCTTGGATGGGTGTCATAGAGAGTCTTAAAACTGAAAGTTGATTGGGCTCTGAAAATTGTCTGATGTCAGAAAGTAATTATAGACCAACTCAGAACGCGTACAATTATATCGTCAACTATAAAGAGTTATTCACTTTTATAACAAAAAAAACCAGATCTAAACTTTTTAATCCTATCGCGGTATTTGCCAATAAAAACTCAGCATGCAAAAACCCAAATCAAAAGCTTTCTAAATTCACTATGGCATTGCCTTCCAACGATTTTGCAGCTGAAGAAATAATCTGAAGGAATGAAGTGCGAGATAATAATACGTGATAGTCAACAGACTCTTTTAAAAACGCTCTCATTGCCAGACACTCTAATTGACGATGGGTATAAACTCCTGGGTGTTGGAAAGCAGTATTAATTTTTCGCGAGATGCTTGACGCCCTTCTTTCTTCACAGTTCCTTGTTTCCTGTGACCCTCCCGTCGCCAAGCGGCGAGATAACAAACCTCTCGGTCGAAGACTCGCGATGATATAGAAACGATAAAATCAGCAACGAGGGGTCTCTACTGCTGGTACTTGCGGGAGCTTCTCGAGGTTTTTCAGACTCCACAGACTCTACGTGACGATGGCAGGAGCACTACCACCGATCCACCTGATTCTCGAGACGAGAGCTCGTAGCAATGCACTGGTGAGGGTTGGTGATCTCTTGCGCCAGAAATTCTCCACACAGAGACTCACAACCAGCAAGTATAGACAGTGAGAGAACTCCAAGGGGTAGGAGGAATAGCAATTAAAAGTATCTGGCACAATCTTCGTTAAACTTGTTCTCTCGGTTCGCTCGGAGAGAAGGCATTATTAAAACGTGCGGTGCTCGTCGCTCCCGCGACCACAAACCTTCTTTCTCCTTCCTTTTCATCTCTTCCTACGCCCCAGCAGAACACGCCGTGTCGCCAGACTCTATAGTATAGAGTTCCCTTCGTTGCAAAGGTACTCCTGGCGGTGATGGTGCGTCGGTTAGTCGACGTTTTTAACTCTTTTGCATGGAGAATAACGTGACGCGGAAGTAAAGCGTTGGGCATTGTAGAAAAAATTATTTCTGCTTGGGCTAAAGTGTCCAGAATAATAAATAATTATGTGAAATTGTGATCATCAATTGACATGTCGTAAAACGTGCCATTTTTTAGACGCGTTAAGACAAGCAATCTTAGTGAAGTTTGAAGCGATTACAGGATCGACTTAATACCAAGATATTCGACTAATTTAGGCCCACTTTGTGACTCAGTTTTAGCAAATTTCCACCTCAAACAGCACTCAAATTAATAATCTTGCAGTATTTTTTATGAACTATGAAATCGTCGAATTCCCCGAAGTCAGAATATAAATTGCGATTAAATTCGGCAGTAAATGAGTATCCAATCGATCTCACAGCGTTTTGAAATTTTTTGAAGATTTTTCGTCTTAGCACAGCGCAAAAACGACACTTTTTGTCATATGTAGATTTGTGATCTCAATTGACATGAATATTTTTACGCAGGTTGAATGTCCATCTGTTATTTTACAAAAACACTTGAATTACCGGTGTTGCGTCTTGTAAACACTAGAACTATTTAGTACACGGAAGTTCAAAACTAGTTGGAGAAACTGATTTTTGGACAACCAACCGAAATTGTTAGAATATCGTCAAGTATCGAGTCGATTGAAGAAAGTATAATCTCATTGGTAGAGTACCGATAGTAACGATCACCGGACAAGATCATAACCTCAATTTACCGGTTGGTTAATGCAACGAATCATTTGGATTGGACAGAAGCCGTGATAGTTGCGGGAACTAATTCGTTGGTCTTATGTACTATTTTCTGCTACCAATTGAAAAATTCGGAACTACTATTTCGATTTAGTTTCTGTAGCATGCGGCACAGCATATGTTCGAATCAGGCGGAAAACTCCTTTTTCCATTTTGCGTTTATATTTCTAGTGAAATATGGAATCATTGACCAACGTGCTTGTTTTTTTACATCGATATTTAAAAAAATATTACGCAATGATCTTTCAGGATTTCCCTTTTCATTATCCACTGTCTACGCTATTGATAACGATGTCAGGATCAGAAGCTTGTCACAAAATGCTATTTTGTCCTCAAGCCAGCATTCACATCATGGAGACTACATCTGGTCCTAGTAAAACATGCGACCTCAAAAACGACCCTGAAACAACTAGACAAAGACCCCAAAAACGATCGATCGTTTTGTGCCAGAAAATAACCATGCAAACGACCTCAAAACGACCAATACAGTCATTTTCTTAATTAGCGACCGCAAAACGGCCTCAAAGAGCGACCATCCAGAAAATTGTAAGTATGGACGTTACATCAATTTAGCGACCGCAAAACGACGTCAAAAGCGACTATTCAGAAAAATCGTAAGTATGATCGCTTTTGAGGGCGTTTTGCGGTCGCTAATTGACAAAACGACCCTTCATACAATTATCTGGATGGTCGCTTTTAAGTCCGTTTTGCGGTCGCTAATTGCCTAAACAGCCATTCTCACGATTTTTTTATGGATGGTCACTTTTGACGTCGTTTTGCGGTCGCTAATTGATATAACGACCATACTTACAATTTTCTGGATGGTCGCTTTTCGAGATCATTTTGCGGTCGCTAATTAAGAAATTGACTGTAGTGGTCGTTTCGAGGTCGTTCGCATGGTTATTTCCCGGCACAAAGCGACCGGTAGTTTTTTAAGATGACAATACGATCGTGCGATCTGCTAGGGAGTCTACATGATTCATACATGTTGCGTTCTGCTAGTTTGCACAGCAACCGCAGCGCGGCGCTTTCATCGAGACGTAACCAGCAAATAATGACGTCCGATGATTAACCTCGGCCCCTTATTAAAGCAACAGCGGTCTTACCAATCACATACAGCCGTAATATGTTAACTTTGGTCGACATGGTTATTCCTAGTAGCTAGGACGAATCACCTGAAGAGTGATGCTTCAGGCTCGTCCAAATTGGAAGAAGAAGACGAACCTCGGCGTCTTCTGAAAAATTAAGAACACCGAGGAAACAATATGAAAAGCAACCTTTGCCAACTTGCATACAAATGTTTGGTGGAAACTATTTTTTCGATAAATCCTTTTACTCGGAACTGTACGTGTAAAATGACACGATTCAGAATTATAGAGGTTCAAATTTATCGTATTCAATGCATGGACACGCACGTAATCATCGAAATAATTTTTCGAAATATAATTTCTCAATGTTTCGGTACGAAGTTACGAATTTGACATAAATTCTCGAAAAAAAAAATTCACAACAGAAAAGTCTCTATAAAGAAGCAAAATAAGGAAGCTCTCCGTGAAAAAAAAAAAGGTGGGCGGCGAATAAAGCTTACTCTATTCGGGCTAAAATGAGAAAGATGTAGATGCGAAGAAGTCGAAGACGTGGTATGAAGGAGGAAAAGCAGCGGCCCAAGAGTTCTCAGAGTCTGCAGCTCGGAAAGTAATCCCAGTGCGAAGCTAGGTCGGGAAATAAGATGAAAATACCCGAGGAGTTAGAGAGGTCTTATACAGAAGTAGCGCTCGGCTCTTTCGCGAGCTCCGTAGCGAAAGATCCTCTTGGCTTCGGTTCTCGCACTTTCTCCGTCTCTATCTCACGCTTACTCTACTACTACTTCAACCTTCGAATTTCGCAATGCTTTTATACTCTTACAGAACGCCTAAAGTCCTCTTGTTACCAGACTCTGCAAATAAGATAGCAGTGTCCTCTGCTATGTAAAATTTACCACCAAAGAATGAAAAGCCCCGGTTTATAACTGGTTATAACCCAACGCATTAACTCTCGTCAAATATTCCATGGAATTTATCTTTGAAATTCACCTGGAGTATTAATAGCATTCACCAAGCTGATAATTCGCATATCAGATACGAGTAGTTCATTGTGGTATAATTGTTTAACCCTTTGAGGGATACATTTGTCATTTCCGAAATTATAAAACTTTAAAATAATTATGAGAAATTAGTTCAAAATAGTTAAAACTGAGTGAAAGCAGATGGGTCGTTTAGCAACCCACTGTGACTCAACACCCAGAGCAATGGGTCTAATGAGTTTATTTGAATCAATTATGTGGTGTATTTGGAATTAATGAAATCTCATTTCAATACAATAGAGTCTATTTCAATCAGATGAAATTTTATTTTAATTAAATAGTGTCTGTTTCGGTTGATTAGAATACTATTAGGTCGGCCATTAAATAAATTATTTATACCATAGTGTCACGCACACTGCGCTTCGCTTGCGTGCGTGAAAGAGGCACTTCTCGCACTAGTGGCATAAAATTGTATACAATACTCGTGCGAGAAACTTTTTCTGATCTCGTGTGATTACAAATCTCGCCTTCAGCTCGTGCTGCAAACTCACACTCGTCACGAAAAGATTCATCGCACTAGTATCGTAATGTACTATTATTTAATGGCCAGCTTAATAGGATTTTATTCAATCGAAATAGACTTTGTTTTATCTAAATAAAATTTCGTCTAATTGAAATAAATTCTATCTGATCTGAATAAAAATTTATTCATTTCAAATACACCCTATAATCGATTCAAATAAACTCATTTCCCTGAGTGAAAGCGTTAAACACTACGACAATAGTTTAACTCCTGACACCAAAAATGATTTGATTTAAAGGGCACCACTAGTGTGATAACCCGAAAAAAGGTGATTTTCGGAAATTTATTGAAAGGAAAGTATTTCATCAAATGTTCTGTAATTTGAAGGATATATTCGCGTATAAATTATGTGTACATGATAATTTCTCTGTTTGAAAATATTCAATTTTTAGCGCCTTATACGCCAACGCTCTGATTTCCAATAAGAAAAAAGTTCTCTCATTGCTGCAGTGATTGTGACCTGCCATCTGTCTGAATTGACTGTCATAACTGACATAAATGATGAAAAAGGCTTTAGGAAACGCTTTTTCGGTTCTTGAAGCCTAAATAGCCAATAGAAATAATTTTCAATAAGAAGTCATTTATTTTATAATAGATGACGTCACGTTAAAAATTATTTATTTGACTTTTGATTGGTTGTATTTTCGAGTTAAAGATCGTCAACAGTCGGAGCTTATACGAAAGTCAGAGGTCGGTTGGATCTCATCAGCGACTCGTCGCGTTCTCCACTCGCGCTTTGTCCTTGCGGCTTTGATTTCTTCTCTTCGGATATACGAGAAGGGAAGAAGGAGGAGTTGAAGGCAGGAGGGAGCCTGGAGATCGAACGTGCCAGAGAGACACAGAGCGTTAGGCAAAAAGAGAAGGATAGAAAGCTGTGGGATGATACGAATGCAGAGAAAGACGGAGATAGGTAGTAGGTACCGCTGCGGGAGAGCGAGCGATATTTACATGCGATTTGCATACTAGTTGATCCCTATTGCTTCCATCTCCAACGAGGCAGGAGCATCGGCTGCCAGGCATGCCTACCACTCCGTCCCCACGTCCACCAACTCACCCTCCAATATACCTCACCCTCAGCCTCTCAGCTTTACCGCTTTTTCGTATAGCAATACTGAGCTACATAGCACTGTATATCACATAGTATATCGAAGTGCGGGGCAAAGTGGGCCAACTAAGAAAAAAATGACTTTATCACGAAACTCGAAGTGTATTGTTGCTGCGTCTGACCCAGAAACTCGATTCCAATAGTCCATTTTGAGCGTTGGCAAAAAAAAATTCGGGGCAAAGTGGGCCACTTCCCCAAATTCGGAAATTTATGATTTTACGAACTGGGTGCTACTAAACGTGTCATCACCATTGATTATATTTTAATGGCAATTGTGTTGTTGATTAATTTTGTTATTCCGGGGAAAAAAATGTCATCGGGAGCAAATAGTACAGTCATCTAAAATGTTTTGTCCGTTTATTTGTGGGGGAGCATTAGCAAAGTACAAGGCATAAACGAAAAATCGCTTTATCGCGATACCCAAAGTGCATTGGTACTGCTTTTCACCCGAGAAATCGATTCCAATCCTAGATTTCGAGAATCGACAAAAAAAAAATTCGTGCGGGGCAAAGTGGACCACTTTTCCAAATTCGGAAATGTATGATGTGACGTAATCAAGAGAGGCGATAGCGTCGCGACGCCAAGTGTTAAAACGAACAATAATTTTTCAAGTTGATGTGATGATACGTGCGATTTTTGTAAATAGGAAAGATATTATAGTACCCACTTACAATTTCAGATTGCTTCGAAAATGAAAAATTTTCAAAAGTTGTTTTTGTAAATGTAAATTTCAAATGTTAGGTAAGATTTATTAAAGTTGATATCTTCTGAACTTTCTCTTTCGTTTCCTCATTAAATTGAGTAGTAGAAGCGTATTTTTTTAAAAATATGGGGGTGGCCCACTTTGCCGTGTTTTCGATATTTTTATTTTTAGATTTTGTCGATTTAAACACTCAAAATAGATTTAAAACCGTCGTCTATTGAATGATTCGACTGAATTGTATTGTAAAAACGCGTTTTTAATCAAAATATGCCCACTTTGCCCCGCATATTTTCTTTCAAAGGGGTGGCCCACTTTGCCCCGCACTCCCCTATATATAGATATTAATATATATATATATATATATATTTACTTCTGCATTTTTAATATACTTAACGCATATTAGCCAGATACATTTATGGATATCCAAGTAAATACATTTTTCGTCTATTTGCCAGATGTACTAACGATTGTATAAAAAATGTACTTAACGTATATTCACCAAATGTACGTTTGGACGAAATATTGGATATTGCCAAGTATATAAGAAGTATATAAGGAAAATACCACGTACGTTATTCAGATATTTTTTTAAAAGTCGAGAAATATACTTTGTTAGCATACTTTTTTTCCATGGGGGTCGTGGGCCGCCGAAGTCGTGCACCGACCGCACAACCACCTAACCACCCGAGTCGATCCGTTAGATTAAATATTTTGTTGTATATTTTCTTATGAATGAAACATTTTTACTACTTCGCCGGATCAATATTTCAATAACATTCTAGTAAAGTATCAAAGAAACTAGTTGTCTTTCGATGTAAATTGACTAACAACTCCTCCAACAGAGATTTTAACGTAGCCGAAAGTAAAGCTATCATTAAACAGAACGAACAAGAAGAAGATGTACCAGAAGAAGAAAATAAGCAGGCGGATTTAAGAAGGTTGGCAGGGACGAACACGTTGGGCGTATAATCGGCTCGTATAAATGTGGCTTCGGCTAATTATTGCAGATAGGGGAGGAACTCGGTGAAACCTCTCGACTCGGGTTCCGGAACGACCTATGTAACTCGTGTCATGGACGCGAAAAAGCTTTCCTATCTCCAGCCCAAAAGCCACCGAATTAGCACGAAGAATAATTAAAGCTTTCCTCCAAAAGCTTTTCTCTCAAATTCCCGTGTCTAAATAAAGTGTATTTTCACAAATCCGTGGTGCCACAATTTCTTCACAAGTGTAACCATCTTCGACTAGACTTAAACTTACGAAAAGTCTCTCTGTAAAGTCAACAAATACTCAATTAAATATATATCTAATTCGGTTTTTTTTTTTTTTTTCAGATAAGAATAAGCAGAGATATATGAGAGCAACTTCTGCAAGGTATTACCTGCAGGCGCCGTCGGTTTCTGGCTTGGAGACGTCGAGGGACTCCATACACGGATAGGTGAAGCTCTCGAGCCGATTGATATCTTCGTAGGTGCCTCTTGCTACGTGCTACGGCTTCAACCTCAGCTCCTAATTAACTTGGTGCTTGCTGGCTGACCCCGAGGACCTCGTACCTCTCGATGCACGCTGGACTCTCTCAATAGCCGCACACACACTCCACACGAGGGGAGAACTCCGAGGCCGGACGAGACACACGCTCGTACCCTCGATAAAGCCGTCATCGGGCCACCATCGTGCTACTGCCTGCAGAGCAATCCACGCTGCCAAGAGGTCACAACCGGAGACGCCTCCGAGGAATCCTGAGAATTTTTTCTTCGCCACCAGCAGCAGCTCGATTTCCTGTCCGTCTAGACAGCTTAGACCCCCGGAACCGACAACAACCCTTTTTTCACAGCAAACAAACCTTTTAGACCCATTTCATAGTTCTCATAATTGTAAAGACAAATGATACCGTCGTGTAAATAAATCGATTCATTGCATTTGTTATATTTACATAATTCCACGTGAATGTAAGCGTTACTACTTGTTAACCACGTTCATCATGATGTTGTTGTAGTGCTGCGGCCGAATTATAACAAAGTGGTGGAGTTATCGGCTATTATCGCCAATAGGCGGCCACGTTTCGACCCTGATTTGGGTCCTCTTCAGTGGTTATTCAAAATTTGAAAATTCATATCGTTATGTTTTAGGTTTCTTGTCACTTTAACGGACAAGAGTGTCCGGTGACCACTGGTAAAGTGACAATACACGTAAGACATAATGTTGTGTAAAGTGTTCTTAAATTTAACTTTACACTTGTAGCTACGAAATAGCAAATTACTTAAATGCAATGAATAATTATGCTTTGGAATTAGACCCTCTTGGCGACATTTTAGTAGAAACTTCAACTGTTGGTGATATCGCATTCTAGTGGATGTGTTTCTTTTCCACTTTTTAAAAGCGGTACAGACGACAACGTCGAATAATCCCAAAATGTGATTGAAGAAGGTCATCTTCCTAGTTTAGAGCCAGTTGAAGAATGCGAAATTCAAATCGTAGCCGCTTTCTTCACCAACCTTTTCAATACACGGCCGCTGACTTCATGTACCACACTAAGGCATAATGACATGAATTCTAAAATTTCGAATAAATACTGAAGAGGACCCAGATCAGGGTCGAGACGTCTGAAAAAACTATATAGTTTCTTTTTTCGTGATCGCCAATAGCCGATAATTCCACCACTTTCATATCCATCATGCTTACTGATACTTGGCATGTCGTAAGTTGACTTGAATTGTAACAAACGTCGAGCGAGTATGTAAGAGGAGATCGTACAATCAATCGTTATCCTATCATTCGTAGCTGACCAGGTTTCTGTTTACCATGTGCATCAGAATTTTCTACCTCACATGCTGGAAGATGCGATACTTGTGATTCGTAAAGTACAGTGACCCTGCCGAAGGTCTACTTCCAGAAACGCCTCCAAGGAACCCTGAGCATTTTTTTCTCCTCTACCAGCAACAGGCGGCTTAGACCCCCGGAACCGAAAACAATGCTTTTTCACTCAAGAACCCGCGTGCAGCCAACGAAACTTAGATTCCATAGAAAAAAAAACACATTCCAAGATGTTCCCATAATTTTAAAGATAAATGATACTGCTGTGTAAATAAATCCGTTCATCAAATTATTTATAAGATCCAGTTAATGCGTTTTCGTCCTAGGAGAAAACGATTTTACTACGCTAGCAAATATGGTTCTAAAAGAGTGACAACATTGCGTTATTCGCAGACCTAACAAATTTTTTTGCCGCTCGAATAAATTTGTCTGCTAGTCCAATAAACTCTTTCGCTAATCCAACAAAATGCTTAACTAGGCTAGCACATAGAACAATGCTATCATTATTTTAGCAAAATATTTTTTGGACCGGCCAGACACTTTTCTTTGTGTATGAATGTGGGCATTGTCACCTGTTAATCATATCCATTACGCTTACTTATACTGGGCATGTTGTGTGTTGGGTTAAATTATAATAATCTTCGAACGGGTATGTAACATCAGGCCTGACATCATGATTTTAGTTTATTTCTAAAACGTCTCTGAAGAATCCTGAGAATTTTTTTTTCACTACCAGTAAAAGCTCATCTTTCTGTCCGTCAAGATATTTTAGAACCTCGTAACAGTCAACAACCCTTTCTCACCCCACAACTCTAATTCAAATAACGAAACTTACATTCCGTAGAAAAAAAAACCGGTTTAAAGACGTTTACATTATTGTAAAGATAAATGATACCCTTTAAATAAAGTGATTCATTGAATTTTTTTAAATCTATATAATGCACTACCATGTGAAAGTAAGAGTTGCTAGCTGTCAATCATATCCATTAGTCTCACCGATATTCGGCACATTGCGGGTTGGATTAAATTGTAATAATCGTCGAGCGGGTATTTGAAAGCGTTATGATCTTAGGATGGATTGTGATTCGTAGCACATCTCGGTTTTTGTGCTCAGGATTCTCCACTACACTCGCTGCACAATATGATATCTGCGAACTGTTTACATAAAACGATATCAGCTACTGTTCAACAAAGCAAAGTGACCCTGCCAAAAGTTTACTTCCGGATACGCCTATGAGAAATCTGGAACACATGACACGGTTATTCTGTACAGCTTTTAGCGCCTCAGACACAGACAACAACCTTTTTCTTCTGCATAGCATTGTTAGGAGAAAAAAGGGATTGATTTTTTTTCTTTCCCTATTTGAAATGGTATATGTATTGACTAGCATGCATCACTCTCACATCTTTTACATTGTCACTCGATCCTGTAAAGATAGATCTTACAGATGCATAAATAAAACTTCATTCGTAGTAGTAAAAGAGTTTGATTGACGATACGTTTACAGATTTTTTTCCTTGTACATTTTTATTTCTTCAAAATAATATATCTATGGTTTTGGCCGTATACGCATTGCCAATAGGTCATCGGACGGACTTCTTCAACCTTGCTTCAGATATTTTAGCTGTATTACCAGAACTTTTTATATAATTATGACGAATCTCTGAAACGCACTTGGTTATGAGTATACGGAAAATACAATCTGTTAAACATATTTATCAGAATTATTATGATACCAGGCATGTTTTGCGTCGGATTGATCTGTAATAATCGTCAAGCGGGTATGTACGAGCAGGTCCGGCAACGCGATCGTAGAAAGGATTGTGATTCGTGGCTGACCGGGACCCTCTGTTTATACGTGTGCCCTAGCACCACGTTTCAACATCCCACTCGCCGGACAACGCGATGCCTCGTGAACTGCAACTGTTTCGTTAATTAAAACGAACGAACGAACGAACGAACGAACGTAGGTACGGGTTAATTTTATGCGGGTGCCGAGAGAGGATCAGAGTGTGCATGGCTTTGCCATTACAGCCCCCACTAGTCCGCCATTCATCAGAGCTTTCGATGTTGCAACGTAGAGACGAGTCACCGGTAATCATGTTGCCCCTACCAACAATCGAAGCTTGGAACAGTGTTCTTTACTTTTCTCCATATACACGTGATCAAAATACGCTGCATAATAATAAATCAGTGCTTCTGATGAAAATATATATAAATTCAATTAAACTAAAAAAAAAAAAAAACAAAACGAGTTGCAAGCAATTCTAACTACTTTCGGTGCTCGTGCGATAGTTGAATTTTGAAAATTAATTTTTGGTAACGTTTAGCTTCAATTTACGGCATTTGATCATTTTTGCCTCCTCATAGAGAAAACTTTGTTTTCGTGAATAACGGAAAGATTCTGAGTTTTAATGTGAGATTTACTCAGAATAGTCTAAAACATCGAAAAAAAAGTGGTTTAGAAAAAATGTCAGGATGGATGTGTGTGTGAGAGAGTGTATGTGTGTGTGTGAGTGGCAGGCTTGAAAAATTTAATCCACTGTATCTCAAAAACGGCTTCAACAACCAAGCAGAAATTTGGTACACCGGTAGAGCTGCTGTGGCCCTTTCTATGTATAGATTTACTGAAAATTTCAAACATTTTCTCAGGTTTTATAATATTTTGAATTTTTCGATAAATATCCGAATAAAGTATTTCACCGGTAACACTGTTTGGCTGAGGGTCCCTAATTTTTCCACTGATCACGAATATCACTCCCTTGAATTATAAAAAAAAGACTTCCACACAGTCATAGAGCCCAAATAATTTTTTTTAATTTTGTTGAACCGTAGTCGAATAATCTTGAAAAACGAAATTTTCCGTATTCTTAATTATGTATATATATACTGTCAATAGAGCAAAAATCAAATTTAACCAGTTGTCTTTGACCGAAAAGAAGCGCTCTATCTAATAAAATATAAAGAACGATAATCCGATTTAAAAATAAAAATCCTACAGTCCAAAAACTAAAGAAAAAATAGTTGTTTTTGTGTCCTTAGAGTCTATCTTTATTAGGAAAAAATTTATTGGATAAAGTTCAAGGTATTATGAGCGTTGTATAAAATTTTCAGCTCCCCTTTCCTTTTGTTGGCTATTAATTCAATATTATGTTCGGTAAAAATATATCGTCAATATCTTTAATTATGTATATCTTGGATGTTATAAAGCCAATCATAAAATCTGACTAACTTTTTTTAAACGGGATAAAGCGCTATTTCCATTTAAGTCCATAGACCAGTAATTCCAGCCAAAATGGATCGCCATACTCCATCATAGAGATACCATTGTTAAGAGTAAAAACAATTTAGGAAAAAACTTGCAAAGTTCTCCTTTGCAAGCTTTTGTGAATGTGTCAGAAGCGATTCTTAACCTTCCAAACTCATTTGACTATTACCAATTGCTGTACATACATTGAATAATTGTTTTTTACAAATATACCTTGATACAAATGCGACAAAATTCCTCGTTCTCGTCGTTGCATCGGAACTCGATACATTTTTGGAGTCAACTAATGACCCGCGCGATTCCCTTGCAACTCACCGCATTCTTCGCCGTCCGCTTTGTGTCTCCTCTGCCGATTTGAGCGAGCCTACTGCGTACGTGCGGAATAATAATTTTTCTCTCTTTGATCGACGATGCCAAATCGGGAAGAGCATCGTCGACCGCTTCAGACTGAGTTTCCCACAACGTGCATTTTTCGAAATCGTATCGTTGCTTCGTCTGACGCTTCTTATATTTTTACAGTGGATTAATTGGCGCCGCTGGGTTTTGCACACGCGCGATACACAGGATACGCTATTATCGCTTGCGACGCAGCTCGCGACTCACCACGTGAAATACCTACAGCGAAATTCGAGAAATTGCCCACTCGGCGTGATAAAACACGGAGATGCGTGTAGTGTGTATACGCTGATGTTGAACGCAAAACGCCACCGGATAGAGGATACGCGGACCAACGCGTGAGACCTCGCCCACCTGAAACAACACCGAGTTTTCAGATCGCTGATCCCATAAGCAGTCCGCGTTTGATCCCTCTGTTGTTTCGCGGCTGTATTTCCGTGCCCGCGATCCGACCTCCATTCACCGATCCGTACCGTCGCTGCGAACCCCGTTCACTCTCTCGCACTGCTAAACTTGCCTCGGCATCATTCACGCTTCACCCGGTATACTCCGGTCGCTAGACATTACGTACAAATTTCAGTTGCACACGCGCAGCATTTCCAATATCTGAGACAAAGAATCAGAACGGCACCCGTTAAAAGAAATTAGGGAATCATTATAAGCTTTGGCTATATATTGCATGAACCATTCTGCATTATAAACTTTCCTCTGCATCGTTCATGCTTCACCAGCAAAACTTCGGTCGCTAGACATTTCATACACCATTGTGTTGCACGGACGCAGATTTTTTGGTACTTACGCCAACACTCAGTGAAATCGGACGGTACAGTTACCTGTAAAGTGTACGAACATAAAATGAATAGTTGTAACTTCAAAATTACTAATAACATACCTTATATTTCTTTTAGTGAGAAAATCGAAACGGCACCTCTAATAAAAATTAGCAAATCATTATAAGATTTGGCTACTGATTGCGTGGAGCCATCTTTATTATAAACTTGCCACCGCATCATTCACTTTTTACTCGGTATACTTCGGTCACTAGACATTACATGACAAATTCTATGGCACACACGTAGCATTTCCAATATCTGAGACGAGACATCAGAACGGCACTTCTATAATACGATAAGAAAAGTATTATATGCAATAGAGTTTGTTTCCCATAAAACGATAATGAGAGATGGTGGATGATTACAGTTTAGCTAACCCCCCAAGTGTTAGAGAGAGAAATAATTTTAAATAAAGACTGATAACGTTTCCAGGTTCGAACTCTTTTCAGATTCCATTAGTGTATTTGCTGTAGTCGATTCCGTTAATTTGAAAAAATAACACTGAGTGAAAAGTCCATGGTTGAAGCAACAATGCTATCATGTTACTATACTTTTACCATATATTATGATTCCCAGAAGGGACGATTATATTTTATAGTTCCAACAATGACAAAAAATAATAGCTGCAAACAGAATCTTAGCTCAACTAATGTTGAGCTAAGGTATGTATAGTACCCAGTAACAATTTACATGATGATCCCTCTCCAGAATGATATCGTTGGATCTATTTTCCTACTAGATATTTTTCTCAGAGAATTCGATAGACAAATTAGATCAGAACCTCTCAGGTTTATTTATCTTTTCCTTTAAATAATTATGTAATCTAATTGTCTTTTGACTGTCACGCCTCTAAGTCAGTCAAATTCTCTTAAATAAAATTGTCATCGACGTGTGGATAAGTCCATTCACTGTCAGGTACATGTTTACATCTTTACAGCTGATGAACAATATTCATCCAAGTATTTCAACACACAATATGCGCATACATTTTGATTTGGACGATTTCACAAGATTAGCAGCAGACAAGACTCTCGACAACTTCGCTAAGTTTGAGGGATAACAGCTTGTCATAATCAAATTGTCAGCCTAACCTAAAAACTTGTTTACCTAGCCAACTTAGTTACTTGGACCGTACTTAACCATGCCAGTTGGTTAGTCAACTAATTATTTATTTCCTTGTGAAAAACGAAAATGAAGAGGTCTTTTGATGGCAGCTTTTCGTCACCTAAAAAACTGAAGGGTAACCTTCAGAGGCCAGTAATTTGATGGAATGTAACTGGTTAATCACAACTCATCATTATTCATTTAACTTTGTTTTTTTATTGAGTCACTTTCTGATTCTTGCTTTACGACATCGCTGAATTGATTAAGCAACCCACTATGAAACTTTGTAAGACTGTTCTTCCAATCATTTTTATCTTTAATTCCCTGTGTCAAAATTGTTCGCCTCTTTAAACGTTTCTCAGCTAATAAAAAAGCCTAGGTTGTACGAAATATGACATATAACCTCTTAAAGTGATTCCAGAAAATAAAATAAAGTCCATATTCATTTACTTTGGCGATAAATTGGAGGTTCACTTGTACCTTGTAGACACCAATTAAATCACCGCCACTCAGGACACAGGCTGTTTAATAGCCGTGTGATCGTGCCAGCCCACTTGTTCGATCTGAGACGTTGCCCGCAGATCTATATAAAAAAATCTTCTCCAAGCCCAATTAGGCTTCAATGAGAGTACTGGGTGGTTGAGAGTGTGCATTGGCACGTCACAGCAAACGATTTGCCCTCATGCCATCACGTCGCTCCTTCCATTACTAACGTATTAATTAATATTAACCTGATGGAACATACCGACGAAGTAGACCAAAACTGCGACGGACCAAGTATGTTTGATGAGTTTCCTCTGTACGGATTCTTCGGCCTTTAACCATTCGATCCCAAACCTTAAAATTCCATTTAATCCCCCCAAGACTCACTAACTAATTAGCACTGTATAATTTGTTCATTGATGGTATTCTTGGCAAAAGAAATTTGAGTCATGTTTGGTAAAAATATTATTCGTAAATCTTGTATATGATACTGAAATTCACTTCTTCCGTTTTTGAGGTATTAAAAAAATCAAGACGTGTTGGAGAAAATTTGGCTTTCCCAAAAATCTTGCTAATTCTTGAATTTTTCTTACAGAGTACAATATTATAAATTCTAAATAAATATCTATCGATACTCGGAATCCTTTTCACTCATGAGGGTTTAGATACATGTAAATAAAGATAATTTCCTTTGGCCTGAAAAATAGTCGTGTCTAAATGAATACATCCTGATGATTTTTACGGCTTAGTCGGAAGGCTGCAGCTTTTCTATATTTTCTCTGGCTCTATTAATTGATATAGTTACTCAATAGTACATTACGATACTAGTGCGATGAAACTTTTTCGCGACGAGTGTGAGTTTGCAGCACGAGCTGAAGGCGAGTGTTGTAATCACACGAGATCAGAAAAAGTTTCTCGCACGAGTATCGTATACAATTTTATGCCACCAGTGCGAGAAGTGTCTGTTTCACGCACGCAAGCGAAGCGAAGGTACTTCATACGAAGTAGTATACAATACGAAGTAGGTACTTCACGCACACTGTGGTATAAAATAGATTAGATACCATTTTTCTATTTTACACACGGAAAAATCGACTTCATTACGATAACGAAAAAAATAGTTAGACCCAACCAAGTGACTTAGCGCTCTGAGAGCCAGGCGATCACTTGGTTAAATCAACTATTTTCAGGTGGTTAGCTCCGATCGTTGCTTAAACTAAATAGTTAGTTGGGCGAACTACTATTTTGGCCCCAACTTACTTAGTTGGATCGCGAATAAAATTCGTTGTATGACCTATTTAAGTCAACTAAGTCGGAATGCCAAATGTAACTAATATCAGGGTTAACCCGACTAACCGGATGGTTGTGGCAACAAATTTTCACTTAACTAATGAACAGTTAGTTGTCTTAACGAAGCCGTTTTTTTCATGAAGAGGAAGTAGCGGAAAACAGAGGAACAGTTATATCGTATCGTGTGTGTCAAATCACCTTAACGATTCCTATTAGTCGGAAACATGCTTCATAAATGTGTGCGACTCGAAAATCAGTACTACATCACCCAGCCAAACGAGACAGGAATAAATGAGGGCAAGGGTTTAGCGCCTGCTGAGAGGACCACCGATTTCTTGGTAATCCGCGCGTGTCGAAGTGCGTGTGAGAAACGCTCTGGCGATAAAAGAGAGCAACGACTTCAAGGGAGAAGCAAGGACTCTATACTTTACTGTGGACTTGGTCTCGTTCACAGGCGTCCGACTTCCTGGGAGGAATGCCATGGCACGCCAAACCGGGAATCGTCCAGCAAGATCGAATACGCAAACGTGCCGAACTCGCCTCTTCCAACGAGCTTCAGCATCGCAAGTGTCTCAAGCTGGACCACACATAGTCTCCTGCCTTGTTTTGTCGACTTCCTCGCTTGCAGACTCCGTTCATACGATTCCCACACGACAACGCATCTATAAAAGAAGTCTTAATTTATGTATAACACGTTTTTTTTAGCTGGATGGCAGTCCAAACGACTTTGGTCTTTAAGTGATGTGTGGTAACTTGAGAGTGCCAAGTCTTGCGCTGTGTAGATGACTATGTAGATATTTGTGAATAAAAAATACGTTGCACAAGGGTGAAGTGATGCCTCGCACTAGCTATGATACATAAGGCAGAGGGGCAAAACAATTTATTGCCGTAGCCATGCCGAATAGAAACCTCAACTATTGACGATTCATTCGCGCATAATAGAAAGCACAAGGAATTCAATGGTCAAGGAAGATCGGTGACGACCCTCAGAGTCAAAACATTGGTATATTTTCGTAAACGATTTTTAAAGGTTTAATGCATTAAATAATAATAGTAGAGGGTGATTTGTATTAACGCATGTATACTCGACCCACTGAAACATTAATAGTGACGGATTTGCATTAAGATTAACTGATTAACATTTATTTGTTATGGGGTACATTTTCGTTTCGTTTTTTCCAAGTGTAATCAGTAATTCGGTATCGATTTAAATTTGTGACCGCTTATTCTCTTTCTTAAAAGATACTCTATGAAATTGTTTGAAAATTGTAGCCTCTTGTTTATGAAAATATTTTTGTTTTTGTTTAACAACAAGCTATAATTATTAAACGATCAAAATTACGAAATATCTAGGTGGTCAATTCGTGAAGTATCCTTTAAAAAACAAAATGAGCTATCACTCAGTGTAATCGGTAAAGAATTAGCTTAGTTCAGTTTCCTTTATTAAGGTCCTGGAATATTAAACCCCCTAAGGACCTAAGCCAAGACGAAAAAAAATATACAAGAACATAAGACCGGACAGAGAGATTAAAAATGAAGTACAAAAGATAGTCTTTGGCTAAATGAGATGATACAGAACGCAAGAGAAGATGAGAGGTGAGAACAGAGCAGAGAAGGTTAAAGAAGCGTGAAAAAGAAAAAAGAAGAAAGAAGAAATCGCGGTTACAGAGGTTCACTAACATGCTCCTCTAACATGAGGTGTCGCAGCAATCAATAACAGAGAAGATTTAGAAAAAACCAAATAAAAATGTGTTTCATTGAAAAGAAAAGTTAATCGGTTTATCTTTATGCAAATTTGTCACTATTGATCCTTCACTGGATTAAGTACACATGCTTCAATAGAAATCACCCTTCACTATTATTTTTTAATGCATTCAACTTTAAAGAATCAATTCCGAAAATTTATCACTGAT